>LR991070.1:7355734-8581690 GCA_905163555.1 Notocelia uddmanniana | reverse complement strand
ACATATGCAATAATAATTCCATTTAATACATGTCACTCATCAACATCATATACTCTCCATTTTTTCCATTTTTAGGGTTCCGTAGTCAACTAGGAACCCTTATAGTTTCGCCATGTCTGTCCGTCCGTCTGTCCGTCCGTCCGCGGATAATCTCAGTGACCGTTAGCACTAGAAAGCTGAAATTTGGTACTAATATGTATATCAATTACGCCGACAAAGTGGTAAAATAAAAAGTGGAAAAAAATATTTTATTAGGGTACCTCCCCTATACGTAAAGTAAGGAGTGATTTTTTTTTTCATTTTAACCCTAACGTGTGATATATTGTTAGATAGGTATTTAAAAATAAATAGGGGTTTACTAAAATCATTTTTTGATGATGTTAATATTTTCGGAAATAATCGCTCCAGAAGTAAAAAAAAATGTGTCCCCCCCCTCTAACTTTTGAACCATAAGTTTTAAAAATATGAAAAAAATCTCAAAAGTAGAACTTTATAAAAACTTTGTAGGAAAATTATTTTGAACTTGATAGGTAGAATAGTTTTTGAAAAAATTACAAAAATAATTTCTGAACTAAGTTTGTAATTTAACCGTATAAACAGGTGTTTATTGTACCTGTCATTTCTACAAAATCACAATGAAATGACGTGCTTTCAAATAAAGTAAAACCGGTGAAAATCGGTTCACGCAATAAAGAATTATTCCATAAAAATCATCTTCCATACTTTAAGCTCGCGCGCAATAGTTTACTTAATTTGCCGATAGATGTCGCTGTACGTGGAACGCTCATTTCTACATGGCGGTGTTAAGATTTTTCCTGATTTAATGGGGTCTGAGCAGGTGCGCCCATACATTAGGTTGTGTTTCTGTACTTAATATGTCAACTTAATGTGACGGACGGAAAACTACGGAACCCTACACTGAGCGTGGCCCGATACGCTCTTGGCCGGTTTTTAACCTTTTCAGCGCTCTGTCAAATACAAAAGCTGTCACACGTCATGACATCGGAATGTCAAACGCGAAGTTGAATTAATAAATGCATGTAGATTAATATCGCCCATTCACATTCCTCGCATATTGGAAATATAAATTCATTTCAGTATGGCCTTAGGCAGGTATTTCAGGTAGTTAGAGGCCGCTATCGCTACCTACACTTGCCACATTTACCTATTGAGAATAATACTAATTCTCAGAAACATCCGCAAAAACAACCACATTTTTACTAACGCATAAACTAGTAAAAAATACCGACAATTTGAGATGATTATGATAAAGTAACGTACACTCCGACTAATTAATCATCTAATTACAATGGCGTCGCGTAACAAGGACAGACGAAAATGTTTTGTCTACAATTAGGTAAACTTCTCAAGCCATAAGGAAATCCTTGCCTAAACGGAGTCACGGTCAATGTAACATCGTTCAGTACCTTAACTTCCAGTTTTTTTTTGGCGTATTCATACAAATGTCATTTTCCACATGTTTCATACCTTCAATTCAATGAAGATGTTACCGGAGTCTCTCTAATGTGTAATTACTAATTACTCTAATTAGACTGAAGCAGTCTAAGGGTGGGTTGCTCCAAACCGATTTAAGTGGTTCCTTAAAATCTAATTGTATGCAAAGCTTGACAGGTTTCTTTTTATTTTTATTTTATTTCGGCAACAAACAGTCATTGCATGAGTGTTACAATAATTCTTACATATACTACTTAATAGAACAAGCAGTGCCGAAACAGATATGAGGTAATTCACTAAGAGAAATACAAAAATGTGAGCTTACATAGACGACGCGGAAATAACATTTAAATTTTTAGTGATTCTATACATATGTTTTATTTTTTATACCTCGTAAGTGGCAAACAAGCGTAAGGCCCGCCTGATGGTAAGCAGTCACGGCAGCCTATGGACGCCTGCAACTTCAGGGGTGTCACATGTACGTTACCGACCCTTTTGAAATTTATACACTCGTTTCTTGAAGAAGTAGTAGAAGTCCCTTGGGAAAACCTCGGCAGGCCATTCCACAACGAGAGTGTCCATGGAAGGAAATTCCTCTGAAACCGTACAGTACACGCCATTTAGGTTCTAAGTGTGAGTATGAATGCCCTGCCGACATGGTAGGGCTGTAGATATACACAATCTGCCCTGCCACAGATGGGTGGGCTGGATTCCGCCGCCTGTATACGGCATGCCCAAACATTTTATATAGATTTTATGTGACGAGCCTAAATAAACAATAATTTCAAAACTGGCGCGAAAGAAAAGGATGAAGGACGCGGGGTTTACAAGATATAGGTAACCTGTTGAATAAGGGAATTTGCTCACCTCGGATCCATCATATCGACTGTTTATCCTTGCCACATATCAGACGAAATGTTCCATTTAAGAGTCTTAATGTTTTGCTCACACAGCTTAGATACAGCACAGTGCAACACCACGTGCACACACTAACTAACGCCTCGTAGAAATGGCGGGCTTATACGGGATTATCTCATTTATATAAACTTATAGGTTTTTTTTACAATATGAATAGTATTATGCTAATCTTAAATAATTTAATTAATAGAGTAACATGATATTTTTCGGATATTTCTTACAGAGACTGACAAGACAGGTATTGTTTTTCCTCTACCCGTAGACAGTACCTATGTGGCCTCAGGTGGTCTCATACGAGTATGTGTTAGAGAGAATTGCAAAAAGATTTAATACCAAAATAATTTTAAGTAATATGTGTAATTAGATACGTAAAATAAATAAGTATACATAGGTTAGATACTTAATCTTAAGTAATTTAGGTATAACAAAAAGACTTATTCCATAATCACCATTAACGTTTCCATAACATAATAAACACTAATATTCATAATCTCAGGCACAGCTCAACACGCCACCAGCATCGATCATCATAACACTCATCTCATCTCATCTAACCATCAACAGGTTTCAGCCTAAGAGACATAGCGGCTTTTTTCCTAGGCGGCTACGGACAGTACAACCCCGACTACCCAAACTACCACAACCCGGGGCCGGGGCTGTACCCGAGCGGGCCTGGGTACCCGGGACAGTATCCGGGGAGCGGGTACCCGGGGTACCCGGCTAAGCCCGGCCTAGCGGGGCCGCCGGGCGCACATCCGGGATGCCCGCTGTGTGATTCTTCGGTGTATAGCTACTGTTCGTATAAGGAGGCTCATGATGCGTGCTGCTGCGAAAATAATGCGTGTAAGTGATTTTTTTTTTTGGTTATCTAACTATGGTACTTTTACCTACAGGCTGCAAAAATGTACCACTTACTAATGCGCTCAAATATATCTTGACGCCTATTCCGCATATTTCAATCACAATAAAGTACGTGTTAAGATATTTTTGTGGGTAAATGTACTTATCTACTCACCCGTCTACATGTATACTGACAAGCTAACGAATGAATAAATCTCGTACACATCTCGTATCATCAATCAATCACGGGACAGTTCACTTTGATTACATACCTACGTCATACGGTCGCGCACTTTAATTTGGGACCCTTTCCGCAATTTTTTCTTTGAATTTCTATACAGTTTGACAGGACAGTCAACCTTAAGAGGGTCACAAATTAAAGAATACAGTCGACTTTTGACTGTACCTACCTTCCTGGTAGATTTTCACTCCCTTTTAACTTGACTAGTGGCTCTGTAAGCTGTAGACCTCGCAATTTCTTTTTAATTTTATAATTTCCAGAAACTGCCTGGACATAAACTGTATAATTATCAAACCTGCTCACAAATTTTCACGAGAATCGGTTGAGACGAACAGGCGCAATTCTGGGAATCCGGACATACGAATTTTTGCGGATGCTGAAACGGAGACCTTCACTCGGTCATTTTTCTTTCTTCTCAGTTATTTCAGTTATATGGCGTTAAGTTACTAAGTCGGTTACTACTAAGTTATCAGACTTAGGCAAACCAGAGTTTGGCAACGCACTTACACTCAAAGTTGCTAGTCTGTTGCTAAACTTTGGACGCAGCGCAGATCCAAATGCCTTCACTTTTGTGGTAAACATTTAACCGATGTTATCATAATACATCAACAGACAACTACAACTGCCGCAAAGCTGACTGCAAGTACCTGTACGCGAACTCGTGTCAGGAGTACAACCTCATCTCCAGCTGCTGCTGTGTCGATGTGAAGAGCGCTGCCGTGCCCGCCGTGCCCGCTGTAGCTGTTGTTGGATAACCAACCCTAATGCTACGTTATTAGGTGTAGTTTAGTGTAGGCTAAATTCAGATTCGACGAGTACAGAAACTGGCAGGCTTGAAGCTAACGCGGCGTTTGTTGAGCCAACTGCGGCAATCCTGCGAAACGCAGTTAAGGATGATTCACAGTAGACCGTTTCGTGTCCGGGCTCAACGGGCTGGTTTTCTATGACAGGAAGACGCTGGCCGTTGCAAAAGTATGACGGCCGATCTAGCAACGGTCAAGGCTCGGAAGCAACCAAGACTCGGCCCGGTACAGACACGGAACGGTCTAGTGGGAATCATCCTTTATACGGTAAAACAGGTTGCGTCTCGTAGACTTGCCGATGCCGACCCCATAGAGATAGAGAGGAGAGATAGGAGATAGGGACTAAGTATAAGTTCAAACTGTGGCGGAAATCGCAAGCTCCAAAGAGACTCACTTTGTCCTTATAGTGTCCCTTTTCTTGGCATTGTATCTTATTAGATTCACATTTTTGGATGTTCGTTTTGCATTTTTTTCTAGACAATTTTTTCTTGAATGAGGGTTGAACCCACGATTTTATTTTATTTTTCCAAGAAAAGGGTAGGTAATAACTACTATTGGCTATGTGCGAAGTAGGTGGTGGGGGTAAACTAAGCGATCGCAGCGCACACCATGGCAGAAATGTGCAATTTCCGGGGACTTATATGTCAAATTTACTTCGACGTTTCCTATTGGTTTCCTACGATCCGTTTCGTTTGTATTTATTTATTTATTTTCTTATTTATTTCAGTCAAATTTCCAGTAAGGGGTCTTTCTCGCTTACTAAAATAAATTAAATATTCATGTGTCATTATTTGACATCTCTGAGTTTGACATTGCCCCGGGACCCGTGACGTTTGACGTTTCTGACGTGCACATAGCCAATACACACATACGTAATCACAGACAGGTTATGAAAGATAGCTTTCTAGTTAATAAGTCTTTGGCCGACTCTAGACTATCAGCATCACATTTAGCTTACCATTCGTGGACCTTATTGCAACGACATAAGGTCTACCAATGGTCATTTCACTGTGATGCAGTACTCTCGGTGAATCTGATAAAACCAGCACGAGATTTTCAAGTTCTTAGGTTTGGAAGAGTAGATACTAAGTATCTTTATATTGTATTATTACATCACTAGGTCCACACAAAACCCAAAGGGTCCTCAACACATTCGCTGCCAGGGCACGCCCCCTAGGAACAAAATTGTATGGACGTGAACGCATATGAGTTGCCGGCAGTGAATGCCTTACTTATTTTCCAAGTCTGAAGAGTCCAATGATCTACGACAATTGATGATGAATTGACAGATTGATAATTGATAAGTATAAACAAAGGCACCGTAGAATAGTTATATCCATTGCAATAAGGTTTCCAAAAAGTTGTCTTCGATGAGTTTGACACTAACATGTGCTCTTATTCTATTGCATAGTCTACTTAAACGCTTATGTAATAGTTTATATTACAAACATACGATTTTAAGACTGTGTCTATGTAATAGAAACTCCATTTCATTAGTGTTAAAGTAGAATATCCAAAAGAATAAGATCATATGTCAGTGTCAAAATTAAAGTTATCTACCTGCACGGCTAGCACAGGACTGCGCGCGAGATAAGACTATGCGCCTCTTTCCGTCTATACCCATTAGATAGAGACGGATAGTCTATCGCGCGCCGTCGTGTGCTAACCGCGCTGTACATGTACTGAGAAATTAACAACTTTTTTTTTTAATTTTGTATCTCCATAAGTGACAAAAGGTAATAAAAATAAAACAACAATACTTGGCTTATTCATTTATGCACCTCTAAAATTAAGAGTTACATCGGTACTACGCACTGTTGTAGAAAATCTGACACTGCCGGTTATCAAAATTCAACTTTCGTTATAACGAGTCAAATTCGCTTGGGTCTGAGAATCTCACAAATATACCTTTAGGCGTATTACCAGCTATCACAGTAAATCGCGTACAATAGTCTATCGTTACAAAATAATACACACGTTGCTAGCGCGAAACGGCCATGTCAAGTAACACATGAGAAACCTAACCACGGAATAGCATTAGGCATCGTCAGAATGCTGGATTGATAACTCTTGAATTTGAATTATTTTCATGCATTAAAATTGATTAGTATTTCAATAATTAAGTAATTAATTTATTAGTATTTTCATATATTTTGAGTGCTAACACAATTCATACCGACATTATAGTGTTAACTCCGTGACACGCTTGGAAGGATTATACCTGAGGCCAAGATTATAACTCTCGTAGGTATTCAAAAGGTAAAAAACATAGATTATAGGATCCAAATTTAACCCCCGTTAGGGCGAATACACACCGCATTATTGTTTTCGTATATCAGTTCCGTCTAGTCTAGCCTATTTTTGCACCCTCGTAGGCAAAATTAGATAAGAGTATATAATAAATGACACGAACATCATTGATTCAGATTTGTAACTATTTGTGGTTGATTAGATTACATAGAACCAATATATACGAGTAATAGGAATTGTAAAGTTTTCATCAAAACAGCATTCTAACGATCCTAGCGCATATCACTATATCCAACACCAAAGCTTCGAACTTAAACTGTAGTTTTACATCGTAAGATCTATACACTCGAAGTTTGATACTGGACGTAGTGAATTGATACCTTATACATAAGAATAATACATGACACTAGCATATAAAAGTACACTTCCAGAGTAGTTAAGCTATTAGTTACCATTTGAAACTAATAGCAGGGCAGTTTTATAATAACAAAATGATATTAGTATGCATAGCTGACAGGACTGACACATTAAAGACCAAAGCCACCAAACTTACAACTGAATTACAAATCCATGCTTTCATGGAAATGCAGCCATCACGACACATACGAACATAAAGTCGACGTTTCCGCTCATATTCGAGAAGTTGCGAGCTACTGTTATTTTACTGTAGCATGTAACCTTTATGAATATAGCCTCCCATAACTAAGTTTTTATACCTTAAATCACACAATCTACATTAAGGCTCGGTTGCACCAAACCGTCTGTAATTGTAAGCGGTGTTCGTTAAAATTTGAATGTACGGAAAGTTTGACAAGTTTCTATGGGATGACAGCTGCCGGCGCCATATTTAACGTTGATCGGTCTGTGATCGTAAGTTGGTGCAACCCAGCCTAAATCATCATCGTACGCCATTGTGGCCCTCTTTGTGGGAGGCCTATATCCAGCAGAGGACAGGCTTCGGCTGATATGATGAATTGATGATGACCCTAAATCGAGACTGAAAAAGATTTGGACGACAACGGAATTTATAATGATCATAGTATTGCAGAAAGAGACCAAACAGAAACTCATTAATTAGGGTGAGTTGCACCAACGTATGATTACAGTCTCATCGACGTTAAATATGGCGCTGGCAAGCTGCCATGCCATCCCATATAAACTTGACAAACATTCCATACAATCAGATTTTACCGAACACCGCTTACGATTACAGACGGTTTGGTGCAACCCACCCAGACTAATACAATTCCGCAGAATTATGGTCAAATGACCAAGATATTAATGTTCTGTCTTCTACTCATGAGGCAATATAGAGCTTTATTACTCGCAGAAGTCTCTCGTACACGCTAGTGAAAACTATTCCTACACATACATCGACCATAACATTTAAGTAGTAATAACTAGTTTACACGACTACTAAAAAATCTGCGTTATTTTGAAAACACCTATTTCAGAATTAAACATACAGAAGTTTAACAATACTGAATCGATAACACGCTATGTAAACAGATTGAAATTGAAATTGATTTTAAAATGCGCACTTAACTGAATAGGAAAACTTAGCAACGTCTACTAATGTCCGTTCCGTCATGCGACGGGGTCCGAATGTAAAACAGTTTGCATGCTGTATTTTTTTTTGTAAATGTAATGGAATTTATTTACCTGCACTATCTTCTAATTCTTTAAAAAAATCAGCTGTGCTACCGCCAACTTCGAAAATCGAACTTCGTGTCGTGCCGTCCCTTTCACCTCGTGTTATATATGACGTCTCTATATGACGGAAAGGGACGGTAAAATACGAAGTTCGATTTTCGAAGTTCGCGGTAGCCCCTCTGCACGCAGCAGCAAGAAGCCACACAAGTATTTTTTTAACTTGGCGGACAGCAAACAGGTAAAAACAAAGAGGATCATAACTAGCACGGTAGCTTACGTCTCGTTTTATGAGACGTTTTAGGACATTTCGGCCATATAACGTGGCGGTATAAGCTATTGTACTAGCTAGGCAGTTCAGAATATCGCATCTTAGTGTATGCTGTTATATGAAAAAAACTGTATGTTTAATGCTATACATATAAAACATGAACTGAAAACGATAGCGAACTCCGTATATGTTATTCTTTTTTGGTAATAAAAAAACTGATCAAATTAATATTATATCCATAGCGTTATTGGGTAACAATCGTACAAGTAAAAAGCCTTAGAAATAGGGCGCTCGAGGTCGGATACTATAAAGATTCGTTACGTAGTCACGAACTGGAATTTGAGACCCCCTTGGTTGACATTCCTGTCAAACTGTATAGAAATACAAAGGATCATTTTGCGAAAGGGGTCACAAATTAAAGAGCGTGAACGTACTTATCAAACAGCATCCGAGAAAAAAGAATTGCCAAAAATCTATTTGTGCGACATAAAAAAATAATACAGAGACGTATTTTGTCATGTCGATTACATGTCGTGACCAAACTACAAGAAACGTGATCTTACTACAGGAAAACGCCCTCTTTCTTAAGTCTATTTACCAATACATACGTGCAATCGGAATGGTGATGCAAGCAACATCTGATTACTTACAATGTTACAACATAGCTACACAATATTTTGGCATGTATGCTCCAAATACTTACAGTAGAACCACTAAGCTTAATTCGAACTTAAGACTGAACTGATTGAACACTGGGACATGTCCATTTTGTTTATATTGGTGTAGCTTTCTTTTTAACATACTTATGTTATGTCGTAAGTACAGTCAAATGGTAAAAAGGCACGTAACAATTGTCAGGATTTTATGGTATTAGTACTGATTTTCGGATTAGAGGGTCAAACAAACAATTTGAACACTAATTTACCACTTTTTTAACTTAATGGTTAATGATGTGTTCCAACAATGTTACGAATTTGCAAATGTTAAAAACTTATACTGTATAATGAAAATGAGATATTATTACTAGCAGTTTCATGCGTGGAGACCAGACTAAAAAAAATAGTTTTCTAGAATTCATAGCTTAACATACGTCATAAAGGGTTATTCCCATTTGTTACTCCCAATTTTGTTACCACTGGCATTTGGCAAAAACCGGGGTTATTGTCCATGTCAGTTACCAGTGGCAACTAAGGGGATAACACTTCCCTAGTGTTACCCCTAAAGGTGGTTACAGCTGTTACCAGTGGTAATGAATTGGTGGCAAAAGGTGGGAATAACTTATCATAAATGATAAAATGTACACATCGGCATCAGCTGGTTTTTTAATACCGTTGAAACTCGTAACTTCGCCCATGATGCCTATCTTCGCGTACAAAAAACACGCCAACTTTCAACTCAACAAGACATCACACGAAGATAAGCAGTACAGGGGAAGTAAAAACGGAATTAAGGCACCAAGCAGTACCTTTGGATGAAATTAAAATCAGGCTTAGATAGGCGCAGCAACGAGTTTCTCCGGTACTCACTAATTTGAATACCACCACTACTACTACGTGTTCCGAGTAATAATATGCCAACAGGTAAAATGTTAAAAATGAAAGCTACACGTAGTGAACCCCTCGCTCCGCTCAGCGCATCCTATAGTGGTTCTTCTCCTGCACCTGGCAGAGCTCGCCCTTGAAGTCGATCTCGATTTCGAAGTCGAGGTCGCGGTTGTTCCGCGCGTTCTGCCGCATCGAGAACGTGCCGGTAATCTCCTCCTGTTTCTTTACCTGTAAACGACATTTTATTTATGAACTAGCTGTCCCGGCGAACTTCGTAGCGACTAAAGTAATCTACCAAATAAAGTAATCTAGATTACTTTATTTGGAATGTGCCCTCGCAATTAACAGAATTCAATAAAAACATCCTGTATAGACAGATATATTGAATAGGGTATTTTACAACACTAAAAAATTAAAATACCCAGAAATGAGAAGAAGATGAAAATCATTTTACAATTACTACTTTTTACTTTCACTTCAACATTGAAACAAATATCATGCGACATACAACTAACTAGTGAATTTGGTTCTCAGATATAGGTCGATTCACAAGAACTGGCGCGGAAAATGTATGTAACTGTCATTAATTCCAGAAATTCCGCGCCAGCTCTTGTGAATCGACCTATACCGTCACAATAACTCCAAATCTCCATCAAGTGCTAAAAGTGGGACATAAATTAAAATGTGTCCTCTGCCCACCCTTTTTAGGAATGCCGGCGTGAGCTGTATGTAAGGTAGGAAAGTATTCTTTCTCACCGTCATGTACTCGTCGAAGTAGAAGACAGTCTGCTTCCAGTGCGTGTAGGGAGCCTCCGGCGCGGTGCTGAACCCAAGCCGCTTGTGAGACTTCGTGAACTCCACGTTGAAGAACGTCACCAGCGCTTGGATGAAGTCGTTGCGGCGGACCTGGAACCACACTGATGTTACAATACCGGCAATACAACCTATCTGACATATGCGTCCAATCTGCCCTATCATCCAACCTAACTTGCAATTGTAAGAAGTGCAGAAATCGGTATGCTAACGTAACGTTTGACATTCCTTCTGCCCGAGAAATTATTTCCATATCATCAACTTATCGATGAAACATAAAAATAACTATAATTCTATAACATCATAAATTACTTACTTGCAAATGGAATTTCGATTCAAAGTTGAGATCTTCCTTCTTGACCGTGTAAAGATCTATTTCTTTCAGCAGGCACGAATTCGTTACTACCTGTAAAACATCGTTTTAAAGGATTATCCTTTATTTCTGACAAAAAAAAATTGAGAAATAGGAAACGCCAGCAAGTCTCAAAATTTTTGATGATAGAACCTCCAAACAACAAATGTTATTTAAACTTTTTTTTATTCCTGGAAGTACAGTACGCTGCACAGAAACCTGACCCCCCTGCATCCCTGCATACAAATTTCTATACAACTGACTGTGGAACTTCTATTCTCTGCATGATAATGCTGGGCTTATACAGGGTGTCCCAAGAAGTAGTGATATACTGAAGCTGGGAGGTAGAGGACCTAGAGGGCTATCTAAATCACCCCCATGTATGTTCCGCGATTTTTCGTAGTTATGGCTTTTTTTTTTCATCTATCGCCGAGTATTCACTACTTCTTGGGACATCCTGTATAATAATAGTCAGACAATGGTGATTTAAGATACTGAATACAATAAAATGCTAGTGAATTTGTAATGTTATCAAATACGAGTCACTAAATCAATCTCCAGCTGCCCAGTCCTTCACAAAGTTACATTTTACAATTTCCAAGTTTAGTCTGGCAACATTGACATGCTGACCCCTAAGAGATTTGGCCCAATATTGCTCATTCTAACTGTGGTATTCCACTTATCCAATATTTTTGTACAATAAATAAATATTAGGGGCAATTTCCTACACAATTTCGAACTAGTCCCAAAGGCATTTTTAGGAAATCGTTGCCCCATCCCGTAGCTTTTTTTGTTCATGTACATGCCATTACTCGTATAAAAAGTTTGGTTGACCTACCTCTGTAGGAAGGGTATCCTCAAAGGCAAATTTTTTTGGGCCACCCTAGTCACCGCTTATCATAGACATAGACATATTTATTCAATAAACAATACAAGATTGTGTTCTGTAAAGGAATTCAATTTGTCAGCTAACAATAGTATAATATGTTCCACATAGACAACTAGCTGTGACTTCGATATATCCAGGGATTCCAGGGATCTCTATAGGTAAAAGATGACCTGAGGAATTTCACACTCAACTTATCTGCATCTTCATAGCACGTGTCGACATGTCGAAGCCCTACACATCGTCCGACCACTTCATATCGTCCTTCTGCCATAGGGCTGCCATCTCTAATTTCGCCAAACCCGGACAAAGACTTAGAAAAATCCCGGATATTTGGCGTAAATCGCATTTTTTCCCGGGACGTGTCCGAAAATAATATTATTTAAAAAAATGGAGAGTTAAAAAAACTCGATAACTCGGACACTTTTTGAAAACCCCCCCGGCCAGCCCCGAGACACCCTCCAAACTAGGACCAATCCGGGGAAACCCGGACGGATGGCAGCCCTATTCTGCCACGATGTTACAGACAACAGACATGTTCTAACCTGTTTGGCGTCGACCACGTCGACTAGCGGTTCAGAGATGGCCACCTTGCGGATGGAGGACATGTCGAAACCGTACACATCGTCCCACCAGTTGATCTTCTCATCCTTGTACTGGCGGTCCTCGATGCCGCAAATGAAGAGGGTGCATCTGAACAAATATTACCCTTATTATAGATCCAGTGTTACATGTTGAACATTTCCAATTAAATTTATCAATAAAATAGCTGTTGCTTGCTAGGAAGGGCCAAAAATGGTTCTCAGTTTAGAATTATGAAATGAGAACAGTGTCATCTGCATCAATGTGTAGAATTAAAAGTTATATACACTGCTACAAAACATTACAAGCAGAATATAATTTGACAAAATTGTCAACTTTTGCTATGGAAAATTAGACAATTTTGTTGAATTGTAGACTTGTAAAGTTTTGGTATAGGGGCCTGAAAATTACATCAAAATGTCCAGAGCAAGTCTTATTCTACTTTCCAAGACTGGCTGGCAGCACTAGCTCAGCATAGGGAAGAATAGTGTACCATTATGTCAGAGGCCAATCTCCCATTTAGGTCATCAAGCTAAGTAAATAAGTGCTAGAAGTCACCTGTCTGGGAACAGCATGCCATCAGGCTGCAGCCACTTGTCACGCGCATACAGCACAGTGTCCAACATGCTCTCGTAGAACAGGCAGTAGCCCATCCACTCCGATATGATGATGTCCACCTTCTCTACTGGCAGCACCACCTCTTCCACCTGACAAGTTTAAGGCTGATTATTGGTGCTGAAGTGTATGTGAATCGGCTAACCTTACATATAAAAGAAATTTGCATTATTTTATATATTAACATGTGGGTAGCTGTAAAGATCTGTGTGTACCCCTAGTTCGGTTCTAACATGGAACCCAGGACACGTACGTAACATTCTGGCGACGGGAATAAAAACGGGAAGTGGTTTATTGCACTTTGAACATGGTGTTTGAATGTTTTAAAGACGTGATAAGTGTGGTGGATTACAATGTCGGTGAAATTTAGCTAGCAACGTCTGCTAGCGGAAATTCTATAGCAGTTCCCACGTAAATTAAAGGGAAAAATTTAAATGTAGAGCTCCAAGCAAGAATCGAACCTAAGACTAAGACATCCAGCCATATGTGGCTAATCGCTCTAGCCACCTCAGCTACCGCAATGATCAAGCATTTCCTCTTTTTTCCCTTTCTATTGGAAATTTTACCTTACATATTAAAGAATGTACGGAAATTAAAGAATGTACTAATCTCTTGGTTGTGCATGCCTAATTTCTTGTCATGGATAAGACATCAAGGGGGTCAAATCTGATAAATTGTGTAAAAGGTTCTCGAAATTAGAACTATGCACAATGTCCAGAAAAACAAAAAAAATTATGTCCATTGTTGCATTTCTATTTCAAACAATTATTTCCTTTGTTGAGTTCCAATTACGATAAAACAATTATGTCCATTTATCGAGTTCTATCTCAAAGAATGCAACAAGAACAACAAGGCTTATACACCATGGTGTATATATATTTACAGAAAAAGGGGGGTAATCTAATCACGTCGAAAACTTAAATTTCAATTAGTACATTGTTGATATCTACATTGCACCTAAAGTTTGCACAAAGGGCTCTGGCAGCTTCATGTGACTCAGGCTCCACTAGAAACATTTTCTATAGGTACTGCAATATAAGCAACAACTGACCTTGCCCTTGACGATCTCAATGACGTCATCGAGCCGGTTCGCCTCAACGATCTTGCGCGCGTAGTCCACGATGTTGGAGCACTCCACCGCGATCACCTTGGCCGCGCCTGCCTTGGCCGCAAACATCGACAGGATACCCGTGCCGCAGCCTATGTCTAACACTGTCTGTAATACAGAATATATGCTGCTGCATGCAATATTTCAAAACCGGTCAAGTGCGAGTCGAACTCGCGCACGAAGGGTTCCGTACCAACACCTCCTAATCTACTTTTAAAACCATCGTATCTTCATAGGAAACTTCGCCACTTAGGCCATTTTGTTTGGGAAAGACAGTTTTTCAGCAATAACTCAAAAACCGTTAAACCTACCTTGTCCAAACCAATTATCGTTGAAAGTATTTATTCATTTACATCATCTTGATTTTTTCAGAATTATAGACTTCATCGTTTGGAAATTAGGGGGACACTTTTTACCACTTTGACAGCTAATATCTCGCCAACGGTTGACTTAAGTGGAAAAGTTTTCTAGGAACCGCTATGTTTTTTTGAAGGCCTATCCATAGATAACCCACACGCCTATGTATGTGCCTTTAAAAAAAATTACCCCCCTGTTGCATGTATGGGGTGCCCCCCCAGTTTAATATTTTTTTCAAAATTTCACATCATATTTCTATAGAGGTTCATAGAATACACCTTACCAAATTTCATAATTGTAGTGCTCATCATAGTCTCTGAGTAAATCGGCTGTGACATACGGACGGACGGACAGACAGACAGACAGACAGACAGACAGACATGACAAATCCATAAGGGTCCCGTTTTTTGCCTTTTGGCTATGGAACCCTAAAAACATATTAGAAAACTGTACAAAGGACTCTTCTTCAACAGGAATTAATCATACTAAGAAATTTCATTTCAATTAGCTATATAGGAGCCAGATCCACTAATCACTAATTAGAAGTTCTATCTATTCAAGCTTATAAGAATATCTGGTATCAGTATCATGAAGATGTTATTCATATATCATCAGCGACCGGAATTTTGGTGGCATTTTTGTACTGTGATAGTGACTTCTCATTTACTGACTTTCAATGTATGGTAGTTATCGATAAAACAAGTAAATTGAAAATAAATCTAAATAATAAACTGTACCTACTTATAACATGTCAATGCTGGCAATTAGTGTGTCCAACTTTCATTTGTTTTTTTTGTTTCTCAAATGAAAATTTTTCAAGTTGAAAATGCCTTGTAGAAACTTGGTAATCTGAAAATGGTGCTATGGATGTTGAAATTACATGAAAATGTTTCATTTGTGACATCTGTTCGAAATGAATCAGGAAACATATTGCCAAGAAGAATATAAGTATTATTAGGTAGGTGCCGAATATTAGGTTATTATTTGGTATTCAGCATATTCAGCATATTTTTTAATGTTCTTTATTCGGCTGAATAGTTCAGTTCAACGGCCGAATAATTATTGAACAATTTTAAAGGTTTTTGTTTACAAATTGCCACAATGGAATATAATCACTGCCTAGTGAAATTTTTATTTCTAATGTTATTTGACTTTTTTTACTATCCACATTTCACTTTGATAATGATCAAGAGTTTTACCGCTAATGTAGTATGTCTTAGATGTCTCATGATAAAAAAAAAGCTATGGCTGATTTGCTGGATCTAAACTTTAGAAACTCATCATTCAGTTTTTGTGTAAGTAACCATCACGGTGAGAAATCAAAATAGTTGATTAGCTAACATGACTACCTTTTGAGCAATTAGTTAAGTAGGGTGAACTATGCTTCTAAATGCTTGTCAAATGCGGTATGTTGTAACATTTTTCACTTTTTTCTTCAAACAAGCTGTATGGCTATATAACTATATACTGGCTCTTCTAACACTGACAAAATGACAAGTACTCTATTATTAAATCTTAAGGACAGAAGTCCAACTAACTAGATTAGACTAACATTTACTAATAGCATACCATTAAAAAACTTAAACTAAGCTGATTTTGAACACTTAATCAAATTTTAAGGTTAGGAAACACAATCTTTCAACTAGTGCATCTAAGAGTTTCATAGATGTGTAACAGGTCCTTAAGCCTTGCTGTAATAAAGCTAAGTAACGGAACATGTTAAAACTTACTTTTCCCTTAAACAAATGTTTATTGTGGTACATAGCATTCCTATACGTTAGTGTGCGAACTTCGTCCTTTAGCATCTCCTCGTGAATGCCGAAATGGGCATACGAGTCGAAATAGTAGTCTCTTGAAGTCATTTCCTCCGCCGTAACATTCTTGTCGGGCCCTAAACAGAAAGATTACATGTACTTGGACCTCGACAAAGAAACACGTTTTTGCTAAAGTACCAAAAACAAGCATGGTGTTCCCGGCAAGACACTCACCATTCTCCACGACGGGAGTAGACGCTGCCGAGGTTCCTTCTTGAGCGACATCCATACTTTCCATTTCAAATTAACACAAATGGAATATGCCGAAAATCTAATTATAACCTAGGTTTGTACGTTATATACGCCGAATCGATATGTCGCAAACGAAAGCCAAATGACTCGTACTCTGAATGAATTTTCTCACTCTAAACACTTATTACTAGCTAAAGGAACCTTAAAAGTGAATATTTAAGAAAATTAATCACAATTTCACCGTTTTACAAAAAATGCTGGAAGCAGTACGTAGCTTACCAAGCATTTCCTTCTTTTTCTTTTAAGTTTTAATTTTATTCTTTTTTCTCAAATCCACCTTGGCAACATTTGTACATTGGGGCCTGTTAAACTTCGGTTACACGCTCATTCTGGTGTCAGTACAGTCCATCATTCCGGTAGAGTCAGTATATATCTTCTTTGGTAGAGTTCTGACTGATGCCAGAATGAAGGAAAATGGACACGGTTAGACTTCGGTAACACGTTCATTCTGACGTCAATTCAGTCCATCATTCTGGTCAGAATGACGAGAGAATTATCGTGTAACCGACTGACTGACGGACTGATGGTCCACACTGAAGAAAATTAAATATTTTGTCAGTCAGCTTTGAATGACAGCAGACGGATCGTGTAACCTGCCCGACTAGTATCATAGTTTATACCGTCACGTTATATGGCCAAAATGTACTGAAACGTCACATAAAACGTGACGGTATAAGCTATCATACTAGCCGGGCTGATTGTGTCATTCTCGCGTCAGTCGCCGTCCACGCCAAAATTGACCAAGACGAATGTGGCAAGATCGGCCGCTTGCACTACCTGCCGTGCACAAAGACCCTTTACGAGCAAGTGTGATGAAAAATCTGTTTGCTGCATTGTATACCTCAACGGTTTGCTTACTCTATTAAGCTCTGCTACCTGCCTATAAATTATAGGTATGCGTACATTTTAAAAGGATTTTGTATAAGTACAGCATGTTATGCACTTCACATGTTTCAGTATGGTGACTTTAAAAAAATAAAACGAGACAAAGTACATAATTAATAATTTTAATTTTGTTAGGTAGGTAAATTTTTTCCGGAAAAAAATGTTATCGCAAGTAAGTCTCCACTTCATGACTTTGTTCTACTAAGTTTAGGTATTTATACTCTGCCTATTATGTTTATGATTCTCTTGTAGTGATAATAGTGACCGTGTAACAGGCCAAATAATTTAAAAAACCGCGATAATATTGACATTCTAGTATTGTTGTGTGAAAAGAAAATTGGAACTATCAAAAAGGACAACAAATGTAACGAATATCTCGTGATATTATCGCAATGTGTTTAGATGAACATTATTATTGAATCAAGTCCCTTAGGTACCGATATTATCGTGATACTCGTCAATCTTCATGTGATACATATCATATGACGGGATCGCGTGATAATGTGACCATGTATTGGCTATGTGCACGTCAGAAACGTCAAACGTCAAAGGTCCCGAGACAACTTCAAAACTCAGAGATGTCAAATAATGACACATGAATATTATATTTACTTTAGTAAACGAGAAAGACCCCGTATTGGAAATTTTACTGAAATAAATAAGAGTATAAATAAATACATACAAACGAAACGAATCGTAGGAAACCGTTAAGAAACCAATAGAAAACGTGAAAGTAAATTTGACAGTGGTCCCCGGTAAGTACACATTTCTGCCATGGTGTGCGCTACGATCGCCTAGCTTACCCCCACCACCTACTTCGCACATAGCCAATAAGGCCCCGTTGTTTAGTTCCGGCAACAAGGGACGGGCCCTGTCCCATGCCGCATTACGACAACACTCGATTACCAGGTCGACATAATCGATTATTATGTGTTTGGTACTTAAGGGTATGAGCGCACGAGCTACTTTTATCTTCGCGACTATTTTGTCTCTCGCATCAAGCCTATGGGTTAGTACGGAAGTGCTCACACGTAGCGACGCGACAACGACGTGACTACGTGTGCGCATTTCCACTTGATGTGAAAGACAAAATAGTCGCTTAGACAAATGTTGCTCGTGCGCGCATACCCTAAGGTATGGCTACACGGTTAACAACACGCCCTTCCACAAAGCCGACCTTGGGGGAGCTTAGCAGAGCATTGATGTTAACAACCGTGTAGCCGGCGTTGAGTTCGTAATTTCGCAGAATTTCAGCACAAATATTTGTCAACCGTATAGCCACATTTTATGCTTATATTTAAATTTTGAATATCAATCATAAACAAAACGTTTGCGACTCTTTAGTTTCCAGAAGGCCTATTGAAAAATCTACTAAGAATTGCGATTACGATCAATCAATCAATTAATCAGCCTTTTATTCGCTTTAAAACACATCTTCTTCCTCCTCGGTCCCTTATTACTGAGGATCGCGACCACGTATGCTCTGTCTCCATAGAGTGCACACATATAAACGCATGCAAAATGCAAATACAGTCTATAATTATCTAATTTATAAAAAAAAAACAGATGGAGTTCCAGGCCCAAATAAACTAAAATAAAATAATTAGAACAATATAATGTCATGTATATATTTTGTGAAAAAATCTCGTATGATATTCATTAACACGTTCGCCGGTCGTAGTTGCCATTCAAGTTTGAACTTTGCTGTTTGGCAGTACGGCCATCACCGTAAATACCGCCGGCGAACATGTTAATTGAATAGAACGGATGAATTCTTCACTTTTCGTCGAATAATTTTTAGTTAATTTCAATTTTGTATTAAAGCAGTAACTTTAATTTAAATAATAATTAATTTTAGTAAGTAAATTGGGGCGACTGACTGGGCGCCGCCCGGTTGGTCGACCCGGGTATCGCTGGGAAGACAGTGTGGAGGCGGATTACTTTATCGGCAGCTTCAGGTCGAAGACTGGCAGGAGGCTGCGCAGGATCGGGAAAAGTGGCGTGCTCTCGTTTCGGAGGTCAAGATCCTCTTTGGGTTGTTGCGCCGATAAAGTAAGTAAGTAATTTTAATCAGTAATTTTGAGTTCTTAAATATTTTTCATGTCGTCACGAAGTCTGGAATACTTAAGTATTTAAACTTATGTCAAAATGGATAGCACATAATTTAAATTTAATTGGTTTTTTGTCTAAGATTATTATTCTTTAGTCATGGCTTGCTGGTGACTGATTTTAGTTACTAAAAATATAAATACATAAACGATGTCAGCAAATAAACTAGAAAAACCTAAATTCAAATTCTAACCTAACTGAATCTAACTTAACTAATATGCACATATTCGTACCCCAAAGTCACTCCCGCTAGATGACACAAGAAAAAAATGAAGTGTATTTTTAAGAAAAAATATAATTATGAACTTTAAAGCGGTTCGGTTCAAATCATAATCATTTTGGCTTTGCTACCTACTCAAAAATTAATGTATTTTTTATATTTAGGAAAAACAATACGGTATTCACAATTTAAGGCGCGGTACAAAACATGTTAAAAGTTAACATGAATTACATACATGCCACGAATGCATGAATGAATAAATGTATTTGGTTTTAGTTCATCAAAATGACCAACGACGTTCTAATCTGTTCAGTTGCTAACTCGCTAAATTAATTGACGTTACGATGATAAAATATTTTATAGTAACTATCTAAGTAGAAATGAAAAATGTATTATCATTTTCCTAATCTTTAATGAATGATTAAAACCATCTTATCATTATTTCCCCACACGTTCGAATAGTATTTGTAAGTACGAGAAGCATGCATTGTCAGTACCGGCATTTCAGTGACCGGAGGTGCACGCGTTCTTACAAAACTGGTTTAAGAGGAAATTCAATGAGTTAAATATTGTGATGTGTTGAAGTTTACTTTTGACTTTCGATAAAAATAGTGGCAACAAAAAGTAATCGGGTAAGATCAATGTTTTTATCATTTTATTGACGTAGACATGGTTATGTCTGAATTCACGCGAATTTAAAAATAAAGACTTGTGTATTTTTTATATTTTTAACTTACCTACAACATTTTTATCTTTTATAATGTAAGTCTCTTAACGACTACGAGTAAATTTAATCCATTTGTATTATAAACGCCTTCAATTCAAACACAATTTGATGGTTTTTTTTAAATACAGTATATACAACAGTATGTACAATATGTACAACGAAAACATATACAGAATACTTCACCAAAATAATATAAATAAAATTAATCCAAACTTAAATCTAAAACGGGCCCTTGAGGCATTGATGTAATTAACTATTTATGATTAAACCAGGCGTCCCCTTTAGGAAGTTAGGGACAAGATTCTGGAATAATGTATTTCTATTATAAAAGAAAACAATCGTAAAATTGACGCGTTTCCGTATCTGGGGGCACGGTAGTGCACCAGCCAAGCGAAGAGCAACCTTTCTTTCTCGAAGCGCTTTGTCGCTTTTTAAACCCTCATAACTTGGGTTTGGATTCATCATCATCATAAATTTAAGAGCCTTACTCTTGTCGGTGGAGTAACCGCCATTCCGTTCTTCTCTGTGCAGACATCTTTGAGTTCCTGTTATGACACAACATTAACCTTCTCCTTAGCCTGATCCATAAACGCACGTCTCTGTCTTCCACTGCCTCTTGTACCCTCTGTTTTGCCCTCTATTATAGTTTTAATGTAATTATCATGACGTATCAGGTGCCCCAGCATATTTCCTCTTCTATTTTCTATCATTTTTAGCAAGAATCTCTCCTATCAAGTCTAATACTTCTTCGTTTGTTTTTCTTTCCGTCCAACTTATACCTTCCATCCTCCTCCAACACCACATTTCAAACACACTCAGTCTATCTCTGTCTCTTTGACTTAACGTCCACGTCTCGCTTCCATACGTATTTCGTAGTTCCAGATGTAGTTCTTAAGACAACGTTTTCTAATGTTGCGGGAAATCTTAGATTTGAAAATTTGTTTTTGGCATTAAATGCTTTTTTGGCCAAAGCTATGAAGGTGATTATGTCTGAAGTGCATCTGGAGTCACTAGTAACAATGCTGCCTAAATATTTAAAACTATTGACCGGTTCAATGGGAGTATTTCTTATTTGAATTGAATTTGTTACTTGATTGTGCATTGATGTAAATAATGTTTTAGTCCTCTTAGTATTAATCTGTAGTCCAAATTCTGTGAATATTGTGTCCATTTCTTCTATGAGTTGTTCGAGTTGGGTTTGCAATATACCAGATAAAAAAATCTCGGGCTATGATGGATTTATTAACAATATAAAGTTTAAATGAAATTGTATTTAATATGTTTTAGTATAACTTTATTAATAAATACAAGGAACGTACCTATATAATAAAAAATAAAACAAACGAAAGTAAATAATAAATAAAAATAAAAATAAGATAACTTAAAACTAAAAACCCCAACTATAAAAAGAAGTAAAGTAATTAATTAAAGTTTAAATTGCACATAGCTCATATATTTCAGATTTCATTTATATCTAAAAACCCCCGATTTGTCACTGACTCTCGCATGACACATCCCCTTAAATTAGGGGATGGATTATCGAAGTTTATACGGGAAGTTTGTACGGGTTTTCGCACAAAATTAAAAAAATGTCATAAGCAATTTACAAAAAGAAGTGAAATCCCACCAAAAATATGTTCATATAAGTAAAATGTTACCGAGACTCACACTGTCAAAAAGTTATCAGATCTCATATAAAGCCAAGCTACTAACTCTACAAGCTCTCACCTCACAAAATCTACACCTTAGTCAAAATATGTGGCTTGGCCGTTTCGTTGATTTATTCATTCGATACTTAGCGGAATTCTGTAATAATTTCCAGAAATAATACTAATCTTAATATAAAATAAATAATAATTATATTTTACTATTTTAATATTATATTAGTTAATAAAACAATAACTGTATATAAAGGAAAAGACTCTTAGTCTAGAAACTTCTAAATACGAAACTTCTGGTTATTAAAGATTAATAAATGATGAATTGAAATAAAATAAAAAATGAACTCTTAGCATTCTTAACAACTTTAAATAATTTAGATAAAAATTACACAGTAAAGTAAAAATTAACCTACAAGTAAAAATTAAGCTGATAAACACTTCTTGATTTCGAATATGTAAGTATGTTATCTCTAAAAAAATATCTAAAAATTGAAGAGAATGTAAACATAATAATATCACGCGGCAGTATTCATTTTATAGGATTTGAACATTTGTATTTTTTTTGTTTTGCATAACTTTTTTTAAGTAGTTTATAAGGCTAAATAAATACTATGCGGCTGTCCTCGGACGCTATATATTGTAGTGGATTATGCACTATATATGTATACTCACATACACTATATTTACTCATTGGTGCATTCCGTACATTAAATAATTTTAAATTTGAGTTTTTTCAGCAATCAAATTCCAGTAACACAATTATTGCACACAATTTACTTCGTTTCATTATTATAATAAGATACTGAGCGTAACAAAAACTGTATAACACGATTGCAGAAAACGGTAAAATTCCGGATATATAGAGAGTAAGTGATATATATACCCTTCTATAAAAAGATTAATACAGATTATTGAGCTAACCCCAAATCAGTGTGGCTTGGCGTTAGCTCCAGTAGCGTAGGAACCATGGATGCAATCAACTCAATCAAAATGCTCTTACAAAAGTATAAACCTCTTAAGAAATATCAACATTTCACCTTTATTGATCTAGAAAAAGCTTACGATCACAGAACACTTACGATCGAGTACTGAGAGGTCTGGTATTGGCAGCGCTCCGAGCTCAGCAAATACCTGAGAAAAATATCGACATAATAAAAGACACGTACCATCAACATCGCCAAAAGAGCGGTGAGGGTGGGAATGCATCAGAGTTCCACTTTGAGCCCTCTTTTATTCAATACTGTAAATTAATTTCGTCACAGAACATCGACAACGATCAGCTCTTTGGGCAATCTTGTGTCTTGTACGACATCTCCCTTGTGTCAGGGCCTCAAGAAGCAATACAGACGGAGATGTCCAAGTGGTGCAGCCGGCTCGAAAGCAGAGGACTCTGAGTAAGCCGCAAGAAAACGGAATACATGTAGGTATTGCAACTTGTCGGGTGCAACTGTGGACCAGCCCCCACCGCTAATAGACAACGTCCCTATTAATAAAGTAACGGAGTTCAAGTACCTTGGATACGTGGTAACTAGTTACTCGAGCACCACCGAAGATATAGAAAACAGGACCCAAGTAGGCTGACCAAAGTGGAGGGCTTTGTCTTCCAGACTATGCGATCTGCAAATGCCAGTCCGAGAGAAGGGTAATGTTTACAAGAGAGCTTTCCGACCCGCGCTGCTGTATGGGTTAGAATGTTAGCCGATGCGTCAGCAAGAGGAACACAAAATGCACAGAGATGCGAATGCTAAGATGGGCAGGTGGCGTGACGTTGATGGACGAGGTCTGGAATGAATATATCCGAGGAACATTCAAGGTAGCACCCATACTAGAAAAGATGTGCGAAAGCCGACTACGCTGGTTTGGCCATGTAATGGGCAGGGACGATGACCACATGACTAAACTATATTAAATAATATCTCAGAGGGAAGAAAAGGCAGAGGAAGAGATGCAACTGTACTGGGAATAACGCTAGGAGGATGATGATGAGGGAAGAAGAGGCAGAGGTCGCCCCAATACTACTTGGTCTAATCACAAGGGACTTAAAGACGATAGGCGCAAGCTCTGACATAACGCAAACTAGAATAGAATGGCGCAAATTGATAAGGGAGCCAACTCCAATTGACATAGGAAAAGGCCTAGGATGATGATGACTCAGCGTAATGTTATATTCAACTCCCGAAAAATACTATGATAGTACATTACTTACTACAGAGGCCGGGACGAAAGGGGTTGCCGGCCGAAGACATATACATATAGACGGCCGAAGGAAGCGAGGCCAGATAGGACTGAGGCGGGCAACCCCATATTTCCCGCCGAAGTATGTATAGTGCTTTTCTCAAACATGCAACGAAATAAACAACAAAAATGTTTAAGTTTTATTTTTAAGACGCATAGTGGCAGAATTTCATGATGCCAGTGCCACAAATTTATGTGAAATGGAAATTAAAAAAGAGGACTTTGCCGGCCTAGGCCTGCAAGATTTGTATGAAATTCCATTAACGACCTTTTGTCCTAGCCGCACCTGTAACGTCATGCTTCGCAGCCTATTGTAAGGAACAAAACATCAATATTTCATTGCATATTTGAGAAAAACTTGTTCCGTCTTCACATGCTTTTTACGTAAAAACACATATGATAATGAAAACCAAAATGTCATTGCACCAAAAACGCCGAACGCGTACCACATATTTAATTTTTTTTCATACATCGTACAATTATAAACAAGTGATAACTCGAAACAAGAAAGAGAGGTTATCATCTTAAACTTGCAATGCTTTTTAGGGTTCCGTACCCAAAGGGTAAGGGTAAAAACTACTACTAGACCCTATTACTAAGATTTCGCTGTCCGTCACAGGCTGTATCTCAAGAACAGTAAAAGCTAGACAGTTGAAATTTTCACAGAATGTCTATTTCTGTTGCCGCTATAACAACAAATACTAAAAACAAAATAATAATAATACTTAACGGGGGTTCCCATACAAAATACGTGATATTTTAGCCCTTTTTCATGGCTACCACTCGCCGAGCGAGATCTCAAGAACCGTGATCTAGCTATCACGTTGAAACTTTCACAGATGATGTATTTCTGTTGCCGCTATAACAACAAATATTAAAAACCGGCCAAATGCGAGTAGGACTCTTTGCCGTTTTTATTTTTTGTACGGAACCCTCGGTTGGCGAGTCCGACTCGCACTTAGCCGGTTTTTATTTATTTATTGAGTTCACAGTTGCATAAATAAAATTATACGTTCGTAATGTTTCCAAGAAGGATAAGCAGTTTTCGTTTTCTACTTAATAGCCCGAGAGCTATACGGTTTCATTGTATGAAAAAACAACAATATATCGGTATCAGCAAATTTAGTGCATCAAAAATTAGGTTAAGTAATTATACTAAGTATTCTTTAATAATACACCTACATTTATTAACGCGACGGTAGAAAATATTAAAAATAAATCTATAAAAAATCCGTAAAAATCTAGCGAAAACACTATAAGAATTATTTTCTTTATGATATACTACTTCTATTTATGTTCTTTGTAATATATGAAAATCAACTTATTTTTGTTACGGTAACTTAATAATACAATCAATTATTAATATCGTAAAACATAAAAATACATTACGCTAATGGCATATAAGGTATCATTGCAGTTAGGGTTTTTATATGCCTTTATTATATTTCTTGACACTTTTTATACTGAATCAACCCAAAATACCTAAAGCTGTAATAACTTTTGGAATTAATGTGGCAGCCAAATGCACTCTGTAGACTATTCATGAAGGTCAAATTGACTACTACTACTACCTATTAGATATTTTTTTTCTCATTTCCCGTTGCACATATCGTTCGATTCTGGTCGTAAGTATTAAAATAGACATAAACATAGAAGTACTCATCATAAAAATACTGATACCCTGTTTGCTGCAAAAATTCACCAGTTTTCGGGCACATCATTTTTTTTCCAACTTCCGGTCTTGATATCCGGAAATTTTAAAAATATAGGTTCTTAAAATCACATAATAGGACCGTATAACAAAAATTGGCCAGTTATTGAATTATTTCCAAAAAAACCGTATCTTTCTCGGGCTATAATGCGATTGTGCAGGTGCATACTGTGCGTTACTCAAAATATCTTTATCAATTTTTTAAGCTTGACATATGGAATTGAATAATTCTGAATGTATGAAATTCATTTTGATTAAGGTCAGGAACCAGCCATAAATAAACACAAAGGAGCGTACATGGTCGATAAAAATAAAAAACAAAACAAACGTGCGTGACGCATTCCGTTGCATTCGTCCATTTAGTTGGACACCGGAAAGTGCTCCACTGAATGGAAGCCAGCGTCTACTTTGTTATGTATGACAAAAAAATTGAGCGGCATTCATTGCTTTAAATAAATAATTATTAATATAGTAACTGCATAATAATAATTATCTCACACAGAATAACATAAACACGTGTCGTTCTGGCAAACATACGATTAAATATAAATTTCTATTACTTATCCCTAAAATAAACAGCATTCATTCCAAACATACGTAAAATGGTTCATGAGTATGAATAATATAGTAGGTTGTAGGATTCCTGGCGCCCGTTAAGTGGATTTGCTGACATCTCCAACTATACGGCACAAATTTATCCGAGTGGATGGAAAAAGAGAAACTAACTTAAATGAGTACTAATTCCAGCCCACTACGTCTAAATTGCCGCTTGCGTTTATCAACAGTGGAATTAACTTTGTAGCTTACCAACGTACTTACATATAGTGTATGTATATACAGTGCGTAAGCCACAATATTTAGCGTCCGAGGACAACCAGAAATCACGAGGCATAGTTTTTAGGCTTATTGGTACATTCTTGCTTCACACAGTTTGTAATTCTGTAAAATGTCCCCGGTGTCAGTTTGGAAATACATACACAGTGTCACTAACGTAATAGCTAATTATGTAAAGAATTGTCAAGCATAGCCTACATTTTAGGCAGTTGATTAGTAGAGTTTACGAGAGAAGCATATTATTAGACTTCTTTTATTAGGTACCTATTTTGGTATAAGAAAATAAAGTAATGGTTTTACCCTAGTTATACCTATTTTTGACATTGGCAGGACTGCTTATACTAGGCTCAATTTATTTGTCTAACATTTATTGCGTGGCACTGAAAATTAATTTTCATGTGCTTGCCTACCCCTTTTGGGAATATAGGCGTGAATTTCTGTAGGTATGTATTTATTGCGTGTAATTAATAAGGTGTACTGTTACGTGTAATCTAAAGCGTTTTGTAACAAGCCAAATTAAAAAAACCCGACTGCGTAAAAAATGTCTTTTCTCAAACATGCAATAAAATATTGATGTTATGTTCCTTATAATAGGCTGCGAAGTATGACGTTTCAGGTGCGGCTAGGACAAGAGGTAGTTAATGGAATTTCATACAAATCTTGCAGGCCTAGGCCTGCAAACTCCTCTTTTTTAATTTCCATTCCACATAAATTTGTGGCACAGGCATCATGACACTTAAACTTTGACTTTTTTGTTGTTTATTTCATTGCATGTTTGAGAAAAGCACTATACATACCTCGGCGGGAAATATGGGGTTGTCGGCCTTAGACCTATCCGGCCTCGCTTCGCTCAGCCGTCTATATGTCTTCGGCCGGCAACCCCTTTTGTCCCGGCGTCTGTAGTAATGTACTATTAGTGACATTTGGACAATTAAGACGAATCAAATTGACGTAAGAATCATCAAAATCGGCTAACGCGTTTGGTGTCTAGAGTGCTACAAAGGAACAAACATACATACATAGACTGTTAAACGTTTGCGTCGCGCAGTCGGGTAAAAAGACAGACCGTGTCCCGTGTCTGTCTATAAGTGCGACTTATCTCGCATGTAATGCTATGCCGACTTATTATAGCATTAGTAACATGGTAAAACATACCTACTGTCTTTCTCTTATCTGTTTAATGACCTTCCTAATTACCAGATTTGTGACTGTGTAATAATTTCTTATCACATAAGAATGCAAATTATGATCATATTTCTATAGACTTTATTTAAGGAAATTAGAGCTGTGTAGTGTAGGTATATAGATACATTGTAAAATCTGTGTTAAAAGGTGGCAACTTATTTACCTACACACAATATGCTTTACTCGTTTGTATAAATGCATATAATGTTATCGTGCTTGATTTTATAAACCAAACAGGAAAATGAAATTTTATTACTTTACATAATACAAAAATTCATAATATTTAACAGGAAAATATAAAATAATGTTTAGGTAAAGTTTGCAAAAAATACTTTAATTATCAAGTATATCTCAGCTCAGCTCAGCACGACTATTCCTTGAATCAAGAACGACAGTTACACCCTAATCAGTGTAAAGAATAATAATCGTGTTATGCCTATTATCTATCTGCTAATATGGTTTCATTGTACGGCACATGAAATAACCACATGGTATGGGTGACAAGGCTGGCAAGAGTTTACTTTAGTTGTTGTAGTATTATGAACTCATATTTTTAGGTCCTTCGGTATGAACCTAATTCCTAACATACAGGTGGTCCAAATAGAGTAACCCAAAGAAATATCTTTAGCATCTTTTTAAACGTGTAATTTTGAATTTTCTACCGGGCTGGATCATCATTTTTTAAGTAAAAGATTACTTAAATATTTTTTTCGCCACCTTACTTTTGATAAAAATTGGAGAAAAAAGGGTCGTAAATGAAAATATTGAGTTACAGTTAAACAGAGTCAACGTTTCAAAAATCTTAATAAAATAAAAGTGGGTGTTTTATGCGTATACAATAATTTCAAAAACTTTTACAGTTCATCAGCTTGCCAAAAAAGTAGTCCTTAATTGGCCATTTTTTGCTGAAATCAGCGTTCCAAGTTGATAAGGTGAAAAATTATTAAGAAAAATCGTTCTATATTTTTTTTTACTTTGTTTTTCATTCTTATGACCAACATTATTAAGAAATCATCAATAGTATTCGAATAAAAGTAAAACTGTGTTATTCAGTGCTAAAAAAGATTTTTTTTTTCAAATAGAATGACTCTAAATTTTTGGGTCACTCTATTTGGACCATCCTGTATATTGCGCAGAGTCAGTAGGTAATATAGTGCCCCAAAAACACAATTGATATCAAGCAAGCGCTGTAATAGTTAAATATATAAGTAGTTACAAATGCTGTTTAAACATCATTTGCGATTTACGAATAAACATTGTTAGGACTAAGAGTAGTGTTACGTAGACTATGTTATTGTGTATCTAAATCGATCGGGAGATTTGTTTCCAAGAAACAGTTTGTTCCCGATACGGTTTTAGACAGAACACCAGTAGAATGCTTTCACAGTTATTTTCATATTACGGTATGTATATGTAACTTATATATATATATATATATATATATATATATATATACAATTTAAAATAAATTGTCAATTATTTCACTTCAGAAAAGTAATAAAAATACAAGTAAGCCATCTTTGAAGAAAAAAAATTTTTTTTTCAACTGTACGCACTTGAAAATAATTATTGGCCCGCTAAATAGTCCTCTGCTCCTGTTACAGGGCCCACCCTGTATCATCATCATCATCATGTCAGCCGAAAGACGTCCACTGCTGGACATAGGCCTCCCCCAAAGACTTCCACAATGACCGGTCCTGCGCCACCCGCATCCAGCGGACACCCGCGACCTTCACCAGGTCATCAGTCCACCGAGTGGGGGGCCTGCCCACGCTACGCCTTCCGGTACGTGGTCGCCACTCGAGAACCTTTCCGCCCCAACGGCCATCGGTTCTACGTGCTATGTGCCCCGCCCATAGTACCGCCGCGTTTCTCTGCGTGATCGCATCAGGAATGAGGCCATCCGCAGCAGAACCAAAGTGACCGATATAGCCCTCCGAATCGCTAAACTTAAGTGGCACCCTGTATAATAAACGATATTTACTAAGTAATAAAAAATATTGTTTATTATATTATACAAATTATGAGGAGATAAGGAAATGAGGGAAGATTTTCGACCACGACAAATATTTTTCAAGAAATTAACTAACGTGTGAAGGTGAAGGGTAATTGAAGGGTAATCATAAACGGGACTTGAGCATATGTTTCATTTACCATGTAAATACAGGTTACTTTTCGAAACTCGAGAAAATTAAGTGTTCTTCCTGAGAAGCGTAACCGATTTCATAGCCATTGTTGCTAATAATCACTATGTATGTGTTATATAAATTTTATAGATACAACTTTTACGATAAAACTTGAAAGAACAATGCATCTCGTCCCTGTGGAAGATAATTATGTGCATTTAGCAACATGTTTAGGAGTGTTGTATAAAATAGCCACGCTCCTATTTCCTATCTATTGGGCATTAAGTGTTTACACAAGTGCCCGATACACCACACATGTGTGATACAAATTGTCTGGCCGACTCTAATAAAGAGATAAGGATTGATAAAATTGTCATTATGCACTAGCACTGTATTAATTATTTGATAATCTACAAAATTCGCCAACACATACAACACAATACAAAAGTTAATCAATAAGTAGGTACCTACATATCAACACAAGTGTTTTGGTTCGGTTTACGTCTCTCACGGTATACGTAAATCGAATTTTATTTCAGTCTTTGAAATGAGGTTGTCTATTATACATATATATCAATATTATCAATGTCGAAATAACTAGTATGCTACGCCTCCCGGACGTATGTATTTTATTTTATTTTTTTCTACTCCGTTTTCGGGTAAAATATTAAACTATTATAAATATGTACCCAAGTGAGATAAAATCCAGCTGTTACATATTTCCTGAATCGCAAATTGGAAGACGTAAGAAGCAACATTATTTAGAATGTTTCGTAAGGCTATAACTTGTTTTGATTGAATCATAATTAACATGTAGCGACAAGAGTAGTTTATATTTTGATTGACAAGTTTCTAAGTTCACATTTCCTATATGCTTATGGAATTCCTAAGACTACTTGCGTTTTAAGGGTTTTGCGTTCAATAAATTTTCACACAAATCTCAGTTTATTTATATGCAGCCTATACTTAGATTGCATACTAACAAAGTCACGGGCAACAGTTCGCTGATCTAAATTTGTAAATAGCTCAATGTAAGGACATTCCAGAAAGACTGGGTAGGTAAACCGTAAATTTCGTCCAATATACGAAGCGGAAACAATTAATTTAATGGACGTCGTCGTGGACTTCAGCTGACACGAAAGGAACTGTGAGACCCCCAATTCATAGTCGTAAATGGCTGATTGAATGAATTTGTGAGATTTGATTTGGGAGTTCCCATATCAGACCGGAGTTAATTATCTAAATTGTAAATGGTACTTTTCAACATTTGTTATTTTTTTTCTTGTAGGAACAGCTAGTGCAGGTAAAATATTATATTTTAAGTTCAATATTAAAAAAAACTGAAAGCTGACTACTTTCCTGAGTGCAATTAGAGTTGGTAAAGTTATCCATTTCACTCTGTTGAATGCGGACAACGCGGTTAACGCAGGCGTCTTCTTAATAATAAAAATAAGTTATGACCAAATAATCATAAATTCTAATAATAATAACGTTTGCAACTCTACTTGCGCCAATCGAGTAGGTATTATGTGTCGTATATTTTTACGAATACAAATATAGTGGATGATGTTGTATTATCGCTAATATCCGTTAAAAGTGGTCATTGTTCCTTCACAAATATTTTTGTTCAAGTGGCTGAATCTGAAACTATTTCTGTATCATAGATAGATCTCTCATATAATTCCCAGCGATGACAGCGCCAATATCCTTAGAAACGTAAAGCTTGTACTTCTGACTTTTTATCTTTCACACGTAGTGATTATATTCTCTTTCACAGTGAGACGAGTACGAGGGGTACTGATATAGATGTAATTACAAACTCCAAAAGTTTGTTAAATTAGTAGTGATGCGCATGCCTTATATAAATATACATTAAATGGTAATTCGAATTAAATATCAGCTGCGCAAATACATGGCCACGGCTGTAATAAGACACCTATGGGGCTAGATATGTGTGTTTATCAATAGTTGTATATTTGATATAATATGTTTATCCGTGTCTTAATCTTACCTTCAATAGTAACCAATACCCAACTAATGTTTGTTTAAAAAAATCATCTTATACGTGTGGCAATTTCTTTATCTTTTAGTCATTACTCATTATAATTATTTAGACATATTACATTATTTTTAATACTAGACTGACTGTACACATACACAGCAAGGCATTACTGACCTAATTAAAAGATTAAACGTCACAGTTATATGTAAGTAAATAAACGTATGTATATAATTCTAAAAAATACCGGCCAAGTGCGTGTCGGACTACGTACAATAAAGGTTCTGTACCTAATGCAGTTTTTCAGTGATAACTCAAAAACTATTAGATCTACAAATAACTATTTTGTGTATTTTTGTTTTTATTTTAGGCCTAGTAGTTCCGTCTGTGTTTCTTAAATGACTTAAAAACTTTTGTTCTCAGAATTATAAGAAAAAAAATTGAGAATCCACAACTAGCCCTTTTATTTGAAATATCACACGAAATAGCTAAGAAAACTATTTTTATTTTTTTAATTTACGCCTCTACAAATGGCCACCTGAGGGGCTAGTATGATCGCTTATATGTCGGACATATAGCATTCGTCCCGTACTGTCAAGTATGTAAGTGCGAGAGGGACGAATGCTATATGTCCGACATATAAGCTATCATACTAGCCGGGCTGGTTTTAAATTCATACGTCACACGTCCGTCTTTGGGTCATCTATTACATATGGGTACCAAATTTCAGCTCAACCGGTCAAGTGGTTTCGGAGAAAATTGGCCGTGACAGATGGACAGACAAACAGACGAACGAGTGAATCTATAAGGGTTCATTTTTTCCTTTTAAGATACGGAACCCTAAAAAGGATTGATATAGCGCGTAAGGGCAAATAGTCTTCCAATGGTGAAGAAACCTGTTTTTGGAGAGGACTCATCCTTCCCCTGTATTATATAAAGATCAAAATAATGTAATAGGTCGAGCTGTATTAAATTAGTCCGTTCAAAAAGCGACTTTACTGTCATAGCAAGAAGACTCAACATCTATTAAGATTTCTATTAAAACTATGGCATCTTAAATATTCGGCGCTGTAAGCCCGTTTTGAAAAGCGATTGGGTATTGAGCAATTCAATTCAAACTCGAAACAAAAACTCATGGAAATACCGTCCTATTCCAGTAATTTATATGTTCTTAATGTAATATTTTTTGTTTAAGGATATTCAATAAGATGGCAGAAAAAGAATCCCTTAAACTTGAGAATGGAAATGGAACTGCAAGTGTGGCAGGAAGCACCGTGAAATTAAAAAGAGAATTGGGACTATTTTCGGCAGTTAATTTAATATTAGGAGTAATGATCGGTTCAGGAATTTTTGTATCTCCGGCTTCAGCATTGAAAGAGTCGGGGTCAGTTGCATTGTGCCTTATCATCTGGACAGTTTCAGGAATAATATCGTTATTAGGTGAGTATGTAGATATATAAAAATATATACACGATTTTTTTTTAAATATTTTTGTTATTAGATTAGTTAGATAAAAAATATAGTATTCAAATCTGTTTTTATTTTCAGGAGCATTGTCATTTGCAGAATTAGGGACGGTAGTCAACAAATCAGGAGCAGAATACGCATACTTTCAGGAAGCATTTGGAAATTGTCATAAATTTTTCGGACCTCTTCCTGCATTTACTTGTGCATGGATTTATGTTATGATTTTAAGGCCAGCAGAAGTTGCAATTATTGTAATGACATTTGCATCATACGCTATTCAACCATTTTCAATTAATATACCGGCTGAGAATACAGCCCAGGCCATTAAATTAGCATCCTTGACAGCTTTATGTAAGTATTTATATCAAATTTATGTTTTCTTTTTCTTGGACCCGGGTATGTCCTTAAACTACGACGAAGACCACCGGGGAATGGGCAGCAGCATTCCTGGAATGCGGTGGAGATACTGCGATCGCCAACCCGCATGCCAAGCGTGGCGATTGTGGCATTTACCCCCCATGAAATTGGGGGAGGCCTATGTCCAGCAGTGGACGTCCTAGGGCTGATATGGGTGGTGGTTATCTTTTCTTAAAATATTAACAATATGCGTACTTTATTATATTTATCGTTTTTAAAGCTATTGGCTATGTGCACGTCTGAAACGTCAAACGTCAAAGGTCCCGAGACAATGTCAAAACTCAGAGATGTCAAATAATAACACATGAATATTTTATTTACTTTAGTAAACGAGAAAGACCCCGTATTGGAAATTTTACTGAAATAAATAAGAGAATAAGTAAATACATACAAACGAAACGAATCGTAGGAAACCGTTAAGAAACCAATAGAAAACGAGAAAGTAAATTTGACAGTGGTCCCCGGTAAGTACACATTTCTGCCATGGTGTGCGCTACGATCGCCTAGCTTACCCCCACCACCTACTTCGCACATAGCCAATTCTAGCCAATAAATTAAACACATTTTCGATATGCTATTTATATGTGAATAAGTCGATTCAATCATTCTATCGATTATGTTATCGTGACCGACCATTGGACCGAGCTATCCTATCATAACGCCTCACTAACGTAACGCAAGCTGTCACTGTCAGTGTCAGTCGATTCAAATGCGAACCGACGCGACGCTTCTGAAAAATCAGAAATTCGTTATTGTTGATTATAGTTGATTATAGATTATACTGATATTTTACGCAGTTTACTATAATAAATGTGTAGAAAGTGTGATTAGCAAGTCTTTGTTACTTACAAAATAATATTTGATTCGCAAAGTAAGTTGTTTTTCGTTTTTTGTATGTGAACATATTATTTCCAATGCAATGTTGTGTAGATGAATGTTTTTGTTTTTCAATATATTAAAACTTAACAGAATGTCTAGCGACAGCATCGCGCAGACTTGTCAGGTTCTTGGCAATGAAATAAAAGCGTTACAGTCGCAATGCAAGGAGCTATGCTACAATATCACCAACAATGAACCGATGGACATAAGGACGATAAATTCTCAGAATGCTAACGAAAAGAAGTTACGTAGCATAAATAGTATAACGAAGCACATTCAGAATGAAGAGACACCTATTATTACAGATAGTAATGTGAATACGAGTACGTTTTTAAGTGAAATAAAGGAGAACATAGTCCAAGTGGAAGAACTCACTGCATTTACCAGGGGCGTTGAGCAAGATGTGCACAGTGAAAATAACAGGTTTGTGTCACAATATATACCCATTTGAACCCACCCATACCCATTTGAACTAATTGTTTAATACTACCACTGCTGGACTTAAATCTTGAATATACTCCAGAAACCGATCTACCGCTGTAGTTAGCAGGCTGTGCGGCATCTGAAAAAAGTTACGCAGTGCCCACTAGACAGGTTACTGGCAAAAAAAGAAAGCAATTCATAATTTAATTATTATGAACAAACAGCACTTGTTAAAATTTCTTCATTAAAATTTCATGTTCTGCATTAGTTTAACCCTATTCCAGGCTGCACCAATCTAGAAGACCTAACAAAAACGAAAATACATATTCAAACAAAATAGATATGTTTTGGTTATTTCAAGATGTCACTCTTTACGAAAATGCAATCTAATTTGAACCTTAATTTATTATTATTTAAATATCAGGCAGGCAGTTGAACAACCCGGTGATGCATGTGTACAGTGTTTTGTAAGTTGGTATCATTGTAGAGTTGAAATTAGATGTAGTTATGAAAAAACGATCCAACCCATGCATTGTAAAATTTGAAATTGCAACTTTCTGCTTAAAAAAGTCATACATTTCATTGGTGATCTCTTGTGGATTGGATCGTTTTTGCATAACTTCGTCCAATTGAAATGTGCTTGTCTAGTTTGTTTTTGAAATGGTTGGCATTGAGCACTGAAACAACATCTTCTGGAAGTTTGTTCCAAGCTTTAACAGTCTGTTGCTCAAAAAGTGTCTGTGGGGGGGTTGTATGACCTGTGAGCACGCAACTTTAGGTGATGACCCCTCAAACAGGTTTTATTGTTACATAAAAATATGCTAAGGAACTCTTTCAAATCATAGTTCCCAGTTAGGATCTTATATGTTTCAACCAGGTCTCCACGTTGTTCCCTGCGCTGCTTTAGAGTGAACTAAGATTGAAATTCTATTGATACATATGTGGTTGATAAATTGTACTATGCCTGGAATAGGGTAATATATAGCAGTGTTCAACAATGGGTATAATTTTATTTGTTATAGGCTTAAAGCCAACATCAAGATAGTGCAAAAGGCAAAGTCGTTGCCATGGGGCGGGCGCCGCGAGGTGCAGCCGGAGCATTTGCAGCGAGCCCGACAGCGCTTTCAAGACATGAAGACAGACCTGCATGGGCTCTTACATTCACTCTACCCTGGCTCATCTGAAGCTATCATTGGATTTTTGGCTGTAAGTTTTCTATATGTTTAAGATAGATAGATGACATTTTTATTTGATTGCCACAAGTCACACAGTAAACAAAAATTAAACACAAACAGAAGAATAAAACAAACATAGCATAATAATAAATATATAACAAAAACTTAAAAATACAATTACTGCATTGCAGCAAAACAAAAGGGTTCTGGCTCAGTGATACACTCTCTTTCGAGCAAGCACTGATATTCTGCCAGAACCCGAGTCACAACCAGATGAGTTTAAACTTAAAAATCATTGACATAGGATTGACCAGGCGAACTCAATCTTGTAACTTAATTAAAATAAGTTTTATATATGGTACAGACTAAAAAAAAAAGTGATAACTGGAACACATTATTATTAATTATTATTTATCAAAATTAACCTTTTCAACGCCAACAACCCATATATGCGCATTACTGGTTTGACGCCAACAACGCATAAATCCGTCATGGCATCCAATGAGATATCAACCTACATGCATTTCTATAGGGATCAACTTTGCGTTTGACATTCTCATGGTATGGGTTGTGTGTGACAGCATTTGTATTTGACAGCACTGAAAAGGTTAACACTAAATATTTTCATTTCATATCACACCCTCATACACTCAAGATACAATTTCGCAAAACGCTTGTGGCCCAGCGGCGCCCCCGTACCGCGTAAAGGATGCAAGGTTAAGCAATGTTAGCACAGGTCAACTCTTGGATGGGTGACTGCTTTGAGTAGTTACTAACAGAGCACTCCCATACACAGAGCATACTTTGAAAGGCATTGATCCCGGCTGCTGTCTATGACAGCAGTTCTTAAGCTAAGTGAGAAACCGGGCAGCTTGAGAACTTCTGGTGGTGCTAAAAGTGCAACAAACTTGCAACCATACTGACTTCTCAAATAAATAATAATACAATTTCGCATATTATTTGTGCATTTAGCACGGATTTTGTTCGTAGGTCTACAAATAGTTATTTTTTAATTTGTAAAAAAAAAAATAAGTCAGTAATAAAGGCTTTATTATTATTATTATTATTGTTCGTAGGTCTTGGATGTTCTCTATTTATTTAAGTATGTATTTATCTATATAAGTATATTAAGTATGTATTTCGTCGTCTAGTACCCATAGTACAAGCTTTGCTTAGTTTGGGACTAGGCCGATTTGTGTAAGATTATTAATGTCCCCCAATATTTATTTATTTTATTTATTTATTTATCTTCATAAGGTATCGGTCAACATTTAGGGCTTATTCACGTAAAGGCATTAAAATAAATTAAACTAAAATGAAGTTGTATTTCCTTCATTTTGTTTATGTTTGGAAGCAAAGAAAACGGGACTATTTCGCGCAACAAATGGTTCAAATTTCAACGCCATTGTGTATGGTGGGCTTTAGGATGCTATGAGTGTAGTGCTGCAACTTCTTTAGCAATCTAAGTTTCAATCTAAACACGCGGCATAGTGTCCACTTGTCCTGCCAAGTTCACTCCAGGAACTGGCGAGCAGGAGCCCTGTGTTATTTTACACGAATGGAGCCACTTCTGACCCATCAATAACTCCAAATCTATATAACATAAAAAATGAAATTTGGTATATGTATTAAGACCCGTTAAAACAACTAGAACCCCAAATTTCTAATAGTCCAAAAAACATTTTTACCACTGACTGACTGACTAGTAATCAAAAACCTAACCCACTTCCAGGTGACCTAGAAAGGTGAAATTTGGCATCCAGCTTGGTAATTGTGTGTGTACACGTAAAAAATCAGAAAACAGTGTTTTTTTTTTGTTTTATTATTATTATTTATGCTGGACACCTCAGAGCTCCATCATTTAGTAACCGATGTTTAAATTTTTTTTTTTGTTTGAAACGGTATACTTCTGGGGTGGTTTGTATAGTAACTCGTTTTTCGTATTCGCTCTTAAAAGCACAATTTGGTGAAGTTTGACAAAAAGTAATGATATCCCATCAAAAACATAAATGTGAAAATAGGAGCCAAGTTCAATATATGCGATGCATGGTTGTCGTCTTCACCGACAAAATAATGAATATCTAAATAAGTGCCAAGTTCCGTAGATTATCTGAAAAGGTGCCAGGTCTGGCAGTAGATTCACATTTAGGTTTTTGATGGGATATAGCTTTTTTCTAGATCAAGTTAGAACTTACAGTGTATAATTTAACCTTTTTTTTTCAGGAACTTATGAAAGTAAGAATGGATGAGAACTCCAGTGGGTACATCCAGGCGACATCCGAGAACTACCATCTGATTCAGCTGTTAAAAGATAAGAACGTACTTTCTGCCAACCCTTACAATAACATGGAAGTGAAAATAGCTTTTTAAATTTTGCTTTGCTAAGTTGACGACAAGTAAAAAGTAATAATAAATCAAAAACACCATAACAGTCTGTGAGGTTTTAGCATAGTCTTAAGATCTGTACTTCTCTTACACATTCTTGTTTCAAAATAAAGTGTTTTTACATCAATCCAAAGACAGTTCTGAGAGCTATTTCATGTTTAATCAGGCAATCTAACAATATAAAGTAATAACCCAAATACATTATTGAGTCCTACATAAAGAGCATAAACTAATTAAAAATATTTGGCTATTTCAGGATTTTGAGATTAACCGGTTCCGAGCCCTGATCAAAAGTTAATGTCAAGTATGACAATTCGGAATTCGCATGACACGCGCGTCAACAGTGTTTAATTTTTAAGGATCTTTTATACTGTACTAGGGGTGTTAATTAACGAAAATTAATTCTAGAATAACTTCTAAAAGGTACGAATTGGGATACTAGTGTCTTAGAGAAGATTGCTTTATTTCATCTCAGGTCAGGATTGAGCCCTCGCAATTAACGGAATTCAATAAAAACACCCTGTATAATATATTTTTATTTTATTTCTTGTCACCAAATTAACGAAATGAGGCAGGATTTCCTACTACTTGGAAATTTAAAAAATCTTTTTCGAATTCCGAATTCTCATACTTTACATTAACTTTTGATTAACTTCACGTTAACTCTTAAGGCCATTTTTCATTCACCCTTGGTGATATAATTAATTATTTTGTATGATAATGAAAAATATATTTTTTACAAGAAAAAAAGGTGGCGAAATTAAGACTTCATCATTTGTGCACTAGAACTATAGTTCTAGTTACTTACAGATTTTTTTTCCTCGTAATTAGTACGATTGTGAATTAGGGTATCGATATATGAAATCTACATAACTGTTTCACATATGTAACATCGTAGAGACATTTTTATTTTTAACTCGTTTCATAAAAGATACGCCCAAAAAAGTAGTCTATGGCATAAAATTTAAAATTTTTGTTGCCATATATCTCGAACCAAGTGAGTTTTGAAGTAAATATATAAAATATGGGATACAATTTCGGTAAACCACGTTGTTCCTAATACAATAAGCCATAAAAAAACACGAGAAAATGTTGAGTTACAGATCAAAGGTCATTTGGAGCTAGGATCCCCTTAAGTGTCAATTCGATAAATTCTAGAATAGGTTTTACGAAGAACTATTTTTCACAATATATTACACAATTTTTACGTATTGGATATAATTTCATTTTAGATTGGAAGGACCATTTTCCACTACCAACACTTCACATACAATTGACTTGTGAGATCCTGTATGTAATTTAATTGTAATTGTTACTATGTGTAACGTCAAAAACACATTCGTTTCATTTAAATAATTTTGTGTTTTTTTTAAGTGATAATAAATGGACAATAATCATGTTGGCATAAATAATATGAATAATGTTTGATTAATAATGAATAGTATTAAAATATTTTGAAAAATACTTGTTTTTTATTTGCGTCTATTTGTCGAGGTTTCAGAGATAGGTACATTTTGTTCATTCTGTTTAATAGCTCTAAGCATGGAGGTAATTATCTACCCTAATTATAAATAATAATAAAATAAATATTGGGGGACAATCTTACACAAATCGACCTAGTCCCAAACTAAGCAAAGCTTGTACTATGGGTACTAGACGACGATATACATACTTACATAGATAAATACATACTTAAATACATAGAGAACATCCAAGACCCAAGAACAAAATCCGTGCTTAATGCACAAATAATGCCCTGGCCGGGATTCGAACCCGGGACCTCTAGCTTCGGAGGCAGTGTCACTACCAACTAGGCTATACAGGTCGTCAAATTATGGGGGTGAAACAGCATTTTTTTGGGAGTAAAAGAGTTGTTATTTAACGTGGATGATATTATGGTTACTTTTTTAAATGAGGGATATTTGTTTCTCCTATATATCATGGCATAGATAAGTAATCCATGTTCTTTGTCTATGATCTTTGATCATAGGGGTAACGATGATATTAACAAGTAAATTATTGACAAAAGAACACGGACTCCAAACTTTTGCAGATCCCATTCTCCTGCTATACAATTTGAGGAGTTCCCTCGATTTTTCAAAGATCCCGTCATCAGATCCAGTCTTGGTGACAATGGGACCAACTAGAAACCATACCCACCACCACCACCACCACCATATCAGCCCTAGGACGTCCACTGCTGGACATAGGCCTCCCCCAATTTCATGGGGGGTAAATGCCATAATCGCCACGCTTGGCATGTGGGTTGGCGATCGCAGTATCTCCACCGCACTCTAGGAATGCTGCTGCCCATTCCCCGGTGGTCTTGGTCGTAGTTTTAGGACATACCCGGGTCCAACCCAATCAAACGAAAAAAGAATTTTTGAAATCGGTCCACTAGTCTCCGAGTAATCGGTGAACATAAATATATATATATTCCGACGAATTAAGAACCTCCTTTTTTTAAGTCCGTTAATAATAATAATAATAATCATTTATTTCGAGCTAAATGCTAAATGCCCACATCACAAAAATAAAAATACAAATTAAAAATTCAAAGTCCTTAATAATTAAAAATATGAATAAAATTAGAAAAATAACATTAAATTTAGAATACAACGACGGCATTACTGGGATCCATATGCATGGCGTTCCATTTTCTTACCATCGGACATTCCAGCTTGTCAACAATGGTGTTCAGAAGGCCGTTGGTACTGCCCCGCACGCGTCGCATCAGGTAGGCAACTCGTTTGCGCATTATTGCCTGAAAGCCATCAACGCAAGCCTCTGCAAACATACCTGATGCGCTGCAAAAGCGGGGCAGCCCCAACAACATCCTGAAGGTGATCCTGAAGCCATCATTATACTGGACGCGTATGACATTGAGAGATCGCCGCGTACATTTGACCCACAGGCGGCACGTGTAAAAAGTCTGACAAAACGCCTTAAAAAAGTCTGACAAAACGGATCGCTGGACGAGTTTGGGATAAACGGCCGAGTCGTAGACGAGGCCGGATAATACGAGTCTTGCAATCCCTGTTCCGGCCGAGGATTGTAGAGTACTTTTCTCAAACATGTTAGAAAAAAAAACAATATCAAAGCTACCATGTAAAAAAAAACTAAAAAATACAAAATGTCCAAAAATAGCAAAGCATCACGACAAATAACGGAAATTAAATAAAAACACGAAAAATGCTACAAAAAAACTCCATAAAACACGAAAAAAACCAAAAATATCAAAATAATTACGCATAAAAAGCACAAGAACACGAATAATGCAACAAAAAATACCAAAAAACATGAAAAAACAAAAAACTGATGAAAAGTACATAAAAACACGAAAAAACTTTTAAAAATCCAGAAACATCAAAAAACGCTACAAAGTAACACGAAAAAACTAAAAAAATACCAAAATTCACGAAAAATTCGAAAGAAACAACAAAAAACACGAAAAATGCTACAAAAATACAAGCACGACCTAAAAAAACACGAAAGAATTAAAAAAATACGTAAAACTTGTAAAAAAGCCAAAAAAAGAAAACTGACGAAAAGCACAAAGTTACAAAAAATCTTTTAAACAGTCTAAAAACATCAAAAAACACGAAAAAAACGCTTCAAAATAACATGTAAAAACTTTAAAAAATATACCAAAATTCACACAAAATTCGAAAAAACAACTAAAAACACGAAAAGTGCTACAAAGTACAAGCACCATTTAAAAAAAACACTTAAGAACTAAAAAAATACCAAATACTAAAAAAAAATACCAAATACTAAAAAAAATACCAAATACTAAAAAAAATACCAAAAAACATGGAAAAACAAAAAAATGACGAAAAGTACAAAAAAAGTACGAAAAATCTTTTACTAAGTCCAAAAATATAAAAAAAAAACACAAAAAACGCTACAAAATAACACGAAAAAACTAAAATAAAATACATAAATACTCAAAAAATTCGAAAAAAAACAACAAAATACAAAAAATGCTACAAAAATACAAGAACGATAAAAACCTGAAAAAGTACCAATTTACATAAAAAATTAAAAATAATGAGTAATAATTACTTAATGGTTTTCATCACGACGTCACGCACTGCTGTCGTGTCGTGTAACTATACTGCATCTTTGACATTTTATTTAAATACATAAGCTTACGCCTATATTCCCAAAAGGGGTGGGCAGAGCACGTGAAAATGAATTTTCAGTGTCACTTTTAGCTACTGCAGGTTTATAGATGGAGAAAATGTGATATTGCAGTGACAGGTTGCTAGCCCATCGCCCACAACACACTTCAACCTTCCTTTGACATTTTAATTATATAAATGTACTTGTACTTATATGTTGTGAAGATCATATATTTGCGTGTAACACGGGCGGTAAAGGAAAAAACATTGAAATCGAGTAATGTTATATTTTATCAATATTATATTTAAACCTTTAATGTATAAGATTAATTGCAAATAAATGAGTATGAGTGTGATGCTGACTGAACGAACTTATATACTTTTTCTCTTCATGTATTTGTATTACGGTGTAGATATCATTCTGCTTATATGATCCACAAACTAGTGATACTATAAATTTTATATATTCCAGTTATAATGACGTATATCAATATAACGAGCGTGAAGCTGTTCGTTAAAGTGCAGAACGTTTTCGGGGTGTGTAAGGTGTTCGCCTGTCTCGTTGTCATCGGCGGCGGGATTTACGAGATAGCCAAGGGTAAGTCATCAAGATAATCATCAATTCATCACTCATACACTAACTCACTCTCTCTCACACACACACACACACACTTATTTTAATATATTCAATACTAAGGTAATTTAAAATTAAATTAAATTTAAGTTTATAGTATAGTTTGAGCACTATAGAACTTCCCTGTTTTGTTGTTATGTAAATAATTACTTGTTAAGGAAGAGCGGGGTCTCCTGTCACAGGTATTATTATACTTACTAGGAGATTTTACTAATTTGTACAACCAATGGCCTTTTTACATTTTTTTTTTTTCATTTTTCATTAAGATCATCATCATCTATCGTCGGTGGAGAAACAATCACATTTCTTTACCAGCACTACCGGCAGCTATGTACAGTCAACAGTAAAAGTAGATGATCATTTTAGTACCTTGTCACTTTCACAACTTTGACGTAAGCCAACTGTCGCAGTATTGTTAGTTTAGTGCGACAAAGTACTAAAATGATCATTTGCTGTTGACTGTACTACTAACCTTCGCTGGTCGACATTTCTGGCCCGGCCATGACTTCGCGCGCCGGCGGTAGCGGTTTTCCTAATATGTACCCGTAGTGCGTTGTGCGGCTCGACCGTGCAATGAACTGATAAAACGCACGCCGCGCCGCAATTTGCGCAAAGTCGTGACTGGGCTGTTAGACTCATTTTGCATTGGTCATTACTGCTTGCGGCGAATTAGTGTGAAGATTATTTTTTTCCTTTAGGAAAAAACACGAACATACGTATCACGAGTTCCCCACATGCGGAAGTCAGGTAGTAGCGACCAGTGTAAATTAGCCATAACGGTCGAAAAGTGTTGTTAAAATAACGTAATTAATTACCCAGAGTGTTCTAATTCTAATGGCACCATTAGTTTTGTCCGTCAGTATTATAGGCAGGGAATTATTGATGTATGAGACCCTGTCAGAATCGTGTTTTATTATGATTTTTGTACTCAAACCTCCGAAAGCGAGCGTGACTCTGACCACATTCACATCCGTACCAAAATCATTTCTACCGAAAAAGTCCTTAATTCTATTAACATGAAAAAACTACCATACGTTTGTTTTTTTCTGCAGGCAATACTGCGAACTTGAACAAGGGTTTCGAAGGCAGCACGACGGACCCGGGCGGCATAGCGCTGGCCCTCTACTCCGGTCTCTGGGCGTATGATGGCTGGAACAGTGTTACTGTTGTCACTGAGGAGATTATCAACCCGGCCGTGTAAGTTTAGTAGTTTTGGTAGTTTCTGTTTCTATGCGGGCAATACTACGAACTTATTAAAACTTATGTAGATACCAAATTGTGACTAATAACCTGGAGATGTACTTATAATATGTACGCAACCATTCAATTCATTCACTTCCAAGGCGTTTGCCGCTAAATTATTAGGTTTGCAAAACACTGCAATATTGATGAGTGATAACAATGACCTGACGTGCCGTTTGGAAAACGTTTTTAACAAAACAGTAACGCACGTAAAAATATTTCCATAGAAACTGTGCTCGGTGATCTAACAAGGTCGTTTTGTTTTCAGAAACGTGCCGCTTAGCATTTCAATAGCAGTGCCACTAATCACCGCTCTCTACGTGTTCATGAATGTAGCGTACATGACGGTTCTAAACTTCCACGAAATGACTACTGTGCCCGCTGTTGCTGTGGCATTCGGCAGTCGCGTCTTGGGCCCAGCCAGTTTTTTAATACCTCTCGGTGTCGCTGTTGCTACGTTTGGGTGCGCTATGAGTGTGCAATTCGGTGTTACCAGGTATGCAAAATTTCTACTAATTGGTATATTTCTCGTTGATTTATTGCGAAGAGTTTTGGTACTTAAACAGTTGTTTTTTTTTGACAGGGTTTGTTATACAGCGGCTAAAGGTGGACATATGTTGGAAGTATTTTCGTATGTGAATATGAAGAGACTAACACCAGCTCCAGCTGTTGCCTTTCAGGTTAGTTGTGTTATTGTTGAAGGGATTGGGAACAGATAATTTAAGATATATTACCTTCTTTTCGAGGCGAAGTATATCCAAGAAATCAGCCGAAAAATCAATCCAAAAGAACAACAATTTAGGGGATTCGCTTTATTTCATTGAAGTTACACTTCTACATTGCACGCGGCCTGGCACGCACTTGGCCGCTTTTTTTCTTAAGATCAATAACAACATTCAAATGTTTTTGTGAAACCTTCATAAACTACTAGGAATCGAAGCCGGTCAGATAAGTATAGTAAGGTATAGTTGGTAGAGTGACCCTGCCTACAAACGTTGTGGTCCCGGGGTCGAATCCCGGTCAGGTCGTCAGTGCTGGACGACGCACAATGAAATCACGGTCGGCGCGATTAATTAACAGTTGCTATTATTTTTCGAACGACACGACGCGAACGCAAGTGTACGTGTTACCGTCCGTGACGTCACTCTCATTCTCTCGTCACGTCATTAAAATAACAACATAGTCAGTACCGGGTGACAAAGTTTCGCCAAACTGCAAAGCAGTATGTTGGCGTTGCGCTCACTAAAAGATTACCATAGAGCAGGTACTATAGCTTAACTGCGGTTCCAAACTAAAAGGCCGTATGTCCCTCCTGGGCTCAGACTAAGATACGACCTATTGGTGGCGTGGGACAGGAGTACAGGGGTGCTTATAATTATAAACTAAGTCGAGTCGATATTAGTCCCCGCCGTAGTACATACAAGTCTTGCTTAGTTTGGTGCTAGGTCGAGTTGTGTAAGACTGTCCAAGTCCACTAATATTTATTTATTTATCTGGGGGCACGGTAGTGTCCCCGCCAAGAGGAACCAAGCGAAGCGCAAGGGCACTACCTACCTTTTCTCGAAGTGTTTCGTCGTTTTTTTGAACCCTCATAAAGTTGGTTTCCTATGTACCAGATAGTTCATATTCTCAGGATATGATATCAATAATAGACTAATTAAACATACAAAGTCTAAATTGAATAACTCTAATACTTTAGATTTTATTGATATCTAAAATACACCGATTTCGTCACTGTCACACTGATGATCATCAAAATGTTGGCTACTTCCTGAAGTGCTAGAAAGCTAAAATTTGGTATGTAATCTAAGTTTAGTATACAACCAACAAAAAAAAAAATAATTCATAAACTTATAACTTTCGCCTCCCGCCTCGGGGGGGAAGTTTATGTGAGACTTTCACCAACCCGGCCGTGTACGTTTATTAGTAGACCCTAACTTCAACAATTCTACATATTTAGTGATATGTAGAATTTTTTGAAGTTAGGCCGTGTAGATTCAGAAGCTTGGCTCTACATGAGATCTGATATCTTTTTCACAGGGCAAACCTTATGTGCAAAAAACAGGTTAAACAGGTATACAAAAGACAGGTTCTATTTAAATTGTTAACAATTTAAATCTTATATTACAAATCGTTAAGATGCCGAAATTAATAATGTCCTCCTATGTCAGATATTTGTGTCTTCCTATGGACTTATTTTCGTTTTAGTTATGTTTAACTCTCAATATAATCATGGAATAATATAATATACTCCTTTGTCGGTTACTCAGCGCTAAATAACTAATCTAATAACCCGTGGACAATGTTGTTGGTCAGACACCTATGAATTGTTTATTTCCTATACTTTAAGTCTGAAACTTTGTGTGGTACTGTTTTTTGTCCCTAATAAATTTAAAAAAAAAACCTTATGTGGTCGTCTTCGCAACATTTTACATGAAATGTTTTTGGTAGGATTATTTTTTTTTTTTGAAATATCGACCTCTTACTGAAAAGCGAGACTATCTTTGTTCAAATCTGTGAATGCAATCAATTTTTTTTTTATGGAATAAAGTTTCTTTTGAGTAAAATGAGCCGATTATAGGATCTGAGGTTCCCCTCAAGGGCCCATAATTTTTTCCAACATAATTAATAAGATAAGGCAACAGGCAACTGGCCCTTTTCGTAGTTATTGTATACTTACACTTTACTTACTTTAGCTTAGTTGGTAGTGATCATGATGAACTTATTTTATGATCATGATGAACTTATTTTATTATAAACAGTAAACCGTTATTTATTTTTGTTACAGGCATTGCTGACAGCGATATTCATCAGCGTTGGCAACATTCGAACTCTAATAGACTTCGCCAGTTGGTTTCTATGGTTCTTCTACGGGCTCGCAATGGTAGCACTTCTGGTACTAAGAAAAACCCAACCAGATAAAATGAGGCCGTACAGAGTACCAACCGTAGTACCCTGCTTTGTGTTGCTAGTGGCAATATTTTTATCAGTATTGCCAATATATCACGACCCGTCAATCAAATATTTAATGGCTATAGGCTTTATAGTCCTTGGAGTTCTTGTTTACACAGTTTTTGTGTATTATAAGAAAACGCCTAAAGCTATTTTAGGTAAGTATCAATATAGTTATAGTACATTACGATAGAAGTGCAGAGAATAGGAAATTCGCAACGAGTGGTGATAAATTAAAACACGACCGAAGGGAGTGTTTTAAATCGACAGGAGTTGCGATTTGCGAATTACCTATTCTCACGTGTATCGTACAACGTTTTACAGTACATATGGCTCTTTAAAGTTTCGACATATGCACGTAATCTGCTTATTACCGCACTCGTGCGGTAAAGTAGCACCATATGTACTGTAAACTCTTATTACCTATCATATCTTTTAGATTCTCATCTGGAACAGCACGTTGCAAACATCAATCGAAGCGTTTATAACTTCATCAAATAGAGCCACATATTACCCATAATTTCACTGACTTATTCCATAGTTTTCCCAGCTTATGTAATTTAACCCCTTTCTAGGCCCCACCAATCTAGAAGGCTTAACAAAAAACAAAATACATGTGCAAAATTGTACGTTTTCGCGGTTTATTTATAAATGCGCCGCTTTTTACGAAAATGCGATAATAGGAACTTAAGACTAAAACCGAATATTGAAATTCCATTGACACGTATGTGGTCGATATGCCGGAAAAAGGGTTTAAAATGCCGCTGTTGTAGAAACTTTTGGCTTACGTCGGTCGAGCGTTCGAATATACACTACTTAAGAGGGCGCAGTACGTTCGGTCTGGCTCGGTTCTCCATACAATAGTACATTTCGATGCTAGTGCGGAAAGTATGTCATTTCTTCACGAGTACCGAGGGATGCCACGAGCCGCAGGCGAGTGGCAAGACTCGGGACGAGTGAAGAATGACATTTCCGCACGTGTATTGAGCGACGTTTTTTAATACAGTTGCGAAAAAATAAGAAAAACAACAAGTAATATTTATAAAAACAATATCGAATGTTGCCTTTAGAAACTTAAAACATGCTTGCAGTAAGTAAAAACGCCTCTTCTTTGACAGGCGTTTCGGCAGCTATTCCGTTCCACTCAGACAACTTATTAAGAACGGTTTTTCAATATTAAAAAATAAACGTGTTATAATGATGAAGAGGTAAGTAATAAAATATGAAATGTGTATATTTTTCGTATTCTGATATTAACAGTAGGTTTTTATGTTGATTACGACGTTTAAAGGAAACTAATATTTAACACCCAGCAATAAGGAGTCATGCATTGGAACAAGCATAAATTTAAAAAAATTGGAAAAGTGAAAAGCACTAGTGCGCGAAAACCAACTTTCCGCACGCTAAACAGCTACGTAAAGTAGCACTTTTTGAGCAACTGTATTAAAAACGTATTTACCCTCTCATTTTAAAACGCCATGCTAGAATAACATGAAAATTTGTATACACAATGGGATCATATCTAGGTCCGAAATTAGTTTCTGTTGCTAGAAATTGTAAAAGAAAAAAAAACAGCGGCTTTTTGAGTTTTTTACGGCTTGTATGAAAACCTTAATAATCGCTGTATTTTTTCTCCATTATAATTTTAAGCAACATAAACTATGGTCCGACCTAGATATGCCGGATCCCATTGTGTATACAAAGTTTCATGTTATTCTAGCCTGGCGTTTAAAAATGAGAGCATAAATACGTTTGTATGGAGAACCGAGCGTACTGCGCAAGTATGTTCGACGTCAGCGTCGCTGTGCGGTGTTCCATAGAACATGGTATATATTCGTACGCTCGACCGACGTCAGCGTCGTAGGAAGAAATTAAGCCTAATATTTCCTATAAACTTCAACCAAAACCGTAGTTTAAAATAACATATTGTTTTTTTTTAGGTAAGTTCACATTCCTTACTCAAGTGATGTTCGAGAGCGTTCCGCCAAACAGCCGCCAAGACTGATATTTTGTACATTTATTTACTATACTAAGTATATACCTTTTGAGATCGAAATGTAAATATTTATTACAAGGAATATAAGAACATATAAGATTAGTCATACTTTGATTATATTATACTACCGTAATGGTGAATATACGCTTTAAAAATTGTACCCTACTATTTTATTTTACCTGAGTTTTAAACTTACTTAGTCTACGTGTTGTTAAGGGTCTCTGTCGAACAAATACTTCTCTTTCACCAATTTTATGTAGAAAATTCCGTGTGTTTGAGATATATTAAAATATAATGAAACGTCTTCGGTTCGCAGTCGGTTAGTACTCATGATTAAGGACCGCGAACCGGTCTGAAACATGTTGAGCGATATTCAACCTTAACGACGTGAGTGACCCGTTTCATTATATTTTAATGCGTCATTAATTGCCGCCGCCGCGTTTTGAATATTGTCAATTAGGTATATCCAAACTTATGCATTTAGTCATCATGTAAATAGTACATACATACACGTGTGTGGTATCAAATGAATGCCGAATAAATATTCCGTAACTCACTTCTACCATAAATTTCGATATATTCACAGAATTTAAAACTATTAGCAAAATAATAAAAAAGTAAGAAAAAATCTGTGAATTTTCAGATTTTGCAGAAAAACTAGAAGAGGTACACGAAAATAATGTATTACACAAATAATAGCTGATATTCAGCTTCGTATTGCTATTTATTGTTTTAAAATATGACCAAAACTGTGAAAGATTTTATAAATAATATTTTTAATAATAATAATTTATTTTAGGTACTAACCCGATATATATCCCCGATCCCCAGGTATTGCCGATTGTAGTTTTTTTCTACATTCATCAACTACTTGTTGAGACGGTTCGAATGAACCCAAACACGATGAGATTATCTTGTGTAGTTTAGGAGTTGCTATTGCCACCTTCTGACTCCATCATCAGATCAGCTCGGTGGTACCATAATATTGTATTGTCACCGAACATTTTTTTTTGATTGCATTGAAAATGGGATTGCTCTTGGCCAGCATCTAGCCGGGGGGGCAAAGATGAGGCCGACGATGAAGCGAGCTCACCCAGAAGATGCCTATTCACTCGTGCCTTAAAAAGGTCCAGGTTATATGAACTCGGAAATACAGACGCCGGCAGAGAATTCCAAACCTTAGAAGTGCGCATTATGAAGGATGATGCAAGGCGCTTGGTTCGAATTAGAGGAATTTCGGCCAGGTAAGGATGGTAGCCAGCCGTACGTCTGGATGTCCGATGGAAGAAGGGGGAAGGCGGTATGAGCTCATGGAGCTCCTGAGCACACTCACCGAAGTACAATCTGTAGAAGACGCACAGACATGCTACTTTGCGTCTATGTGCTAGGCTCTGAAGCTTATTTCCCACTAGCGTACTGCCACCAATGAGCCTCCTGGGTCTGCGGTCCACCGAGTCGAGTGCGGCAAGTTGGTACTTAGCCGAACCATCCCAAAGGTGACTACAATACTCCATGCAAGATCGGACTTGGGCTTTGTATAAAGAGACAAGCTGCCCAGGCGTGAAATATCGCTTGACCTTATTTAGGATGCTCAGCTTTTTGGCCGCTGTTCCGGCTTTGGACTCGATGGTAGTGCCGAAGTTAACTTAGATAAGTATGCTAAATTTCAGTTCAATCGGTTGAAGATATCTGCTTCAAAATTGAGTTGCAAGATTCCACCCGAACACACATAGTTACGAGTAGGTACATAAATAAAAAAGCCTTTTTTCTATTACCTTAACATTACAACAACCATAAACTATGTTTCCTTAATTACCTAGGTAAAAGTCGCCTCTGCGGCGTAGGGCTCCCCCATTTTGTTCCATACCATAGCCCTCTTTCTCCAGCCTTTTGCATCCAGTCTGGTCCAGCCCGTTTAGAAAAGACATCGCGCCATCTTTTCTTTTGACGCCCACGTTTCTTTTTCAACCCTCTTGGTGTCCATTCTTATACTTTTTAGGTCCATCTGTTTGGATCTATTCTACAAATATGTCCAGCCCAGTTCCATCTCAGTATCCTCACTCTTTCCACGATGTCGCTTAGTTTAGTTCTTGTTCTTATGCTTTTATTACTTTGCCTGTTGGAAATTCGAATACCAAGCATACTTCTCTCCATCCTTCGTTGGCAAACCGCTAGTTTATTTTCTCCTAACTATATGAAGTTTCTATTCTTCCATGGGTCACATACGGCTGCCAAACATGAGCTCTTACGAGTACACATATATTGCAAGTTAAATAAAAACTTATAAATGATATATTTCTTTGTGAAGAATTTCTTTGTGTGTGTAAAGTAATTAGGTATAGTTCTGACAAAGAATGTGCAAGTAGTATTATGTATAGTCAAGTATGTATGTGTGTGTATGTCTTTCTTCTTTAAGAGTGAATTACATAATTCACTTTTTTTTTATCAATATTTTTCGAGTTTATGGTAGATCTAATATTAATAATAATATTACCTACTTGGTCTTTAGGTGTTCTGTAAGTACAGTCAGCGTCATATAGTAGGTACGTAGCAGCCAAAGTGGCCAAATAGTTCGGTACACCATATATTTTGTACGCCGGCTGTACTTACAGAACACCTAAAGACCAAGTACCTGGTCAGGGTAAAACCTGGTGGTGATTCTGATTAGGGAGGTTAGCCAGAGCTCCCAAGGGCGCGCTGTGAGTTGAGAGCGACTTGAGTATGTGTCTCTAGCTGTCAACACAACGAATCCTCAAGTAAATAAAGGGTCGGTAACGCGCTTGTGAGTCTTGAGGAGACTTAAGTGTAAGAGTTGTGTAAATAATTGGATAATAAAACTATGCCCTTAAGGTATCATGTACTATTTTTGACAATATTAATCCAATGTTAAGAGCTATTAATGTTGTATTCGAGTTCACCATCGAAAAGGAACTTTAATGAATTTAGATAAACATGTTTATTAAATTAAGATAACGAAATTATTCAAATATTCTATGACTTGTAAAACTTTAAAGTTTATAAAACCTTTCGATAGTTATATCTTGAACGTGTTGGCGCCATTTTAGATATTAAAAAAAATGGCGAGGATGACAGCGATTTTGACGTACACAGAACTTGACAGAACGGAACCGAATATAATGTTATGAGGTCTTATTGTTCGCATTGTTGTAAAGAATAATAAATTACTGTAATAAGAACATATCCTGGATTTTATTGGAGAGAACTCTTTCATAAGCGTCCATAGGCTAAGGCGTCTGATTCTCAAAAAACGCAGAGAAATATGTGAAGAAATTTGAAAATTATAAGCAAAATCGAAATGAAATTCTAAAGATTTAGTAATAAAAACACGCGACGCGAACGTCTCCATTCCTGGCCTAGGCCTCCAATTTTGTAAGCAATTTGTTATGGATCTCTCGTCTCGCCACTCCCGAAACGCGATACTTCGACTTTGCAGCCGCCGAGTTTGCCGAGTTTCTTACGCCGGTTCTTCTCGTGGCAGAGGTTTATTTTTCCGAACCGGTGGTAGTTTATTGACGTTCTTAGGTGCATGTAATATGTTACTATATATACAAATGTTCTCTGTGGTAATATGCCTAATTTGAAGAATAAACTACTTTTACTTTTGCAGCTATGATTGATGGATCTCTGGCAAAGTTGATTTGTCATTAGTCATTAAGAGGGACGAGTAGTTCAAGGCCTGTTTCCACAATTGCACAGTATCCCGATCGCGCTAATATCATTACCAGTGACGCTCATTCTATTCTAAAAATATTCTATTGACTATGTGCACGGCAGAAACGTCAAACGTCAAGCGTCCCGGGACAATGTCAAACTCAGAGGTGTCAAATAATGACACATGAATATTTTGTTTATTGTAGTAAACGAGAAAGACCCCTCACTGGTAAATTTACTGAAATAAATAAGAAAATAAACAAATAAATACAAGCGAAGCGAATCGTAGGAAACCAATAGTAAACGTGAAAGTAAATTTGACAGATGCAAGATGTCCCCGGTAAGTACCTACACATATCTGCCGTGGTGTGCGCTGCGATCGCCTAGCTTACCCATACCACCTACTGCGCACATAGCCAATAGTTATGTACTATTACTTATTCTGTGCAACAGTGTCGTACTGATCATGCCTGAGGGCTAGTCGCAAAACAAAAATTAATTATCTTCTCTCTCATCATCATCATCATAATCCTAGCGTTATCCCAGTACAGTTGCATCCTGAAGGATGCCCGGGACCCGCTACCTAATCCCAAGAATTGGCGTAGGCACTAGTTTTTACGGAAGCAATTGCCATCCGCCAATCGCCAAGGGGGAAACAAGCCCTATTAAGATTACGGACCCTATTGGGATTAGGCTAGTCAAGTGAGTGGGCAACTTGACTGTTAGAAACTGGGCTTAACGAATGCTGTGATAGACACCATTCGGGATCAACGGCTTAACGTGCATTGCGAAGCACGGAAGCGCTCAGTTAGTAACCATTTAAAGCGGTCACCTGTCCAAGAACTGACCTCGGCCGACGTTGTTTAACCTGGCGCCGCAGGGCCACGAGCGCTCCAAGAGGCTCGATAAAACTCTCTCTATCACTCGCATAAGCAAGTGTGACAGAGAGAGAGAGGTCCTCTAGTGATGCCCCTTTAGACCTTACTCCCTGCGGGGTACTGCTAAACAGGACTTGTAACCGGTTAATTTCTTCATACAAAAAACCGGTTAGGAATTTCGCTCTTTCGTTTACTATTCCATGTTTAATCAGGCAATCTAATAAAACGAAAGTCCTAACCTAAATACATTACACAAACCTACATAAAGAGCATAAAATATTTCAAATTATTTGGCTATTTCGGGGTTTTTGAGATTAACCGGTTACAACCCCTGCTGCTAAACTCTCAGAGTACCTTACTCTGAGGCTAAACTGGACCACTGGACTGCACTGGACTATTTGGATGCGATAGAAATTAAGTTGGATCATGAACGACGCCTTTATTCGACTTCGATTCGATTGTTCTGCTGGCAACACTGCAGTCGAATTGTGTGTGGCGGATGGCGGATAGAATTGTTTGGATAAGTGTTATGAAAAATACGTGAAGTATATAATTGTTTAGTGTAAAAGGTTTCATTTGTTGATTAAAATCATGGCATACCATTACATTGTTACGGCACAGAAGCCTACGGCCGTTACATCATGTATTACAGGTAAAGAAAGCCATCAGTATAAGTCACTAATTGAGGTTATGTCTGTATATTATGAATCTCAAGTCTATTTTTGGCGTATTTTTGAAGCCTCTATTGCGAGTTAGCCATATGCTAGAATAATGCGATATATTCCTCGTAAAACTAGCGTGTATGTTTTTTTATAAGTGCTGTTAATCGACCGGCATGCAATATACTATATTGACATCACCATACCTACTGCGTTTCTTCGTTTTATCGGTCCCGAGGAATATAATTGCGTGAAAAATAACAAATTCAGAGGTATGTACATGGCCCCTCATTAATTGATGTGGTTTTAATGCCAGTATGATTAATTTTTAGGCAATTTTACGTCGCCTACGGACCTGAATCTTCTAGTCGCGAAAGTGTCGCGATTGGAGATGTACTTGGTTACACCGGAGGGGCTGCGCCCTATGAAAGAGGTCGGACTCTACGGGAGAGTCGCTAAGATGAAGCTCTTCAGGCCTCCAGTGAGTAACTATCATGGGAACTGCAAACATATTTAAATGATCTAGAAATTCTCAAACACTGGTCGCCATAACATAAAGTTGTTGCGATATTTTTTTCTAATTAGTAGTCACTTTTTGCTCAGCAGCTAAAACTTTTCTTGATTAACCTCTATTTTTGTATTGTAAGTTTAAGCTTTATTATCAAATCATCATTCACATGCCCTTTTCCCATTTACTTAGTGTTGGTGCTGCATGTTTTTTCTTCCATACTTCTCTTTCGCCTATCATCTTGTCACTCACATTCTTTATCTTTATATCAAAAAGCTTTATTATCAATTAAAGAAAATAAAATATTATGTTTCTGTATAAATACATTGATTAGCAATAGTAAGGAGTCACATATGAAAGTCATGAATTACTGCCTTATTCAAGAATGTTAAGGAGGTGGCTTTAAATAGACTAAAGGAGAGCTGCATGCTTCAGCATCTTCTATGACAATCAGTCTTCCTCAAACTTATTAAAGTGTTATGGTTTACTTTTCAGGATGAAAATAAGGACTTAGTATTCATACTCACAGTACGCTACAATGCAATGATACTTGAATGGAGGACAGGAACTAATGGAGAGCTCGAGGTGGTCACAAGAGCTCATGGCAATGTCTCTGACAGTATTGGAAAGCCGTCCGAGAACGGTATACTGGCTGTAATAGATCCACAAGCGAGGGTAATTGGTTTACGGCTATATGATGGGTTGTTTAAGATTATACCACTTGATAAGGATTCTATGGAACTGAAAGCAGCTAGCTTGAGGTGAGACTAAAGACAATTGACAATATTTATTGAACAGAAAAAAATACTTAAAAGATATTTGTGGGTTGCTAAATTGTTTTTGATCAGTAAAAGTGGTGGAGCAAGACATAAACTTATGTGGGCAAGATACATTCTGTGAGGCTCTCTGCCTGCCTCAAATTTTTCAATGCATCCAGTTTTTGACAAATGAGTGTCAAAACTTTTGGGTGTGAGGCCCTGGGTTTCACACACGTCACCCATGGTTAACGCTGCCACTGATCAGTATGATCAGCAGTAGAAGCAGTTTTAATTATAAAAAATAATATGTCCTGCTCAACACAATACTTGTTTTCTTCTTGTCATTCGTATTATGTTGTTGCACCTCTAGGTGGCAAATATGATTAGCACTGTCACAGCCTGTAGCACTTCATGTGTCAGTAGCATTATAGCAAATACTGACTCAATAGTATTCAGTGGCAGATACAGAATTTGGTTTTGGGCAGGGTCTTGACCCGGCTGAGGTTAGATTTTGTATGGAAGTGGTTACTTTTGGGAGGTGAAGTCCTTGGCCCTCCGCTAGTGATCTTATTCTTGGCAACAAATGTATATACAGAAAACTATTAAAGCAAATATGAAGTAAATTGATCTTGTTGTTTCAGATTGGAAGAACTTAATGTGTATGATGCAGAGTTCCTACATGGTTGTGCCAATCCCACTTTAATATTAATACACCAAGATCTCAATGGGAGGCATATTAAGGTACACAATTATTGTGGAATATTTTCACATTTAAAGTCTTTTGGCTGGTTTACATTGGGTTGACAGTTGAATAGAATAGAATAAAATTTGCAACTAAAATAAACAAACATACATGGTAAATATACCATTTTTAATAGTAATTTTACAGATATAATTACGAATAATTAATTTCAGACTCATGAAATAAATTTAAGAGATAAAGAGTTTGGGAAAGTCCCCTGGAGACAAGATAACGTTGAAACAGAAGCATCTATTCTGATTCCAGTACCCAGTCCACTAGGTAAGAGGTTGTGTTTATAAAAGAACTTATCCATGAGAGTATTGAGTATTGAGATATTTATTGATAAAATAACTAATTTTACATGTCATTTTTACATTTAGATAGGTATATTATATCACATTGTTTGTTTTTCTTTTAAGAAAGTTACGCGTACAGTAAGCTAGAAAGAGGTGTAACACTTTTGAACCTTCATATTTCAATAAATTTAACAATTATAATATAATAGAGTCAAAAAGTGGTAGATAACTTTTTGTTGACTGTACCTACACCACCACGTGTTGAAGGAAATTGAGTCCCTCTTCTGAGGTTTATCTTTTTGGCTGGATGAATGAAATAATATTACCATCTTATTTCTTCTTTTTCTAACTTAGCTTCTTTGTAGGTGGTGCTATTGTCATTGGCCAGGAGTCTATAGTATACCATGATGGACAGAATTATGTGGCTGTGGCGCCGCCGCAAATCAAGGTATGTATTTAACCACACATTCAGGCATGTCCCTGACGTAGCAATCCATTGAAGTCTAAAGTTTTAGTGCTACGTACAAAATATCAAATTGGCAAGTCCAATTTTACGCAGCCCATGCACAGGTCCGTATTCTGGACGAAAGTATCCAGTAGGCCAGAAACCTGGGAGTACTGAAGGATGGAAAACTAGGATTTGAAAATCACGTCCTTGAGACTATACATATGTTTTTATCGTCTTACTGTCTTGTACATTCGAAACTATTTAAGCATAGACATGCGATAAAATTTGTGACACCCTGGTATTTTCAAAACTTAACTACGCAGATACAGTTATTGGCCAATGCTTGTTAACTCGTACAAAATCGCAACTACAGATGCTTCAGAATGCCTGTATCAGATTCTGTTTTCTAATTCTACCAAGAGCTCATGTAAAACCGTTTTTAAACAATGGCAAACTGCTCAAGATGGTGGCCTGGAGAAAACTCCATTTTGTCAACTGTTCGGGATCGTGCAGACCAAACAACCTTCTAACCTTTTCGAAAAACTAACGTTTTCCCGTAGACATGTAAGGCAAGCAGGGGGTCTCTTCTGTCCACGACACAGGTCAGCTAGTTTCCGCGGCAGCTTCCTGTACGCAGCCACGCGGTACTGGAACAATCTTCCTCCACCAATCAGAAATGCCAGTTCGGTATCAATGTTCAAAAATAAACTAAAACTGCACCTGCTAAGGGAACAAACGACTTCCACCTAGGTTAATTATGATTTTCGCAATAATAGAACGTAATCTGCACATTCTGTTGTATTTCGCTTAGTGTAATTCATGTTTTGTATTGTTTTGTGTTTGTATTTTTGTGTCAATGGGTAACTGAAAATCAGCGTCGTGAAACTTTGTGCTGCGACACATGCTGGGTGGTATCCTTTTCTGAAACTCCCGCAGCATTTTAACCTTTGTTTTCATATTTTAAGCATACCTTAATGCAGTGGCGGCTGCTGATTACAAGAACCGGTGGTGCGCTAATTTATGGATTTATAACTCAAAAATTGCGATACTACTACATTTTCCTACTAACAATCTAATTTTCTATGTATTAAGTACCTCAATCCGTGGATTTTGATTCCTGGAAAATGTTTTTAATTAAGACATAACCTTGGCGGCCCAGCCGATTTTATTCCTAAATTATCAATCACTAAAAGTTTTATTATTGTTTTTAATATTCTCGATATTCAAGTTCACACTTATTTTTTCCATTAAACACACAGTTCGTCACTTCATAAAAGATAGTCACACTCACTTTACAAAACAAATAATAATCACGAATTACGAATAATGGCGCGATACGAGAAAAGTGCAGGCCATGTTATTAACCAACTAAGCCAACTTGACAATTGAAGCGCAAGAAAAGCTTTATATTTTGAGCGTTAACTTCACTTGGTCGGGTAATATCGCCGCCGGCCGCCTCGTGTGGGCTCCGTGCGCCGCACGAGATTTACCTTTTTCTTCATTCAGTTTGTACGGAGTATCTTCCGTCTCACGCGCTTGGCGTTCTAACGCGATTCTTATAGAAATTGTGCTAGTGCGTGCGCTCCACGAAGCGCACGGAGAGGTTTATTGAGACTGAGCGAAAAATAATTTTATAGACTACGACATAGCGTAGTGGTTTCTTTGCATTTTTTTAATGTAATTTATGTATGTATATTACAGATTATTGAGATTCTTTTATTGATGACGATGGTATTGATGGTGTTAAATTTTTGGTATTGCAACGCACGAGCGCACTCAAGGTACAGCCGCCACTGCCTTAATGTTGTGTCTGTGATTCGAATAAATGCATCATTCATTCATTCGACCTTTTGACAGACAAATAATAGAAATGAATACAGCATTGGGGTTCTTCAAGGAAGGGGTGAATGCATTTTTAAACGCTAAGTTGCAGGCGTCCATAGGCTGCGATCACCACTTATCATCAGGCGGGCCGTACGTTTGTTTGCCACTGACGTGGTATAGTAAAAATAATTTGAAGGGCTAATCCTGCATGTCGGAAAAATTCATTGATATTAATCATTATGCATTTTTATTCATCACTTGCATTTCCGGAATGTATTAAATTGTTATATTTATATCCATAGCGATGAAATGATGCCAGGAACGCGACCATCGTACTTCTGTTGGTATATGAACAAGTCATTAAGTTTATGTTGGTTAACAGCTGACGCCTATAAACTGCTACTGCCGCGTGGACACGGCTGGACTGCGATACTTGCTGGGCGACATCGCGGGCCGTCTCTTCATGCTGCTGCTGGAGCTACAGGAGAAGATGGACGGCACGCAGGCGGTCAAGGACCTAAAGGTGGAGCTGCTGGGTGCGTATTGGGCCATCTGACAGCTACTGCCGCGTGGACATGGTCGGGCTGGAATACCTTCTGAGCGATATCCGTTTTTTTAATTTACCTTGGTTGATTTTTCATTACATCACGCAGCTACCCTTACTAAGTCTAAGGCTGGGTTGCACCGACTTACGATCACGGACCGATCAACGTTAAATATGGCGCCGGCAGCTGTCATCCCATAGAAACTTGTCAAACTTTCCATACATTCAAATTTTAACGAACACAGCTTACGATTACAGACGGTTTGGTGCAACCCAGCCTAAGTCTGTGAGATTCATTATTGCAGAGTCCAGGAAAAAAGCCAATTCGTGGATAAGTTGATTTTGACCTCAATACGAGTAGACACGCGTCCACGAATTGCTTTTCCCGCCGAGCCTCTTATGTATTTAAAATGAATAAAAAACGATCGGAATTTAAACAATTGCGCGTTTTCATTAACTTGGAGTTTTATTCCGTAAAAGTTATTATTTATTACTATGAAACAATTTGAGACATTTTTAAAAACGTCATCTCTACCACTTGTAAAATTAAAGCTATTGGTCTATGGATTTTTTTAAATAAAGAAGACGAGGGAAAACTTTAGACGTACGAGCATTTTGGCAGGCAGTGGCGTTTCTTAGTCAAAACATGTTATCAAAAGGTAAAAAGGATTTCATACACATCCCCGGCCGATGTGCTAGGATAATAATGATTTTTAATTTTTTTTAATTGGCGCTAGTCAATTACGAGAAACTTCGCGGACTATTTTTTGCGACATTAAGGCGATCATTTACAAGTATATCTGTGAAAATAAATATCCAGAGTCAAATATCAGGCTCGAGTCAAACCACTGGTCCAATAATTTCATTGTTTTTATCCCCCAGGCGAAATCCCGATCCCAGAATGCATGACATACCTGGACAACGGTGTTGTATTCATCGGCTCCCGTTTCGGGGACTCGTCCCTCGTTCGACTATCTGCGGCGCGTGACGAGGCAGCCCAATACGTGCAGACTATGGAGACGTTCACTAGTCTCGCGCCCATAGTGGACATGTGCGTCGTGGACCTTGAGAGGCAGGGGCAGAACCAGCTCATCACTTGCTCAGGTCAGTTGGTCCATTTACTGAAGGCTAGGACAGACAATGGCGACGTTCACTAGTCTCGCGCCCATAGTCGACATGTGCATCGTGGACCTTGAGAGGCAGGGGCAGAACCAGCTCATCACTTGCTCAGGTCAGTTGGTCCATGTGCTGAAGGCTAGGATCGACAATGGCGACGTTCACTGGTCTCGCGCCCATAGTCGACATGTGCGTTGTGGATCTTGCGAGGCAGGGGCAGAACCAGCTCATCATTCGTTCAGGTCAGTTGGTATATGTGCAGAAGGTTAGGACAGACAAAGGTCACATTCACTAGCCTCGCGCCCATAGTCGACATGTGTGCGTCGTGGACCTTGAGAGGCAGTGCTACAATCCACTAGCTTCCAGGGTGAGGGCCTAGAGATCTATATTACAGGTCTGTTCATAGTTCAGACTCCAGACCCTCACAAAGGGTACTTATGCAAAAATGTCTGGACATTACATATGTACGGTAGCAAATGCAAAAAAAAAATGTATCCCTTTGTGAGGTTAAATAAACTTTTTTTTTAATAATTATTCCATTAATTGCAGGTGCGTTTAAAATGGGTTCGCTGCGGATCATAAGAAACGGTATCGGCATCCAGGAGCAGGCCTCCATAGACTTGCCGGGCATCAAGGGGATGTGGGCATTGACCCTCGCCCAGGGCTCGAGCTACCATGATACTCTAGTGTTAGCGTTCGTTGGGCAGACCAGGTGAGACCCTTTGTCTTGATAAGGCAATTCTAACTCGGGATACAACCCCCGCCGACTATTACCTAGAATATCAATACTGCCACGTTAAAACAGGATTAGAGTTTTGATATAAGGTTTAACATACATTTGATATGAGAGCTAAACTCAATCGGCATTATGCTAAAAAAGCTACAGCTTAGGTTTAGCGCCGCATACGCCCTTCATGTGTAACTTTTTTGCAGAGTATTAACACTGAATGGCGAGGAAGTAGAAGAGACAGAGATCAAAGGCTTCGTCGCGGACAGACAGACGTTTTACACGGGAAATGTGTGCCACAACCAACTTATACAGGTAATTTAATTCTACTTAAAATTGCCTTTACCAAACTTATTTAAATAATAGAAAGTTCGTGAAAGCGCTGCGCACGCCTTTGCGCGTCATGGAAACCGGGCTTTATCCACACTCCACATTTTATCCATTATCCATGCAAGTTTGACAATTTGCATATGGCATATGGGATAGCAGCTGTTGGCGCCATTTTGCATTATTGTACTATCGGCCAACGCTACACTTTCTCAACAAAATCGTCTGCAGGCTAGCCATTTCTGTTGGTAGATAATTCAAATAGAGAATGCTATAACGAGCATTAGAAAATAGTCCTAGAGGTGCGAACCCGTAGCGTTGGCCGATAGTACATGTACATAACTCCAGGGAGTATGGGAACAAAGTTTTTTTTTAATATTTAGTTTCCAATTGTTATTGCATTGGTAACTAAAGATTCAAAATATACCCAACGTATTAACATATCCTAATAGATTGTAAATGAGATAGATTGTATAATAGACAACTTTAGGAAAAGTTACATATCACCCTTTTTAACTCTTCCTCGGTCCTTCATTAGCACTACTGAGGATCGCGACCACATATACTCTGTCTCTATAGAGTGCGGTCATAGGCCATGTGGGTCGCACTCTGCACACTGCTGCCAACCACCTTGACAGCATCAGACGATCTCGTGGGTGCTTGAGCGCGGCTGGTTTCTATTTAACCCAGGATCATCAGCTTCTCGAGGATCCGCATGATATGTCTAAAAAAGCTGAGCCTGCGTTCCTGGCATATCGTGGAGAGGCGTGTGGTGATTTTCAGCTCCTGTAGGATGGACTGAATTTTTCTAGGATATCCTTTTTAATGGTTTTTCTACAAAATGTTGAACTGGAAAGTTTCGTAGGCAGAATTTGGGTTATATACTTTTAATCGTCCTCGGACCAGGAGCAAATATCGTAAGTCATTTCCTCTCGGGCGATGACTTTTAAAATGCTTAAGAGAGTCTTATTAATGTGAAATCCTGTGGACGTCAACGGGTGTTCCGTTGGCGGGTTTTCCTGTATGAACCTCTCAAACACGTAAAAATATATTACCTGACCACAAACTCAGCAAAATACGCCTTTATACTTTTCAACCTCCCAGATTTGCAGCCATCAATAACCACATTTGTTAGTGACCAGCGGATGTTTTTTCCACCGTTTTTTAGTCTGCTGACGTTTTTCTCCCTATAAGATAATGGATTAGCTAACATTTGATAATATTATCAATCGAGAGTAAATAACAAAAATAACAATATTTTTTACGCGTTTGAGAGGGTCAAACTGCCAAATCCACCAATGGAGCCCAAGCTGACGTCCACTGGGCTTCATAATACAACGCTCTTTAGCATCTTACAAGTTATCGTGGGAGAAGAACTTGGTCATGGAAATCTGTTGCTGCCTTGTGGTCTATAAAATGTTCTATTATCATTTTTATTATTTTGATTTGAATTGTCAATGAGTAGTATAAAAGTCCATAGCAAAAAAGAGATTATGTCAAACGTGTAAATAAATTCAAGAAAGTTGCATCATAGTCGTCAAACAAACATATATACTTAATAGAAAAAATTGGTTGTTTGTAAAGTAGGTTTACGATCGAGATGTTTACGTGATAACGTCTTACTTCACTGGCACTTCACTTATACCTGCGATCGCGCTCGTGAGGTTTTGGTGTGACACAAGTTTCTGAACATGTCACCCGACTAAAACGATTTTAAAGACGTTATCACGTCAAAAAAAAATGTTTTCATATGTGCTGTTACCCCACAAATTAATCCCATAACTTAGGCACGAATGTGCGTAGGCACAGTATGCAGTTATGGCCGTTTTTTCGTTAGTGCATCTTTTCAATTGGTAGAGAGTGTATGCGAAGCTGGATAACTCTCCAGATATATTATCTATATGAGCTTTCCAACTTATTTCTGTATCAATTTCAAGTCCTAATAAGCTGCACGACGTCACTGACTATGACATTGGCCTCATATGAAATACTTATGTCTTGTAGAACCTTATGTCGCGGTTTTAACAGAATAAGTTTTGTTTTGCAACATTCAATTTTAAATTATATTCTTCTAACCGTTTCGTAATTTGTGTTAATGTAAGATTTACTTAGCCTTTGAGATATTCTTCTTTCGTTACATTCTAATACTATTGTGATGTCGTCTGCATACCTACTGTATACATCAGTTGTTTTCTACATTACTGCTGTATTATTATACGTGTAAGCATGTTTCTCTACTATTAGTCTGCGATGTACGTTGATCGATTTGTAATCGTAAGTCACTTACTCAACCTAATAGTGAGCAACCGAGCAAAGAGTAATAATATATGTTAGGGAGTGTTCGAATATGTATTGTGTTGATAGTGAGTTCGTTTCAGGTGACGGACGAGGGCATATCCCTGATAAAGTACACTGGTCGCGGCTGGTCGCTGGCCGCGCAGTGGGCGGTGGGCGGCGCTCGCGGCGTGTCGGTGGTGGCGTGCTCCGACACGCGCGCCGTGTGCGCGGCCGGCCCTCGCATCTACCTCGTGGCGCTCGGCGACGCGCAGCTCACCACGCTCGCGTGAGTGCTGTATGTTGTACTGGCTAGCACGCGGAGACGGCGGGCCGTTGGCGTTTTACCGCATGCGGGTAGTAAAATCAGGCTGGTCGTTAGCGCCCGCATTTTTATTGGTCGACAGGGCTCATGGACAGGGCATGAGGACTGCGGAAAATTTCCAAAACGCATGCTACATAGCGCCCGTATCGACCGACTTAACGACCAATGAAAATGCCTCCCCGCATGCGTTTTGGAAACCTTCCGCACCCCGAATGCGGGCGCTATCGACCAATGAAAATGGTTTGCCGCCTTCGATCAATAATAAACCTAGATACACTATCACCTGCAAATTCAAGTCGAAAAAGTGTCCGAATTTCATTGCGACTGTGTGCGTGTATAGGAGACACACAAAAAAAAGTAATGCGTTTTGTACCATTTCTTTTTATTCGATATTAAGCCTTACGTCACAAACATAACGTTTTATTTTGAATGATAGTGTTTTGCGGTTATAACATTACAAAATGCACGTATCGATTGTGGAAAATTTCCACAAAAGTCCGCATTATGTTAACAGATTGTACACCGTAAATCAAGAGCAATTAGGTTCAGTTTCGTTTCTGTTGATTTTCCACTGATTAGATGTCAACATTGGAACAGAGGCCGTATTGTGTGCCGTGGAGTCGAAATTGTTTTTCTTTTTTAATAGGCATCGGTGGAATACAAGCATGCGACTTGTCAGGTGGTAACGTCGATTTATACCACCACGACCACTTTGGCTTAGTTGATAGCGACCCTGTCTGTCTATTAAGCAGGAGGCCTCGGATTTGATTCCCGGTCAGGGCATTTATTTGTGTGGGAAGCAATTGAGCATAAATATTTGTTCCTGAGTCTTGGATGTTTTTTTTATGTATTTAAGTATGTATTTATTTATATTTAAATATAAGTAGTATATATTATGTAGTAGCCATATTACAAGCTTTATTAAGTTTGGGACTATGTCGATTTGTGTAAGATTATACCCTCATAATTTTTTTTTCATACCATATAAATCATCACGAACAATTTGCTTTAACTAAATGTTACAAGGGCATTTTCAGAAATAAGTGTACCCAATTAGCGTGAGTTGTTAAAAAAGTTAATCAATGTCAGTTTAGTAGCAATAATTAAGAAATAAATTTAAATGAAAACTGAAGACATAGTTTATTTTTATCAGTTATATGCGTTGTCATAAAACTAAATTCTGAAAAGTGACAGGAACAAACCACGCTAGAATCATTTGGTTTAAAATATTCTTCACCTCTTTCTTTAGCTATAATTTGCCTCCATTTATCTCTCTCAATTTCATTTTTTGGATAACTGTAACAAGGTTAATAGTAAGTTAGGTTAGTAAGCTACATGTAAGTGAAAACCGTATCAAAATGAGTAAAAAAGTTTTTTATTTAAACAACGTATACTGAGCAGAGCGACATGTCAGACAAACAAACTGTTACCACCCGATTTTGATATATAAGTATGAATAAAGTAAAATACAAATACACTCCATACATAATTATGTGTGTACAATAAAAACAATACATGTAAACTTTCGTAAAAAGTTTTCAGTCTGCGACTCCTTTCATTCGAAATTTTACTATAGTCCAATTCGTCCGTTCTCCGTTTCGTTTCCATGTACGACTAACTCAACGTGAGGGAAAGAGACAGCAGCGTAGCTGGTTGGCTGTTTGAGTATTTCAAATATTTACATAAAATATTTTTTATAAGCGTGTTATAGCTTGATATAACTACAAATTCAATAAATTATGAAACTTTAAATAAATACTCATCGAAAATACGAAATTCCATCCTTTTTTAACGTCGTTAACGTGTTGTTTTTGCACTTTTTCACGGAGCACTTAGGCATGTTGACTCGCCGATGGCTAGCGCGCGACTGTGAACGCAAGAGTGCTTAAACGGAATTTAAGCACTCTTGAGCGTGGACGCCGTTGACAGGCAAATAGTGTATCTAGGTTTATTACTGATCGAAGTTTGCCGCATCCGAGCCCTATGGCAAGCGCTTTGAAAATTTCCCGCACCTCGCATGCGGGACCTATCGACCCGTAGTATTTTATGCAATCGATTTATTATAAGTTTCATTATACACGTGAGCCCGAATAACCTGACATGTGTTAGCCGTGCATTTCTGAGGATATAAGAAATAAAAAATGTTATTTAGGTCCAATTCAGGTTTTTTTTTGTTAATGGTATGTTCAGAACATACAATACAATGTTCATAGAATTTATTCACTTTGTAGGAAGACATTACCTAAAATTAAGTATTTTTTTTACGTTGCTGGGGTGTTTTTTTTATACCAAGTCGGTGGCAAACAGTTTGATTTTGTCTCAAAAACTATGTTGAGACTTGGTTACATTAATAGCAATATCACAATCGAAAGGGCCTTTTTTACCGAGTTACGACATAAAATCTTTTGAATAACTTAGTCTGAATCGAGAAAACTATGTATGCCATTTTAGTCTTCAAATTTAGTCTTCATATAATGCTACACATAATGTAAAGAACCATAAACCACAAAACAGGGGGGATTGCCGAGCGGAGCAGAATACGTCCTAGCACGTAGCAGATATTCACTATGCCGACTGACGTACGGAAAATTCGACCCGGAAGAACCAGTATAAGCCTGACCTCCGATTATGCACATAGTTGTCGCGAATCTCGAGATGATGAATAAGGACGTTTGATGAGGCGAGTCTTAGACAGTTGTAAATATCATGATATTTGACAAATTTTCATTGGCATTGGCGTGTCAGCTAATGATCATATGATCATTTTACACAATTGACTAGTTTGAGTCTTATCACAACTAATCAAAAGTAGTTATTCGCATGTTTTAGTTTTTAGTGATCGATGAGACATTATTTTGACAGATTTAGTTCGGGTCAGTGACTCTATCAACGAATGAAAATACACCTTGCATTACCAGTACGCAAAGATAAAGACAGAGTGACAAACTTGTTAGTTCAAGAATGAACAAATCTGTATAAAAGTTTGGGTCTGTAGAAGCGTGCTACATGTTGGAATCACTCAATACAATATCATATTTGATTAAAAATATATAATAGTCTGAAAGAGATTGTGCATGCTTCTAGGACGTTGTGTTGAGGTGCTCATTGTATCAAGAATAGTATAATGTTCGTATTTACGACTGACATTCACCAGTCTTTGTGATGAATTGATGAAAAATAAGAAAGAGCTTTGACATCCCAATCTGGATTCATGCTTTTAGATATTAAAATAGTTCTTGATTGCTACTCTTGCATATAAACTGTGTAATAAATAGCTATAATTGGCTAGGGAGGTGTGCATGGACGAAGAAGTTGCGTGCTTGGACCTAGGCCCGGGCGGTGATACAGCCTTGCTCGGCGTCGGTCTGTGGACTGATATATCCGTCAGGGTGCTTCGACTGCCGGATCTGAGGCCACTGCACACTGAGAAACTTTCTGGAGGTTGGTGGTGTTTATAGTTACCGTTTTCAATATCAATAAATCATTTATTTTCGGGCAAAAAGGAACACACACTGGCATAGTTTAATATGTTTTTTATAACTACCCGACTGCGCCAGAAGGCGGGTTATGCTTTTATATTTTGTATTGCGCAATAGTTGTAATCAAAGTGAAGAGTGTTTCACATTCGCCAAGTGCCATGCAGTTTGGCGAAGATTTAAATACGTTAACTGTGTCACAACCCACTGTAGTGTATTAATTTCGGTTGAAATAAGTGCACCTGCAACATAAAAATTTCATCAGTATTTTTAACCTTTCCTAGAGAAATGAAAACATCGACGCATGTCACGCATGGTTCTAGAGCCTGTCGTGAACGGGCTTTTATTTTCTTCAGATAGATTGCGCGGTCGTCAAAAGCTTCATCTGTGGAAGCAGACCAGTTTTATGGTAGGTGCAGGCCTATCGCACTGTCATTTTGGCGCAAATTGACGCTTAAAATACGTATCAGAATGACGCTGTCTGTTATAATAACAAATTAACAACCTGATGCAGGTCTAAGTTGTCAGGGTCATTGCCACACCGAATATGGCACACCGCCGTAAGCATTTTTTTTTTGTTTCATACTCATACTTATTTATTCATAATAATACAAATATTACATTTCAAAGTTATTAATTACGTATTAGTTCAGTGATCATATTAAATGCAGAACTAAATAAAAACAATCTCATTACTACTTTTCCAGATTTTCGACGGCCTGTTTAGCTTAGTTGGTAGTGACACTGCCTCCGAAGCTAGAGGTCCCGGGTTCGAATCCCGGCCAGGGCATTATTTGTGCATTTAACATGGATATTTGTTCTTGGGTCTTGGATGTTTTCTATGTATTTAAGTATGTATTTATCTATATAAGTATGGTATATCGTTGTCTAGTACCCATAGTACAAGCTTTGCTTAGTTTGAGACTAGGTCGATTTGTGTAAGATTGTCCCCCAATATTTATTTATTTAATTTGAATTTAATTTTATTCAGTGTTGATTTGAACTGTCGATAACCCTCGCTTACATCATTGTAATCTAGTATTGTAGGTTAAAATTCGACAGCTAACGTCAAAAAGGCGTGGTCATAGCGCATGCGTCTATTAAGAATGTGGTATGCGGCGCCAAGCTACATGACTAGGGAAGAAAATACTTTCGTGAAACCATCATCATCTCCCTGCCCTTATCCCGCTTATGCAGGGTCGGCGCAACATGTTTTCTTCTTCCATTCCTCTCCACTATTCGTCATTTCAGCGTTTACTCCTTTCTTTCTCATATTCCCTCTCACACAATCCATCCATCGCTTTTTGGGCCTTCCAAAGGCTCTTCGTCCTTCGACATTCAACCCTAACATTCTTTTTTTTTGTTTTTGAAACCGTATTACACTTTATAAAACACTACATTTTTCCACAGAAATAATTCCCCGCTCGCTTCTAATCTGCACCCTGGAAGGCGTGTGCTATTTACTCTGCGCGCTGGGAGATGGCTCAATGTTCTACTTCACCGTAGACACAGAGACAGGCGTGCTCACTAACCGGAAACGGGTCACACTGGGCACACAACCCACAGTGCTACGCAGCTTCCGGTATGTATAGCTCAACATGATACATGAATAACATGAACCATTTCATATTGCGGATTATGTTTTTTTTTACATATAAAAAATGGGATTGCGTTTACCCCAGTGTAACTTGATGAAAAGCTAAGACAGGTGGTGCTAATTTCAAATATAAATAACTCACTAAAGAGTATTGACTCACTTGCACAAGTTGCACATTGGTGCATACCCATTCGTTGGTTGTTGTGGTTTCTGAAAGAAGTCAAAGTGGTTTTGAATTTCTTCATTCTGTAGTGTGACCTGCCTCTTAAGTCTGGAAACAATTTTAATTCATCAAATAAACCGTCAACTACACGTATAAATGAGTGAGTGTTCGTCAACAAATGTACATGCAGTTTGGCGTGATAAACGCATACCTATGCGTACAGAAAGCAACGTAATACTTCGAGACGCATTTCGTGTTACCAGCTTGAGTTTTTCAAATTAATCGCTTTTTCGTTTTGTCATAACAGGTCAGACTCAACATTATCACAAGGATATTGAATGATGCATCCAAAATAATTAGTCCCTCCTCTCGTATTTATTTGACTTAAATTACAGATATCCAAAACAGTATTTTTATTTACCGCAGGGTTCGCCGATATATATCCGCGGATATATATCGTGATATTATATATCATGATATATATCAATTGATATTTACGTTGATATATATAGACATAGACATAGAAATATTTTATTCAACATCACAAGGCATGTCTTAACAATAGTCTTAACAATGTATATGTTAAGGTTAGACTTAACATATCAATTTAAAATGAACATGTTGTTATGCTTGTGATGTTAAAAAGGGGCTTGCCTCAGCATAATGTTGCAGCAACTTCTACAACGCTGGTTTTCAGGCAGACCCTTACAACATCATAAATCCATTGCTTGCTGTTGGTCGGGAACGAAGTGTCTCATGTTATGAATATATATAGACTGTATCAGGGCTCGTAACCGGTTAATTTCTCCGTACAAAAAACCGGTTAGGAATTTCGTTCTTTCGTTTACTATTTCATGTTTAATCAGCCAATCTAAAAAAACACAGTCATAACCTAAATACATTACACAGACCTAGATAAAGAGCATAAACTAATTCAAATTATTTGGCTATTTCGGGGTTTTTGAGATTAACCGGTTACAACCCCTGGACTGTATAGTGTAAATGTTTGTGTGTATATCTTGAAGTATAGAAGTTAGTTTGTAAGATTCGGCCTGATTAAAAAAAAAATATATCAATTGATATTTATTATTAAAAGTAGTTTTTTTTTTCTATTAGATAGTTACACAGGCATTAAAATGTTTCACTTTAATTGCTATTATGAACTTAAATTTATAGGAATCACATTCGTACTCGAACAGATTTTTATTGAATTCAAACCTTATCACCACGAAATAAGATTCATAAGAGAGTTATGTTTTCCCCTAAAAATAAAAAAGCTTTATCTGGGAATTAGCTCAAGGTCGAAATGAACTTCATTCGGGAAAAAAATGCTAGTGATTGTTTATTTTTGTTATATGCTTTGATCAGTCAATGTCAAGCTTTGTCAAGTCCAAGCTTCTTGAGCACAGATATCAGAGTAAAGATAGATCCGCTCAATTAAATTGAACGATTTCTATATATCTGATCTATTCTCACAAATCAGTAAGTTTGAGACAGACAGACAAGTGACATCTGACAGTGTCTCCGTCTTCATAACTGAAAATTGTACTGAACTGACTTTGTGGTGTGTTAAGTTTATATGGGATTTAACATCCTGGTGTGCTTTCAAATGGAGACAATTCGTTAACAGCCGAAAATGATCGTACTATCTGTCGCATTCTAACTCATTTTGGTGCACCATAAGGTTTTAACGAGACAACTAAAAATCATCTGGCTTAATACTGCGACTCTGCTTTTCTCTGATGTATGTGCCCTAGGCACACACGTGTGCGCCTAACAAATTTTGAATTTGGTAATTGGTACCTAGATTTTTAATAGGTATAGTTGAAATTACAATTCCTCGGGTTAATGAGTGAAAAGTGGGATAACATTCATACTATCTATCGGGTATTTTGATATTTATAATAGAAATATTATGTATCCGATATTTTGATATCTATAATAAATATCGGATATTTTCGAACCCTGATTTACCGACTTCAATAGAAGGAGGTACTCAGTTCGTCTGCAAGTCTGCTTGTTCTTTTTTTTATGTATTTCAAAGCAGGTACCCCGACATTGGTCCCATATAAATTTGGTGAAGGTCTGATGATGGGATCTAGGAGGAATGGAGGGAACTCCTCGAATTTGACAGGCACGCATATGCCGATTTCGGTATTTTCTGTGGGTAACCAAGCATTGGTTCACGGAAACCTCAAATTGTGGCATAGCAAGTACAAAATTGAAGTCGGGTTTTTTTTGGCATAAATTATTTTAATATCACTCGTCCTATAGATCCCTATCGACGACCAACATTTTCGCCTGCTCCGACCGACCCACCGTGATCTTCTCTTCCAACCACAAGCTCGTGTTCTCCAACGTGAACCTCAAAGAGGTCACTCACATGTGTTCTCTCAACGCGGCTGCTTACCCGGACAGGTAAGTTCATGGTGAAGATAATTATTCTATTGTATTTTATATAGAAAACTCCCGTGAGTTTCGGGTCACTCGTGTCTTTAAAGTCGAATATAGCCCTAAGTTCTAAGGCACGGGCACGCAGTGATAATCGGGCTGACAAGACGAGTGTTTAAGATTAAGGACTGTGTTCCAGATTGAAACATAACGTGCGGTATTCGACCTTAAAGAGTCACAAGCTTGAAATAAACGTTAATTTAATTTAATTTTCATTTAATTTATTTTTTTATATTTTATTATATATTGTATCTAGTGTCAATTCCAATGAAGGAGAATAGTATTTATTCCAAGATTAGTTGATACGATTTTGCCGTCCTACACTGTCATAATTGTGTTATCTAATCGGTATTAGTTAGTCGCCCTTTATTTGAATTTGATCAAATCCGTTCTTTGTAGAGTTTTAACATAATTTTTTCGTCTATGTCAGGAATACCTGCAATGTTGTTGGCACGTAAGGCAATCGATAGGCATGAAATGACTATCATGCAAAAACTAGAACCAATAACAGCTATTTTGGGTGCTTTAGAATTATGAACGGTCCAATAAAGCTCTTTAGAGTCCATCGTGAAAAACTTATGTTATTTGTTTTATCCTAAACCTTTAGCATATCGAGAAAACGGCCTAATATGTGAATAAATGTTTATTCCCCAACAGTTTGGCTCTAGCCACAGACAGCACGGTGACCATAGGCACCATCGACGAGATACAGAAACTGCATATCAGGACGGTGCCACTAGGGGAGACGCCTCGAAGGATCGCGTACCAGGAAGCTTCACAGGTAACCATAATCATTTATTCGTTGCAATCATGGTGTTTACAAGATGTTCTTAATTTAACCAGTAGGAACATTGACCCAACTAGGGCGTAGCAACATGAGTAACTTAAACCTAAATATAAAATAGAAACACATAATAAACACAAAAACATGAACAACCTAATTTAACCTTAAATGTTTATGTTGTTTATTTTTATAGTGTATATTTGACATATTGATTACATACACGTTATGTATACCGTAGCATTATCTCAAAGACTGCTAGATTAACAGTCTCCTGATACGAAATTGTTATTTCGGATATGTACTATTTTTTCATTTTGACCTTTAGAGACCTTTTACATCTCTAAAACCTAATGTTTTGACTATTAGTGTAAGCAGTACGCTTAAAAAACTGCAAATCGATGTACAGTTTAGCCGTTTGGCACACGCATACTAGAGGTCAAAACAAAATTTTTGCTCAGTTCCTAAAAAAATTTCCCTTAGGGGGGAGTAATGAGACATTTTACTTTTTGAATAAAAAATATTTTTTTTCAGAAACCTGTGGTGTGTAGTATCATATTAAAGGGCTTCTTAAGGCAATTCTAAAAATATACCACATCATTACATTTCAGCCATATTTTTTTATTTAAAACAAAAATAATTTTCGAAACATACCAAGTTTGGGCGCATCCAGACACGATATGGCTGATTTTTTTTAAATACAAAATACCACAAATGATACGTGATATCCTCATATCTAACCTCAAAAAAGCAATTTTGAAAATAAGGTCACTAAGTATTTTTTATTTTATTTTTCAATATTACTAAGTGACACAGTTCTACTTCAATACCTATTTTACGTAACTTATGGAACGGTAGTGCAGATACGGTACATATTAATCATAAAATGATGCGTAGTATCCATATATCTAACGGGAAATACCTCTTTAACCCTTTAACTGCGCCTTTTCATCAGTTGGTATAGTTTGTTTAGTTTTTGACATAAAATATCAAGGTTGGACTCCTTCAGATACGATATACCCAACTAATTAGGTTAGATATCAAGATATGACGTATCACAAATGATACGTTATATCTTAATATCTAACCCCAAGAAAGCAATGTTGAAAATAATTTCATTTAGTATTTTTATTTTTTATGTGTATATTTTTCAATACTTTATAGCGTTCGGTCGATCACAGCGGTTACTTCTGACGTGTAGGTATATTACAGTCGGCAGTGCATCACGTGTTCGTAACTTCGTATTTAGTGATGGGTAGCTACCGGTAATATTCCCAAGGCGGGTATTTTCCCAGTAATGCTACTAGTAACATTACCGAGGATCGGAAATTTACGGTAAGATTGAAAAATTAAATAGTAAGTAAAGGATTTTTTTTATATTTGATAGTTAAAATAGTCACCATTGGTTTCCTTTATTATACTTAAAAATATGTAGTTCCCTTCAGAAAGTAAATACCCAATCTTACCAGTAACTTACCCAATATTACCAAGTATCACTGGAAATATTACCATCCCGTAAATTTACACAAGCCATTTTTTCTCGTTACAAATTAAATTTCTCCCGTCCAAAATAAAAGAACATACGTAAAAGTCAGTTCATTACAAAAATATAATCTTTATTTATTGTATTGCAGTGAAGTCCATGATAGATTGAGGTATTTTACCATTACCAATAACTACCATCATTACTTAAAGAGTTACTAATCAAAATATGTATGTTCCTATTGATTTTTATTTGATTGGAAACCTTCCAGATCAACTTCGATGTCTGAAAATTATCTTCATGATCGGAGGAATTTGAATTTTAAGAAATTTCACTACTGTTCTGGTTTATGGGCACTTTCGGTGATATTGGTGTTAGCTTCCAGTTGTTAATTTCCAGCCCTATTTGTCTAGATGCTTCGTTTTTTTGAATGAATGTTTGAAAACGTAAGGAAAGACCTCTCTACTACTGCGGAAGTTGTAAGGATAGTTAGGATTTTAAAAGCTATTTGTCTTAAAGCTGTGTAAGCAAACAATGTTTCCCACCATGTGACTGCCCAACTAACAAATTGGTTATAACATCTGACCCTTTTATGACTGATTCATCGTAGGTGCGTCGTAAATAAGCAAGTTTTAAAACGTGACGTTGTATAAATGTCATTTATACCGCACTTTAGTTTAAATGCAAATTGTTCTTTAAACGCAGTTGTACAGACGTTTATATAACATAGTAATAAAGCAATTTAATCATTATCGTACAAAAGTTTTAACCAAGACCTTTTCCCGGTTTTACGACTTCAATAAGACAAGTTACAGTACTTCGGTCATAGAAAAGCTTTATAAGTGACTCCTGTACAACTAATCATAACATCAGCTTTTTATAGCTGTTAAATTGCTGAAATGCCATACAAAGGTCATAAACACGACCGTCTTATAGTTAAAAGATAGGGATTACGACTTATTTGTTTTATAAATTTTCGAAGTATACATTTTCTACATAAGAGAAATAATCGTGCCGCAGAGTAATGGTTCCGCAGATATTTTTTAATTGAAAGTATGTGTGACGAGGATTTCCATGAAAAAGAGAGTATTGTAAGCGATGATAGTAATGACAATAACGTTAATTATTACTATTAAAGATTCAGAATTCCGCGCAGAAGTTGCTAAATGGGCTTTAGAGCACAATAATTCGCATATTGCTCTAAAGGATTTATATTGTATTTTAACTAAAAGACTGCTGCACGTAAACCCAAAAGATCCGACAACACAAAAGCGTACACATTCATAAAACACTTCATTTTGTGTTATTCGATCGTTCTACGAAAAACGAATTACGGTTATTTAAAAAGTAAAAATCATTTCAAAACTTTTTGAGACATAAGGACATACTCACTATTTCGTGGTTTCAGGTTCACCTGGTCACCAGGGAACCCTGAATTAGGGCAATGGCGGCCGTATCGTGTCGGCTTAGGAGTTTTAAGTCGTAAGCTAGTGCTTTTAATTATAAATGAGTTATATAACAAATCAGTGATAAAAAATTAATTACATTTATTAAATTAAATATAATAAATAAACAATATTTAAAGGGGGCATTAAAAATTTCTTACAAAACCTAGTAACATTCGTCAACAATATTATGCTCGCATGCGTATCTGTCTTGTTATACTTACATTACTTACCCATTTTAGTTACGCTAGTAGATGTCGAGTCAGTTATACTAAATACTTAAAATGGTAAAAAGTTTTTCACAAATTGTTTTACCAGCGATAATTATGTTACAATTGAAACTGCTTCGCTATTACATTTCACCGACTCATTTGTCGTACAAACGTCTACGTTATGATCACTGTACAAGCAATTGCACTTACAAAGCGAGAACTTACGATACTTTTCAGACTAAAAAGTCGTTTAATATATTCTTTATGACAGCTGTTGGACTAAATGTGCTTGCTTATGACGATCGTGTGATCACTCTACGACTATTTAGCCATATAAACTGCCCCAAAATCGCGTCATATAAACGTTTGTATGCCTTAAATTGCATACCAACAAGTTATATGCAAAACGTTTGTACAACAGTTATATGACTTATTTTGCTAGTTGGGTGATTCTGCAGTTGCTGCCAATTTCCACACCAAGTCTTTTTGTCAAAGATTGTGACCCTTATTGGTCATGACAATTCAATTGGACTTTGGGATTCACCTCCACAATTAAATGACACCTTGCACCATTCCACTTTTTTTTTGATTTGTCCATTGCACACCTTGACCTTTAAAATGGATAGGTTTCAGGGCATTCGTTTTCCTTTGTTCAATTTATCTTTTGAGATAAGCAAAGTATCTTTATTTAAACGCTTTATACACTCAATGGACTGCATAGTAATTGCCTTCCGGAGTAAAAAACAATTGGACTCTTGCTTTTAAAATCCACTCCAAAGAACACAGTTCCGACCATATGTCTTCGTTTAAATTATTACATCTGTAACTTCGTGGAATGTTTAACTCAATGAACTTGCAAAGAATTGTAATAACGAATGAACCATTTTATTACAATGTTTTGCTAGATAATCTAAAAAAAATGTGTAGCTTTGGATACCCATGACGTAACTTTCCCATTTTTATTTTAACATGTAAGTGCTTTATGAATTGAATTTTCTTGAGCGAATTTTCGGAACTCTGTTCCGAGAATATGAGACTGAGCAATCGTTTATATAATTACTCTTACTGAAATTGCCAATCTTCTTCGCTTCTTTTATTTAAGAGTTTCTGGTAAGACACGACCTTAACTTTCTCTTTTATTTGTTTCTTCTTTGCCGTTCTCTTTCCTTCAATCTTCCCTCCTATAATGGTCTTAAGGTAAAGATCATGCCTTAGCAAATGTCCTATTATAGTTCCACTCCTATTCTCTATGAGTATTTGTCTCTTTTCTTTTATTCTTTGCATTACTTCTTCATTTGGGACTTCCGTCAACTTGTTGCCAATATCTGGCGTATTTTCTCGATGTTTATTATATTTCCCACAAATAAGTGAAGCGTACATGCCAATACCCTGTTCATGTTTTTCGTGTAAAGGGCGGCCTATACTGACCATATTTGCACCATTATTAGTCACCACTGCGACAAACTTTGAAACCTTAAATTCTTCCATTATATTTGTGACTTTTTCATATAATTAATTGGCTAATGTGTCTGTTGTATTTCTTGTTATAAGGTTTGAAGCTATCCTTCACATCATCAGAACTTTTTTTGCATTTAATAATATGATAGGTATGCAAAGGTTATAAAATTTTCAAAGTTGTACACAACATTGCATATTCCATTATTAACCATTATTAGTTATTTTTTATAAAATGACAAAACGCTTTACTTTTTGGTTTTGTAGGGATGTTTTAAATTCACCAGTCACCACACAAAAACATGCACTATCAGTCATGACAAGACCCGAAATGAGCCCTATGCACCATCTAAGATAAAGAATTTGAATGATAGAGAAGAGAGACAAAAGATATGCCTATACCATGTTGAAACAAATAAAGTAACTATTGTCTTAAGGAATATTTCATCAGTTTCGTATAATTTCGTAAATTACCGCCTTTTGGGAATATTACTGGTAATATTCCCAAATAGAAAATTACTGGTAACGGGAATATTACCGCGGCACATCACTATTCGTATTATACACATAGCAAGTCATAGTCACCCTAATCAGTTTGACATTTGTCTTGTCGTTTTATCGTAAAATATAACAAATTGTTCCTTACCTGTGAAATGATATTCCACAATTAATAAAACTTTCACTTTTACAACCCTTTACACAACATGTTTTCACTAATTTCATCAGCCGCTTATTTTCATAATTTCAAATTTGACACCATTAAGGTTGGGGATACCAATTAATATTTGAACAATACTACTATATTTATTGCAATACTAGGTTTTAGTCAGTTAATAATGTTGATATTTTATACAATTACGAATGAGGTCAAATGTAAATTATGCCTGATAAATATGCAGTACTAGTTAGTACAAGCAAGTAATTGTTTTCAGTATTCTAAAATACCACAACATATTTTTTTTTACACTGGCAAGTTGTGCGAGTGGGACACCGCCCTCCGGTTGGTTGCTCTCGCTCGGACCGCTTTCTCTAGTCTGTCTGTCATAACAGGATATTAACTGTATTACGCGAGAATAAGGTTCAAGTTTGACTGGCTCATAAAAGTTTGTACTCAATCCGGTTTAGGTATAGATCCGTGATCAATTTTCTCTATACCTGCCTACTAATGCAATGCACAGGGTTAGGTATAAGTATTTAGTCTTTTTACGATTCATGTTGTACGTTTAAGTACCTAGCACATTTACTAGCTAACTAAATGCAACTCGCAATCGGAACTCAGATCTTGAGGGACGATCGGGGGGGGGGGGGGGGGGGGGGGGGGATGAGGGAGGCAAAGAATTTATCGTTCTTGATCGTTATTATCACTTAGATAACACCAATAACAAACAATACAGCATAGTTTAATACAATTCTAGTAGAACTGTGCCACTTTGTAATATTGAAAAATTATACACATAAAAAATAAAAACACTTAATAAAATTATTTTCAAAATTGCTTTCTTGGGGTTAGATATTAAGATATAACGTATCATTTGTGATACGTCATATCTTGATATCTAACCTAATTAGTTGGGTATATCGTATCTGAAGGAGTCCAACCTTGATATTTTATGTCAAAAACTAAACAAACTATACCAACTGATGAAAAGGCGCAGTTAAAGGGTTAAAGAGGTATTTCCCGTTGGATATATGGATACTACGTATCATTTTATGATTAATATGTACCGTATCTGCACTACCGTTCCATAGGTCACGTTAAATAGGTATTGAAGTAGAACTGTGTCACTTAGTAATATTGAAAAAAAAAAATACTTAGTGCCATTATTTTCAAAATTGCTTTTTTCAGGTTAGATATGAGGATATCACGTATCATTTGTGGGATATTGTATTTAAAAAAAAAAAAACAGCCATATCGTCTCTGGATGAGCCCAAACTTGGTATGTTTCGTAAATTATTTTTGTTTTAATTAAAAATATATGGCTGAAATGTAATGATGTGGTATATTTTTAGAATCGCCTTAAAAAGCCCTTGCATAATGATACTACACACGATAGGTTTCTGAAAAAAAAAATCCATACAAAAAGTAAAATGTCTCATCACTCCCCCTCTAAGGGATTTTTTTTTAGGAACTGCGGGTCAAAAATTTTGTTTTGACCTCTAGTATGCGTGTGGCAAACGGCTAAACTGTACATCGATTTGCAGTATTTCTCAGAAATCGGGCTTGTACGGCTACCACTATATGGGGACTCTCTACATCTCCGCTTTTATCTATAATATTTTTGACCATGGAGACTCTTTACATCTCTGTATTATAGGATAAGTTCATCGAAAGTGTGCCCAGGTATTTATTTGTTGGTTTATACTGCTTTGTCATGTATGTGTTCATGTCATTAAATGATATTGTAATCCTTGAAATGTAAAAGAGCCCTTGAGGCCTACTTGCAGAATAATTTTTTGAATTTTGAATAATAAAAAAAAACAACATGTATAATAAAATTATATTTTTTCATCCTAATAACTCTAATAAGATTAACTAATTAAATAAAGACATTGTTTACAACTTCGATGACTGTGGGATGTTTCCATAATTGTGATATATGTATGAATTTCGAAGCTAAAGGGTACCTTTAACCCTTTTCTTGACAGTTTCGGATGGTCTTTGTGCAATTTTTTTTCTAGGCAACTTTTTTTGTACAGTCAGTTGCAGAGAAACGTGACCCCCTCTGCATAGAAGTTTGTATGCAGGGGGGAGGGGGGTCACGGTACTCTGCAGCTGACTGTACATAGCGCGAATGAGGCTTAAATTCGCGATTTTTATTATTTGCCAAGAAAAGGGTTTAATATATTATTTCCTTGACAACCATACAAATACATACATGTATAGAATCACAATGACATAGTAAAAATAGCTCTCTAAAACCGGCTACAAGGATCTCTCGAGGCGGGGATCGCGGAACGCTGCTGAATACTTCGAGCACGTGGCTAATATATGCAATGCCTACGGAGTTACTTCCGGAATCTAGATGGTGGTAATGGTTGCTACCTCGTGTGTTCATAAGTTTTGAAACGGCTAAATACTCGTTTTTTTATTTTTATATATACCTATAAATATATTGTTAATTTTACTTGACAAAAGTTTCATTAATAAACATATGTACATAGGTTATATTTAAACTGCGTTTCAATATTTTATGTTAGATGCCATTTATTGCGTCGGCTACACCTAGATAATGACCTCGCCAGACACGAAAATTTTCATCAGGGATTCTCTTGCTTTTCTTCCAGTGGCTCATTTGAGAGTATCCATTTTTCAGTAGTATTTACGGCAAGTTTTTAGCTCTAAATTGTGTGTTCATAAAAAGTAATTTTGTCCAAAAAGACTAATCAGGAGTATTTAGAGCCAGGCTCGAAGAAAGTTACTTCTATTGACTGATAAGACATACATTTCTCTTTTAGCAGTTTTCGTATGAAATTTAATTTTGTTACGGTGTTTGCTAAAACTTTGTCAAAAAAAAAACAATTATTTTGACAAATAAACGTGTCAAATAAACTTTAACAAGTGATTCCAATAGGCCATCTGGTAAACGGATAATTATAAGGCATAGTTTGAGTATCTAATATTCAAAATTGAAGGAAAAGGCTACCTCATACGTAATAATCGACCGTATCGTGAACCTTCAGTAGATTCTGTGCAGTAGTTGGAACATCCATCGACTTTGTGGTGTACAATTTGTCGTCCCGCTGCCTTAGCTTTCTTTCTACCATAGACATTAACTTGTCAGTGAAAAAGGCGTTGTTCTTTTCGTGCTGGCACCTACAAGAGACCACCGCATTTAAAGGCTTAAATCAAAAATATTGAAAGCCAATTTAAATAAACTCTATTTACTTTTATCAACTACAGTATAGTGACTCAATGAAAATAATAACCTTGACAGAAATATTTTCTGTAATTGATTTATTCAAAACAATATTCGTCTCAAAACTTATGACCACGCGAGGTATATCGTCATCTTAAAAAATCTAACTATAATATGTGACGGTCTGTTTAGACGTTCGGCGTGATCTCGATGCGCGTGGACAAGCTGGAGTGGGGCGCGGGTGCGGGTGGGTGCGGCGCGGGGGTGGGCGTGGGGGCGGGCGGGTGCGGCGCGGCGGCCGTGCGCGCGTCCGCGTCCACGGCCGCCGCCGCCACGTCGGGCGCGCCCGCGCAGGCGCCCAAGCACGCGCCGCAGGCCGCCGACCTCGAGATACACAACCTGCTCGTCATAGACCAGCACACCTTCGAAGGTATCTCATTAGTACATTGTTTAACACTGATATGTTGCGCACTTGACATACCTACTTGCTACAGGGACGAAAGCCGCTCGTTCCTCCCTTATAGTTTCGCCATGTCCGTCTGTCTGTCCGAGGCTTTGCTCTGTGATTGTCAGTGCTAGAAAGCTGCAATTTGGTATGGATATATAAATCAACAAAACTGACAGTCATAAAATAAAATATAAACAAAACATTTTTAAGGGGAGGTGTCCCCTACACGTAAAGTGGGGATGAAATTTTTTTTGCCTCTACCTTTTTTGATAAAGGGAATATTTTCGGAAATATTCACTACAAAACAAATAAAAATGTTTCCCCCCCTCTAACTTTTGAAGTATGGTTCCAAAAAATATGAAAAAAATCATGAAAGTAAAGCTGAATAAAGACTTTCAACGAAAACTATAGCGGACATGATCAGTTAAGCCGTTTTTCAGTTATTGTAAATAGCCTTCCCTTCTTTTGGGCAAATACGGAACCCTACACTGAGCATGACCCGACATGCTCTTGGCCGACAGTCAGTTTTTGGGTAGTCGTATTTTCTATTAATTCTTGTGTGTTTGCAGTATTACACGCTCACCAACTGATGTCAAACGAGTACGCAATGTCGCTAGTGTCATGCAAGCTCGGCGAAGACAACAACCACTACTATGCTGTGGGTACGGCCACGTTGAACCCAGAGGAGTCGGAACCTAAACAGGTATTATTGATATAAGGCTCCAATGATTTAGGGCAGTTCTCCGAGCGTTTCAACCGCTGTGATTTCGGTCGCCGTATTATTGACGATGCCTTTAGGTTTCTGTGGTCCATTTTGAAAATAATGATGGCAGTCCCCGCATGCTATACTACAGCCTGAAATTGTCTACAACTTTGTACAGATGCCTTCAATAATGCAATTACCGAAATCACACCGAAACGGCCATAAAATATTCACTGCTACCCGCATAGAAGAGATGACTTTCTCTACAATATGTCTGATTACAATTACATTGACGTTACATGATGGGATCCCTTCAACATGGAGCTAGAACATACAGATGCTACGTTTTTTTAATACAATAACGGTGGCAAACAAGCTTACGTCCTGCCTAATGGTAAGCAGACATCGTCGCCTATGGACACTTACGACTCCAGAAGAATCACAAGCGGGGTGCCGACCCTTTATTAACTTCAGGGTTCATTGTATTGAGAGACATTCAGTTACCTCACTCTCAACACAGTGCATCCTCGGGAGCTCTGGCGCCCTCCTTACCCACCACTAGGAACATCACCACCACCATATCGACAGAAGGACGTCCACTGCTGGACATAGGCCTCCCCTAATTTCATGGGGGGTAAATGCCATAATCGCCACGCTTGGCATGCGGATTGGCGATTGCGGTATCTCCACCAAACTCCAGGGATGCTGCTGCCCATCCCGGTGGTCTCGGTCGTAGTTTAAGGACGTACCCTGGTCCACTAGGAACACAATACCACATACCGTAAAGCCGCGTCTCCAGCGCAGCGCGCGGCAGCCTCGCGAGCCTAATGCTCGGTCTGTGTGGAAGTGCCTCGGGGCCGTTCGGACTTCTGATGGCTTGGTCTGCCTCGCGAGGCTCGCCTCAGTGTCTCCGGGCTGATCGTGAAGCTGGCTCGCGAGCCTGTGCGCCCGGTGGAGACGCGGCTTAAGAGCAATTAGTGGTGTTATTATGGCTGCGGTCTTTTGTAAGGTTTCTTCAGTTGTATTTGAGATGATGTTGCTCTGTTCCCTAGCTCTCGCGTATAGTAGGAGATACTGCTGTGGCCGAAAACGCGAGCCGACTCACTTTGTTTTAATTTGTGTGTTCTTTTCTAATATGGGTAATTAGTATACATGGATATACCACCACCGCCATATCAGCCCAAGGACGTCCACTGCTGGACATAGGCCTCCCCCAATGTAATGGGGTAAACGCCATATACTCTATATGGATATACGTTTGTGTGCATTTCATTTTAATGCGCCTATAAGTGGGAGAGACACACAGACAAAGTGAGTCTTACTCGACTCGTTATTTCGCTTGCTTATCTATGATCAAATAAAAAATAGCCTTGTGACTTGCAACATAATGATCAATTTTATTTGTCAAGATTTTGGACGATCTTTATCAAGATAAGAATATACGACACGTCTCTGCGCTAGATGCAGATCATAACAGGCCCTTTAGAGTTTAACCCCCTTATTCATAATTTTCATAAACGTCCATATAGCCTCTATTAGTTAACAAGCCGCTAAAGTTGGTTTGTCCTTATCTGTCACTTTGACATTTATGTTTGTGAGAAAGGGACAAAACAACTTTTTGTTAACAGAGGTTTTTTAAGTTTTATGAATAAGGGGGTAAGTATTTATGGACCTAGTGGCTAATCAAGCGTAGACATAGTATCATATTAAAAAATCCTGGGCACTACTAAGTTTGAGAAACTTTGAACCGAATCACAGTGGACATTTGTCGATATTTCTGTTGCGTGCTAAGATAAACATCACTTACATTGTTCAATACTTCAAGGCACAATAAAGTGCAACAAATAGTATTTGACGTACTTTCATGTCACAATGGATTAATTAGATCGTTGACTAATTAAAAGCCCAAAATCCAAAAATCTTAAAATTTGGTACTCACCCACCATATCAGCCCTAGGACGTCCACTGCTGGACATAGGCCTGCCCCAATTTCATGGGGGGTAAATGCCATAATCGCCACGCTTGGCATTGCGGGTTGGCGATCGCAGTATCTCCAACGCACTCTAGGAATGCTGCTGCCCATTCCCCGGTGGTCTTGGTCGTAGTTTAAGGACATACCCGGGTCCCACCCACTTGTATCGTATTGTGATTTACTAATGATTTCAATATATTTTATGATTTCAGGGTAGGATATTGCTGTTCCACTGGTTAGAAGGCAAACTAATTCAAGTAGCGGAGAAAGACATAAAAGGCGGGTGTTATTCCCTCGTAGAATTCAACGGCAAATTATTAGCTTCAATAAATAGTACGGTGAGTGGATCTTCTGTACTGTACTATCGGCATCACAGTTAACTGACCTGACCATTGGCATACCTTATTTCGGAATTATCATCATATAATACATATCAGCCGGAGGACGTCCACTGCTGGACATAGGCCTCCCCAATGACCGGTCCTGCGCCACCCGCATCCAGCTGACTGCCGCGACCCTTACCAGGTCATCAGTCCACCGTGTATCGCCACTCGAGCACCGCACCGCCCCAACGTGCATCGGTTCTACGTGCTATGTGCCGGGGCACATAGCACGTAGAACGCTGAACTTAAGTGGGCGGGCCCACTGCCACTTAAGTTTAGCGATCCGGAGGGCAATATCGGTTACTTTCGTTCTGCTGCGGGTGGCCTCATTCCTGATGCGAACACGCAGAGAAACTCCCAGCATAGCTCTATCCATTGATTGCTCAGTGTCCCATTGTACTATTAGATTTAAAGTTCTTTTATTTCAGGTTCGTCTATTCGAATGGACTTCCGACAAAGAATTAAGACTGGAATGCAGTCACTTCAACAACATAGTAGCCTTATATCTTAAAGTGAAGGGAGATTTCATACTTGTAGGCGATCTAATGCGGTCCATGACGCTTCTGCAATATAAACAGGTGAGAGTTTATCATTTGGTCATAATGGCAAACCAGACCAATAAAACATCTTAAATAAATAGATATGGTAATTACAATATTGACATCTACCAGTGGCGAGGCGTCCATAGAACTCTATTCCCTCGGGCCTGTCTACTTGGACACAATTTGAACACCTTTTCCTGTAGATCTTGAAGAAGGGGCTATTTTTTACATTTCCGATAAAGCTAAGAAGCCGTTATTTGGCATGATAACGTTTCATAACTTAGCTTTAAATTCAACGGCACAAAATACATTCTGCAAGTTATTAAGGTAGCTGCCATACGCGTCACGTCCCCGACAAAATAGACCTTTTTGTGGAATACGCCCGAAAAAGTAAGTCTGATTAGTTTCTACTTGCTCACCTTGCCTCTGAAGTTTTTGAGCAATGTGTTGGAGTCTCTTTTTGCGAGTCTTTTCACGCGATCCTTTCTGCGATTTCTTTCGTAAACGCATTATTTTCACTAAAAAATACAGCCGAATATGACGAAGAAATACTGGTGTAGGATCTTCGACACGGCGATGACGTAAAGTGACAATCTATTCTCTTTATTACATGTATGTACAGTAAAGGAAACGTACACGCGTACCTTTTTAACTCTTTTTGTCATTGTGACAAGAGCGAAAAAGGTACGTCTTTCAATTTTTTTTACTGTACATCCTACCATTCAAGCAAGCATTGAAACACTAGTCTGGTGTTAATTTGTTGGGTATTATATCTCTTAATAATTTCAGATGGAAGGTAGCTTCGAAGAGATAGCGCGAGACTATAGTCCAAATTGGATGACTGCCGTCGAGATACTGGACGATGACACATTCCTCGGCGCCGAGAACAGCTTCAATCTGTTCGTGTGTCAAAAGGACAGGTTGGTACCAATGTCAGTGACAGATGGAGTAGCATCGTAGAAAGAGGATCCTATAGAAGGAGGATTAATGTAACACCAAAAGGGACGGACTTCAAGTAACCAGACCAAATTGAGATGTATCAGAAGACTGATGAGTTGTGTTATATGTGGTGACAGCAATGGCATTCATCGATAAAGTTTCGGTGACTGTGACAAACATTACGGCCTTATACGCGACGAGGGACAGGATATATGTCAGTGTCAGTGCATCTCTTTCACACATTTTTGTATGTGTGTATTGTCGGCCCCAGTCTTATTCTTACTTCATGAGTAGGTAGCATCGAGATAGCGCGCAATTATAGTCCCAATGACGCCTACTGTTTTTGTGCTCACCAGTTATGGCACCATGCACTGTCGAGTAAGGTTCAGTTGTCACTTTATTATTAGATACTACGGGCGTGACAACAAAGTTGATATTTAAATTAAACCGTATCCCATCAAAAACATAAATGTGAAAATGGCAGCCAAGTTCAATATGCGATGCGTGGTTGTCGTTTTCACCGACAAAAGAATTGAGATCTAAATGGGTACCAAGTTCCGTAAAATTTCTGAAAATGTGCCAAGTGTGCCATCAGATTTTTTATAGTAAAACTAATTTATTGCGGCTTAATGCATTTTCAGCTTTAACTTGGCAGTTTTATTAAATAACCAACATCTTTCATGGTATTATAAGATAGAAGACTGCCAAGTTAAGCCTCAAAAAATGCATTAAGCCGCAATAAATTAGTTTTACTGTAAAGAAGGGTCTCTACGTGTGTTGGCTATGTGCTACTCGGTTGGTACTTCGGCTCCGCGCACGCCTTCCAAAGGTCCAAATACAATAATAATAAAACTGAAAAATCACTATTTTCAGATATTTTTTTTTGGTGGGTTTGGTGGACAATTACCAAGCTGGATGCCAAATTTCACCTTTCTAGGTCACCTGGAGTGGGTTAGGTTTTTGATTACTAGTCAGTCAGTCAGTGGTAAAAATGCCGTTTTGTGGACTTTAATATCTCAATAACTATTTCAACTATATTTATGAAATTTAGTGTTCTAGTTGTTCTAAAGGATATACGTGTACCAATTTTTTTTTATGTTCAATAGATTTGAAGTTATTGAGGGGTCAAAAGTGGCTCCAAACGGTTCGTGTAATGCTGCACGACTGCTGTCCGCCAGTTCCTGGGGTGAACTTGGCTGGACACGCTGCCGCGTGTCTAGATCGTACAAATATCGAGTATCCCGCAGTGTTGCACAGTCCCGCGTTGTTCAGAAAAAAGAGTACATAAGTTTCCGAAAAATAAAACCGTCTGAAACCACTGACATCCATTGACCCGTAACTCGTATTTGCCGTAGTTAATCTCTGGCATCGCAAAATGTTCTAATTAGAAATAAACCCGCGTAGCCCACACGCTATCAGTGACATTTGACATTTAGGAGACCTCACCCTACACGGGGGCCTCTAGCGGCGATTTCATACGCGATAGCCCTCATTGGACGACAGCCGTCGAAATGCTCGTCGATGACAGCTTCCTCGGCGCGGAGAATACTCGGAACAGATATAAGCTTATTAAATCTGTTCCGTGTGTCAAAAGGACGAGACAGGTTATTCAATAACAAATGTCTCTCCGTGATTTGTTATGATAAATGTGGTGTACACTTATCATAACATAGTGTCTTTGACTAAGGAAACTCTGGACGCGAACTGTCAACATTACGAGCGTGTCCATTTTGCGGCCATATTGGAACTAAACATGGCGAATATAGCGCTGTCCCTATAATCAACATTTTTATATATATTATAGACAGATCTTAGAACGTATTGGTTTCCTAGGATGTTATTTCTATGCAGTTTTCTTTAATGATTCTATGAAACAGGCATTTACTTTACGGGATTTCATGATTAAAGTTACTAGTAAAGAGTTTCTTTACTATTTCGCTAAATATCGTGTATTAATTACATGCAGTCAATAACGGCATGTAGCATAAATAGATCTGCCCATCACCAATAATAAAAACCTACGAGACACCCTTAAGTATGCTGGATGTATCCCATTAGTTTAGTTTTGGAATATGTTAATAATACTATATACTTTGTATAGATGTTCTTTCGTCTTATCATTTCACACCACCACAGATTAGGGGAGAACTAACCAAGAGATAACCACAAATTAGTTATATTAAAAGGTTACTATTGAAACAACGTGAGATCAGGATATTTTTATATTAATAATTTACACAGGTCTTTATTTTTCAATTCAAACAACTACCACTAGTTTCATTCTCAGTTCCTATAGCGTCTAACCATTTTTTCTTCTGAAATTCACTTCTTGGCAACCTTTAAAAATATAAATCACCGAATCAATGAGTAGGTATAGTAAGTCATCACAATTCATTATCGATATATTCAGGAACAACCCTAGCTACTGCTTCAGGGTAACTTTTAGTACGAAAATATTGAAAATAAAGCTAAATCCCACTACAAAATATAAATTATCTTAATCTGTACACTAATTATGCTATGATACATGTGCCTTGTTCTCGACAATGTTCAAATCATTCAATATTTCAACAGAAAAGCATAACAAAGCTATGCAACGACAAACTTTTCTGTTTCTGGCTTTGTCTTAAGCCACATCATGTTATGCTACACTAAGGCATGATCGCAGCATTTAACTTCACATTCCTTTAAAGTCTTGTGCGGTTTTTATTTTAATAACACTGTTTATTTTATAACTTCTCAATTTTTATTCTACTCACTGACAGGTCGTGTACTGCTCAATTGACGTATGATTGACGTACCGGGGAACATAACATGGCGACTTTGTGCCTCAGTAGCTTTGGTACAAATAGAACAATACGCCCGGTCCATTGAATTCCATAGTCAAAGCATAGTGTTAAGATGTGAACTTTCACAATCGATTGCACGATGACGCGTTGCGTCAGATAACGTCGACTAGGGATGTCACTGATTCAAAGGGCGAAGTTTGTAGATATCTATAGATCAAATACGACAAGTACGATAGATATAGAATTCGATCTTCGATTTGCATGAATATATTTTGAATGGTGTTGATTTTACCATGCTGTTTTAGCAAATCATTACCTACCCGTGTTGTGGCTGACTTTTCGTGGCACTTGCTGATTCGCGAGACTTTTCAAGCAGTGTCTGCATTGTTATCGTTTTTAGGCTTCCGTTCCCAAAGGCTAAAAACGGGACCCTATTACTAAGACTTCGTTGTCTGTCTGTCCGTCCGTCTGTCATCACAGTTGAAATTTTCACAGATTTTGTATTTCTGTTGCCGCTATAACAACAAATACTAAAAAATAAATAAATAATAATAATTAAGGGGGGCTCCCATACAACAGAGTAGTTGCCGCTAAAACAACAAATACAAAAAAACTCAATAAAACAAGTGTTTAATGGCACCAGATTTTAGCCTTTTTTCTGGTACGGAACCCTTCGTGCGCGAGTCCGACTCGCACTTGGCCGGTTTTATAGAGTTTAATATATTAAAAATTATAAATGTTTATTTAAATATTAAATTAACAACGCAAGATCGCCGCGTATTGTCACATACGCCACTAGCAAGTATCGCGATCGCTTCCTCTTCGGAGGTCGGGCGTTGAGAGTCCAAAAACCGTTGGCCATATTTATATTGACTTGTCAATACAATTCAGCGCGGCCACGACGGATGAAGAGCGGCAACACATGAGCTACGCCGGCCAGTTCCACCTGGGGGACATGGTGAACGTGATGCGCTGCGGCTCGCTGGTGGCCACGCACGCCGACACCGCCGCGCCCGTCACCGCGCCCGTGCTGCTCGCCACCGTCACCGGCGCCATATGTGAGTCTCAACCTTAGATGAGGAGCGGCCACACATGAGCCACGCCGGCCAGTTCCACCTGGGGGACATGGTGAACGTGTACGTTTCGTATGTCTAAGCACTGATCAGTGCCATTAAAAATTAACTCTTTGACAAAGACGAAACATTCAAATTCGTTCGCACTGTCAAGTGTCATTACATACTAAGGGTTAAGGCTGGGTTACACCAACCCGTCTGTAATCGTAAGCTGTGTTCGTTCAAATTTGAATTTATGGAAAGTTTGTCCAGATTTTATGGCATGACAGCTGCCGGTGTCATATTTAACGTTGATCGGTCTGTGATCGTCAGTCGGTGCAACCCAGCCTAAGGGTGCTTTAACGTGCCCACTAGCGTTACTCGTTAATAATTGTGATTATTTAAATTTAACGATATATATTGTAAAGAGGAGGCCACTATGTAATGTATTTAAGTACGTTTTGAATACATCTAACACTAGTTTTTACGTTGCTGGATTTGTCGATCTATGAGTTCAAAAATAAAACGGCCGTTTTTACTTCGACACGCATTCGTTTGGGACCCCCCGGGTATGTCCTAAAACTACGACCAAGACCACCGGGGGATGGGCAGCAGGATCCCTGGAGTGCGTTGGAAACACTGCGATCGCCAACCCGCATGCCAAGCGTGGCGATTATGGCATATACCCCCCGTGAATTTGGGGGAGGCCTATGTCCAGCAGTGGACGTCTTTTGGCTGATATGGTGGTGGTGGTGGTGGTGGCATTCGTTTGATTTTCCGACAGCCAACAGATCACTTCGATTAATGATAGCGACTCATAGACGTTAACACTCTCTGCACAATTGTACATGACTATAATCGCCCATCTTGACCCATTGGGTCGAAAAGCAATTACTTGTTTATTTGCTCGTACTTTGTTCAGCGAAGGACTTTAATATGTGACTTACATAAGTGAGAAAGAAAAATTTTGCGAAATGAGTCCTAAATTTAAGAGCGCGATTGTATTAGGGGGAGGGATTAAGATGATTCATCCCCCCTCCCCCCTTCTCCGAAGCTAGAGGTCCCGGGTTCGAATCCCGGCCAGGGCATTATTTGTGCATTAAGCACGGATATTTGTTCTTGGGTCTTGGATGTTTTCTATGTATTTATCTATATAAGTATGTATGTCGTCGTCTACGTATAGTACCCATAGTACAAGCTTTGCTTAGTTTGGGACTAGGTCGATTTGTGTAAGATTGTCCCCCAATACTATTTTTTTATTTAATTTTTACAAAATTATTTTCAAACATCTCCTTTTTCCACAGGCCTAGTAGTCCAAATAACGCAAGAACTGTTCGAGTTCCTCAACCAACTGCAAGAGCGCCTCACGCACACGATCAAGTCCGTGGGCAAGGTCCCGCACTCGTTCTGGCGCTCGTTCAATACGGACATCAAGACTGAGCCCGCGGAGGGCTTCATTGACGGCGACCTCATAGAGAGCTTCCTCGACCTCAGCCGCGACAAGCAGAAGGAGACTGTTAAAGGCTTGCAGGTATAATAATAATAATATTTATTCATGCCAAAAATAAACATCCCGTGTGGTGCCGGGTTAGAAGAGCACCACCCCCTTTCTTCCCTTGGGTGTCGTAAGAGTCGACTATGGGAACCAGGTTGAAGTGCGTTGTGGGCGATGGGCTAGCAACCTGTCACTGCAATATCACATTTTCTCCATGTATAAAACTACAATTGCTAAAAGGCACTGAAATTAATGTTCGTGTGCTTTGCCTACCCCTTTTGGGAATATGGGCGTGAGTTTATGTATGTATGTATGTACAATCACAATACAATTTACAAACAATCACATTACAGTATCACATTGTGCTACGAAATGGTCACAACTCAGCGTAATGCTGGCAGGACCAGCGCTGGTCGTCCGCTGTGACCATTTGGTGAGATCACGGAGCCATGACGACGCACACATACACACAATTACAAGAAATAAATAAGTAAAGAAACACAAATAAACAGAAACAATAAAGTAAGAATAACAACCAAACTAAGAAAAAAACGCCTCATTGTGGTACCTTCTCTTAATATTTGTTGTCCAAACCAGGACATCGCCACAGCTGGTTACATGAAGATTACTCCAATATAGACAGCCAACTGATGTCCATTGCCAGATAAAGGGTTTATGTCTAGGTGCTTCTCAATCTCTCAACCTAAGCCTAGCTTCATAACGCGCCCACCGCTGGAAGTCCCGTAAAATTCTACCAAACCTGGTTGATTTTAGCGACTTTACATTTACAAGTTCATTCACACTGCATCTTCCATTAAGTTAATTAATTAATAGGACATGATTATTTTTGACAAAGCAAGAAGACGCTTATAGCTAGGAGATAGATTGATCTATTTCTTCCTTAGATAAATCGACGTAAATTATAAGAAGAGATTTGAAAAATCTATTTTATTACTTATTAAGGACTATAAAACAGAGGTAAATCGAAATCCAAAGGATTACCATATCAACTAAGCTATACGAAATCAGCTGATGCTCACGACCCCCTAGCTTATGTAAAACAGTAGTGTACCTAGTTGGTTACTAAGTTATGTTACTGTAATAATCCTTATCTACATAAAATATACTAACGAAAGTTAAATAAATTATATATTAAAATGAAGTACACACAATCAGGATTTACATTTGTCAATTTCATTCAAAATGGCCTCCTTGGGCCTGAACACAGGCCTTCAGACGACGAGGCCAGTCATCAATAGCGGCACGCACGGTTGTCATATCTAATTCCGTCACTGTCTTGACTATGGCCCGCTTGAGGAAGTCAAGATTTGTGTGGGGTTTAGCACAGGCTTTCTCCTCAATAACCTGCCATATAGCATAATCCAGGGGGTTGAGGTCCGGGCTGGAGTCTTCGTGGGCAATGAAGTCAATTTTGTTGCTTCGAAACCAGGCTTGAGTTGTTTTTGCCTTATGTGCAGGGGCTGAGTCTTGTTGAAAGACCCAGGGCTGGTTTTGAAATAGAGAGTGGCTTAAAGGCTTCACTATTGGTTCCAGAACGGTTTCCTGGTAAACTTTAGCCCCAGTTTTGACACCTTTTTCACAGAAATGGACCTGTGTTAACCCTGAGTATGACACACCTAACCAAATCATGACATAAGAGGGATGATGGTCTCGTTGCACTCTCGGAACAGCTACACTCGCTTCTTGACTGTTTTTTGCATACACTCTGTCATTCTGGCGGTTACAACATTCTTCAATGGTAAAAATTTTTTCGTCTGTAAATAATATATTTCGGTGGCCATTTTGTGCGTACCGCTTCAGTAGCACGCGACTTCTATTCAGCCTCATAGTCTTCAATCGTCCATTAAGCAAGCATTAGACCTTTCCGTCTACGATAAGCGTGTAGTCTAAGGTCTTGATTGATAACTTTTTTAAGGGAGCTTCTCTTCACAGACATCTGAATTGCCAACAACTTTTGCTTCCGAACGGGGTTTCTTGCGATTCTCGCCTTCACTGCCTTTATTAGAGCTGGGGTCCGAACGGTGCGTGGTCTTCCAGACCTCTTGCGGTCATCAAAGCTCAGGGTACTATTGTACCTATTAATGGTACGATAAACGAATTGTTTGTTGATTTTCAGATTTTGAAGCAACTTCAAAATCACGTTTGGCGGATGCCCGCATTTGTGCAACGCAATTACAGCGACACGATTTTCTTTTAGACCCCAATCCATTATAAATATGACGAGATAAGTGTTGTGTGTGCTATAAAATTATAACTGACAACCCGCCATTATATGTCATTTTTTATTTTTTCGGTAGCATTTGTTTTAACGCAAGAAAAGAGTTTGCAAATCGAGTAACAGAACTTAGTAACCAACTAGGTAGTGTTGTTACTCGATGATCAACCCTAAAGGGTGAGTACTATTAAATTGTCGCTGCATTGAATTTCTATTCCAAAGAAAGTAAGAATCAACAGACTCAAAAATATTTATTTTAATAACCTTTACGTTACATTATTTATGTTTGAAAACGAATTATAACTTTTTCAGTGGACGACGTGAGAACGCTCGGACTTAACTTTTAACTCGGCTCATCGAGTTTTGCACGGAGGCGTCCGTTATCAATTTGGTACACTTCGTCCATTTGCGTTGAAAATCTGGCAACGAAGTAGCAGGCTGGCATGTTCTTCGCAATTTACTTTTGATAATTGCCCAATATTTTTCTATGGGACGTAGTTCGGGGCAGTTCGGTGGATTTGCGTTTTTAGGCACTACTTCTATAGAATTCGCTTCATAACATCGAAGAGTCCGGGTTGAATAATGACAACTTGCCAAATCAGGCCAAAATAATGTCTCAGAAGTGTGTTTTTTTATAAACTGTAATAACCTTTTTTTGAGGCATTCTGTTATGTATACATCGGTGCCAATTGTTCCAGTTGTAACAAAAGGCGAGCTTCTCTTACCACACTGACATATAGCTTGCCATACAAGGTACTTCTTGGCAAACTTTGTAACTTCTACAACTTTTTCAGATTCAGGAAGAGTCGAAATATCACGAGACGAATAGAATTGATAACCTGGTATGGCTTTGAAGTCGGCCTTCACATAAGTTTCGTCGTCAATTACTAGGCCACGTTTTCTTTGGACTAACATGGAGTACAAAAGTCTGGAACGTCTAACCGCACGATTATACTGCTCTACGGTTCTCTTTGGAGCTTTTTGCTTCTTGTAGTAATGCCGCATCTTCTTTTAATTTTTTGGACATTTGATTGGCTCGTACTTACTTTTTTCGATACATCTCGTGAAGATATGGACGGATTCCTATCAAACAACTTGCACACCTTTGATTCTAACTTTTTATTAGGTATTCTGGTAGGTTGAGCTCACGCTGCTTTCTGTTTATAGTTCCGCCTTCCTTTATTTTCTTAGTCCTTTGAACCGTCCTTCTAGTCGTAAAGCATGATTTTGTCAGGTCTGACGTAGATGTATGAGGATTTTTAGAAAATTCTTGCAAAATCAATTCCCGAACATTTTTCTCTTTCGACGACATCTTGACAGATACAAAACAAAAGAGTTTTTTTGTAATGTAAAAATCACCAGTCGTTCTAAATTTGTAATCCTCATAGACAATTAAAAAATATCATTAAAAATGTATGCGACAATTTAATAGTACTCACCCTTTTATTTATCTATTCTGGAGGTCGTTGCACCAACTCTAGCTCTCATTTTAATAACTGTATAGACTATGGCATTTTTCCAGATTTAATGAAATGTAGTAAAGTAGTTCCAATTTTCAAATCAGGTCATAGAGATAATCCTTCTGATTTTTATCCAGTTTCTATCCTACCTGCGTTTAGCAAAATATTCGAAAAAATAATGCTTACGCAATTGGTTTCTCACTTTAATTCTCACAATATTTTGCACGCACAGCAGTTCGGCTTCACGAAGGGTAGGTCAACTACTGATGCAGGTGCAAGTTTAAGAGTCGCTCGACGCCATCGGAGTGTTCTGTGACCTCTCCAAGGCTTTTGATTGTGTAGATCATGGTACTTTAATTTGTAAACTTAAGTTTGATGGCATCAGAGGGCATGCATTAGATCTCATGAAGTCATATTTAACACAGAAATCAAAAGGTAGCTATAAACAAAGCCATTTCGTCAGAGACAGTGGTAGAGATGGGAGTACCTCAGGGGTCTATTTTAGGTCCGTTCCTGTTCCTTGTTTATGTAAATGATCTGCCATATATGGTAAGCCGAAGATCAGGCATTGTAATGTTCGCAGATGACACCTCATTACTGTTCAAGGTAAATAGGAGAGATACCGAACTCATTGAACCCAATAATACCTCTCCATGATATCTGACTGGTTTGCTGCCAATAACTTAGTATTGAACCCGAAAAAAACGAAATGTATGAAATTCTCTCTAGCGAACTCATCAAACAGAAACTTAGATACAAATATTAAACTTAATGGTAAACATTAGAATTTGTTACGTCTACTGTATTCTTAGGTATTACATTGGACTCAAAATTGCAGTGGGGTTCCCATACAACAGCGATAGGAAGTAGGTTGAGCTCTGCTGCATTTGCAGTCAGGAGAATAAGGCAGCTTACCAATGTGGCAACGGCACGGTTAGTTTACTTTGCTTATTTTAATAGTATAATTACTTATGGTCTTACCTTGTGGGGATCAGCTGCAGATATTGAAACTTTTTATTTTGCAAAAAAGGACTATCCGAGCAATTTATAACTTGCGGTCGCGTGACTCATTAAGAGATTTTTTCAAAGAAATAGATATTCTAACCCTGCCGTCCGTCATATACATATTTGAAATAATATATGTTAGGAAGAATTTGGGCAATTTTCCCACGAACGCTGATAAACCAATAGCCACGAGAAATACTGGGAAACTCAAAATAACCTTATATAGACTAGTAAAGGCGAAAAAGTCATTCTTGGGAAATTGTATCAAATTCTACAATAAAATTCCTAAACACATTACAGAACTTAGCAATTCTAAATTCAAATCTGTAGTAAAACAAACACTTATTTCAAGAGCATATTATAAGATAAGCGATTACATCATGGATAGGGATGTTTGGCAGTGATAGCGTCCTGCACGGGTAATCTATCGCGAAAATATATTTTCTACTGTTGCATTGTTATTTGAGTTATTTTGTAGTAGCGGACACTGTAATTTTATATTTATCTATACAATGTATATTGTTTTGAAAAAATGACACCTCACCGAGTTTCTTACGCCGGTTCTTCTCGTGGCAGAGGTATATTTTTCCGAACCGGTGGTAGTTTATTGACGTTCATAGGTGCATGTAATATGCCTAATTTGAAGTATAAACTACTTTTACTTTTATTTCCTGTGCCAGTAGATTAATTTTTACATGATTACTGTTATTTCCAGATCGACGACGGTGCGGGTATGATGCGCGACGCGACTGTGGACGACTTGGTCAAGATCGTGGAGGATCTCACGAGGATACACTAGGATATATAAGATTAAACATTATGTATGAACTTTGCCTACCAACATAAACGGTTCCCAACAACTCGTTTTTTTATTTGGTCATCACATTAAGAGCCCACAGAAACGATTTGTGTTCCTTTTCTTTTTAACATACTTCCATAGATACTTCTGCCCCCCATTTCACACCCTTAGGGGGTGATTTCCGAGATAAAAACTATCCTGCGTCGTTCCCCAGAGAGCTCAAATGATCTCCATACCAAATTTCACCCAAATCAGTCCAGCGGTTTAAGTGTGAAGAGGTAATGGACAGACAAGAGTTTTTGACGCATTTATATTATATAGTATGGACAATAGTCAGAGGAAATATATGAAACTTCTAAGTGGGGTAACATAAGTATAACATAACATGTAAAACATGTGCTGCTATTATCATAAAGGATAATAATAAAACGAAACTTTATATCACAATTTAATATTTTACAAAGGCATAACGATAATCACAGTTTAAAATTATGTATCATAATTATAACAATATTTAAATTAGGAAAATAATATAGAAACAATACAGATAAACAGACGTCATAAGAATCTGCAAGGAAAAAATATTACATCAGAGATGCACAAAAAGTCATCTATAGAAACTACATAATTGATTAGACTAGAGGAAGTGAGGATGAGGAAAAGCTACCTTATTCATAAACGTTAACAAACCTCAAAACATTTGTATGTATGACACAAAGTAATACAATTAACCATTTCAAAACAAAATCTGTCATGCACACGCCATCACATTGGAATGTTAGACGCGAATTCTATAGAAATGCATGTAGGTCGATATCGCACTGCACGCCGTGACGGATATATCCGTCGTTGGCGTTGAACCGATGGCGCGGATACATCAATCATCATTGGCGTCCAAAAGGTTTTTTTTTTTTATTAAAAATGGGATTGCTCTTGGCCAGCATCTAGCCAGGGGCAAAGATGAGGTTAGGGTTTGTTAACTTTAATGAATAAGGTTGGGTGTATTGTAATTTTATTATACAAATTTTGCTAAAATACCGTGCTTTCCAAAGTGCGAAGCTTACGTATGAATATAAACAATGCCAAATGGACCCAAATTCTAAAATAATGGAAAAAACGTACAAATTAGTAGTTATTTTACGTACCTATCTATACTAATATTGAACATATTGCGAACCTTAAACATAGTTCAAAGCTAGCCATGCTGTTCAATGATGTGACCTTAACAACAATAAGATTGTAATATAAAGAACCCCGCAGAGAGAGAGAGTTATGCCCATACAAAATAAATGACCAGGAGACTTGAGTTCATCATACTAACATTTTGTGACATTTGACTGAAACCACTTTTCCCCAAGTTTGCTGCGGGCTTCTTAGTTAATAGCTTACGTAAAAATACCGGATACATAACGGGCTTGTAAATGTTTTCTACCATACAATCATGATTTTACTAATTGAATACTAAATATGTAGACTGTAGACTTGGTACAGCCACAAACAAAATGGTTTCACTGGTTTATACTAACTAAATACAAATTACAATACTACAGCCAAACACTAGATGTTATAATAGAGTACTAATAACGGAGGCATTGAAATAAGAATTCATTTATATTGCCCCATTCACAGGCTTTTTGCCATTATTCTTTCTCAGTTCTTGTAGTTTAGCAGTCTATCACAACTCTACTCTCATACAACGGACACTTACATCAATGTATGAGCCAATCGCGATGAATATCTTTAGTCTTTTTGCATTCAGAGCAATAGTAATCGAATGTACGCCTAGAAAACATATTTTCAAAGATCGGTTCAAATTCAGTCACTTGTCATTATGTCTGACAGAATAAAACATTCAAACGTGGCACTAACACTTTCAGTTATTCCCAGATGTTACTACTAGAGGTACCGTCAACACTAGTAACAGTTGCGAATTGCCTACCTACAATAATTGGCATCTGTTACCTGTGTAAACCATATTGTCGTTTTGCAGGGAATGATAACTAAGATGTGGCAATTCTACAGTCATTTTCAGTACAACTGAGATAGGCTTGTTGTCAATTGCCAGGCATTCGGGGTATTTAACACACTACACTCATAATAAGTATCCTTAAGCCGTTAAGCGTAGAAGAGCTCGTTCAGTTTTGCTCTTGAGGACAACCCCGCCCAACGGGTAGCTCCTTCAAGAATCCCTAAATATTTGGCTCCCGTACTCAAGTGCCGCCTCCAGTCCGTCATCTCCACGATATACCCTTTTGATATCAAAGAGGAAATACCGCTCCTATGCAGTCTCCCACCCTGCATCGAAGGTCGAAAAAGCCCTCCGGAGTGGCTGCGGGTCCTCCAAACTCGTTTGCTCGCAGTGCCAGGGACCTCCGGATTTAAAGTCCCTGGCACTCTTTTGGGCGTCAACAAAATGACGCAATGGCGTTGGGCCGCTTGCTGCCAAAAGTAGCTGTAGGTGGCCCTGGGGCTCCTTTGCCAATGTTGTCCGGAGCATGGTATCGTACGGGGCGCCGATAAGGGCTCTCGGAGAGGACGAGGGCCCTACTTAGGAGACCTCAACGTGTTATAGCCCAGAGAGCGAGAAGGGGCTACAGGACGGTGGGAAATGCGGCGACACCGTGCGCTCTCGCCGGAACTCTGGCGTGGGAGCAGTGGGTAGAGGCCAGAACAACTGAGGAGCGCCTGGCCCCACAAGAGGTGGAAGTAAGGGGGTGGATGGCAGCAAAAGAGAGAGGGAGCGATGGAAAAGCCAGCTGGAGGACTCCCTCTATGGTACTTATACTGTATGGGCGCTCCTCCCGTCCTTCGACAGCTGGCTTGACCGGAGAAGAGGGAGTCTGACTTACAGGCTAGTGCAGGTAATGACCGGACATGGTTGCTTCGGTCATTACCTGTATGAAATAGGGAGGGCCGGCCTGCCACCATTGCGGGAATGATGACAACTCTGCCCTCCACACCCTCAAAGGTTTTTTTAGGAACGGACGATCTCTCACTGCGCTGCGTAGTGACCTGCATGTTGCTGAGCAAGAGATCCTGGAAAGCTATGTGCGCTGCGAAACAATAATAGCGCGCAAAGAGGACGCTGAGCGGGAGCGCGAAGATAGGGTTGATGGTGTTGATGCGCACCCGCTCCGAAGCAGACGATGGGGAAGGAGATTGCAGTATATAAATCACCTGATTCCCCAATAGGGCCGCGGGTTGCGGACCTGCGCCTTTAGGCCCCGCACGTCTCGGGGAGGGTTTGCAGCTTTACCAACCCGGAAGGGCCGAAGGAGGGAACTCCTTTGGCAGGAGGGTGCCCCCGGCGCACTGGCCGTGGCAGCCGGAGGGGCATCGTAGTAGAATACTAGCGTACCCCTCTGAACGGTCGAGGGTTAACGCCGGATATTCTATGGAAGGGTGAGTCCCCCATATCCCCACCATGGGCCTTTTCCTGGGCCCGGGATTCATTTGCATTTCCTCTGCGTCATAAAATAAAAGGTGCGGACCTTTCTGCCCAACTCTGCATTCATTCCTTTATAGCCACCACTGAGTACGCCTGCATGTTCGAGACCTCAGGGAACGAAGCCGGCCTCTTGACTCCACTGAACGTACCGTGTGGCCCTAGGAAATATTTCCGGTACGTTCTGGAGTTCGGCCCCGTGAGCAACTACCGAACTTGCTTCAGCGAGGTCAACACCGTGGAGTCGGGAAGTGCGGGGTCGAAGGTCACCCCTGTGTGCAACTGCACAAACTCAATCCCCGCCGCATTTAGTTAAGTGTGAAGACTCAATTTCGACATTCACAACGAGAATGGTAAGAGTAAGTGTATTACAGATTTTATCCTACCCACATATAGATTCAGATTATCCGCGACGCAAACGGAACTTCCTGTGAGGCGTCGCTAAACCTGCGCACTAGCGTGACCAAGCCTTTAAAACTGCTTATAGATAGCCACTCGCGGGGTTCTCTTTCTAATATGCATTGCACAATGTGACATAGATAGAAGTTGCTGAGCCAGAACAATCTGCGCCAGTCCGCCAGATACTAATCTATACGGCCGAGCTGACCACCAGCTGATTTTTCAGTAACTAACAATAATGAAAGTTACTGTTAATGTTACAGTTGTAACTTCAAGGCCTTCCAGGCCTTGCCATTGTAATAACAGCTGTAACTTCCTGATAATAAGTTTCATTATTGTTTGTTATTTATTAACACAGTAGCCACTACCTACTGGTATTTGCTGGCCTTGTTGTGCATGAACCACGTCATGGCGAACAGAAAGCTCGGCGGGCTCTGCAGAGGTCCCGGGGAGCTCAGCATTGCTTGCATCTCGGGAATTGTCATCTCCACTATATCTATGATTTCATCGTCAATTCCTCCACCTGCAAATAATAATAATGCCTTATCATTTATTTCGGAAAAGTCTATCATATTAGTAACAAAAATCCTTAAGGCGCTGTCAGTTCAGCACTCGGCTGCTAAGGCGGGGTGAGGTGCGGGGCTTGAGGGGACCAGGTGCGGGGTTACCCCGCTTGCAACCGCGCGGAATGATTCTTTTCGCCTGCACGCTGCCGATGTCGAAATGCCACAGTATAGCGACTACCACAGTAGTACAACACTAGTCAATAAAACTGTATAAAAGTTCTTTGTAATAAAAGTGAATGGAAATAGTGTATTGAAATAAAGTACTTAGTTTCTCTTATCCTTACCTATATTATTCAATTGTTGAATTGAATTTATTTACATGTAATAATTTGGAAATAAATGATCTTTACTATTTATTTTATTTATGTATGTTTATACGTCTACTTGAAAACAATCATGAAGTTATTATTCCTTGCGAAATATTCTTTCTTGGTGCCGTAGATTCAACGAAAAATATGATGTCAGGGGCATGCATGAGGCGACTAGCCACGCGGGGAGCGCCCCACTCACCCGGCATACTCGCGCGCTTACAGTAAGAATACACAGTAAACTCAGTCAAGGCATAAGCAGTACTGCAACGAAGTGGGGAAATCAATTTACTAGTGCAGGCTGTCCATTCTGGATATTAATGCAAAAGTATAGTATTACTACAATACCTTTAGACTAATTGAATATTAAGTTAGTTAGACCAACTAAAAAATAAACGAAAATGTCTATTTATGTTTTATGTTTATAAAAAAGGTACATTACGGCAGAGGCCGTGAAGTAAGGGACTACTGGAGTAGTTTGGGATAAATAATAAGACGTGTCCTGCAATCTCTGTTCTGGCCGAGGATTGTACTTATATAGTGCTTTTCTCAAACATGTTAGGAAATATGAAAAATAAATATCTACTAGAGCATCAAGTAAATAAGTATATATATATATATATATATATATAAAATAGTAATATTGACGAATCCGAAACGTCGCTCGATGAATCCGAAACATGTCGCTTGATGAGTTAGAAACATGTCACTCGATGTGTCCAAAACATGTCACTCGATGAGTCCAAAACATGTCGCTCCATGAGTCCGAAACATGTCACTCGATGAGTCCGAAACATATCGCGATGAGCCGGAATAATGTCGCAAGTATGCTTACAGAGTCTAATGGCGGTTGGCTGAATGTAAAATCGATATCTGAAGTTCCGGGAGGTCTCTTAATACGAAACCAAGGTCATATTAAAAAAAAGTGACGGCCATACGATTTTATTTATTTACGTTCTGATTTAGTTCAATATCGTTGTCTCAGCGTCCGAGAGGTCTCTTAATACGATTCAGATGTAAAATTTGACAAAAAGTGGCGGCCATATTGATTTTTCTTATTTACTTAATCCACCTACCTACCTATCTGATGTGGTATGGTTAGGGAACCTAGATAAGCGATTAGCTTACCAGTTAGTTAGTTAGTGAAAGGTAAGCCTTTGAAGAAAATACAGCACGGTCACTAGTGGTAGTGTTGAGAATGCAAGGCAAAGATTCACTGTGATGGCGTAGTGGTCTGAATGACCTAGTGTTAAGGACAATGGTCCATTAAATCAAAGACATGGGTTTGATTATCGTCTTAGGCGCCTTCCTGACTTGTCGATGCGGGGGCGGTACGATATGAGAAAACTGTCAGCTGTCAGCGTCAATCGATACTATTGCAGTACTGCCTACTACTACTGCCTAGTACTGTTTATTACAACAATATAACAGCATGCAGCATGCTTGGTTACGGTATTATTGGTATACTGCGCAAACTATTACTGACAGTATTTCGTCAAGTGAGAAAATCTCACATCGGTAAATTCACGTCAAAGAGCAAAATACCTATGACATATCGCTCCCGCCCCGCCAAATCAAGAAGTCGCCTTATGCTAGCTCTTGGACGCTCAGATATCAATTTAGAAAGAAATCGGGTCATAAATAAAGAAAATCAATATGGCCGTCACTTTTCCCAAATTTTACCTCGGATTCGTATTAAGTGACTTCTCGGACGCTCAAATATCGATTTTGAACGAAATCGGGACGTAAATAACGAAAATCAATATGGCGGACATTTATTCCAAATTTTACCTAGGATTCGCATTAAGAGAGCTCGCGGACGCTTAAATATCGATTTTGAACGAAATCGGGACGTAAATAAAGAAAATCAATATAGCCGCCATTATTCCTCGGATTCGTATTAAGAGAGCTCGCGGACGCTCAAATATCGATTTTGAATGAAATTGGGACGTAAATAAAGAAAATCAATATGGCCGCCACTTTTTCCAAATTTTACCTCGGATTCGCATTAAGAGACCTCGCGGACGCTCAAATATCGATTTTGAACGAAATTGGGACGTAAATATAGAAAATCAATATGGCCGCAGCTTTTCCAAATTTTACCTCGGATTTGCATTAAGAGAGCTCGCGGACGCTCAAATATCGATTTTGAACGAAATTCGAACGTAAATAAAGAAAATCAATATGGCTGCCACTTTTTCCAAATTTTACCTCGGATTCGCATTAAGAGAGCTCACGGACGCTCAAATATAGATTTTGAATGAAATTGGGACGTTAATAAAGAAAATCAATATGGCCACCAATTTTTCAAAAAATTTCCTCGGATTCGTATTAAGAGACCTCTCGGACGCTCAGATATCGATTTCGAATGAAATCGTAAAGTAAAATAAAGAAAATCAATATGGCCACCAGTTTATTCAAAGTTTACCTTGGATTCATATTAAGAGTCCTCTCGGACGCTCAAATATCGATTTATATCCAGGGTGACCACTATTTACTACAACCAAAATTCCCTGACTTTTCCCGGTTTTCCAGGCGTTTTTCAAGTTTTTCCCTGACCATAATCTTAAATGTAATAGATATAAAATATATAATTGAAATACATTTTTGAGTTTTTGCAGAATTATCTGCTAGCAAATTACAATTTATAAATACAATTAAACAATACAAAAACGGAAATAATACGAAGTAGTATCTGAATAGCTTATTTAGTTGGTAAGAGCGAAAGCATAGTTAGACGGAAGTCGTGGGTTCACATCCTACGTCAGGTGACGTTTTTGTAGTGTGTTATTGTATTTATACATTGTAATTTGCTATCAGACAGTTCTACAATTACCCAATAATTCATTTAATTTTTTAAAAGATGTACAGGAAAAACCAATTGAAACAGTACCTCTGACTACTGAATTTATTGGATATATACGTATTAAATGTATCATATAATCCAGCGAGAAATACTAAACGAAACACTTTATACGGGCCTTAATCGTATTAGTAATAGTACTAGACTTCAACGTTTTGCGTATTATGGTACAAATTAAAGCGACGAATTGAAAAACCTCATTTGAAGTCGTTGAACATCTTGGGTATAGTTGAAACAGAACTACCTAGTCATCAGTTATCATGTTTATTAATATATTTGAAAATATAATAACAAAATCTATTGCAACTTGGTAATCTGTTTTTCCAATAACGCAGCTTCTTTGGCAGCTCCTTCGAGAATTTTTTGCCTTTTTGCTTCTAGTTCTCTGACCATTTCCGCAGTTTTTCTTTTTTCAGCTCTGATTTTTGCCTCTGAACTTAAATTTTCCTTCTTTTTATGTAGCTCCTCCATGTACAAGGAATGGGCATTACGAGCCGCGTGGATCATTTTTTTTTCAATATTTATTTTGTCTATACCGCCGTGGTAGGATATAGCGTCATAAACGCGTCTGTGGGCAATTATAGACTCTTGCGAAAGATTTTCCACTAATATCTCCTTATTGATGGAAAAGCCACGCTCACTATAAGCGTTTCCGTGGGATAACACCATAACCATTTTTATTAAAGTTTGCAAGTCTTTATTTTCCTTTTTTATCAAACCGAGCCAAAGATCATCTAGTCGGTGACCATCCTTAATGGAAAATTGTTTCATTGATTTTTCAAATTCAGGTGATTTACAAATATCATTGAAGGCACTTTTGGCGTTATCTGCTTCATATCCTGAAAGCCGGTTATTTTTGACAAATATGTCCAACACTTTATCGAGCCTCTCTTGTCGTTGGAACTCTCCATTGACTGCGATTGCAGGATCGAAACAAGATTTTCCCTTTGTCAAAGCATACGAAAGTGGGGATGTTTGGCACAATGACACGCAAAATTCTATCAGACTCTTTCGGCAGTCCTGACGAAAACGCAAGAGATCAATATCTTTGATATTCCGGCTATTTCGAAGAGTATTCTTTACAGCGAAGCCCAAGTCGATTTCTTTCGCGTTTATCAGATTAGACTCCTTTTTCAAGTCAATCGACGTGATATTAGTGGCAGAATCCAATACATCCGCTTTAACAACTCTTTGCATGATTTTTTTCAGTGTGGCCAAAAGTGATTCGTATAAAAGTGGAGCAAGTGGTGCGTCGGATTGAAATAACGTTAAAAATGGCTCCACTTGCACCGCCACCGATTGAAAAAAGGCCAATTTAGCCTTTAATAATTTGTCTTCCAATGCAGCATTTACTACTGTAAAGCTTGCGCTGTCAGGTGCTTTGTTTTCGTTTTTAATTCCCTGCACATATTTTTCAACGTTGGGTATAATTTTAGTGGCGCGATCAACAACGCTAAAGTTCTCGAGCCAACGTACTGCACAAAATTTTAATGGGAATGTACTCGAGCCTGAAAACCTTGTATAGTCTTCACGTCGCGCGGGGCTATAGCAGAATAGGTAGTATAGAGAACGTAAAAACGCTACAACCTTCCATCCCGAGGCTTTCATTGATTTTTTAAACGCATTGTGGAGATTATGAAGTCCACAACTCCCCATGTTGAGTAGAATTGGGTCACCTGCTTCGCCCTCATTTTTGAGTTTGGACTTTAGGTCTTGCAAAAATTTCTTATTTACATTAGGGCCATCCATCGAAACCTGCAATATTTTTTTTGTGTCAATGCCATCAGTCGTGGCAAGAAAAGCCTCCAACAAATCAGCAGCAGTTGCGTGCCCCAGAAAAGCTGAGCCGTAATATCTACTTCGGACTTGGTTTTTCTCATTGTCCCAATAACGGACAAATATGTCCATCTGCCCTTTCTGAGCAACTTTATTAAGCGATTCGTCAAAGCCAATGGTAACGACATCACAATCCGAACATTCTTCTTTTAATTGTCGAAAAAAGTATGGCGCTAATCCGTATACAACAGTGTAGGCTATTTTCGTTCTTTGCAAGCGCATTTTTTTTGCGATATCAGAGTCTGGAAACATCAGAGGAAAGAGATCCACGGCTTGTCCACCGCTCCTTTGTGAGCTATGACTTAGTACTTGATACAGACACCAAATTATTTCAGCCTTCGTAACTTCGTCCTTAATCAGCATTGTCATTATAACACGTTTTTCTTTAATATTAGGTGGATGTGATGGCGTGACCTGTCCTGCTGATTCGACTATTATGTCTGGGGAAGTAGTTGTAATGGGTTCTTTGGAAACAGGTTCCTTTTTATCTTCCAAGTAAAATGATTTAAGGCTCATGCTTTTATTTTGATTAGATAATGAGATACTGTGTTTTTTCCCATTCATATGGCTCGTGAGAGCCTGCTCGCCCATGTTACTAAGTGTAAAACTTTTTTTACATGTTTTACAGTAGGCAGAAAAAGGGTCATTTTTGACAGGTTCAAGCCACGGGTTAAATTTATCCTTCAATTGCCACTGACAATTAAAAGACGTTTTCTTCCTACTCGACATCGTAGATTGACCATCTGGAAGTAAAGAATACAATTTTGACGAGGCGTTTAAGCTGTAAGTTACTTTAAACACATTTCACTAGCTATACTTAGACATCAAATGATAAACAATTTAAAACTTATGAGTTGGCACGTAAGTATTTGTACATATATAAAACGATATAATAATTGGACACATTTTTCGCCCAAGAACGTACGACACATACACTATACAGCCATGTATTGAGCATACCCGTGCTTTTCATAGAAAAATCTTAGTTTCGACCTTTTTCAATTGTTTATGTTAATTAAAAACGTATTAACACATAACACACATAAGTGAAATGTTTTTGTGTTTCACAAAGTGAAATGTAAAGACATTAACGCTCTACTGTTATACCGTCATGTTCCCCATATAAATACACAAATAACACAGGGGATTGAATTAACACGTTAACAGTCGCCATACAAAATGTTTCAATTTCCTCGCAAGTCCAGCAAATTACTTCCAGCCCTATACGATATTGTACTAATCTGAGTGCGTACCTAGTAGTTTTTTTAATGACCCACACGTGGAGTTTGTCGTGACCCAAACTTGGGGCACTGGACTGTGAAAGTGTTAAATCATGGCACATTTGGACGTAGTTAAGGGAAAAGGATCCAACCCACAAGAAATTGCCATTGGAATGTAGGACTTTTGTTTTAGCCAGAAGGTTCCATTTAAAAAAAATTCATCATGTGGGTTGGATCCTTTTCCTTTAACTACGTCCATTTTTGTTCTATTTTTGAACACATTGATTTAATATTTTGAGGCCGCTTAAATATTTTTAGTATGTATAAATAAATATCAAACAAATAAATAAATATTATAGGACATTCCTTCCTATACAAATTGACTAAGTCCCGCAGTATGCTCAGGAAGGCTTGAGTTGCAGGTACTCAGACAATGATATATAATATAATTTACCTATATAATATACAAATACGTAAATACATAGAAAAACACCCATGAACCAGGAACAAATATCTGATGTGTTCATCACACAAAATAAATTCCCTTACCAGGATTCGAACCCAGGATCATCGGCTTAGCAGGCAGGGTCACTACCAACTAGCTAAACTGGTCGTCTTCCAAAAACATAGTATATATATAAAAACACTTAAATACATAGAAAATATCCATGACTCAGGAACAAATATCTGTGTTCATCACACAAATAAATGCCCTTACCGGGATTCGAACCCAGGACCATCGGCTTCGCAGGCAAGGTCACTACCCACTAGGCCAACAGCGGGCTAATTACGTAACGTTTTTGAGTGCGTAAGATAAATCTAAATGTCATTTCCCATACTAAAACTGACAGTTAGATCTACCTATCGTACGTACAAACAGTTACGTTATTACTTACCCTGCTGGTCGTCGTGAAAAAAGATTGGACACAGGCCAAGCCAAACTGATTGTTATAACAATGTCATAAAGATGCTGACATTGGAAACCTTTTCCCACTCGAACTATACCTATAGAGATCAAGTTGCTTTAGTATAAATGTAGCCATATAATATACACATACACAACAAAACGCCAAGACAACCTACAGGTATCTTACAAAACTGAGTATACTGTGTAAACTGTGTATATTTATGTGGTGAATGCAAATGTGTAACAGGAGACTTTATTCGTGTTGCTGTTAACCTTATGTGCATTATTATTTAAACCAATAAAATCGAAACATATACTCGTTTAAAACTTAGGCATTCTGTGAAAATTACAGAAATGGAACCTATACGCAAAGTTTCGAATCGGTACAATTTACTGAGGAGTTCTCCCGAGAAGACAACCCTGGATAACATCTAGAAACAAAGTACTCGACACGTCAGTACGAATCAAACGAGCTCAAACTCGATGGGGTTGTGTCGTTTTATTACAAGTGCCACCATCAGATCAGAAACATGTTATAATCGTAATTATAACCGTAATCGTATTCTATTGTCATCTCATCAGATTTAGGCATGCATATATTTGATTAAAGACAGATAATGGGACAGGTGAAACTAAATAAGAAATTGTAAAAACAATTATAATTTATAACTATTCAGAAAAAACCATTATTTTATAAAAGTACTAAAATATTTTATTCTAATGTACAATTGTACATACTTATTGTGACAAGTCCCAAAGGAGTCCTTGAACAGTGCTTAATACCTAGCTACTTATTAAGATTGTGAAATAACGAAATAATTAAATCACTTACCAAGGTCATCCAAATAAAACACAGAATAATTATAGTCCTTATGTCCTCTTCTTAATTCACGTCCTTAATGCACTTTCGCCAATTAAAAACACATTAAAATCCAAAAAACAGTACTTGTAATAAAATAAGTACACAAAGCCACAATTTCACTGTCGTCTATGTCCAAACGCGTAATGAATACGAATGAATCAAATTTACCTATTGCAAAGGGCGAGCGCAAGGCGGTAAATAAAACACCTGATACCTACCATAATAGCCTTTGATTTGCCGCCAACCAGCGCCGGCCAAATGTCGGCGTCCTTTGACATCCCCGCCGGCGGCGATTTCCGAGTAATACAGTGGCACGTGCGCCGCGCGGTCGCATTTACCTATTATTAACCTATTATAGTAGATAAGATACATAATGTTTGGAGATGGTAAAATTAATAATTTGTTTTTTTTTTTATTATGTACATACAGAGACAATTTTTATTCCCTGACCTCCATTAAATTTCCCTGACAATTCCCTGACTTTTCCATGACTAGCGAAATTCCCTGACTTTTCCCGGTTTTCCCGGTTTTCCAGAAAGTGGCCACCCTGTATATCATAATCATATCCGATCGGCACTGATTAAAAAAATTGGAAACCCTATTTTAACCTAAACATATATATAACCTAAGCTGCTACCACGAAACAAAAACGAACGAAGTTCGAATATCTCCCTCTCTGTCGCACCTGAATATCCGAGCGACAGGGCGGTAGCAGCTCTAAAGTCATATTTTAAATTTATGAAACTTTACAGTTCTTGAAAATATAAAGCGCAAACTCAACAAGTTGCGTTTTTTTCCACGCTACATGCTTTCCTGCTTACTCCCCATCGTTACTCCCTTTCGTACGGTCAACTGCAAAAATAGGTATCATCGATACGTATACGTATTTATGAGAGGATTAAATCGTTAATCCTCTCATAAATACGTACCGCAACCTTAATATACATAAGAGCAGGACATATTTTTGAACAAGTTGTATGCACCCATATTTTTGCAATTGACTGTTGTACTACGTACGATAAGTATATTAATACATTTATATAAATACTAAAATCAAGAGGGGAGGCCTTTGCCCAGCAGTGGGACACTCTATAGGCTTTTAATAATAATAGCAGGTTTACAGTCAGCTTCAAAATTTGCCACGCATATGAAGGGGCCAAAATCCCTCAGGCAGGGGGCAGGGATCCCTCGTAATAAAGACTTTTGAACTTTTCAAATGCGTAGCTACTTCTGATGCTGACTGTACTACATCACATTAAACTTCTTCTCCAAAAGGCCTCTTCGTGTTGGATTTATATTCCCACGCACGCCTTCCAAATTACCGGGTTTCACCCCGTGAATTTAAAACGGAGATACATAATGACAATAAATACTAAGAACCTTCATGTTACCAGTATTGGACCCAGGACTGTCAACTTTGCAGGCAGAGCCACTTTACACGTCTTCTAAAGAGTGAAAAGGTTTCCTACCATTGAGCTCTTATAATACCTAGAGTCACAGTCCCGAACTAAATCTGTCACAATAATAGCTCATAACAATGTTGCATTCGAGTAGAAGCGAAGTCACTCAATTCATAACCACGATTGTAAAACTAAAAAGTAAAGCATGCGAAAACTTACTTTATTACAACCAACATAAGACTTAAATTAGTACAATGTGAAAAATCATCTTCATTAGCGACATTTGAAACAACTTCATGTCCTTCATACCCAATGTCAGCTGTCACAATGGGAACACAGTTCGAAATGGAGTCGCATTCATATTTTTTGAACAATGTTTTTATGTAAGGATTTATTATAGTTAGTCGTCGAACTATGTGACGTGGTCGAAATATGTTGATATCAATTCATAATAATGAAAAATCAAGTTTTATTATTACTTTTCAAATTACACATGTTCAAAATGTTCTCAATTTAGCTGCACAAGAGCATTCCTGTCCCTCGTAGTCGCACGGGTATAGCGGCTCTACGTCATCCTTTAAGGTTCTTGGCGTGTCTTTTTTCTCTACATATACCTGTATAATTAAATCATAATCATCGTCTTCTTCTTCTTTTAACAAAAGATACAAAAGTAAATCGCGATCCCTTCTTTCAAATTTCAAAAACACGTCAGTCGTGTTGTCTCGCGGAACACTCAGAACCAACTGGAAGACGGCGCTGCCATCTGCTGCTGCCGTCTACAGTTGGGTTCAAAATCACGGCCGGAGCAACATGACGCCGCGACATGTCGACGTATAGGTATACGTATATACGTATTCGTATAACTTTACTATCTTAACTTTAATTTAAGCATCCTTCAATTATCACTTTATTGGAATTATCAATAGGTACTTTAGTCATAAATCATAATTTAAGTTTAAAACCTTTTAAAATTTGCAAGACCTTATCACCAACAAATGTCCTCATCATCATTCTAGCTAGTGTTATCCCAGTACAGTTGCATGCTGAAGAAACATAATTTCACATAAATTATTCATTTATTAACTAACTTTTCGGAATTACTATAATTAGTAAGGGGGTAGCTACTCCACAGATATTTTATTCCTGGAGATTCAAATTACGCTATGATAACATAACGAGTACTGACCCTTTTAAATACAAATTTTAATTCAATAACGATTGGTACTTACTGAAAATAAGATAACCCACCATTTTTTCTTTTTATTTCTGCTTGAATTTCTGCATTTAAGCACTAAACATTATGCAAGCAACCGGCAATGACAAGTTGTCTTGTCGAACACTATGATATTCACAACCTGTCTAGACTTGCCTCACCATACGTTCTATTATATCTGGACCTTGAGATTCGTAACGACTGCATAATCGGAGGTCAGGCTTATACTGGTTTTCTAAGATGAAGTTTTCGTACGTCAGCAGGCATTGTGAATATCAGCACGTGCTCGGAAGTGTTCGGCTCCGCTCGACAATCCCCGCTTAAATGGCTGGCTTTTACAGAGCCATTTTTACGACGTGATTGTGAGTCTATACAATATAGTATTTCTATGTTTCCTACTGTATTTGTGAATGTCTACTGTGGGCACATGGATTAAGTACTTACCGTATTGTATTAGTTTTTCTAGCATTCGCGCGGACTATTCTTATACGTTTTCGCCGCCTACGTTTTATTCTATTCCTGGTATTACCCATGTTTGTTAACAAACACGGAATATTTCGCAAAAATTGTACTTAGTGGCGCGGAGACGGAGTGACACACGTCCGACCTCGAACGCAGCTCGCTGGGTACGCCGCACACGAGCGTGTGCGCGCAAATCAGTATTTATGAAATATTATTTTAAGTAGTTTTAAATTCAGAAAAAGTAATCGATGTATGTCATCAAGTACAACATTACGCATTTATTGATATAGTTTTCATATTAATAGTTAATGTGCAGAATTTGTAAAATATTTTTAATGTAGTGTTTTAGACTTAAGTTTGCGATTTTTTTCTATCGAGCAAAAGTTGCTAAATCGCGTTTTGAATCGATCTTGTCACTAGAGAAAGGTCTCAAAATTGGTGTGCGTATTTTTTGGAAACCCATCATCAGCTACAAACGCGTCACTATTTCGTCAAAAAGTCTGTTTCCTGACCCCACTGCGCCTTAAAACCATCTACATGCAAATATATATATATATATATATATATATATATGTTGCATTATTTATTACTTAGGATAATGATATAATAAATAAATATGGGGGACAATCTTACACAAATCAACCTAGTCCCAAACTAAGCTAAGCTTGTACTATGGGTACTAGACAACTATATACATACATATCCGTGCTAAATGCACAGATGCCCTGGACGGGATTCGAACCCGGGACCTCTAGCTTCGGAGGCAGCGTCACTACCAACTAGGCTAAACCAGGTCGTCAAATTACAAGTAAATATGCGATTGGCCTAGCATGACTCTTTGGTCCAGAAGCCTATCTCTGGATCTAAGATCATTAAATATAGATATTTTTTCTTTGATTCTAAACAGGTGATATAGGTACATGTCATTATTTCATATACAGGATGAAATTTTATTGACTGTTCAAATTTTTCCCAGGCATTAGGTATCAATAAAAGATAACATTTCTGAAAAAAAACATCGGTAAAATTTTCACAATAAAATGTGCTGTCCGAATAAATAATTAGTAACGTGTGGATAATTGGGAGCTGAATGACGCTCGGGGTTAGCGGTGCAGGGGGAGGGGCGCGCTCACCTATCTGATCTAGACCAAAATTGCAAATTAGTCGCACGCGCATCTCCGCATGACCGGTTGTGTACTTCCGTGTTGTGCCTCTCGTAAAGACGCGCGATCGCGAACGTGACTTACAACAATGTTTACGAACCGGGAGTAACCCGTGAATGAAGGAAAATTTTCAACACATGTTTTTTTTTACTTGTTTCCAATGATATTTTAATATTATTGTAACTTTCATTATAAAAACAGTTTTTCGACGCGTAAGTTTGTCTCGGCATCTCAACGTAGAGGCGGGGCGAGCGTTATTCCCACCTCCTGCACAACGCGCGCTACCGCAGTATCGTAAGCGTTCGTGCTTGGTTTTTTAGGATATCTTTCAGCTGCTCTGTCTCAATATTTTAGTACTGAAAGATACTGAAAGAAAAAACACGATCCTTTTATTTTTCGCTAAGGAATCCACTGTGAAAATTTGAACAGTCAATAAAATTTCATCCTGTATGTATCTGTCTCTCAATCTTCATACACTTAATACCAGTTTCGGTCACTTACCTCGTTCAGTTTTCATGTCATCAGACACTTCACAGAAAAACAATGTCTGTAGAGCTGCTTGCACACCCACTCCTGACCTGGTATATAATAAAATAAAGTTAATCTATTTTCTTTGTTGAGTGTTTTTAAAGTGGGTAACAAGTCACATTCAAGGAAAATTTCAAGAGATGTCCAGACCCTTTTTATTAAATCCAAATGGTTTTTTTAGTTGTTGTTTTGTCACAATAGATGTGATAAAAACTTTCAGGGTTTAGACTGATTTGTGCATTGAAACTACCATGTAAGTTTTAGTGTATACTATTAAAACCAACTTTAAAATAAACCTTAGATATTTAGCTTCGTTAGGTGTGTCTTCTACATCAAAATGTAGTAATAGAATTGAAATAAATACTAAACTTTTAGGCATACCTTAAAATAAAGTTTTGTACCTGTAGGAGATTATTCGCTCCATTTTTCCTACAGGAACATTGTATCCACATTCCTCTAGCACTTCTTCTCTGGCTATGTCCGATACAGGTTTATCCTTGTCTACAATCCCGGCACATATCTCCAGGGCTAGCCCTAGAGAAACGGGGTATTTCTGTATGTCTACAGTGTCTTTTTCACGATCTTCAGGGGGAATGCTGTTGAAGTGCATGGCTGTCAAAAAAAGAATCTAATCAATGCATCTCCTTATTAAATTAATCATATAACTAACAAATGAATTTTCTAATTCATTATAATGTAACTACCTGAGCCCTAGCTTAATTATGAAAAGTATCGGCTCAACTTTAGAATATGCAACACCGAGTTTAGCGTTCATATTTTTTTTATAAACAGTACTCATGATTAGAAAGCTTTCTACAGAATTTCAAGTTGCGGAAACGTAAAAAAAAATTGGACAGTTTCTATACTAAAATCGGTAATAAACACCACGCCATGACAGTCAGATGATTACGTCACTCACGTCACTGGGACCTAGGTATATCAAAAACCGAATCAGAGCACCCCACTATCCACGTGGTCTTGTCTGCCCTACCCCTAGAGTGTATATAAAAATTCGGAGGCACGAAGGGAGAGCAGCCCTCGCCCGCCGTGACAAAGCGCGGGAACCGTGCGAGGTGGAGCGGCTGAGCCTGGTCGCCGAAGGCGACCAGCAAGGCGAAGCTGCGGAGCCGAGCATGGACGACCGTGCTTTGTTACGCGAAGGCGGAAGGGCTGCTCGTCCCGCAGCGCCGGAGCTAAGGCGGAGTCGGACTGTCATGGCGTAGTATTATTTACCGATTTTAGTATAGAAACTTTCAACTTTACTTTTTTTTTTCTCTTAAACCGTACGTCTCCGCAACTTGAAATTTTGTGGAAAGCTTTCTAATAGTGAGTACTATTTATAAAAAAAATATGAACGCTAAACTCGGTGTTGCATATTCTAAAGTCCTTCCAAAGTATCCAACATTAGACAACATTATATTGAGGCGACAGTGGAAAATAATTAAGGTATACTAACCGGGTCGAAACTGCTTGACCAATACCAAAACTTTCCTCGTAATATTGTAAATGACTATAGCCACGCTATCGTGGACAGCCAGGAGGTCCCAGTTCTTTTCCTTGCCATTTTGAGTGTAGTGGAACCTTATCGGTTTCACGTATTTAGATTCAGGCATCGGAGTTAGCCGAACATTTTTAATATCCTCCATGGTACAATTTAATAAATAAAGTCTTGGTAATACCAATACTAGGTACACCGTGAAATTGATATCAGTTTCTGTTATTAGAACTTTCAATTGATAAAACTATATAAATATGCTGCTAAATTATATAAACTCCAAAATTATGAAAAACGTGTGAAGTAGTATCGCAATGTCCTTGACTCTGTCAAAGTCAAAAATGTCAAAATGTAATATGTCCAATATGTCATTATGTTTCTTCTTTTCTTAGTGTACGTTCAGAAACAAAGGTGTACGTTTGTCGACGCAGATGCATGCACGGATGCATGTAGCCATTCACTAGCGAACAGTGAAGCAATGAATTTATCTATAAGTTGGCTACATCATTTTTTATCCAGTTTTTGCGAAACTTCTCAACTGAATTGACATAACGGCTATCTCAATTTTATTATCTGTTTAGTTTACTAATCAAGTTGACTGATACATAACCTATATGTGTATTGTATGATTTTCATTAAATTTTATATCGTATCGTTATGCGCTAAGCATTAATTCTAAATAGTTCTGGAGCATGTAGTAATTGAATCGGAATCATTGAGGATTGCACTGTAGAAAATAGGATTGATGAATATTTTTCAGCAATGTCAAAGAATTCTAAGTCAGGGTTTGTTATCAAACTTTCCACTGAAACAGTGCAGAAATTGACTGAAGAAGAAGAATTGGCCAAAAAACAGCCCGAAGAAGCAGCTGTTACAAGTAAACTAGAGCACAAGGATTCAAATAAGAAGCATCTTGATGTAAAAGATTCTACTGAAGTACCTTTGGCCACGACGAAAAATCAAGGCATATCGAAGTCAGCAGGCGAAAATACTAAAGTAAAAGTATCAGAAGTTGAACTACCAGGGAATTCGAGCACTAATATAGATGTTAAACATGAAGATAGCGACAAAATAGCAGTGAAAGAGGATGCCAAATTCGAAACAAGTGACAGCCCAGCTTGGGGTGATTATGCTCCATACATAACTTATGAGGGGGAAGAGGCCACTTATACAGACCCTACCACACAACTAAAGTACACATGGGACCCTAAAGCTAATTCTTGGACTCCAAAAGCAGGATCTGAAGTTCAAGGCAGGGTGTACAGTTATGAAAATGATACCCATGTTTACACGGAGGCAGATGGGTCAAAATCCTTCTGGGATGAGGAAAAGAAAGCATGGTTACCCAAGGTTGATGATGATTTCCTTGCTCACTACCAAATGTCTTATGGTTTCATTGACAATACTCCTAAAGAGGATGAAGAAAGTAAAAAAACAGAAAAAGAAAATCCAAAAGAGCAAACAAGTGGAGTAAAAAGAAAAAATGATCCTCAATGGTTTGATGCGTCTGATGAAACTAACACAAAGGTGTATGTTTCTAACCTTCCTTTAGATTTAACTGAAGAAGAATTTGTAAATTTTATGCAAAAATGTGGTCTTGTTGAGCGAGATCCTCAGAACCAAAAAATGAAGGTCAAACTTTACATGGATAAAGAACAGAATTGCTTCAAGGGTGATGCACTATGTACTTACATTAAAATAGAATCAGTTGACCTTGCACTGAAATTACTTGATGGAAGTGATTTCAAAGGAAATACAGTTAAAGTAGAAAGAGCACACTTCCAACTTAAAGGGGAATATAACCCAGCATTAAAACCTAAGAAGAAAAAGAAAAAAGAGTTAGAAAAACTTAAGAAAATGCAGCAGAAACTATTTGACTGGAGGCCTGAAAAGTTTGTTGGAGAGAGATCAAAGCATGAAAGAATTGTCATCATCAAAAACCTCTTTCATCCTTCTGACTTTGATAAGGATGTTCAACTCATATTGGACTACCAGCAAGACTTAAGAGAGGAGGCAGCTAAGTGTGGTGAGGTTCGTAAAGTAGTCATCTATGACCGGCACCCAGAAGGAGTAGCACAGATAACTATGAAAGAGCCAGAACAAGCAGATGCTGTAGTTGCTTTAGTCAATGGCAGGTGGTTTGGTAAAAGACAAATCACATCTGAAATATGGGATGGAAGAACCAAGTACAGGATTGCAGAAACTGATGCTGATTTGGGTAAAAGAGTTGATAAATGGGACAAGTTTTTGGAAGGTAAAGAAGAACCTGATGCAAGCAACACATCAGTGGAATCTGAAAAAGGTGAAGAGGGAAAAACTGAAGCTGTTGCTGTGGAACTTCCAAAAGACCAAATGGAAGCCTAGATAAATCATGTTACTTTAAGTATTAATGTTTTAAAATAATAAATATGCATTTAAAAATGAGTTTAAATGTTACATACATTTTATTGCAATATATTTCTTGTAATTTAGGTCTATTCTATTTCGGAATATATAAAAGTACCGATACTCAATCTTGGTTAGGTGTTCTAGAACTATAACCAGAACCTAATCTAATATTCTAATTTTACGCCTACAGCCTCTGTTGATGTGGAAAAGCAATCATAGACTATAATTGCATGCGGATGGTAAAAGAAGCCATAGCCTTTTCAAATGCACCCAGAAAAAAAAATTAAGCCACAAACAAAACTTATGAACCGTCATGTTTGACACATGACTAGTATTACCAGTCATATGTGATTTTTCCCAACTTCACCGAAATATTATTTATTAATGGAAATGTAAAATACACATCTGTAGCAAATAAAACTAACTTTTAACCCATATGCAAAATGGATTTTAAATACAAGTTATAAAATAGCACCACATTGGTACCAAATTTAGAAGTCGTGATAAAATCTACGAGATTTTTTTAGCCATAGTAGTCTCATTTTTACGGATTTTATTCGACAAATCCTTTCCATTAGTGTGGAAACCCCGCAGCTGACTTTTTATGTTGAATGCACGAAAAATATCGAATTCTACGTTTTATACTTATAAATAAACAATTTAATTCACAATCAGACGTAGTCAAATGACAAAAGTCGCCATCGGTGCACGCGGCAGCATGCTTGGCTGCCCCTCGTTCCCGTACATCCGTCGGAGCTGTCAGTTTTAATCGGGGCTTCTGGTGGAGTTTATGAATAATAACAGGATAATATGATAACATGGCCGTGCAGTCGGACTCCGGCGGGAAGGATGACGTGAAGACGCAGTTCGTCACGCGGGAGGGGACGTACAGGCTGATGACGCTCTCGGAATACTCGCGGCCGAACCGGGTCGGATACACGAGCGCGGGGTCCTCGCACGTGCGGGTATCGCTGGTGTCGCTGCCGCCGGGCGCTGCGCCGGGCTCCGACGGCCCGCCCTCCGACGACCGGATATGCTTCAACCATGGGAAGGAGCTCTACGTCTACGTATATAGGGGAGTCAAGAAGGTGAGTGGGTGTTTTGTGTTCCGCGCAAACGCTGGCTCACATGTCAACGACAATGTTTACTTCTTTGACTCTTGTTGGAAAATAAGAAGATGCCCTTCTCATATTAGAATAGCTCTATTGTTAACAACATTTTGTATTGAGTTAAAACACTGTCATGCCCTGTCATCTAATTTATAGTGGTGTCTTTAGTTTTCACTCAAACTAGTATTATATTAGCTGATTTCAATTTTAACATCAAGTGCTGGAGATTTATCACTAAAATTGAACACAGTAAATGTTTCTGTAATTAACATCATTACTGAAAGAGAAATGCAGAGAATATCATAAAGGTACATCTTTAAAGGTACAAAATTAAATACTTAGTTACATGCTTGCGAAGCTTAAAGTGAAATACTGCAGGAAATTGTGAAATAAATATAATGTGAGGTTGTAAAAATTTCAAGCATTAAAGAGGCAATACTGAGTACTTAATACATTTGCTTTCCAATCCAAAACTTCAAATGTGAAGAGCATTGAGAAGTATTTGTTATTTGGTAAAATTGTATGAGAATTTATATATTGTTGTACTGGTTAGAATCATTCTAAAGAATAACAAGAAATGAAAATTTAAACACAAATATGATTTCGTCTGTACAAAAAAAAGGGTGTAATTATTGAAAATATTGAGAAAATTGATTATTATAAAATCATTAGCAAAAGGGTCCTTCTCATTGATAATGTATGTAGGTCCAATAAGACCATTCAGTAAAAAAAACTACACAAATAAATATCAACCACAACAAAGGCTTAGTCAAAACAAATAAATATTACTAGCTAAGTCACAGTTCAACCAGAGTTTATCCCCAGTTTAGTTCACAGTTACAATCTTGATGTCCTTAAATTATGTCCCTCACGGTTAGTAATATCCAGCTTAACAAAGTAACCTACACCCCAATCATGTTGGTCTGGTATTACTGGTATTAGATAATGCTTTTCATACTTACACACTTGAATAAATTATAAGCATTAAACTCTCATGAATGAAAAATATTATTTTAAGGAAGTGCATCAAAACAATTCACCATTCCAGGCAGCTGACCTGACAAAGCCAGTGGACAAGAAAATGTACAAGGGTACAAACCCCACATGCCATGATTTCAATACAGTCACCATGGCCCCGGACAGTGTGTCGCTGGTCATCGGCTTCAGCACAGGACAGATACAGCTAATAGACCCCATCAAGAAGGAATTGAGTAAATTGTACAATGAAGAGGTGAGTTTTTTAGTCTGATCACATCACATGACATCATAATGATATACACATACATAGGCACATGGACTCCTTTCATGGATGGCCTTTTATGGTGGCCCCATGTGGATTGGGTACTTTTTACTATCGCAAACTTTAGTTTTTTGAGCGACCTTCAGTCTTGAACGACATTCTGACAATTGGGCTAAACTTTGATACATGTATGTTGGATCGTAATGTATTTATTTTCATGGAACTGCTCTAATTATAGAGCCAAGGAAAAAGAGCGTTTTGGATTGATAAAGCTACCACATTTAGTCTAGGAATATTTTATTATTCTTAATGACCATATTGTGAAGTTTCTATCAAAACAAAATTTTTGGTAGAAGCATTTCTCGCTGACTGTACTTTTTTCTACAATCATCAACCATGTATCCTTGAGACGGTTCGAATGAGCCCAAACACAACTGGATTCTCTTGTGTAGTTTACGAGTTGCTATTGCTACCTTCTGACTCCATCATCAGATCAGCTTGGTGGTACCATAATATTGTATTGTCATCGAACTTACATAGGAATGCCAAATTTCAGCTCAATTGGTTGAAGATATCTACTTCAAATTTGAGTTGCAAGATTCCACCCAAACAAACATAGTTTAGTTACATACATACATACATTGCAAGTTAAATAAAAGCTTGTAAAAAACCTGACTGCATTAATGTATACACAATTTCTTTTTGCAAAAACTTGATTATTTATTAATGTTCTGGATTAAATTAATTTCATTTCATTTAATATTTCATTTCATTTCATTATTATATACTGATACTTATTTATCTGATACTAAGTCAGCAATATTAGTGATGCGAGAGATCTTCTGATACTTAATAAAAATACAAAGGTGTTTAGTAGTGTAGTCTCTGGTTGTGTCCTGTTAGCGCTGGGACAGCTAACTCTGATTGTGGAATGTGCTAAGCTTTCCCTTTCAATCTTAATAACATTTTAAATTAAAGGTAAAATTTTAAAACTTTGGTATTCCAAGCAGGATTTGATCCTGCGACATAGTAGCATTTGCGGCCAATCACTTTAGCCAACTAGGGTATCGGAAATCGGAACAGTCATGCTCAGTCACCAAATCCTTCAACCAATTCCCTCTTACAACTCTCAATAATATTGGTTTCAAAATGCCCTTTAAATGACTGATATCATATCTATATCTGCAGGTGCATGTATTTTCCCAATGAATATTTTATTTTGGAATATTCCATGACTAACTGATATGATATACTACAAGTATTATGGAAATAGGCAATTAAATTCCTATGTATTTATCTATATAAGTATGTATATCGTCGTCTAGTACCCATAGTACAAGCTTTGCTTAGTTTAGGACAAGGTCGATTTGTGTAAGATTGTCCCCCAAAATTTCAAAAATAAATTTAAAAAATCCATACATCCTTACATGCATTTTTAAATTAAACACTAAAGCCTTCAGTTGCATTTTTTATCTAACACCACAAAGTTTCAATTTTTGCAGTTGAATATAGTACTTGCCAAACTGTTACGTTTGTTTGATTTGGCGACCACTATGGCCGAGTTGGTAGTGACCCTAACTACTAAGCCCGGATGGTTCTGGGTTCGAATCCCGGTCAGGGGATGTGCATGAATAATTGTTCCTGAGTCTTAGATATTTTCTATTTATGTATGTATGTATATCGTCATCTAGTCTAGTACCCATACTATAAGTTAATATTTATGTCGTATTCTGACCATTAATATATAATTGGTTGCGCCATCATTATCAGTGCTGTATCTTATCTTATCCACTTCAATATCAATTGTTTGGTTCAGTAATAATATTTATCTCTCTATCCATATCTTTTGATTTGGTTTTTTCTTGGATCAAATCAATACTGCATTGTACCACCTCCACCATATCAGCCCAAAGACCCGGTAAATGCCATAATCGCCACGCTTGGCAGTTGGCATGCGGGTTGGCGATCGCAGTATCTCCACCGCACTCCAGGGATGCTGGTGCCCATCTCACGGTGGTCTTGGTCGTAGTTTTAGGACATACCGGGGTATTATATATTAAAATAAAACTACCTTTGTATGGTATGGGATGGGATGGTAGGTACCTATGAAATTCCTGATAACTAGCAAGACATGTCATTTACTCATTACATGTCTTTAGGTTCCCATTGGAATCCTATCCTTCAATATTATTAAAAAAAACCGGCCAAGTGCGTGTCGGACCACGCACAATAAGGGTTCCGTACCGACACCTCCTAATATACATTTAAAAGTTTTAAAACCGCTATACCATACATTTAATCACAAAAGGTCGTATCTTCATAGGAAATTTACGACACTTACGCCCATTTATTTTGGCAGAAAGTTTTTCAGCAATAACTCAAAAACCGTTAAATTTGTTCAAACCAAAAATCGTTGAAAGGATTTATTAATGTACATCATCATGATTTTTTTCAGAATTTTAAACTTCATAGTTTGGAAATTAGAGGGGGGGGGGACACTTTTTACGACTTTGACAGCTAATATCTCACCAACGGTTGACTTAAATGAATTATGTTATATAGCCTAAAGCCTTCCTCGATAAATGGACTATCCAACACAAAAATATTTTTTCAATTCGAACCAGTAGTTCCTGAGATTAGCGCGTTCAAACAAACAAACTCTTCAGCTTTATAATAATAAAGTATAGATTTACATAACCCTTTCAATTAGGTGTCAGAAGTCGCTGTTACAAGCTAGTTAGCAAATATACACAATATAATCAATTTAGGATATAAATCTTCGCATATCCATTTCCTGCTAAGCACTCTGTGTGGCCTTTTTCCAACTGTGTTTTATGCTAATTTTCTTACCATTCAATGCTAATTAATCTATTTGCATTCTATTCCAGAGACTGATCGATAAAACCCGAGTCACCTGCATCAAATGGGTCCCCGGATCCAGCAATCTTTTCATAACGGCACATGCCTCTGGGCAGTTGTACGTATACAACGAGGAACTGACTTGTGGGACCGCCGCGCCTCATTACCAGTTGTTTAAACAGGGAGAAGGTTATTCGATACACACGTGTAGGACTAAATCAACGAGAAACCCGCTGTATAGGTGGGTGATCGGTGCCGAAGGCAGCTGCATAAATGAGTTCGCGTTCTCGCCCTGCGGGACGAACCTTGCCGTCGTGTCCCAAGATGGATTCCTTAGGGTGTTCCATTACGATACTATGGAGCTGATTGGAAGAGCGAGGTCGTATTTTGGTGGTTTTTTATGCGTATGCTGGTCGCCGGACGGCAAGTATGTCGTAGTAGGGGGTGAGGACGATCTTGTTACTGTATGGTCGTTTAGTGAGCGCCGCGTTGTTGCGCGAGGGCAGGGACATCGCTCGTGGGTGTCTGTTGTAGCCTTCGACCCGTACGTTGTCAGTTTCACGGATCCTGACAGTGAAGAGCCGGAAGAGGACAAGAAAAGTGACGTGCAGTGTTATAGGTTAGGCAGTGTATCCCAGGACACTCAGTTATGTTTATGGGACTTAACGGAGGACGTTCTCCGGCCGCCAGTTCGTGCTCGCGCCTCCGCGCATTTATCGCCAGGGGCGCCCACTTTTTCACCTAATGGCGTACCCGGAAAACCTCCCGCCAAGTGCGCCAAAACTAACAAGATCGGACATAAACACGCAGAGTTGAGCAATGCCGCTGGCGAGCCAAGTGGCGCTAAAATCAAGACCACTAAAGTTAATAATGTTTCCACTCTGAACATAAGCGTGGGAAAAGCAAAGGAAGAGACTGCGTTAGGCGTGAATTCATTAACGCAGCGGCTAGCAGGATTTTCGTTTGGGGAGCGCCGCTCGGAGCATCGGCGGAACTTCAGTCTGACGTCGAAACCTGACCAGAAATCAGCGTCAAACACAGTTGCAATGCGCGGGAAGTCTGCCGGCGCGCCCGACTCCTGCGATCCCGTGAAACTTATCGGGACGCCCTCATGCCCTCGCTTTGACGAATGCCCGGTGCTAGAACCGCTGGTGTGTAAAAAGATCGCCCACGAGCGCTTGACAGCGCTCCAGTTCCGCGCAGAATACCTGTTGACAGCTTGTGCGGATGGTTGTGTGAACACGTGGGCGCGGCCGGCGCGCACAAGCAACGGGGAGGCGCGTGCACACCGCAGGTTCGAGCGGATCGACCTCGTCGACTAGTATTCAAAGATCGCTCACGAACGCTTGACAGCACCCCAGTTCCACGCTGAATACTGACGGCGTGCGTGAACGGTTGCGAGAACACGTGAGCGCTGATGTACCGGGCAGGCTCGCGCACACCGCAGGTTTAAGCGGATCGACCTCATCGACTATTCCTTTGAGTTCGCCCACGACCGCTTATAAGCGCTCAAGTTCGGTGCGAGCGGAATGACCTGGTCGACTAGTCCTTTAAGAATAGGTGGTATGGAGCCGCTAGGGCCTCGCTTCACTGGCGAGTCCGAGTTTTACAGCTGTTCACATTGTTTTGCCTATGACGATCGCGTTTATGCGATATCGTTGCGCGTCGAAAACGCGACAACTGTTTCTTCTCAGTGATATGACCATCAGACCCATTTAGGAAATTTATTTTTACTGGTTACCTACCTACTTGATCATTGAGTATTGTTCTGTCAGACTTGTCAGAGTGTGTCGTTTAATGGACGATTCAGACCAAACGGCCGGAGTCGGCGCTCACGTCACCAGAGAAAAGGAATTCGAACCCGCCCTACAGAAGCTAGACTTCGTATCCAAACGGCAGCGGCAGAGCCGGCGGCAGCCGACCGGCTGCCCGCAACCCATTCAAACATGAAATCTAACTTCTGTATGGAGGGAGGAGGGTTCGAATTCCTTTGACGGGGTGCGCGCCGACTCCAGCCGTTCAATGTGAATCGTCCATTAAGGTTTTTGATATCTCGTATATTTACGGAATAATCGCCGAGACACACTTAACGATTGCATCCTGTATAGAAACAGAAATATCTGGGTGAAGTGTTCCAATTGGAAGGCAAGTCCTCTAAAAGTTTGAATAGAAGATAGGTTGGTTTTTCAAATATCTTTACACCAAGGAGACTGATTTCTTTATTCGTCTTAGATACTAATTTGTTAATACGGAACAAGTGTAGGTATATGAAAAACATACCTGATTTAAAAAATAGTGGACTGCTGAACAACGAAATAGAGTGTTGTAATTGATTTCAGCGCTATAGATCCTGCGTTGTACCCCTTTAGTAAATCTCGTATTTGTAGAGAAGAGTCCTTAGTGTCTTTACCTACATGTGCGTGAAACTAACTTAAAGAGTTCAAGTTGTAAAGATATTTGAATTTACTATATCTTCGTAAAGTACAATGGAGGAAGCATTTATTGGATGAGCCACACGCGAGGCACCTGTGCGGCCGTACCGCGCCGACTGTTCACTGATTATTCCATTTTAGAATGTTGGCTTGATGACAAAGTATGTGTACTGGAGCTTTGTGTTAGGTATAATTTGAACTTTATTATTAATGACATTAAGAGCGCCTCATTCACTTGAGCATTTAATCCACGCACGTTAAAATTGCGATGGAGACGCATCTAGACGCACATCTCTCCATAATTTGCGTTGAAGACTGAATGTTCCCGTGAATGAGCGTCAAGAAGGTTGGAGGTTTTTGCAGACGAACAATAATAAATTTTAATTTTGTATTGCCAATTTCCCATTGAAAAAGCAACTTAGTTTATGATATTAGGTTTCATTATTGTTCGTATCTAAAATCACTCGTGACATGAGTGGGCGAACGTCAGGTCGTTAGTGAACGATTTCGGTTTGTTTTAAGGAGTATATTGATGTTAACAACATAAACTGAAGTTTTGGCTATGAGTTACAAGGAGATTAGATGAAATGTGCGCGTCTTGCCATATGTAAAACTGTCATCGCGTATGTATTTGAGCCCGTTAAATTGTGTGTGTTGTGGTGTAGTGGTTGAAATATTCTAAGTTTTATGCCCGAAAAATCGATAAACATTATTAAAAGCAGGTACACACTTATCCCACGCTACGCAACGTATGCAGTACATTACGAGATCTGGACCGTGAACTTTGTATGCTTTATTTTGACCGATTGCCTAAGGCAGCCATTACACGGTCAATCTAAGATAGATAATCGAGAATCGAGATCCGTGATCGTGATCAGTGATCTTGATCCTGATTGACTGTGTAACGTGTTAGATTGACGGATTGCAATATGGATCACAATTATGCATTGATTGAATGCAGATGTCATAATGCATTGAATGCGTAGCGTTGGATCAGTGTGATACTGCCATTACAGTCTTAACAATAAATTTATTTAATGTAAGATTTGTAAATTGGACATTACTTTTAACTCCTCGATTATCATTAAAAGTGCAATATAGTTTCGATTTTAATGTGTTAGAAATATACAAGAATGTATGTCAATTTCACAGCAAAGCTCCAGCTAGGATAGACAGGTTAGGACCCAGTCGAATATACTATTTATATCGTAGGCCATAAAAGCCACATTTTCGTGGCAATGGCACCGGCTGGGCCGATAAGAATGTTCTAGATAGAAATAGAAATGAGATTTAAATTGTATAGAAGAATGTAAATTGTAAATCGTAAGTATAATTCCTTCTCAGCTCACCTTTGTAAATATAGTGTATAATTAGGTTGTATTGCAATCAAAGATTGCCTATCCCGCACTCTTAGTTATACTTGAGGGATAATATTTATTTGATTTTTTATTACATTTAAATGTTGACTCGTCTGTGAGACTAATCGAATTGTAATGTAATGTCAGACTTGTTGAAGTTTTGTTTTATTATTAAGTTTCAGCTATTAGTCTAGGTAGGGTAGTTGAATTATTTTATTGTAATCATATTGCTGGGGGAATTTGACTTGCACCTTTTTATGTGTAGAAAAACGCGACGGAATGATAATATCCTGTCGGTAATGGCAAGCGTAACCAATAGTGGTGAAAAAGCAGGTTATCAGAGTAAAGTAAATTATACAAGTAATGGTAACTAAGAACAAAACTTATACAGTTTTATAATATCTACAGGTACTTGTAAAAGTGTTTGTTTTGCAAGAAGGAAATGTTGTCAGTTACGTGAAACTAAATTAAGTTAATTATGTTTTTTTAGTCTGTGCTGTGAAGATAGTAGTTAGAGCTGTGAAGTGTGATTATCAAACGGAAAATCCTAGACTAGTGAATCTGATATTTAAAAAAGTTTTCTCTTTGTCTTACCATTTTTAGTTGGCTACCGACCGCAGATTAGGTCCAAGTCAAATTTCACTATTAGATCGTATAGATCATGCAATTTAATAAAACAATACAAATTGCGATATGTATTTTAAATTGTGAACCACGTTTTTACTATCGGACATATCGGTGACCTTTCTTATGTGTTTAAAGAGGTCCCTTTTTGAGATGTTTTATAGTTCACTATTTTATAATTATGCTCGCTTTATTTTAAATGGGTTTGATTTTGTAGCGCCTGTGATTGACATCGAAGATTAGAGAAATAATGAACCCTACGAACTTTTTAGGAATCTCAACACATTATCGTAACACATCCTGTAGGAATATTGCGGTTAGTACACCTTCCTGAAAGACATTGAAATCTAATAATTTCGAACTCGAAGGAACATCTATAAGACATGGTGAGAAAAATCTCACTCTATGGGGCCCATTAAAGGATTAATATTATCACAATACCGAGGAGTCAATATCGCGATTTTCAAAATTGTATGGATTTTGCTTTAATATTCACGTGATACAGAGGCTAGGTTTGAGGCGGCCAACCCCATATTTCCCGCCTAGGTACGTATAGTGGTTTTCTCAAACAGGCAATGGAATAATATTTCATTGCATGTTTGAGAAAAGGTACTTTGTCTGACTTCCCCCATCTGGGATATAGCGAGCGTTATAGGTTTCGAGTCAAACAGGGACATCTTGATGTGTTATTGGTTATCGCAGTCTATTCGACCATGTCGTATTTGTGTCAGGTTTCATACACTATCTAATTAAACTACTTATTTTCGTAGTTTATTCTTGTTTTTGTTGTCCGCCATGATTTACAGTGGCGTGACGTCCATATAACTTGATTTTCACAGGTTTGTCTAATGTCTGAGAATTGAGTACCTGCCTTTATCATTCTTGTATTGATTTAATGGTAATTTAGATTTGGTACGGTATATTTAATGACACGCCACTGGTGTTTTACAAAGATAAAAACATTTGGAACTACTGAATAAAGTTTAACAATATGTGTATGAAAACTGATTCTTTTACTTTACGCAATAAAACAAAATATATTATCTAAAAATATGATGTGCGTAGTAAATTATTTTATGTCGCCAAAATTATATCTATACTTAATATTATAAACCTGAAAAGTTTGTTTGTTTGAACGCGCTAATCTCAGGAACTACTGGTTTGAATTGAAAAAATATTTTTGTGTTGGATAGTCCATATATAACATCACGCTGCGACCAATAGGAGCGAAGACGCGGATGAAGTCGCGGACAACAGCTACTTACATATATAATTTTATAGTCATTATTTATGTATTGCCACGACGCAGAAAGAGGATACTCATGGTCACAGAAAATACGATACAGATGTTTGGCTTCATATAAATAAATATTGAATATGAAATTCCTAAATATTTCCACAGTATACCCGCAGTTAGAAGCAGAAGCGGATGCGCGTTCAAAGATTTCAATATAATTTTACACTGGTCCTTATAATTACTTAAATACCTATAAAACATTAGATTATCTATATCATTATGAGTATTTAACTCACGTAGCTGCTCTTACTTCTCTTGCTGTACCTAACGAGGTGGTTTAAGTAAACTCTGGCTAAGTATATAATTAAGACCCAGCACATCTCTTCTTCGTGTGGAATTAGAAGGAAATGCCATAGGTACAGTCAGCATCAAAAGTAGTTACGCCTTTGAAAAGATCAAGTCCTTATTAGTAGGGAATAAGAGCTTTCGGCCCCTTCATATGCGTACCTACTTTTAATGCTGACTGTACCGTTGGCCGACTTTACCATAGCATCCCTATCTGTGAATTAATACAATGTTTCTTGATAGCCAGACGTCTGTAGATGCAATGTGTAGCAAGCAATGACCAACAAGTTTAACCCTTAAATGCATGATTTTTTATTTTTGTCTGAAATTGATATAGGTATGTGATACATTATTGTTTACTGAAAAATAATTTTAAAAATAAAAATCTGATTTTCACTGAATTATCGGTCTTAAAAGTTACATAGGGCCAAAGCCATATAAAATTTTAATAAAAATAAAATTGTGCACTACATATGTATGAAAGATTTTATTATAATCAGTAAGGGGTTTTTTTATTGTAATCAGTCGGGATTTGTGATATACCAATAATAAACCATTTAAATATAAAATGATAAATAAACCCCTAAAAAACTCGTTTAAATCACACACCGATAATCGACAATTAACTACTTTTTGCAAAACTTATGCTTAAAAACAAGTGTAATTATTTTTTTATACAAAACCGTACAAATCTGAATGATAAATATAAAAATCAATTAGTTTTCCTGACGAAATAATATGTGAGAACAGTTCATTATGTTTTCAAATTGAATAAAATTTGATGATTTTGTAATGTAGGCTGCATCCTACACTATGCATTTAAGGGTTACAAATGTCTATACTGTTTAAATTTTAAAAATACATATTGGCTCCTATCATCGCTAACTGCGAAGTCTTAGCCGGTATGTGTTATGTTATGTACGAAAGTCATAGTAGTGAATTGTTTCGGCGTTTCACAAAGAGCAGATGATTTGTCTTGTTAGAAAATTAACCTAAAATGGTGGCGCGTCCGTCCACAGAATCCTTTCTCATTGGTGCCCATTTTAAGTCAATAAAGTACTTTCTTGAACATAGTTTTGAAGAAAAGGGGCAACCAAACCTATTAGCCTCATGTTTTCTTGTTGGTGGAGTCTTGTGCAGATATTTTTGAACTTTTTGTATATATTATTTGCTAAGGGAAAAGGGACCTTGTGCCATAGGCGCTTACGTTGCCCGTGTTGGTGGATTGATTATAATGACGTTTGCGCCTGCAGTCAGCAATAACATTCGCTCTTCCTCGAGAACAGTCTATATCCACAGATGTATGTATGTCGAATCCAATAGTTCTATATTGATAATCAATCGCGATTATGTTGTTTATTTCCAACAAACTTACTACCAAGCAGCCGCGTCCGTCTCGGGAATTGCTTTGTGAAAACTTTGCGGGATTTGAATGTTGTATTTAGCCCTTATGAAGGCGAGGCGATTTAGGGACCACATACTTACTTGTCAATAGAATTTCAATCTTAATTCTGCGATTTAAGGTTTAAATTAGATTGCATTTTCGTAACAAGTGACTTGTCTTGAAATGAATCACCAAAACGTAACTATTCTGTTATTCTGTACATATACGAGTATTTTGTTTTTTTGTGTAAAGCCTCAAGCCTCTAGACTGGTCGTGCCTTGTTAAGGGTTAACTGAGGTACCTAACTTATTCTGAGTTTAATAGGTAAAAAACTTAGAAAAGGACATTTGTTTTGTTATTTTATTAAGTACTTACTATTGAAAAGGTTCACAAATTCCAATCCGCAACGTAGGCTTCGTCAGGCGCGCACATGAATGAAAACATGAAAACATTCGTTTTGTTTGTTTTTTTATGTTTTGTTTGTATAACAGATTTTAAATATGTAATGTCTATTCGAATACGTCACAACTACATAATCGTACAACAGGTGCTTTTCTTAAGTTTTTTACCTATATGGAATATGGATAATGATAAAACAAAATATTTTTTCCAAACCCACTATAGTATTAAAAGTGGTAATGTACCTATATTTCTGTGACAACATAATTTTTTAAGGGGCCTTTTTTCGATTAAGTCAAAGGGAGGATACAAAACTAAACAACCACATTTTTTATGCCTCGAAAATATCGCCATTTCATATTAAAAAATCAATTTCAAAAGTTTCTCATTCTAAAAGAGAGTAAGTGACAAGTAAGGCGTCACAGCGCAGAAAATCGTACAGAAGCACTATTAATAAAGCGGATTTACAAAAGAAAGTGTCCTGCTGTTCTCTTTGTGCGTTGAGACTGTCAATTCAGCCTTGTGACGTCATACTGTCGATGGTAGGCCTTCTTCACATTTTCGTGAATATCTTGAAAACGAAAAGCTATAAAAATGTTAAAAAAATATTTTTAGGTTTCTTGTTGGCAAGTTATCGAAATGAGTTAATATTTTATACTACATGAAAATTTGAAATGTCTATTTTGTATAGCCAACAGCAAAAGTAGATGATCATTTTAGTACTTTGTCACTTTCACTACTTTGACGCATCCCAACTGTCGCAGTATTGTTACGTTAGTGCGACAAAGTACTAAAATGATCATCTACATTTGCTGTTGACTGTACCACTAGAATCACAGATTTTACGTGTCAGTTTCACATAGATAATAAATAAGGAGATCATCGAAGAGTCGCGATTGATTAGGTACCCAACTGCGTTTGTGCCCGCCAGACTGGCCCTGACCTTATGAAGTGCGTGGTACACTCACCATCGAATATATCTGTACTGTACAGTTTAGGGAGCAGGTGCTCGAAATATCTAAGCACAACACCATGATAATAGTCGTGTCCGAGATATTTGATAGCACCTAATTCGCTTTGACATATCTGATTGCGACTGTACTTACGGCCCGGCCACGACTTCGAGCGGCGGTGGCAGCGGTTTGGCTAATACAGGGGTCGGCAAACTTTTAGTTGCTCAAGAAATTGACACGGTCCGCACTTGTTAATAATTTGTGACTTTATGAGACAAACGGTACCACATTTTCGTTACATACAAAAAAGTCCGGGGCTTGCGGGCCGCCTGTTGCCGACCGCTGCCCTAATACATTGCGTGTGATCCTATAGAAACGCAGTGCGTTGCGCGTCTCGACCGTGAAATGAACAGATAAAACGCTTGCCGCGCCGCAATTTGTGCAAAGCCGTGGCGGGGCTGTTAGTGCCCAAACGTCATGGCAGCTATACCGGCAGGTTAACAAGTATACAGAAATGATTTACAAACGAATAAATGATTTTATGAATAGGTCAGTTGTATGGGTATTTGTTTTACGTAACCTAACTATCCCTACTCACTATCACAGACAGCAGTATCTACCTAGATGTTACCATGTCACTGACGACGACCTCCGATAGATTTTACCCTGCACGGCTAGCACAAGTATGGTAGGTTATCAATTCGGAGAAATTTTGATCTAATGTAATGACTAAAGACCTCCAAGTAATCTCGAGACCACGAGATTATAGCGCGGCAGTGAATGCTGGTTTTGAGACTTTTGAGGTAGTGTCTAGTAGTTATTTATTAATAGTTGTACCATTTTTGGTTAAGGATCGTGATTTTTTTAAATTTCATTTATCAGTTTTAGTGTTTTCAAAATAAAGAGTTATTAAATATCACTCCAGAAGCGTAAAAAAATACAAATGTTTCTTTTTCAATTGGAACTGCTTACTAATAAGCTCAAGCTCTCCAGCTATTGATAGTACAAATAATATTTTCAAAGAGTCTTGTTGTCGATAAGTACAATCGAATTAGTGCCATATTATAAAGACTGGATGATTTTCCAACTAAATGTATGTGGTTTTGTGGTCGCTAATTCGCGTCTGCCTTAACACGGTGGCTGCCATGAGCATCACCGGTGGGATCACGATACTCACGCATATTAGTTACGATATCGATGATTTGAATGGGGTTTTGAGCCCCTCCCCTGTATCCATTATGTGCTTTGGTTCTTCAAGCGGTAGTTCAAAACATAGATTAACACGGTGGCTGCCATGAGCATCACCGGTGGGATCACGATACTCACGCACATTAGTTACGATATCGATGATTTGAATGGGGTTTTGAGCCCCTCCCCTGTATCCATTATGTGCTTTGGCTCTTCAAGCGGTAGTTCAAAACATTATAGAATAAAACTGTAAATATTCGTAAAAAATGAGGTACGGCCGTGAGCACACAATCAAAATAAACGTGTAAAGGTACATGTATTTATTTATTGATCAAGCGTTCTACTAGGTTCTAACGAGACATTCCGTAAGATTTCCGGCAGAAAGCCAAATTATAATTAAAATAAAATAGAAAAAAAAAACTATAAAATATGAACTTCGTTCGTAGGGTTCCGTACCCAAAACAAACTTGAGTACATATAATACTCAAAAATAACTTTCCCAAATCTGAAAACATTATAATTGTACTTTGCCGTATTTACAAATGCATTAAGTTTTTATGTGCAAACATACCATTTTTATACATTGCGGTACGGAATCCTGGTTATCACGGATTTGATATACATCCAAATGAAACTAGTATTTGGTCTAATAGAAAAGAAAACAATAAAAGGTAAGGTATGAAACCCTAAATAGCATTGTCATTCTCGGTGTACCATTTTTCGCAAAAAGTGAAAATGTAAAAGAAAAACAAAAATAAATATATTTCCTAGATCAGGTTGGGACAGGTAAGTTAAACAAGTATATTTTTGATGGAAGCAAAAATTTTATTTCCGATCTCATAGACCTCTAGCAATTTGGCTATAAGCTAACCACATTTTAAAGCGACTAGAGAATCGCAAGTACCCGAATATGCACAATATTGCAATTTCTAATGACTTGCGTCCCTCAGCCCCTCATGATTTGTGGACCTAACAGATACATAACCGGAATATAAAATTATGAGCCAATAAAAATTTGATCACAGCTTTTTGCTACCACCAATAATTATCTTGTAGTTAATACACTAAGACACAAGATGCTTGCTGTTATGCGCTATGTTACTCAGTAATTATATTATAACCTAACAAACCAAAATAGACCTAAACTCCTATGTCATTCTTTCTGTGGAACATAGATCGTAAGTGGCTAACCTTAAGGTCTATTTTGGTCAGAAGGGCTATTTGTAACGGAAAATTTCCAACTAGATTTTTAATATAGCACTCGCTTACAGGCGTCGATGGAACTCACTCCTTAACAAACACGATTCAAAACAAGCGAAGAGACAACATAGTCCTCACATACGGCTGCGGATATGGGCATCAGAAGTGGGATATAGTTATCATAGCGCCTGTGAGCGAGCGAGTACAATAACTTGGTATATAGCGTGATAGTAGACAGCATCTAAGCTCCGGTACATACCGCCCCATATAAATTTGTTCCGTAAAAACTATTTAGTTACACAATAATGAACCTCTCGAACAGGTACAAAAGTATTTCTCGATTTTCTCTTTTATTTACAAGAGGAAAAGAAACAAACTCTTCGTCATTTAAAAAGACCGCTATTATTCAATTTGGTACAGGGATCGGATACCGGTTTTTTTTTTAAAACCGGTTAAAGTTATTGACCCCAAACCGACATGAATAGCTTTCTTGGTTACGGTTACCGGTATTTTAAACGTTTTATGGAAAAACCAACCGAAAACCGAAATGAGGTCGCCCTTTCATTAATTGTTAATGTGATAAACCGCTATATGCAAGAACTGAATTATAATGGATTACTGCACGAACAATGTTAAAATGGTTTTTTTTGGCACCGGTTCCGATCCCCGATTTGGAGACAGTTTTTATTGTAGTGATAAACATTGGCTCTAGTTCTACACTTTATTAGGCTGTTCATTTTGTACGGTCATGGTGAATACCTAAACATCAAGAGTAACCAATACATTTTATTACTAATTTTCTAAGTACGAAGCATTCTCAAAGCAATCCAGTTTTCAAATAAAAAGGAAAAAACATTCTAATGACGCATAATAAAAGAAATTTAAAAGCGAAAATTAAATCTACAATTTTTATTTCATAACACGATAGAAACTGAAGTACAGCTCCGAGGAAGATAACCCAAACACTATTATCCTAAATCCAAATCCCATAAGATAACACCTAAAATGACTTTAATATTTTGGAGAATGACTATGTAGTTGAAATACAGAAATTATATACAAAAAGCTACTTTAAGTATTGTTTTCATTGAGAATTTTATTTTGATACCATTATATTTTATCATTAAAAGTTTTTAGGCTTTCGAATGAAAACAACTTGAAAGTTATTGTTAATAGATATTGATATTAGAAATGATTCAGTTAATTCTCAAATCATTCCATAGACAATATCAAGGACAACACAAAACAGAGGTTTACAAAGAAATATGTGCAGACGATTTTATACGCATATATTACTCGAATCTCTATATTACACATCTAGTATTATGACATTTATGAATGGCCAAAAATAAGTAACACGAAAACAAGAACTAAACTACGAAATGAAGACGTAACGCGACTAAATGGATAACTCAGTAAAACGGTACCGGGCTCCCTACATTGGTAAGGTAAAACGGACATTTGTGCCACACATTAACATTTACATCAATTCAGGTAAAACAATAAATCTGCCATGGACCGGCAGACAGACCTATTATACACTAAACATTTACATAGAAGTAAACAAAAAAACAATTTAGTCTATGACTCAAACGTGCCGATTCCACAGCAGACGACGGCTAGAGTATTACATAGCGTTACACATATAGGGAACCGGAGACACCAGGTCTACGTAGAAAATTGTGATAAATGTGAAATTGTTAGTAATTTTAGTCGCAAAAGTAACATTATGTTATGATATTCCTTGTCTTTTACTTAGATGCTTGGTGACTATATATATTCTCCGTAAACCCAATGCCTCTAGACAATGTTTGTTTGTATTAGCATGTGTACCGTCCAACAATGTTGAGACTGCCGCTCTAGACTACCACAGACAACCGCTTAACTCTATTATTCTCTATGGTCACACGCAGGTTTTATACAAAGCTCGCGAAATCAACGACAATCTCAACAGAAATACCCATGGCGCGGATTTCCATGTACACTTGTAGACTAAAATCAAACACTATCTTCGAATCCCTGCATATTATAATTTTGCGTCAATAACCGTAAATAACAATGGCAACATTTTCAAGTTATTCTTTATAACGAAAGGGAAATATTGCCATTAGTGATTTAATCTTGATATTAGGTACGCTAACAATTTCTTGGTCTTGGAGAGTGGAACATGGAAGTTTTTAGATAGATTGATTAGTACTTATGAAGTGAGATAGTGCGCAATTCTGTCTATCTGTGCCTTCCAAGAGAATTGTATAACATAAGTCTGAAATCGAGTGTCAAAGTATGAAAAATGTAGATGACTTTTGTTACACAGTGCTTTTGGTCGGCCGCTTGAAGCCAAATATGTTATATGTTAAAATCGCATCGACCACCCATCGTTTTTCTACTACCAACCAATCAGATGTCTAATGCAAATTTTCGCCATTAAGTTTGCTTGTGCAAATGACTGAATTAAACATGGCGATTGGCGATAGAAGCCCTCAAAACCACAAGCAGTTACAAATTACTCTTTATGACGCCATTTTCAATCCAAGAGTCTGTAATTACGAGCCTCAGAACTGGTGTAGAGGCGGTACCACTAAAATCAAACTTGGCATATCTCCATCCCTATTCCACTTGTTCATACGAGCGATAAAGATGGACACATACGAATATCGATCAACGATTTTGGTGGTTCCTCAATGCTTTCCTATGTTGCGGGGTTAAGTAAAAAAGGTCGTATCTTCATACGACTTTCATAGTGACATACGAGTTTTGGGTGGCATTGGATAGTCGATGCGAGACGAGGGTGTTTAATTCGCTCCGAAGGCGTCGGTGAGCTCGGGTTGGCAGTCGAACGTCTCCGAGCTGTCCGCGTGCTCCGGGTAGAACTCCCTGTATATCTTATCCAGTAGGGATTGCCTGAAATGGGAAAATATAAATGAATATCTAGATAATATCACGTTTACAAGCGTATGGCTTGTGTCTTCTCTAATCAAACGAAGATATCAAATGCTCGTTGCAGGTAGAGCCCAATTTAGAATGATCAATGGTAATGTGGACCCATAACCGGCTCCACGTAAAAATAAACGAAACCGACACGGAACGCAGAAGAGGGGTGTTATAAGTTTAATACGTGTGTCAGTGTGTGTCTGTCTGTCTGCGCCGTCGTCGTAGCTCTTAAACGGATGAACCGACTTGAGTGCATTTTATATGTGTATCAGTGTGTGTGTCTGTCTGCCTGCGCCGTCGTAGCTCTTAAACGGATGAACCAACTTGAGTGCAGTTTTATTAAACGAAATTCTTGATAGCGGAAATGGTTCTTTTTATCAAAATCGGTGCAGCCGTTTTTGATATCTTGAACTTTTAAAGTTTCATTTCATCATTTACAGTTTAGAAATATGTTATTTCGTTCAGGTCGTCTTACATACTGAATCATACGTCAAGTCATTCATCAGTCGGAAACTATTCAAACTTATTTATTACTATGAGAACTCTTGAGCTTGCTGACTCAATTGCTGGTCTAGACGATTATAGTATAGATAGCACAATTATCGCTAAATAGTCCTTAGATTTTCGATAAATGGCACTAGACAAATGGTTCCAAGCTAGTTTTTAAAGCATTGAAACGCTTCTTGATTAATCAAACACATAGGTTTGTCAGCGTCAGTCAGGAGCGTTCGTGGCCCAGCGGCGCCCGCGTACCGCATGCGGTATGCGAGGTTAAGCAATGTCGGGCGAGGTCAGTCCTTGGATGGGTGACCGCTTTGAGTCGTTACTATCTGAGCGCTCCCGTGCTGTGGAAGGCACGTTAAGCCGTTGATCCCGGTTGCGTAGATAGCAGTCGTTAAGCCAAGTTAGAGGCCTCCGGGCGGCTTGAGAACTTCTAACAGTCAAGTTGCCCACTCACTTGACAAGCCTTATCCCAATAAGGTCTAGTTTTCCCCTCGGATTGGAAGGTCAGATGGCAGTCGCTCCGTAAAAACTAGTGCCTACGCCAATTCTTGGGATTAGGTAGCGGACCCCAGGCATCCTTCAGGATGCAACTGTACTGGGAATAACGCTAGGAGGATGAAAAAATGATAGGTTTGTCAGCGAGGCACTAAAACCATACTAAAGGTGCCTTTCCACCTGAGATTTGCTTATATCACATCCTCGCAGCATAGTACATCTCTGGTGGAAAAGCACCCTAATAGGTTTCATTAACGGGGCGAGGTGTAGCCAGTCTGTTACAAAATATGCTGAAGCTAGAAGACTCACATGGCAGCCATTCCTCCGCCTGGAGGCACCCCGGGGATGTTTCCGCTGCGTCAGCACCTACGAGAAGTGGCATATCGTATTCTCCATGGTACTACGAGTAAACACTGCAGGTACTCACTTTGCAGCCAGCCCTCCGCCTGGAGGCAGCCCGGGGATGTTCTCGCGCGCGAGCTGCTTCAGCACCCACGAGAAGTGCACACTGTGTGCTCGCTGGTATGTACTACAGTCGGAGAGTACTCACTTTGCAGCCAGCCCTCCGCCCGGAAGGCAGCCCGGGGATGTTCTCGCGCGCGAGTTGCTTCAGCACCCACGGAAAGTGCACGCTGTGTGCTCGCTGGTATGTACTACACTCGGAGAGTACTTACTTTGCAGCCAGCCCTCCGCCTGGAGGCAGCCCGGGGATGTTCTCGCGCGCGAGCTGCTTCAGCACCCACGAGAAGAGCACGCTGTGTGCTCGCTGGTATGTACTACACTCGGAGAGTACTTTGCAGCCAGCCCTCCGCCTGGAGGCAGCCCGGGGATGTTCTCGCGCGCGAGCTGCTTCAGCACCCACGAGAAGTGCACGCTGTGTGCTCGCTGGTATGTACTACAGTCGGAGAGTACTCACTTTGCAGCCAGCCCTCCGCCCGGAAGGCAGCCCGGGGATGTTCTCGCGCGCGAGTTGCTTCAGCACCCACGGAAAGTGCACGCTGTGTGCTCGCTGGTATGTACTACACTCGGAGAGTACTCACTTTGCAGCCAGCCCTCCGCCCGGAAGGCAGCCCGGGGATGTTCTCGCGCGCGAGTTGCTTCAGCACCCACGGAAAGTGCACGCTGTGTGCTCGCTGGTATGTACTACAGTCGGAGAGTACTCACTTTGCAGCCAGCCCTCCGCCCGGAAGGCAGCCCGGGGATGTTCTCGCGCGCGAGTTGCTTCAGCACCCACGGAAAGTGCACGCTGTGTGCTCGCTGGTATGTACTACACTCGGAGAGTACTCACTTTGCAGCCAGCCCTCCGCCCGGAAGGCAGTCCGGGGATGTTCTCGCGCGCGAGTTGCTTCAGCACCCACGGAAAGTGCACGCTGTGTGCTCGCTGGTATGTACTACACTCGGAGAGTACTTACTTTGCAGCCAGCCCTCCGCCCGGAGGCAGCCCGGGGATGTTTTCGCGCGCGAGCTGCTTCAGCACCCACGAGAAGTGGCACGCAGTGTCCTCGCGCTCCTCGCTGTTGGCGCTCTGCTCGATCAGGGCTGCAACAAGAACAATTAATTAGTACTAGGTAATAGCATAATAGCACCCCTTGTCTCGTATTTGGACTCTTTGACTGTCGGTAGATTTATCCGATTACCTGCACCAGTTTACGCTAACAGTAAATATTCCGTATATCAGTCCTTCTATTGGGGCGCAGTTTTTAACTAAACCTACGGTACCAGTCAGTAGCAGTTTGTTTCTGATGGTGGAAGTGCTGTTTTATTCAAATAGATGCCTATTCTATTGAGGTACCCATACCTGTTCTACTAAATCCTATCGTCTGCCTATCTTTATCACGTTCGCTTTCGCAAAGCAACTTAAAAATCTAATAGGATTTCTACTGTTATCGTTTCGTAGAAATAGTAAGATATTTAATAAACTAGATAACTATAGTTATGTACAATTGTGTATATACAACCAGATTTTATTGGTCGAAAAGTGTACATTTACATGTATGACATTTGGATATTGTATAATACTCATAGGTGGCTGGAGGCGATTGTTCACACGCAATAGGCGCCGCCTCAGGGTGTTTTTACTGCCGCGACATTCGTAAACCGCCGTCGCTGCCAAGTTCAAGGCCGTACCAGTAAAAATATAGGTTATGCCGCCATTCCTAACCGACTGCGATAACGCTAAGTGATACAAAGTCAAGTGAAACACATTTCACTCGAATAAAATTCAGATAATGTTTCACCTCGTTTTCAAAATACCACATAATAGTAGCAATATTTCAAAACCAGTTCGTGCATCTGATTCGGAAATATTCACCATCATCATCTAAGTTGTTTAAGAAGCTGTCGTACCGTATCAGGTGCATCATCATGCCTCGTCTATTTTGGATCGTTTTTAATAAACACATTTTCTCTCCTACCATACTCAAAAGAGAAAGATCTAGACTTAACTTGTCCCACCGAAAACATTTCATGTAAAATTGACGGCCAAGACTCACAAGCTCGTCATAACGCTTTCACTGTAAAAAAGTTATCAGATCCCAGAAAAAGCCAAGCCCTTAAGCTCTGACTCTACTAAGCTACTAACCCTACACCTTGGTTAAAAGTTTAAAGAGTATGGCTTGGCGATTTCATAGATCTGTTGCGTTTCGTGAGTGTCTGCTATTCCTTTTTTCATCGTCCTCTCTTGAATCCTAGGCTCCATACCAAATTTCAGCTTTCTAGGACATCGGGCGGGAAGTACCCTAGTTTACCTATTTCTGTACACAGACCTGCATTCCGTTTATAGGGGTGGGAGGGTGAGTCACAGATTTTTAAATATTTTTGCTTTGTGTATAAATCCAAGGTTCCATGCTAAATTTCAGCTTTCTAGGACATCCGGAAGTACCCTAGAGGTTTTTATGAGTGAGTGAGTGGCCAAATCGCCCCGTTTAAGGTATCTATGAAATCTAAAATATAAAAGCTAGATCAATGAAACATGGTATTTTTTATGTGTTTCCTGACTACATCTTTTCCTGTGAATTTGGGCTCTCTGGTGGCGAGACGGTTCGAGAAAAGGTAGGTAGTGTCTAGTGCCCCGCCTTCTATTTTGTTCGTCTTGACGGGGGCACTGCACTAGTGCCCCATATTTCAACCAAGAGAATGATCGTCATCATCATCATCCTATATAGGTCCCACTCCCACAACTGGGCACATGTCTCCTCTCATTAATTCTCATCACAGGCATTGGGCAGTAAAAAACGGAAATATTATATTCCTCAAAATTATTTTTTCTGAAGTAGTGTACTTTAATCTAACTAGTATGTATAGGGTACTGGGAATCCGGTACAGCAAATTTTGGTATAGCTATTGATTAAATGTGGTATTTCGGGCATGAGCGCTTCTAATTGTAACACAACCTGCAGTCGGAGGTCAGGGTGTTATTATGTCTAAGTTGTTAAGATTACCTATACTTTGCCTCTCTTATCGACACGTGTATTGTGGCAAGTTGATTGGGCGTTTTCGCGAGACCTGTTGCTGCACTTAAATTATATTTCAATATACTGATTACAATTCCATTTTGTAACCACTCACGGTTCTTTGACATTGGGCGTTTTGTTTTCGTCACGCTTAAATCCCCAGAATGGTAAGGGAGAATAGTATTATGGGCCAACGATTCATTAGGTTAAGACGGATAGTACGTCCATTATTTATATAGTTAACATTTTGCTAATTATAGATAACTAGTTTTCGCCCTCGACTTCGTTCGCGTCGAACTCGCTATCACCATAGAAGAGAAATAATTGCTCATACATTTGTTAGGCGCCTATTCAAACTTCCATCCCCCTTTCGGGATGATTCCCAAGATAGTAATTACATGACCGCTTAAATGGGATAAAAACATTTTTGTCTTTAGATAGGGAATTAGGCCATCAATTGCCGTATCTACTCGTATACCAAATTACAGCTTCATGAAAACTGCATGTCAAAAACGGATAGATCATCATCATCATCTTCCTAGGCCTTATTCCTATTTATCTGGGGTCGGCCTTCCTTGTCCTTAACCTCCAAGTAGCTCGATTTTTGGTTTGCACTTTGTCAACAACAAGTTTTTCGGCAATTGGAGCTACCTTGTAGCTACCTCTGACATATTTGTTTCGTATCTTGTCTAATAGGGTGACGCCCGCTGACCAAAAACGGATAGATATTGGTACCAATTTTGGCACAGAACACATGTCCTTCACATGTCTCGTACTATCTCTATGGCAAGTTTAATCTAAATCCATTCAGCGGTTTAAGTGTGAAGAGGTAACAGACAGACAGTTTCTTTCGCATTTATATTAGTATGGATTCTGGATGTTTATCCAGTAATTTATATTTTCATTAAGTTATCCGACACACGTTGTACTATGTTAGATAAAGCGGAGCGACCTTTGATACGGTTAAAAGTCGAATAGATTAGGATTTTCTATTGACTAACTACATATAAATATAAACCAGAAATAAGTGCGTAGTAAAATTACTGATTGGGACTATATACTTTTAGTACCTGGTGACAGAGTTTGTTCGGCAACTTTCGTATTTTCCCGAAGATGAGACCTAGCTAGAGCGATTTTTCGCCCCCGTACATTATTAATACAGCAGTTTATAAATTACCGAAATAAATAATTATGCAAGAATTGCTCGTTTAAAGATATTATACCTACAATACACTACAAAATATGCCTTATTGCTCACCAAAAATAGTACTCAAAAGAGTTACAAGATCAAATTAAACCGTACAAGGGTCTACGTTGACAAAAAGTGATAAGCGCCCTGTTATCTACAACAGGCGGTCTTATCACTAAAACGCGATCTGTTCCAGACAACCTTTTGGTGGCGGAGACAATACAGAGTAATTTAACATACTTAACCCTATCTAATCACAGTTCGCAGTTTGTTGTACACACATTTTGTATTTACAATTATATGTTAATTAAAAAAAAATTGCCGGCTGCCCCCGCAGCATTTTTATCTTTTGATAATGATAATAAACCAGAGACCATGACATTCATTATTATTAAGTGATTTTTTCTTTCTATCATAACAGCAATTTTGTATCATGTCTAGTTCTGTTAATATTCTTGTTCTTTTATGTCCGCCATATATTGTTGTGTACATATACTACATACATTACTATATACTTACATACATACAGAACATTTTGAGCGATTCTCAGCAATATCGATATATCGTATTTCTAAAATTACCGTCCTCGCAATTCAACTTGCGTTAAACCAATGCAGTCCACGTGTTTACCCAAGTAGGTCAAACAGGTGACAAGACGCACAAACAGGATTACCCGTGCACGCACGGCTTTTTCCTCGTGGTCAAACTGATTTGCCAAACTGGTTTGGCCACGAGGAAATGCGATTCCTCGTGGCCAAACACAGTATTGTCATCCTCCTGTATATGTCTAGATTGTCTAGTGTTTACACGCAGAAACTCTACTCTTTTTTGCTACATGATGGTCGACAGGAGTTCCATGGCGGAACTAGTGAAACTTTTTTTCCCAATAGTTCCGTTCCCAATGTTCAGTTGTGGCGCTTCGCCGGCCGCTGCCGCGGCACGCTCGCTTCGCTCGCTCGGCTCGCGCGTTGTAGGGTCACAGTTCTACTAACACTCCTCCTCGCTTCGCTCGTCGTCGTACCTAACTACCACTCTGTACCGTTGACGGAACTATTGGGAAAAAAAGTCTCACTAGTTCCACCACGGAACTACTTCCACGGGACTATTGACAATATAAATAATCTGGCATGGAATTGTCTGCGACTCACAATGTCTGTTTTGACTATGTATACTAAAAAGTTTCAATATGGACTATTAAGTGATGTTTGTTCTATTTTTTTTCTATTTATTCAACGTTTGATATAGGGTGTGGACATTTGTTACAATTACGTGAAATAATACGCAGTTTGACCACTAGGAATCGCATTTCCTCGTGGCCAAACCAGTTTGGCAAATCAGTTTGACCACGAGGAAAAAGCTGCACACTAGGTTTCCTCACTCGTACCGTCACCCGCGGCACCACCGTCTACGCAGCTAGATGATTCCCTACCTTATTTCATACGGGCGGATTAGTTCGCCATTCACCCACTGCCCAGTCTAACTTCGTCGCAAATTATACCCGTATCAGTTGTTTCTTAGACGCACACGGACATCGCACAGCGGACGTAACACACGTTCATTGCCTTAACCCTTTCCTTTAAAAAATACTTTTAATTTCTGTCGAACTAGAGGGTTAGGATTAAAGCAATGAAACCATGGCTTTTATTGTAAACACTTTAATTTTAGTAAACAATTCCGTATTAACAATATTAGTAATTTTAGTCGGCACACTTAATTTAGAATTTCAAGACTTATAAAGACGAAAAGATTGAGTCGAAACTTTACAAATATCACAATGTCTTAGATTTTTAAAAATTGCTTATTTGAACAAGATGTTGTAGGTTCTTAACTTAACGGCATGAAGCCTTTACAAATAAGGTTTTTGTCTTAATTTGTACTCTTGAAAAACCACAAATAACATTCAAGCATTTCCGACCGGAGGTTTGATTAATTGATTGCACATGGTTCAATCTCGGTTCAATGTTTAATTCGTTTGTGTTAGAAATATTTTATTTTTAGGCGATAGTAAGTTTCGCACATAAACAATAATTTAATTATATGGTCATTGGATAATTAACTATCGATATTAACGGTTTCCTGTATCAGTAGCATCTTGTATCATACAAATATCTACGCAAAAAATGGGACATACCCATTAATTCAACAAATATTAGAAAAAAGTGAGAACAGACAAATTTAAACCCATTCGTTCTATAATATTATCTTCAATTACCGGTCGGAGACGCCATTTAAGTACAATATCGCCTGAAAGAAAATTCAACACCGATCATTACATTTTAGCTTATAGAGCTTCTATCTTTTTCGGAATTAATTAGATTTTTCTCTATATACATGTACATAATTAACTTTCATAAATATGTTAGTTTATTTATTAGTCTGAATTATCGTATGTATTATGATTACAATCGAATTTAGTTTGTTGTCGAAAAAGTGGTTCAGTGTTGTATTTTCTTTTCATTCCACATGCTACACTAGTGCTACAATAATCAAATCCGTTAAATATATCATAAAACAAACAAAATAAATATTGTATAACATAAAATAAATAATAAAATAACATATGAATCATATTCATAAACAATAATGGTAACTTTGTATTCATAATAATTTAATTATTATTTCTACACATACAAGTTAATGAACACTGGTAGGGACATAGCATAGGATCACGTAAAAGGCTTATTATCTACCGAAAGGAGTTTCAGGGCTGCTAACAATAACGTCAAAAGATATGCTGGGGTGTCATTCACATACCTACTCGTCCTCGCCTGTTTTTATTGGCTATGTGCACGTCAGAAACGTCAAACGTCACGGGTCCCGGGGCAATGTCAAACTCAGAGATGTCAAATAATGACACATGAATATTTAATTTATTTTAGTAAGCGAGAAAGACCCCTTACTGGAAATTTGACTGAAATAAATAAGAAAATATAAATAAATACAAAAGAAACGAATCGTAGGAAACCAATAGGAAACGTCGAAGTAAATTTGACATATAAGTCCCCGGAAATTGCACATTTCTGCCATGGTGTGCGCTGCGATCGCTTAGTTTACCCCCACCACCTACTTCGCACATAGCCAATATGGAAACTGACAAAATTTGACAAATGACATTTGACAGTTTCCATATCAAAACGAGTGAGTTGTGAGGTGACAGGTGAGGACAAGGTGATTTTTGAATAAGAGGGCTGTAAAGCATATCTGTCGTAACATAAGATACACAGCTTTGTAAACCTTGAGGGAATAATTTGTTTATTTCATTTAACATGCTCAATTTACAAGATTTCAGAGTCAAATCTACACAAAGTAACACCTTCATACAAAATAAATATTCGAATGTTTACAAATAATAGTCACTGCATTTTCGGATTTGATTTTATATGAAGTTGCTAGATCATATTTTCTATAACTAAAGTTTTATAAAACACCTACAAATGGCACAATTTCTTTCTACTGAAAGGGGCAAGTTATATTTCAATTATCTAACACTGGGAGTCTTTAAGGGAAGTATTGATATAAATCTTAAGTCCTGATTACCTATTAATCGAAAATAGACACAAAATACCCTAAGAATAATTATAATATCTAATTGGTCCATTAGTAAACTAAGTCACGCAAGTTAGTACAGAAGCTCAGGAAAAACACATTTTTTGTATCGACATTAATCTACGATATGTTTCGTATAACGACTACGTTAGTTCGTTAGTCGAGTAGAAATAGTTAATATGAATGGTAGATTTGTTCTTGATACGAATAAATCTACCTCATTTTTGGTACAAACGTAGCTATATGTATCTTACAACTAGTACAGTCGTCATCACATCACAAATCTGTACATTTCAGAGTGCGCAAAAATATCTGAACATGCACACTAATCCCTAGGCCAAATGCTCATAAAGACGAGATATTTATGAGCACTTTGTTCGCTCTAGGGCATGTAAATTTCCCGGGCATTCCCGGGAAATTTCATACAAATCGGGACCGGGACTGCAAACCCTAGTTCGCTCCGATGAAGTCATGACGACTGTAAAAGTGTATCCACTCGGCGTCAAAAAAATTGCTATTTATATTTGACATTTTATTTCTAGCGGTTATAATAGTAGACATACAACAAGTGCATAAAACAAGCCATTCTACCGGAGACAATTTATCGATCCGAGCCGCAGGCGAGGGTCGACATAAAGTAGTGGATAAAATGGGTTTTATACACGAGTTATACACTCTGCTTTTTACTTGCGCGAAAAAAAAAATTAATATTATTAAATGTATGTTATTGGGTGGTGTCGGGGAGCGCCGGCGCGCCGGGCGGGGACGGATTTTACTTTATGCTCTAAATTAGAGCATAAAAAGCGACTATCTCGCCTACGCACAGCATAAAGACGAACTTTTAAAGCATTAGAAGTGACAACGATGCTAAGAGCTAGATTCCTTTGAAACAGATTTTCATATAGGTGCGATTTTTTTGACGCCGAGTGTACAATAGGGTATTTCACAACACAAAAAGATCGTATGAAAATACTCGGAAAAAATCAAACTAACTTATTTATGAAATTTTAAGATTTTTAAATACGTAGACATGAAAAAAAGGACGCAGTTTCACCATAGAGAATTGTGACGTCATTAGGCACATTTCCCTATTAACTTCATAAAAAGTTTCGTAAAAAGTTGCTGATTTGACTATCAGCGAAATACCGTATTGCAATGTTTCCATAGTACATACGACCGCAAACTATTGGGTCGATGCTAAACATGGCTACGCGTAACAGCACAGACAACTACGGCGCATGCAAATTTATGGCATCGTATCGTGACAAGACTGGCAAGCAGGTCGTATTTATAAAATATTGCACGGGGCTATCTTAATCACGAATTTGTATTTCGATTCAGAGTATTATGAAAACTTTGAATTCACTAAGTAACGTCAATCGAATCTTCATAGGACGTTTGTGAGTTAGTTTACAGGTACAGTCAGCAACGAATGTGGTCAATCGCTTTAGAAATGTTAATAAACGAATAATAGACGAAAAGTGGTGAACTACTTTCTAGGCCAACTGTATCGATTTAGTTAAGTGTATTTTATGCCAAGCCGAAAATCGTTATAGAATTCGTTGTAACAATAATAAAACAAGAATTAAAAAACAAACAATAATTCGATTGTTATTATAAAAATATACATATTTCGATTTCTTTATATTAACTTAAATATAAATAAATGTAATGGCAATGGTGAAAATTTAATTATTATTTGTCTTTTTATTTGTACTCTACAATTTTAAGATAACTAATTAGACTTTATACAGCAGGTATTCTTATACCCACCCAAAATACCCTGCCAACCTAATTTAATGGAACATGAAGACAGTATATCATATACGGGGGCTATTCCCATCGGTTACCACAGGGAACGGCGTTTTTTTTAAAACTATAAATTTTGGAGTACCGGCAAAATAATCAAGGAGCGTTCGTGGCCCAGAGACACCCGCATACCGGGTGTGGTATGCGAGGTTAAGCAACCTCCGCCGTGATCAACACTTGGATGGGTGACCGCTTTGAGTGGTTACTAACTGAGCGCTTCCGTGCTTTGAAAGGCACATTCAGCAGCTGATTCCGGTTGCTGTCTATCACAGCAGTCGTTAAGCCAAGTTAGAGGCTTTCGGGCGGACCTTCTAACAGTCAAGTTGCCAGTCTAGTTTCCCCCTCGGGTTGGAATGGAAGGTCACATCGCAGTCCCTCGCTTCCATACAAACTAATGCCTATGCCTATTCTTGGGGCTCAGTTGCGAACCTCGAGTATCCTTCAGGATGCAACTGGGTCACTAGGATGATGATGATGAGAAAAAAAACATGAGAACCTAAAGGGTCGGTAGTAACCTGCAGCGGTTACTGCTGGGAATTATTCACAAGTTTTTTTCCTTGTTGTTATCACAGGTAGATGGGGAAAATATTCCCAGTTCGTAATAGAAGGAGTTTTTCGTAATGAATGGATAACCCTTAGTAAGGAACACAATGTTTGAATTTGTTACCAGTGTAAGCAAAATTTAAGTAAGAAGTATCACACAAATAGCCTGCGAAGTTGTTAGTAACACAATATGTCTTCCGTGGTGTCAATTGGTTACACGTTTATATTTTATTAGTCATTGTATGTTCCAATTGGATTAAATTGAACTGTAATCCATGTGTGTAAATAGAGAACCAGGTATTTAATAATAATTTATATAATTTGCTGTATCTATGTGTAATCACCCGGACCCGGACCCGGAATGGACCCGGGTATGTCCTAAAACTACGACCAAGACCACCGGGCAATGGGCAGCAGCATTCCTTAAATGCGGTGGAGATACTGCGATCGCCAACCCGCATGCCAAGCGTGGCGATTATGGCATTTACCCCCCATGAAATTGGGGGAGGCCTATGTCCAGCAGTGGACGTCCTAGGGCTGATATGGTGGTGGTGGATGGTGGGATGTGTAATCAATCCCGTAATATCATCCCTCTATGATCATTTTGATGTTTCTTTGTGACAATGATAAGTTGATAACTATTCCAAAATATTCTTTAGATAATCAGCAGCAACGCATAAAAGTGACGTAATCAAGACGTTATACCACGGTAATAATGGACAAAATATAGTAAAAGTTTCCGATTAAACTCTTACATATTAAATATTAAGTTTACGCACCGGCTATTTATTGGAAATGTGTGCAAGTGCACAAGTGTCAAAGTAATATCAAAAATTTAGGTTAGAGTTAGCTCTGATATGTTTTCATAAGTCAAGGATGGAAGTGTAAAACGTCATTTAAGACACCATTACTATTCCTTCAATTCTAAATAATTATTTCATTCAATATTTGATAATAGTATTTTCATCCCCATTATTTTCGTATAATTCCTTAATTATAATATTTGCAATAAATAATGGCAAAGCATGCAATGCGTTATGCACTAAAAGAACGTTATACTTATCCATATAACTAATTCGATGTGTAACGTTATTACCCTCTCTCAGAACCCATAAACAAATTTGGCATGAGAGATTATCTTCTAACGGTATAAATGCGATTCTATCAATGACAATATTCGCGACCAATAGAATTAGAAACCAAGTAATTCCGATAAGAATTTTGTATTTTAATTTGTTCTAAAGTCCAAAGACACAAAACAAATGCATAAACCTTAATTTTTTTTAAATATTTAATCGAATAATTCGGCCGAATCACTCAAAAACCAGTGTTGGTGAGTCTTTGGAGTCTGCATTCCGAAGACACGACTTAGTTTTTTAGACTAATCGAAGCTTGAGTGTTTTGTAGAGACTCGAGTCCTCTAAAAATACTCGAGTCTTCTATAGAGAACTGAGAGTTTTGTTTACTTAGTGTAAACAAAAGGTTTTAACTCATTATGATTAGAACTCAACTTGTAGAAACACGTAAGGTTACGCGGCCTACTTAGTGAAATAGGTACTGTAGAAATCAGTTCTTTGGATAGAAACTTCAAAAGTGGGTCTTTGCTATTAAATTCTAGTATTTTGAGGCACGCCTAAAGTAAAAATAAAAAAATACTATAACAGATACGATCGTTCGAGTCTTTTCTAAGGCTCGAGTTTTTTTGACTACAGAACTCGATAAGACTCGAAAATGGACTCGACTCATGACTCAAAAGACTCTGAAGTCTTTTAAGCTTGAAGGTCCGTAAGTATGAGTCAAGTTCTTAATTCGAGACTCCAAAACACGCCGAATATCGAATAATAACCGATTGTTCGGCGTATCTTTCTCCGTGTCGCCTAGGACCAGTCATTGTGGCACTCTTTGTGGAAGGTCTATGTCCAGCAGTGGACGTCCTCTGGCTTATACGATGATGATGATTCGGCGTATCTCTAGTATATAACTTAATGTTCGTATATTTCATCACTTTACTCGCATATAATATTCGATGTTAACTTGGGACGTAATCACTCAAGACTATCGATTGCACATCATATAAAAAGCGCATTATAGCAACAAATATGACTTGATACGTTCGACCCAGATACGTGAACCGTTGCCCTACAAGGCGACCTTGAACTGAATTACACGTTTGCTTTAAGTATAGGTAAACGTGTATAAGATTTTTAGATTTTAAAAGGCTCTGAGAGGGAAATAAACACTAAATATTCACTAAGAATAGGCAGTCACTGAAAAAAAAGTTCGGTGTATGTTTTTGGCACAAATCGAGGTGTCGTCGAGTACATAAAAGAACAATATACCAATTTTACTTGCGTTAAGACGACATGGTAATCACTCACTGTTAATGATGATAGGAGATGCACATAAGCTACTAATTAATGTTCCCAACTAAGAATCAAATGATTGCCTACAGCTACAAAGAATGAAGACTGTAATCAAGTATAATGAGTGATGACTTAGTTTGCTCTTAGAATCGTAGTTAACTATTTTATGTAACGATAGGATGTTCATAACATTTCTTATTGTTGCAAATTCGATTCTTTATAACTCTATACCAGGGGTTGCCAAAGTGGTCCAGGTGGACCCCCCAGGGGTCCACAGGAGACGCGACGAGGGTCTACGTTGGCGTGACAAAAAAATGGGGGTTTTGGGAATATGGTAGAAATGTGGTGTAGGGGGTCTACCAGAACCAGTTAACTTTTGAAAGTGTTCTATGAGAAAAAAAAAGTTTGGGAACACCTGCTCTATACCGTTTTACGATGGGAACATTCATTTGTCGATAAGTTAGCAAATTGCATGGCTACGGAAAATATTCATTCACTCGCTTGCTCGTTTGAACTACTTGTACAGTAAGGATGATGTCGGTAACTATAGCTACCGAATGAAATTTAGTGAATACATGAGATTTAGAGGCGGTGCCAGGTTCAGTCTTTTGAATATCGACATAAAGACTATTATTGCTTAATTCGTGTACCGTGTCGTGCAATTATTTAATTATTTTCATCTACTATCACACCCTCCGTAGCAGAATACACAGCTATACGTCTCCCACTATATTACATATAATTTTGGAAGAACTTAGAGCTTACGTATTGAACTAAGACAACGATTGTTAAAAACGTGTTTTAAATCCCATCCACCCAACTAATTATATATTCGAAGTATCCCAGATAAGGCGGGTAACACTCCCAAAGTCCTCTTCCCAGTGTGTGCGAGCAAGCAGTAGTGGTAACAAGGTAACAACCTATCACCTTCTGCTGCAGCATCATACGCTTTTCAAACAAGGTATAGACGGGATTACTGCACGGATAGCCCAAGGAACAACTGTGTGAAGCGAGAAAAAGCGTGACAGACATTTTATGCTTCTTCGTCGCGCCTTTTCTAGTGCGTCTTGGACTAGCCGTGCTTAGGGAATAAAGGCGGAAACACATTTATTAAAACGCGACGCGACCCGATGAAACGCGATGCGTGTTGAGTCGAATCAATGTATTGTTTTCTATAGTCCAGAATCACACTATGAACACCCGACGTCGGGTGTTCATAGTGTGATTCTGGACTATACAAAACAATACATTGATTCGACTCAACACGCATCGCGTTTCATCGGGTCGCGTCGCGTTTTAATAAATGTGTTTCCGCCTTAATTGAACCTCACCTGCAATGGGACAGGGACACAGGGGGACACGACAAAAGACACTGGGAGGCAGGCACGCGCCGTCTTACTACATAAACGGACGACCTATAACTTATCCCCGGGCATCATTCGCGTCCCTACAGTCCTCCCCCCGATGCTTGTGCGAGCAGGCATGCAGTAACGAGTGGTAACAACCTGTGAGCCGCTGTCGCAGTGTCTCGTCTAGCTCTCGGTCGGCACGCTGCGCCTCGGCGCTGGGCTTCGGGGCGGCGGGGAAGGTCACCAGCACGATGCTCATGTTGTCTTTGCTGCCCTGTAACATTTCGAGGTGGTTAGGTACTATTCTACTCCTTTACAGTAGCTCAAGACACGAGAACGATGACGTCTGCTTTTTGCTTAGAAAACCTAGGGCAGGGTCTCGATCATGAACCTAAAACTAAACCCATAATGATAATCAAACCACTACAGCTGTATAAAATTACAAAAGGCCCTCCACTTAAGAGAAATCAATAGTTCTTTGTATATTGATATTATTAATAATAAGCTTTGTGTGGACTGTAGACCCCCTGAGAAGATTCATGGAAGGCGGGCCGCACACCAGAGAGCTACATTTAATGCTCCCTTAGATATGAATGCAAGTCCGCACACCAACAATATATTTTACAGTTTATAGCGGAGCGACCATTGCGCCACACGCTGATGGTATGCCGTCACCGCAGCCTATGGACGCCTGCAACTCCAGGGGTGTCAATGCGCGTTGCCGACCCTTTAAAAATTTATACACTCCTTTCCTGAAGGACCTCGGCAACTAAGACAACGATTGTTAAAAACGTGTTTTAAATCCCATCCACCCAACTAATTATATATTCGAAGTATCCCAGATAAGGCGGGTAACACTCCCAAAGTCCTCTTCCCAGTGTGTGCGAGCAAGCAGTAGTGGTAACAAGGTAACAACCTATCACCTTCTGCTGCAGCATCATACGCTTTTCAAACAAGGTATAGACGGGATTACTGCACGGATAGCCCAAGGAACAACTGTGTGAAGCGAGAAAAAGCGTGACAGACATTTTATGCTTCTTCGTCGCGCCTTTTCTAGTGCGTCTTGGACTAGCCGTGCTTAGGGAATAAAGGCGGAGCTCATTCCACAAGCGAAGCATCTGAGGAAATTCTTCTGAAACCGTACCGTATGCAACTATTCCGAGCTATTCGTTTTCGGTTCGCGGTAGGCTCTGAGTAGGTGAGCTTTTCCATATTCTTTTGCAATTTTTCTTTATTTACACTGCATGGCGTGTCCCACCGCTGTAAGTGTAGTTTGCATCAACATTTTTATGTTTGCCAATGACAGTGTATAAGCTCAGTCATGAACTAAATAATGTTTAATACGGCACTGTCAGACCGTCATCAACCACTAGAATACTAGAGAGAGCAACGGAGTCAATAGTGGAATCCCTCTGTTTGTCATATCTAATTACGAAAATCGAGTAGAGAAAATTATGATAATAATGAAAATTGAATGGTGTCAAAGCGGACCCCAGTCTCCTTAGGGCAAAACTGGGAAAAACGCGAGAAGGATGAGGATGGTGAATGAAAATCACAGGTTCTATTCACAAATTGCACCATTCATAAAATGCGCAGATATGATCAATTGATCACACAAAGAGATATGATATAGTATACATACATAAATTCAAATCATTCTGTGCACACATATCTAGAGTTATGGTCTGGTTCAAATTGTTAATCCTTAGCTTGTAAGTCTATAAATGGCTTTAACTTGTTTTGTGAGCCTAATAAATAAAATAAAATAAAAATAAATTAAGGGTTACTTATAGTATATCACCTGCAGGGCTAGTATGATCGCTTATATGTCGGACATATAGCATTCGTCCCGTACTGTCAAGTATGTAAGTGCGAGAGGGACGAATGCTATATGTCCGACATATAAGCGATCATACTAGCCCCACTGTTTTAGCATTATTCAGACATTTTATGAAAAACACATAGACATCCCTGAATATAATTATAACTTAGTATAAATAAAATATGACTGTGTTGCTGATGATACAGAATCTTAGATGAGTATTGTTGTCATGGTAACATAATAGCTGCTTAATAATATCCTGCAGTTACAATGAGTTGATGATTTACCTTAACAAATTGTTTTAATAGTATTAGTACAGTCATCTAATGATATCATCCTTCTATTTTAATTTGTTTCCTATTGTTATCTTTATACCTACTTAGATATTCATTCACCTGAATGCTCTTTGCTAGCTCTTAGAAACAATTGTTCTCTCGGAGTTATGGACACACTTTATTCTGATAAAGAAAAAGTATATTTTTATGGACTGTCACAAAGCGGAAACCTAAAAAATGCATGGGAAGACTGGGTACAATTTTTAAACATTTAATCTGAGGAGATAAAACAAAAGTTTTGAAAAAGGTACTGAGAAAAATAGTAAGTTCACAGTGAAAATGCCCCTAAGTGGGAATGTTTGGTACCTTTAAATAATATGCAAGGGTTTTCAGCTTCAACTTAGATGATCTAAGTTGTCTTGGGTTCTAAGTGACCCAGGTTTATTCCAAGAAACATTTATTGGTTCTCTGCTGGCAAGCACTAGGGGGTTATCAGTATGCAGACAGTTTTCACTCCAAAGCTACAGACATGTCAGTGTAAAAGCAGATTTCACTTATAATCTAAACTACTTTAAGGTTGTGGATAATTACTAAATATGGCTCAGGGTTGTGAAGGTACATGTCCTTATATACTATTAATTTATTGAATAACAATACAGTAACAAACTTCTCTATGCGAGGATCAGTGGGTGACTGTTTGAGACCTCACACCCGGGAGGAGGGGCCGCAATGCGCCACGTCGGCTCCTATCCCAGTACACATGATATGTGTAATAGATAAATACACAGAAAACTTCACATTAACAAGCCCTTACCGGGATTCGAACAGAGGACCTCTAGTTTCATAGGCAGTGTACCAATTACGTTAAACAGGCCATATTTAGTCATTCAATTCAAAACAAAAGATTTCTTGTGGGTACATTTGAAAGTTTTAAAACACTATTCAGGTTGATATATTAATACATTTTTGATGAGAGATAGATAAGAAACAGGTATTTATCATGGTTAGATCATTAGTAAATTGTAAACATGTATAAACAAGTTCCGAGACTTCACTATGTCTACTAGTGGCCAACTCATTTAGTGTGCCAGTTTGCAACCATTTGAATAAGTCAGTGAGTAAAAAATAATATTTTCTCTGCTTTTTAATGATTTTTCATTTTTTCTTATAAATAGGAGGCAAACAAGCAGACAAATCGCCTGATGCTAAGCGATTACCATCACCCAGGGGCACCCGCAACACCGGAGGGGTTGTAAGTGTGTTGCCAGTCTTTACACACAGTTCACTCTTTTTTTAAGGATTAATGGTTATATTGGTCCGGAAATACCGCAGGAAGACAGTTTATTGAAAAATCCTTGCCCTTCATGCAGCTGCAAATTGACACATATATTGGGTAACCAGTATACCATTAATTAGTTTTTGCATAATTTAGTTCCCTTTATTATGCAAAAATGAATGAATAATTGTTTACCTATTTGGTAAACATCATCATAAACTTTTTCAAATAGACACTGTTCTTATTACTTGTGATATTAGAAGCATTCTACTTGTGGAAGAATGTTGATGTGCATGTGATGCTATGTTTAGCTCATTTAGGCAGGCTAGTGTATTAGTATCACTTGATTTACTATGAGCCTAGGAAGCCAAAAACCTTGTATCTTCATGGAAACATACTGAAAAAAATGGAAGTATAAGGATATATTTACCTTATAAAGGCAAGTGTCAATGACCTGATTGGTCACAGCCACCAGATCATCCGTCAGCAGCAGCAGTGAGTGAACATAAGCACACAGTGCCTCATTGCTCATCACATCCCACACTCCGTCACAGGCAAGCACCAGAAATTCATCCTCTGCCTGTGAGCGCTCATGTGTTGACACCTCCGGCTCAGGGGACACCAGCTGTTCACATGGACCCCGGTCAAGCACCTTCTTGTACTCATAATCTCCCAACGCTCGAGACACGGCTAGGCTCCCATTAACACGTTGAATCATGACCGAACCTCCAGCTTGGACTATGCGGGACTTCTCAGACGGTAGCTCCGGCTTGTGATCCCGCGTAGCAAAAATAGGTTGTCCGTTGCGCGCCAGAACGGCGCGGGAATCGCCACAATTCGCTATGTATATTTGTTTAGGTGACACGAAGGCGCAAACGGCGGTGGAGCCGGACTTCTCCTCGCCGTTGGACAGCTCGGGAAGCTCACGCATCTTCTTGTCCAGGTCCAGGAAGCCGGTGCGGATCGCCTCCGCGATCTCCTCGCGTCGAAACTCGTCCGTCTGCAGAATACATTCCAGCAGGTTGTCCGCGCAGTGAGCTGACACTCGCGCGCCCGCGTGACCGTCGAACACCGCGAAGTAACTCCAGTCCGATAGCGTCCCGTTTAGAGTTAACTGCGCGTGGTGGGCATCCTCCATCTCCACGCGCCAACCTTGCATCGACGCCACGCCATAGCGAAGACCGTTTCCTTCCCCATTCTCGTTATATTTCTTCGTCTCGGGCTTGTTTAAAAACGCCCCCATACTGAGTCCTCTCTCTTATTACTTAGACCGTTATTCGCACATAATTTCCACACCATCAGGCACTCGCAAGGCGAACGTCGCGACCGATAACGTAAAAGGGAAGCATCACTGGAAGTACGATACGATCTCGGGGTAGGAGCACGTCAGACGGTCGAGCTGTTGCGCTGCTCGCGCCGAGTCTTCACCACCCGGATTTTAACAGTATAGCAGCTTACACAAGCCTATTATTACGCGATGATGCTGATTTGATGACAAATTCCTTGCGATTTTTGGATTAAATCGTAAAACGAAAAAGCAACTCAAAAGAATGAATGGCGGACATAAATAGTAATTGTCTATGATTTATTTTTTTAATTTCATTAATTAAGCTTGTCTCTGGATTACATTTCATTGAAATTGAACCAAGGTTATGAAACTATTGAACAAATACCACCTTGAGTGCGAATTAAAATTAAATAAGAATTAAAAAAATAATAGTATTTGTTTCCTTCCGTAATTAAAAAAATACTATTATTATCTATTTCATTATATTTACTTAGAAATGTTTCTAGTGTAATTTTAGGAATAATTAGACACGTGCACCAACATAAAAACGCAAATTAGAAAGGGGCCCTATCAACGGTGATTATTTTCACGCTATATACTAATATCAAATAACGTGAATACGTATAACGTGAATATTGATAAACTAAGCACCAGTTGAAAACGAAAAAATGTAAACAAACAATATATTGAATTTGACGTATTAAATGTCAATAATGTATTTTTTTCGTTTTCAACTGGTGCTTTCTTTAAATATCATGATAAATATTAAAGCAAATCCCCAAAATCCAAACTATTTTTAAAATCGCGATAGTATTGTCATCACATTATTGTGATACTATCAATCGTATAAAGGGCCCCTTTTTTTACCGTATTCTTACTAAACGATAAAAAGTGTTTCAAATATTGCACCACCCTCAAGCAATAACCATTTCTTACTTCACGTGATTAGTAAATAAGAATAACTAAACGCATGCCGTATCTTATCTGTACTATACGATACGACGTCCCACGGCAGTTCAGTTGTCTGTCAAAAGTTGAGGTTATGTTTTGCGGTTTTCTTCACTGCATTGTTGCACAAATTCTACATTAATTTACAAAAAATATGATAGAAACCAAAGCTCATATCGCCATCAAGAGCGTCGCTTCGTAAGAAGATTTTTATATGGATATTGAAATTTTCAAAACCCCAACTTTATTTACATGTAATATAATTGTGTAATTGCTATTTACCTTTAAATTAATATTTTATAAACCTATAAAATATGTACAGGAACCTTCTATTACGGTAAGCAAATAGGTATAAGAATTCTACATGTACGAATAACCTGTTCCAGATTGTGTTGTATAACTTACTATTTTGATTTCTTTTCAGTTTGCCTATTAGGTTGATAAAGAGAGAATCACTGCCAATATTCACGGTCGTGAAAAAACCATCAGATTTAATTAACATCCGGGCTCGTCAACTCTCTGTCACATGTGTCTACTGCAAGAAACGAAGATCCATAGAAGAAAAGGTATGTGCATAGATCTTTTTTACTCAATATGTAGGTAGGTAGATGTAACGGAGCTTTGCTTGGGGTAGGGAAAACATAGTTTCTTACCCTCATATGCTTTCAAGAAAATTCATAAATATTTATATAGATGCCTTAGTTCACAATTGTACTAATTACGAGGAAAAATTTGCACTAATCATAAACTCTTAATTTCGTTACCTTTTTTTTCATAATTAGTACGATTGTGAACTAAGGCATCTATATATTACCATGAAATCATATATACAATTCTTTTTGATTTCTTGATAATATCTCATACCTATAAAAAGTTTGTGATTGATCATAATGTAACAATGAATGTGTTAGATAAGTTTATACTAATAATTCCTGTTAAATTTTAGTCTGTAGATACACAAGGGAGGCAAGCCATCAGATATTCTCCAAAAGCAGGCTCGGAAGTGGTGGGGATATGGAGAAACATGACCGTCAGTGATGTGGCCCAGGTGCTCAAAAAGGATGTAGGTATGTACTCCAGATACTTGTTCCATTTAGATTTCATCAGGAAAAGGAACCATTGAAATTGAGAACATTTCACATAATATGAAAACTTGTAAACAAGAAACCCTAAAATATTTCTTAAATACTTTTATAGCAATTAGTTTTCAAGATATTCACGAAAATGTAAAAAAAGCCTACCATTGTCTATATGATGTCACAAGGCTGAATTGTGGCAGTCACAGTGCCCAAAAAGAACAGCAGTACACTTTCTTTAGTCTATCGAACTTAATAATAGTCCTTCTGTGTGATTTATTACACTGTGACACACTACTTATCACTTAAGCTTTAAACGCACAGAGCGCGGCGCAGCGTCGATGCATTGTGTTTTTGGTGAAGCAAATGCGGTCCGGGGAACGTCATACCAAAAAAATGCTGAGTATTCGGTAGCATGGTAGAGCGGAGGCGGCGTGTGTGACATATGAAGCAGTAATGACAGTCAATAGTGTTGGAAAGATCAAAAATGCAAAACCTGCTCTGTGCCGCGCCCGCTCTGTGCGTTTAGACTTTTACTCTCTTTTAGAATGAGAAACTTTTGAAATTGTTTTTATATGAAATTTGGGATATTCTCAAAAAAGTAAAGATGTGGTTAAATTTAATTTTAATCAATACAAGATTACCTATTTGAGCTCATTCCAACCGTCTCAACAAGTAGTTAATATAAGATCACAAATGCACCAAACAGTCTCTAATTGTAAGCGGTGTTCGTTAAAATCTGAATGTATTGAAAGTTTGACTAGTTTCTATGGGATGACAGCTGTCGGCGCCATATTTAACGTTAATCGGTCTGTGATCGTAAGTTAGTGCAACTCACCCGTAGGATGCAATCTCTAGTTGTAACAAAACGAGAATTTTGATGTGAAATGAGTACAAGAAGACCAGCCAATTTAGGTGCTAAAATGCTTGAGAAAATTCCTTTCATCTCTATCTTAGGAAATATACAAGTGTTTATGTTCTGCACGGTTACTCTCGCGCTGCCCAAAATCTGTGTCACATTTTATTAAAACCTCTTTCAGGCCATGTGTTCAAAGTGTTGGAATTCGCGGACAAAACATCAGACACACACTACAAAGCGGACACTGTGATACACAACCCGCAGGTTGTACGAGACATTGTAAAGATATCAGGCTTCAGGTTCAAGCTTGTGCCAAGGCCTGATGAGGAGGATAAAATTGAAGAGGCAAGTAACTTAAATTTACTTCTATAATTCTCTTAGACAAACACAGGCTTTTTAGCCCATGTAATGGTCAGATGATCTTAAGAAAATAGGAAGTGGTATCTGGCTGCAAAAAGCAAGGGATCGTGACAAATGGAAGAGGCCTTTGTGTCCCTTGACAAAGGACAAAGTTGAGGTTGTCGATGGAGAAGAGTAAAAAAAAAATCTTTTACAAAATAAAATAACAGAGAAATATATAAGCATAGATAATAAGAAAAATGTAACTTCAGCAATAAAGGCTACTTTTATTTATTTTATTTTATATTGTTTGTTTGGTGCACTTGTGACTTAGATGACTTTACACCCGAGAAATCTTGATTGAGACCATTTAAAAATTTACTTTAATAACACTTGTTAAAAAAAATACATTTCAATGTAATTAAGAGTTCACATTAATTTCATTCCGGGTGTAAAGAAATTTTTCTAACACTTTTGCTTGACATATCATTCAAAACTCAAGTACCTGCCTATGTCAAGGTGACAAATCTGTTTATCTGTCATCATAGCAGCCTATGTGTGTGTGTCTGTGTGGTTTTATTGACGTGCGTGTCAAAAAGTCTAAAATAATAATACTGTAATTTGGAAAATTAATTATGCTACGTCGTTTCTATGGGTATACATGGCTATATGCCGGAAGGAACGGAAATCAATAAAACATCAACTATTTAAAATATTGGACTTAAAAATACTGCTACATATTATATTTTGAACCTTCTATCTTAGATGGTGAAGTCGCTATTAGACCGTACCAATTTGGTACAATTCGGTCAATTCAAATGATTTTAAGTATAACTAGATATGACCTGTCCCTCCCTGATTTAGTTGGCCTATCTTTAACCGTCGAGAGTTTCTCATCGAACATGCCCGGGTCGCCGCCGGTCTTTTACGTATACGTCTTTTACACAATCTTTTATGTATAAACTAATCAAATTAAAACCAGTGAGAGAGATGAATATCCTGTTAATAAGCATACCAGACATTTGTCTTATTTATCAGACTGCGTCACAATGAGCTGGATAAGTTGTATCTTATATATCAGTCTGCGGCAGTTAAAGGGTTAATTTATTGGTAGTTTATTTTATTTAATGGGTATATCGAACTTGAATGAAGTGGTTTATTTTTGAGTTGACTCCTGTGCCAACAAAATCACACTATTTATTTCGATACAGCTATGCTGCGAGGATGTGTAAGCTACGCTATGAAAACCCGTTTCCACCAGTGCTATGCTATGTGGAGCAATTAATATGATTGGTGAATTCAAACGCATCCATAGCACCGTAGCATAGCACATCGCTGGTGGAAAGGCACCTTAATGCCAACCATATTTATTTCATAGAACAAGGACGCAGTACCAGCCCCGCCGGCGCCACCTGAGGCGCTCCGACCGCGGCCGCCGGTCGCTTGCGTCATGGGCCATGTCGACCACGGGAAGACCACGCTGCTGGACGCGTTGAGAGACACATCTGTAGTTGACCAAGAGTTCGGTGGCATTACGCAGCATATTGGAGCGTTTGAAGGTTTTATTTTATGCTTTATGAAATATACTTGAAGGTTAAGGTGCACCACAGCTTCCAAGTCCATGACATCAGTAGTTGACCAGGAATGTGACGGCATATTCGGGCTTTTCAAGGATGAAATATGAGCATTAACCTGTTTACTGTAAGGTTGAAAATTGCACTATACTATCTAGACTTGCTTAGCAAGTCGCGGAACCAAATGATCGTCACTTTTTGGACCTTAAATGTCATTACAATAAAGTCTAAAATTGGCGAACCTTTTTACCGGCTTCAATAGAAGGAAGGAGGTTCTCAGTTCGTCTGCACGTATGCTTGTTTTTTTTTTAAATGTAAGTATGTATGTTCCCCGATAACTCTTGACCACGTTGGCTGATTTTGATAATTCTTTTTTGTTTCAAAGCAGGTACCCCGACATTGGTCCCATATAAATTTGGTGAAGGTGTGATATATTAGATGAACGTGGTTACATTAGCTTCCGCGGCGACACGCCGGACTGAGCTAGTGTACTTCGGTGAGTGTGCTCAGGAGCTCCATGAGCTCATACCGCCTTCCCCCTTCTATCGGACATTCACACGTACGGCTGGCTGCCATCCTTGCTTGGTCGAAATTCCTCTAATTCGAACCAAGCACTTAGTATCATCTTTTATAATGCGCACTTCTAAGGTTTGGAATTCTCTGCCGGCGTCTGTATTTCCGAGTTCATATAATCTGGTCATTTTTAAGGCACGACTGAATAGGCATTTTCAGGGTGAGCTCGCTTCATCGTCGGCCTCATCTTTGCCGCCTGGCTAGATGCTGGCCAAAAGCAATCCCATTTTTAATAAAAAATAAAAATGTAACCGCGTTCATACAAAATGTATGTAATCGATCGCAATCCCACCGGCGTGGCTCTAATATAACCCCGGCTTAGCACTTGCTGGAAAATCAAAGAAAATTATATTTATCTTTACATTTATTTCCTTGTCTTCAGTAAAACTCCCGTCCGGCGACACAGTGACATTCCTCGACACACCGGGTCACGCCGCGTTCACAGCCATGCGTTCCCGCGGCGCGTTCGCGACCGATATAGTGGTTCTCGTGGTGGCCGCTGACGACGGTGTCATGGAGCAAACGGTGGAGTCCGTGAGGATGGCCCGTGAAGCCAACGGTCAGTATATACAGTTAGCAACATTAATTTATGAACATGTTAGATTTAGCCCGCGACTCCGTCCGCGTGGAATTCGTTATTGCCTTAGAGAAATTGCAATGCTTGCAGGCATAATAGCGTATTTCAAAACTCAATTTTTTTTTTTACCAATAAACAAATCATATGAAAATACTCGGAAAAAAACAAACTTCAGTTCAACTAAGCAATTTTAAAGATTTTGAAATACATAAATACGAAATAAATCACGCAGTTTAGAAAATTTTGACGTCATTGGGCATATTTGCCTGCCACCTTCATGATGTATCGTATAAAGTTTCTGATTTGGATCAGTGAAATACCGTATTATCGCTCTCTCATACAAACTTCCACCCCCCTTTTCACCCTCTAAGGAATGATTTCCGACATTAAAACTATATCCTTTCCCGGGACTCAAACTACCTCTATTACCAAATTTCATCTAAATCGGTTCAGCGGTTTAAGCGTGAGGAGGTAACAGACAGACAGACACACTTTCGCAATTATACTTAGCGTATTAAAAATAAAACTCGGATTTTTTTGTTGTTTATTTCATTGCATGTTTGAGAAAAGCACTTTACATACCTCGGCGGGAAATATGGGGTTGCCGGCCTCAGACCTATTCAGCCTCGCTCCGCTCGGCCGTCTCTATGTCTTCCGCCGACAACCCCTTTCGTCCCGGCCTCTGTAGTAATGTACTTATTGTCAGTAGCTGTGCGGCAACGTCCACAATAGATTAACAATGGCATTGTGTTATTACAAGGCCTTTGTTTATTTATTTATTGCTTAAATGTATATAAACATAAATGCTATGCTAAAAAATAAAAAAAAAAGAAGAAAGAAAGAAAAAAAGAAAAAAAAGAAGAGGAAGATATAAAGATTGATGGTATGGTATACTAATGTACGCCGGCCTATCGCCTACAGCTTTATAAGGGGCAGGTCCGTCCACATGTGGAATACTATTCTCATCTGTGGGCAGGGGCACCACAGTACCAGCTTCTCCCCCTAGACCGCATCCAGCGGCAAGCAACTCGAATTGTCGGCTGCCAGCATGTTTCGGATCTGCTGACTCCTTGGCGCTGCGTAGAAATGTAGCCTCGCTCTGCATTTTCTACCGCATGTATTACGGGGAGTGCTCAGAGGAATTGTTCGAATTAATCCCTGCCGCTTCTTTCCGCCATCGCCCAACGCGACAACATTACCATCCTCACCACTTAGATGGTTGGCAGTCCTCAACTGTGCGTTTGTCCAGAAATTTCCTGCTTCGCACAGCTAAACTGTGGAATGAACTGTCGCCTGCGGTATTTCCGGACCGAAACGACCTTCAAATCTTCAAGAAAAGAGCGTACTCCTATCTTAAAGGCCGGCAACGCACTTACAACCCATCTGGTGTTGCGAGTGTCCATGGGCGGCGCTAATCGCTTGCCATCAGGCGATTCGTCTGCACGTTTGCCTCCTACGTCATATAAAAAAAAAAATGTGTCATACATGCTACCCCTCGCAGAGGTGTTACAATATTTACCTATTCACTAAACACTGAATTAAATAAAATGAATGAAAATGAAATTAAGATTGCATTGAAATGAGGTTAACGGCTCAAAAACCAGAAACGATATTGTCTTGTATTTGATAGCTTTATTAAAGTTTGCTTTATAGATGGCGTGTCTTATAGTACATTATTGCAGAGGCTTGATAGATAAGCGTCCACGAATTGCCATTCCTGCAGAGGCATAATACATATAGTGCTATTCTCAAAAAATGCAATTCAATTTGAAAACTATAAGTAATAAAAACCGGCTAAGTGCGAGTCGGACTCGCCCACCGAGGGTTCCGTACAAAAAATAAAAACGGCAAAGAGTCCAACTCGCATTGGGCCGGTTTTTAATATTTGTTGTTATAGCGGCAACAGAAATACATCATCTGTGAAAATTTCAACTGTCTAGCTATCACGGTTCTTGAGATCTAGCTCGGCGAGTGGTAGCCATGAAAAAGGGCTAAAATATCACGTTTTTTGTATGGGAGCCCCCCTTAATTATTATTATTATTATTTTTTAATACACAATCTATGAAAATTTCAAATGTCTAGCTATTACGGTTCTTGAGATACAGCCTGGTGACAGACCGACGGACGGACGGACGGACAGCGAAGTCTTAGTAATAGGGTCCCGTTTTTACCCTTTGGGTACGGAACCCTAAAAACACGCGTTGCAGTAGTCGGTGCGCCGCGCGTCTTTTGTTTCCGGTGGGGCACGCCCTGGAAATAAAACACGGTCACTTTACCGGCCTAGGCTTATAATTTTGTATGAAATTCCATTATGGGCCGCTCGTTTTGCGGAACCCGAAACGTGATACTTCGCAGCCTATTATAATTATAACGAACATAATTATTATATATGGACATTGTCTGAAATAAAGAATTATTATTATTATTATAATGACAATATTTATTTGATTGCACGTTTGAGAAAATGTTATAATTATTTGTGTTTATTTCAGTACCCATACTGGTGGCGATCAACAAAATCGACAAGCCAGGTGTGAACATTGTAGGTATGCCTCCATTTTCCTTTTTTTGTTAGATAAGCAGGATACGTATACCTTACCTTTTTTAGGGTTCCGTACCCGAAGGGTCTAACGGAGCCCTATTGCCCTATTTTTAACTTCCCATTGACTTATGAACTTGAAATTTGGTGATAATCTGATAATGTTTATTATTACGTATATTTTACCAACAAACGCCAATATATTGTTAAATCACATTTGTTTTCTAGTTTTACGGAAACCTCGGTGCGCGAGTCCGACTCGCACTGGGCCGGTTTGTTTTTCTTCGTTTTTGTCGACTCAAATTTGAATTGGCTGACCGTTGTTTGAATAGTCAAAGTAATATCTGTGACCTGTACATTACGCAATAGTTTCCATTATATCTGACTTGCTCACTATAAGTTACGGTACTCTAGTGGTTTAAGCATGCGGCTGTCTAGCGACGGTCTTGGATTCGAATCCCGGTTCGTAGCAATGATTTCGAACTAATGTACGGAATATAATTTTTTGTTTAGCCCAATGGTTGGCTGGTAGAGAATGCCATTTGGCATTAAGCCCGCCATTTGTACAATTGAATTTTGTGCAATAAAGTTTAAATAAATAAATAAATAAATAAATAATTTAATATTTACCGTTAGCTTTTCGGCGAAGGTAACGTCGTGAGGAACCCTGCATATTTTTCCACTTTTGTATCCATACTCAGATTTATCTATATAAGTAGGAAAAGTTAATATGAAGTAGTATATCTATTCTTGTATTTATGTAACTTATATAAATATCTTGTATTTATGTATTGTATTTATAGTGTTTATATTGATTTTGTCTTTGCATTTTCTTAGTAGATATTTTCAAACTTTTTTCTTTGCACCTTTCATAAATCTCTGTTTAGCCCAATGGTTGGCTGGTAGAGAATGCCATTTGGCATTAAGCCCGCCATTTGTACAATTGAATTTTGTGCAATAAAGTTTAAATAAATAAATAAATAAATAAAAGTATTATATTTGTAATACTGACTGTCGAGTTTGTTTCGGCGTTTCTTCTCGGCAGTGGTGTTCTTTTTCAGAAACGCGAGTAGATTTTGACTTGTAAAAGTGCCATTGCGGCCTACTTGCAGAATTTCATACATCTGGAAGAAATTCAAAGGTGTAGGTACTTATGTTTAAGTCTCCAATTTGCAGTGGCCCAGCGTGGGGATTACTGCCCATTCTCTCATTTATGGGTGGAGGCCTGTGCCCAGCAGTGGGACGTATATAGTGTTATGATGTGATGTCTGGCATAGACCTTGATTAATTTAAAGTTAAAGTTAAATCCCTCTAAAAAAACATACAGATAATGTAAAGGCTGTTTGTTTAACTCCACTGCCCAATGGCTAAACAATGCAAACACAGCGTTTATTGGCGAGCTCATTGAGACGGTTCGAATGAGCCCAAACGCGATGGGTTTATCTTGTGTAGTTTAGGAGTTGCTATGGCCACCTTCTGTCCATCATCAGATCAGCTCGGTGGTACATAATAATGTATTGTCACTGAACTTACTACTAATAAGTATGCCAAATTTCAGCTCGATCAGATACTGACAAGTGGCTGAAAAAAGGATTGCAAATTTTGATGAAAACTTACATATTTATACATACATGCGAACAGTGCAAGTTAAATAAAAGCTTATAAAAAACCTAATAAAATTAATAAAGATAAGACTAAAGCGATAGTGACGATACTTTTCATTGTTTCAGGAAAACACAATGCGCTCTCTAGCTCAACACGGCGTGGTCTGCGAAGCGCTGGGAGGCGACGTCCAGGCCATACCAGTATCAGCGCTGAAGAAGACCAACCTGAATACTTTGGTGGAGGCGCTGACTTTGCAAGCGCAGCTTATGGAGTTGAAGGCGGACCCGAGCGGCTACGTCGAGGGCGTCGTTATTGAGGCGCAACTCGATCCGAGAACAGGGTACAGTGTTACTAGTGTAGATAAGAGGCTAACCTGGATACTTTGGTGGAGGCGCTGACTAAGTCAGCGCAGCGTATGGAGCTGAAGGCTGACGCGAGCGGCTACGTCGAAGGCGTCGTTATTGAGGCGCAACTCGATCCAAGAACGGGGTACAGTGTTACTAGTGTAGATATGAGATAAACCTGGATACTTTGGTGGAGGCGCTGACTTTGCAAGCGCAGTTTATGGAGGTGAAGGCGGTCCCGAGCGGCTACGTCAAGGGCATCGTTATTGAGGCGCAACTCGATCCGAGAACAGGGTACAGTGTTGCTAGTGTAGATAAGAGACCAACCTGGTTACTTTGTTGGAGACGCTTACTGACTGACGTCCAGTGGTGAAACTGAATTCTCTCTCTGTCATTAAATTTCGTTTATTGCGCTTAAACATCGTGTTTTACTTGGCACCTTAAATAAACTTGGTCATATAAATGAATATGTAGGTCTGAATAGAAAGTATAAACTTTCTATTTTTTATCCCCCAAAAACATTCCTGCGAAATTAGCCACTGTTCGTAATTTATATTATACATTACAAGGTTTAATTTAATTTATTGTGGTTTTAGGAAGCAAGCTACAGTGTTAGTGCAGCGAGGGACGCTTCGCCGCGGCAGCGTCATAGTAGCTGGTAGCGGTTGGGCCAAGGTGTGTAATGTAGAACACAGTATAGATCGTTCAATACTAATAATCTTTCATCATCATTATATCAGCCGAAGGACGTCCACTGCTGGACATAGGCCTCCTCTAAAGAGTGCCACAATGACAGATCCTGCGCCACCCGCATCCAACGGACTCCTGCGACCTTTACCAAGTCATCAGTCCACCTAGTGGGGGGCCTACCCACGCTGCACCTACCGATACGTGGTCGCCACTCGAGATCTGCACCGCCCCAATTTCCATCGGTTCTACGTGCAATGTGCCCCGCACACTAATCACCCTATCTGTGCCCCGCCAAATATTTTTATTGGTCACATATTTACACACAATAATATTAAATCGGTTTAAAGACATTTATTTCTCATAAGAACACAACAGTTCACTTAAATGAGTTTACAAACAAGTTTAAGTTAAGTTTACTTAAGGTATAACATATTTCCAACACACCTTAATAAATATTATCATTTACATAAGATTTTAACTTAGTTTTAAATAGTATCCCTGATTTACACTCCTTTACTTCGTTCGGTATTTTTTTTTACATTTGTGCACCCTCAGATAAAATGTTTTTCTTTCCATATCCAGTCCTATGTCTAAATAATTTTATTTTAATTGTGTTTCTTAAATTATGTCTAAATTTTCTTTTTGTGAATGTTAATTGAGAGTGTATTTTATGTGTCAGTACCTTTCTGATGAGCATGCATGTTGCGTATGTGTAAAGTTGTTTAAGGTTATGTAGTTTCGTTTGTGTATAAAGTAATTTTGTTCTAGTTAGGCGATGGTATTTAAATAAACATTTACCTTATTTATTTTGTGATGACTGTAACTTTTGAAGATTTAAATTAATAATTAATTTAAATTAAGTAGACAACAGGCGGACTTAACAGGGGGGCTATTAGCTCGTAGTAGAAAGGCGGTCTAAACACCATTTCATTACTAAATTCATTACATATAGGACATGTCTACCATTAAATGACAGTACCTATGTCGATATTATGCAAGTTTCCAAAACAGCACACCCTATCCGTGCTTTGCTAATTAGGGTCGATAGGTTGATAGGTCGGTTAGCGACCAGCTAATTTTGCGAGCCGGTTTGCGACCACTTGGATGAGTGGTGATATGAAAAATATTTTCTCGTTTTTTTAATCGATTCCCACTCGATAACTAACAAATAAAACGCATACGACTCACTGTTTCTTTACGGTTCTGTTACAATATTAATACCTTTATTTGATAAATTCCTGAGGTGGCCGCTAAAGCTCGGAACGCACAGAGCGGGCGCGGGGCGGAGGCGGTTTTGCATTTTTGATCTTTCCGAAACTGTAGACTGTCGATTACTGTGTCATATATCACACACGCCGCCTCCGCTCTACCGCGCTACCGAATACCGCGCGGATGTATGGCGCGACGTGCCCCGGATCGAGTTCGCTTTACCGCAAAACCGCAACGACGCTGCGCCGCGATCTGTGCGTTTCAAGCTTAACTGGTGCTGGTCGCGTAACCAACCTAGCGACCCTACCTTACCTACCTTTCATTTTTTTTCACCTAAGGAAATTTATTGTAACATATTTTCATTGTACTTACATGTCACATAAAAATAAAAGTTATTAGTCAAATAGCCCGCCCCGTGTCAAGTGGGACAAATATATAAAAAATTTAATTGTATATTTAGGTGCGAGTGTTAAATTCGGCGGAAGGGCGAGTCGTGCAAGAAGCGCCGCCGTCGACGCCGGTGTCGGTGCTGGGCTGGCGCGAGCTGCCCTCCGCCGGGGACCAGGTGCTCGAAGTCAGCTCCGAGGTAACGCTGACCAAATACATTTTGTTTACACCCATACAGTAATAGTAGTTTACTGCAGAGGTCGAGAAAGAAGGGCTTGCCGTCTAAGTAGTTATACGAGGCCGGCAAGCCCTTTCACGCCTAGTTCGAATATTCGAATTTTAACTGACAAATTTGTCTACGTTTCTTCGTTTATAAAGCATTTTACTTGACTAGATCTTTCCCTCTGCTTTGCTCCCGCAATTAAGCTAGTAGCCGGCCGCAGATGAAACCTAACGACACTATGAATTCTTGTTAAAAAAAAACAAATGTATGTTCTTCTTTTTTGTAAAGAAAGGCGCCGCTGAAGTGATGAAATGGCGCCACAACCAGCGCATGAAGGAGAAGCAAGCTTCCGACCTGGAGGTGATCTCGGCTAAAGAGGCCTCGCACCGGGTGCAGTACCGGCAGCAGCTCGAGAGGAAACGGGCTATTGGCCGGATGAGGGTCAGTACTGGCTATACATGTCATGTTTATGTCTTAAGTTTGAAACGCACAGAGCGCGGCGCAGCGTCGTTGCGTGGCGGAGGTGGTTTTTCGGTGAAGCGAACGCGGTCCGGGGAACGTCGCACAAAAAAACCGCGCGGGATAGCGGAGCGGAGGCGGTGTGTGTGACATAGGAAGCAGTAATCGACACTATCGACAGTCGACAGTTTCGGAAAGATCAAAAATTCAATATCGCCTCTGCCCCGCACCGCGCCGCGCCCGCTCTGTGCGTTTCAAGCTTTAGGTAGTTGCTTACCCTGTCTATCTAGCGCAATGCAGTCTCCGTCATTTTTGTGACGTCACTGCCTGGAAGACACTCTAAAGCTATACGAGTAAAATTGAGAACTAGTCTTAAACGTCTGGCGGCTTACAATAAACAACCTCTTTATTTTGGCCGGGTATTCGTTTATTTGCGTTTGTTTGACTTGACGTTTAGATGACATTGAGGCAAATAATGAAAAGCGGAACTATGAAAAGAACAACAAATAATATATCCCTCTCTGTCGCTCTTAAACAATGAAGTATATGATTTTCTCGTTCTTAGCGGTATTATTATTTGACGTCTACTCTGGGTACTCTGAGCTCTAGAGGCTCCAGGCAGTAGCTCGAGAGGAAACTGGCTGTTGGCCGGATGCTGGTCAGTACTGACACTAACTATATAGATATAAATAAATAAATATTGGGGGACAATCTTACCAAATCGACCTAGTCCCAAACTAAGCAAAACTCTTACTATGGGTACTAGACGACGACATACATACTTATATAGATAAATACATACTGAAATACATAGAAAACATCCAAGACCCAAGAACAAATATTCGTGATAAATGCACAAATAAATGCCCCGGCCGGGATTCGAACCCGGGACCCCTAGCTTCGGAGGCAGAGTCACTACCAACTAGGCTAAACAGGCCGACAGATGTCACAATTATATTTTGTTCTTAGGGAGAAGGAACCTCAGTGACATGGGCGCTCGCTGTCCATTTCGCGCGACTTAGTCCCGGTCACTTTTATGACGCCATTGCCCGAAAGACCGTCGCTCTAGAAATTGTATAGACAGGAAGTGATAAAGGGGAGTCACAACGAAGCCAGTCCCACTTGCCTGGTGAAAAACAATCTTATGTTCATGCCATCAAGCCTTACTAGGAAAAACTTCTCACTTTATCTGTACTCTGCTCTCGCGCTGCTCCGAGTAGACAATTTACCCGCACTCGCTCTCGAGCCGCGTTGCACTAATATCAGTGTTGGGAGGATGAAGATGCAGTTGTTTTTTTATCTTCTGTTAAGTACAGGACAGGAATAGGTTAAAAGTTTTAGCCTAAAACAACCACTGGCCATGTAGACGGAATCCAATCTTATGTCTATGTTATTCACAGAGAAAAACTTTCTCATTTTATCTTACCATTTTATAATACATACCTAATATTGTTGTGTTGTTGTATATTCTCCTTCTCTGGCTATCCATAATGAGTTCTTACGAGTTAAAAACGAAATGTATGATCTGAAAGTTGATAGGTATGAGTAATTAACTATTAAAATAAATATTAATTAATTAATTGTTGTTTTATGCAGGTGCGACCCGAGGGACCGCGATCGAAGATGATTCAATACGACGACCACCCGACGCTCAGTGTTATCGTCAAAGGTACGTATAGTTGAATTTACCTAAAATGTCCGACTTTTCATAAATATGCCATTAGATTTTGAATATTTTTGCAAGGAATTTAGAGTCGCGTTTTGTATGGTGTAATTTAATACAACTCAGCCAATACTTACAAATGATTTTAAGTATACACGTGCACTCATTCTCCGAAGAGGGATAAGTAAGAATAGTAGTTCGGTAAGCAAATGTTGGGTTTATTACGCAAGCTTAAATGCTTTGGCGTATATTTTGTGAATAAATTATCATTCTCTGAACCATAATGGTCAACATATGACCAAGTGAAAATTCGAAGTGTGGGTAGACCACAAATGAAACTCGCAACACGTCAGTTAATCCTTGAAAATAGTGCTTACAACAGCGCCGAAATATCGGGAACCTAATAAAAGTAATACACATGGTAAATACCCCGTTCTGAACAGTAATTAAAATGTTAATGAATAATGACAATGTTAGCTTGAAATCTTAAATCTTATTCAATTACTAATTAAGTTACAAAAGTAATTAATTGTGTCAGCCGCGTTCGGGTGAATAAGCATCCCCGTTGTGTCTGAGAGCAGAGTTTAGCCGAAGTGGCAAGAGATACAAGCCTAGGTGTGTTACACGTTAGATCATTATATCGATAAAATTTGAGTCAAGTGCGAGTCGAATTGAATGCAGTTCTCTCATATTTATAGTCATTACTTGTTTGCATATGTAGCTGTGACGTATTCTAATAGACATTATAGTGCCCCCCCCCCCCCCCCCCCGCCGCTGTGAAGTCAATCCTGACACATCGTCTAGGTGTGTTACACGTTAGATCATTATATCGATAAAATTTGAGTCAAGTGCGAGTCGAATTGAATGCAGTTCTCTCATATTTATAGTCATTACTTGTTTGCATGCTACTTCTAATAATTTCATAATTTTCGCTGTGAAAAATGAAGGTTCAGTATTATGACGTGCCGCATATCCTTTAAAAGAGAAAGAGGTTAGTAATAAATAAACACACGCATTTATTCGAATCCATCCTCTTTATAAGTAATATTTTTTGTTTGGTATTACCACTCACTATTCTGTCACACGCAACAAGCAAGTCTAACATTTTTCTTCTGTGGTTCACATTGAAAATAATCAGGAACTTCATAGTTGTGCAATGTGTCAGGATTGAATTCACAGCGACGGGGCACTATACATATTGAAAATGTGTAACACAAACAAAACAAATGTATATCCAAAGTAATCCAAACACGTCACAACTACATACAACAGGTCAAGTTTTTTACCTATACAGTATATGTGTGCAACCTTTTAGCACTTTTTAGGGTTCCGTACCTCAAAAGGAAAAAACGGAACCCTTATAGGATACTTTTGAGGGGAAATTAGAAAAAAATACACACTATATCGTGTATCAAATAAAAGATCTTATTGTGAGATCACATTTTTTTTTATAATTATGAAATAAATAGTTTTGTAGTTATTTAATAAAATAGACGTAAATTGACTTTTTTTTTATAATTATGAAATAAATAGTTTTGTAGTTATTTAATAAAATAGACGTAAAAGAAACTACTGGGCCTAAAATTTTGAAAAATAATTCTATACCTATAGATTATAAAAAAATATAAGAAAACCTATAAAAAGTCTATAAATCAAACGGTTTTTGAATTATCGCTGAAAAACTGCCCAAGGGCAAGGTAGTTTTTGAGGAATAACTCAAAAATCGTTAGACCTTTCTTGTTCAAACCAAAAATCGACGATCAAATTTATTATTGTATACCATCTTGATTTTTAACTTCATAGTTTGGAAATTAGAGGGGGGGGGGGACACACTTTTTACGACTTTGTCAGTTAATATCTCACCAACGGTTAACTTAAATGGAAAAAGATTTTAGAAACCTCTATGTCCTTTTTGAAGGCCTATCCTTTGATATCCCACATGCTAATGTGCAACATACATTGCACGCAGGTGACGTCGACGGCTCCGTGGAGGCGATTCTGGACATCCTGGAGACATATGACGAACACGACACTGTGCGACTCGATCTAGTGCACTTCGGAGTCGGGCCGGTCACGCCTAACGACCTAGAGGTACGTTGTGATCACAAGGGTAACCTTGTACTTGTAGGGTACTGTAAAGTCACAATTGCATGTGACAGTCGATAGTTCCGTGGAGGCGATACTACTAGACATCCTGGAGAGAAACGACGAACACGGCATTGTGCGACTTGATCTAGTGCGCTTCGGAGTTGGGCCGGTCACGCCTAACTACCGATGACGTCACAACTGCTCCTAACGGCCGCACTGTCCCTTCTCTCTTTAACTTGATCAAGGCTTACGCTACGCACAGATCCAAAGAGTTCTTGTTTTCCCTTATCGCATTTACTTGGGGTCGGCGCAGCGTTTGTTTTTGTGCTATACCTTTCAGTTACTTATCGTTTGTTTTATTGTAATCGGAGGTGATTTCAACATAGATTTTCTTTCTAAAAATAACGAGAAGATTAGATTGTCCAATCTTATGCTTACACATAACTTCTATCAAACAGTAAACGTGCCCACACGGGTAACTCATTCCACCTCCTCATGCATCGACTTAGTATTTACTAATTTTAAATTACAAAATTCCAGAATAATTATTCAGGAACTCGGTTTTTCGGACCATAGAGGTGTCTCGTTAATAGTACCTTCAATGACACCAAAACTACACAACTGGATAATTAACAAAAGAATTTATAGCATAGATAATTTAAATTCATTAAAAAACGAACTAGCGGTAGTAGATTGGACTAGTATAATTACAATAAATAAAAACGCAAATGAAAACTATAATTTATTTGAAAACACTATAAAAAGAGCTCTAAATAAATGTATTCCACAGAAAACCATTAAGATACATCCTAAAAAATCGCCCCTTACACCAGGATTGAAAATATCTTGCCGAAATAAAAGACACCTAAAGCTACTAGCATCACAGACACGAAATAAAACTTTAAAAAGCCATTATAAACAGTATAGTAAAGTACTTAAGAAGGCAGTTTACGCATCAAAAAAACTAAATAATAAACTAATATTTAATAATTCGTATAATAAAACAAAATCTATGTGGCAAATAATAAATACTGAGACAAACAAAAATGCACCAAAATATAAAAGGAACATCCAAATAAAAACATTAGACAACAATCTGATAAATGATCCCAAACAAATTGCAAATGTATTCAATAACTTTTTCTCTTCCATTGGAAATTTGCAACCAGTGTCTATTACTAAAGCGCCTTTAACAACTAAGACAACAAACTCATTTTTCCTAAGCCATGTTAAACCAGGTGAAATACACACAATATTAAAGAACCTTAAAAATAAGTCATCCTGTGGCATTGATGAGATCCCTCCCAGAGTAATAATACATTGCGCCGATATCCTAGCCACGCCATACACAATGCTAATCAACCAATCATTCTCAGAAGGTACTTTTCCAGATGCGCTAAAAGTTTCGGTCATAAAACCAATCCATAAAAAAGGTGAAACCGCGGATTTAAACAACTACCGTCCAATAGCCCTATTATCTACATCGGCTAAAATATATGAAACCGCCATGATAAAACGTCTTTACTCTTTCTATGAAAAGTTTAATATTTTAAGTGATAATCAAAATGGCTTTAGGAAAAAGCGCTCTACAACTCTTGCACTATACAGATATGTCCAACATATTGGTAGCATAATAAATAACAAAAAATACGCAGTAGGCCTCTTACTCGATATGAGTAAAGCATACGATAGAGTCTGTTATAAAATTCTACTAGATAAACTGTATAACACGGGGATAAGAGGAACCGCCCTTGAATGGTTCAAGTCGTATTTCACCAATCGATTCCAATACGTTGACATTGAAAACATAGACTTCGAGACCGGGTACATCCAAAAATTCAGATCAGATAGAGTTCCTGTGAAAGGCTCTATACCCCAGGGTAGCGTACTAGGATGTTTGCTATTCCTTATATATATTAATGACCTCCCGAACATACTAGACGACCATTGCACACTCTTCGCGGACGATGTTTCTTTACTTTTCTCATGTAACAACAGCTACGATATAGAACAGAAGTTGAACACCACTTTAAATAAAATTGTAAATTGGCTAAAATCTCATAACATGCAACTAAATCTAAACAAAACGAAAATTATTCAATTCAAACCTTATCAAAAATCTAAATTATATATAAATTTCAGTTACCAAAACACAAAAATTGAACACGCAAGTACAGCTACTTTACTAGGACTTGATCTAGACGCCAATATGAGTTGGAGGGCGCACACCGAAAAACTAACAAAAAAATTATCATCCTTTTGTTACGCTCTGCAACATCTTAAACGTGTTACTGATTTTAAAACAGCCCTTACGGCATATTACGCCTATGCCTATTCTAGACTATCCTACGGTTTAGTACTGTGGGGAAATAGTAGTAATGTGGATAAAGTTTTTACTCTTCAAAAAAAGTGTGTCAGGATACTAGTGAATATTGACCAGAGAGACTCATGTAGACCTCATTTTATTAGACATGAAATACTCACCCTTACATCCATGTATATTTTTGAGTCATGTAAATTTGTTAGAAAGCATACGAGTCTTTATTCACCGTTAATAGACAGTAAAAGAAATAACCGAAATCTAAACAAACTAAAACTACCTTTTTCTACATTAAAACTAGTTACGTCAAATTCCCATTACATGACAATCAAAATATATAATCACCTTCCGAATTTTTTAAAGAATATACCTATAGATAAGCCTAATTTATTTAATAAAAGTTTAAAAATTTTTCTTGTTCACAAGTGCTTTTATACTTTAAATGACTTCTTTAAAGACAAATACGAATAGAAAAGTTATTAAGAATGTTTATTAGTAGTCTTTGTACTAAAATATTTTTAAACTGGCACAAAATTGGTCCGTAGTAACTAGGTTTAAGTAACCTTAGTTATAGGCTTATATTACTGTTGCTATGCCCTTGCAGGGCGTCACATGTAAACCTACCTTATAAGATGTTCCACCCTGTAATGTGACATGCAATAAACGATTCATTCATTCATTCATTCGTTTTATCGTTATTCATATCTAAACATACTTATTCATATCGCCTCTACACAAACCGTTCATCTCTTTCTTAGTCTACGTTTTCTATTATATGTATCATCCTTTTAAATGTATGAGATCGATCACGTTCTGTCGCGTCACGGCACGGCACGTCAAACAAAAAAGGCCGGCTTTAAGGCAGTCATTAACATTTTTAACGATTTGTCAAATACAAAAGCACACTCACATGCCATGATTAGATTAATATTCATCTCATACGCTCTGCTCACCACCACCCCACTATACCAGCCGAAGGACGTCCAATGCTGGACGTAGGCCTCCCCCATTTTTATCGGGGGTAAATGCCATAATCGCTACGCTTGGCATGCGGGTTGGCGATCGTAGTATCTCCACCGCACTCCAGCGATGCTGCTGCCCATCCCCTGGTGGTCTTGGTCGTAGTTTTAGGACAGGACATACCCGGGTCCATCACGTCAGTTAAGTGTGAATCCGGCTTAAAACTCACTTAAATTGCAGGTAGCAGAAGCCTTCAACGCAGTAATATACGCGTTCAACGTAGACTGTCCCACGCCGCTCGTAGTTGAAGCAAAGAACAAGAACATCGGCCTCAAGAAGCACAACATCATCTACAAACTCGTCGACGACGTAAAAGGCGAGATCAACGCGAGGATACCGAAAAGGCAGGAAGAAGAGGTTATCGGTGAGGAATTGTGAAGATATTTTTTTGGGTTTATCACATAATAAATTCCTAATCGTTAGCGCCAATGTTCTAAGCTTGAAATGCACAGAGCGCGGCGCAGCGTCATTGCGTGGCGGAGCGAACGCGGTCCGAGGGACGTGGCACCACAAAACCGCGCGGGATAGCGGAGCAGAATCGGCGTGTGTGACATACGAGTATGAAGCAGTAATCGACACTATCGATAGTCGACAGTTTCGGAAAGATCAAAAATTCAAAACCGCCTCGGCCCCGCCCTGCGCCGCGCCCTTTCTATGCGTTCTGAGCTTTAAGCAGAGGTCTAAGTGTCATACGGGATGAATGGTACAGAGGCGATAGTGAAACAAGCTACAACAGGCTCATTATCTATACTAAATATACCAATATTATAAAGCTGAAGAGTTGGTTTGTTTGTTTGTTTGAACGCGCTAATCTCATGAACTACTGGTTTGAATTGAGAAATTCTTTTTGTGTTGCATAGTCCATTTATTGAGGAAGGCTTTTGGCTATATAACATCACGCTGCGACCAATAGGAGCGAAGACGCGGACGAAGTCGCGGGAAACAGCTAGTTTAAAATATAGCTACCCCTTAATCTATAGACAGACTGACCGTCTATACTAATTACTATTGTTTGATTTAGCACGGATATTTGTTACTGTGTCCTTGGGTGTCTTTTATGTATTTATCTATATAAGTATATACTTATATATCGTCGTCTAGTCACAGAATAAGGAATAGTACAAGTACAGAAATTGCACTCCCTAACAAAAACGGCGTTTAGGCATAAGAAACGTGCCTACTCTCTGCATCTCTGTCTATCGCATAACTTGTATTCATTCACGCGCGGCACGTGTAGCCCTAGGGTTGTCACGCCAAACATACTTCAATGATGCAAAAAATGTTGTACCTCACCAGATGTCGCCTTAGTACAGTGAACCGATATTAATTAAGTACATGTTACTTCACAAGAATAATAAATCTCGTATTTTTTAACGAACCATCTAACGATACCCTACTCGGTGGGTTTTGCAAGAAGAAAAAATGCATGCCAATTTTACGTGTAGGGGAAGTACCTTCAAACTACATATATAGTGTTACATTTAAAATGAAAGAGCTCATTGTGTGCATCTCAAATATTTTTATTGTAATTTTAAAATAATTATTTTAGAAATTATTAAAAAAAAAGTCAAAAAATTACCATTCACCCCTTCATCTCCGAAACTACTGGGTCTAAAATAAATAAAAAATACATTTCAAATCATCAACCAACACGTTTTGTCGGACATACAAATCAACAACAAACACGTCACAACTGCATACAACAGCCCGGCTAGTATGATAGCTTATACCGTCACGTTATATGGCCAAAATGTACTGAAACGTCACATAAAACGTGACGGTATAAGCTATCATACTAGCCGGGCAGTGTCCTGTGTCATCTTCTTATGTTTTTCAGCTACTTATACCTACCTTTGTCCGTGTTTCAAATGCTATGGCCACAATAAAGGACAACTACCTAAATAGGACAACTATTATGTAGCTAATCAAGTAAAATCAATTTAATAACGCGTGTTTCATTTTGAATAAAATTACAGTTAGTTACTTAATAAGTAAAACGTCGGAAATGGTGAGTTTAAGCTATAAGTACCTAACAAGTAGCCAGGTGGTTCGTATCGTATTTATTTGTATTGTAACTTACAAGTTGATAATTTTAAACACCAACCAATAATTTTAAACACCAACCATCACTACATGAGTACTTATTATTACATATACCAAACTAAAATAAAAACTTACCGTTCAAAATTTGTAGGCAACTGAATAAAAGATACACCAACGTTCCTTCGGGTATTCAAACAACTATATACACAGAACATGTGTGGCCGGTTATCGGTTTCATCGTGGGTTCTTTAAATCACACAAAAAATTACGTAGTAACGCGCGGTTCGTCGCGATCAAGTCGGCGGCGCGCGGCAGCGGATCACAAAACGACGCGCACGTACATGCTCGGACGGTGACGGCCCGCGACTGACAGCTACTTTCGGGGTTTTCGAGCGTTAGGTTATTAACGCGGCGCGCTCCACCCATTGCAAGCCCCTTGGTCTAGTACTCACAGTATAAGCTTTGCTTAGTTTAGGACTAGGTCGATTTTGTGTCAGATTGTCCCCTAATATTTATAGGCAGTCTATACTAATTACTATTATTTGATTTTACGACCGAAACCTGGCGGTGATAGAATGAATACTAATCGAGATTCTGTTACCTAGGTGAAGCAAACGTGCTCCAGCAATTCATGGTGACGGAGGGGAAGCGTAAGGTCCCTGTGGCGGGCTGCCGCTGTGTGAAGGGCTCTCTGCAACGCAATGCGCTTTACAGACTTATACGGAACGGCGAGGTCATCTACGAAGGTATAATTATTGTTCTAAAAAGTTCATTGAAATATCGATCCTAAGGTCTAAGCAGGAAGGTTCAAATTCAAATTATAAGCCCCAGCAATTCCTGGTGACGGAGGTAAACGTAAGGCACCTGTAGCGTGCTGCGAACGACACATCTCTAGTCACGTTTTAAGTTTTATCCGTACTAAAAGTATATGTTTTTAACTGTAAACTTTCCTTTACTAAAAATACCAATCTTATGTATAACGCATTAGGCTAGCTTGTGTTTATTTATAAAGTCGTCGTATTGGAAACATAGCGACGTGTTGCCAAATGAAATAGATGCGAAACGCAATAGTTTGCCAAACGTGGTTTGGTCAAATACTTATTGGATTTATGTAGCTCGTCTTTAATTAGCTATTCTTTTGTGAAATTACGAAAGTGCAAATAGATTGGATGCATATGGCACAATATGTTTGTATGGCAAAGTCGTGTAGAAATTTTTACACAGGGTGCTCAGGAGGAAACTGAAAATGTTTAACGATGCATTCATGACCAAATTTACAGTTAAAAATGTTATATAATGTACGCTGGCTTCGGCTTAGTTTTTGAGATATTTCCATTTTTGTGTAAAAGAGTTTCAATGAAATCTCCAGTACAAAACACCTTTATGATTGCGACGTTGCAAGACCGACACATCTAAGTTGACGGAATCAAAAAAAGAAGTCTGAATGATATTATTTAACTAAAAGCATACAGTACGATTATTTTCACTAACGCCAATACGTTTTTCACGAGTAATTTGAATTTCATTAAATCCTCGATGGCTGGGTTGAAATTCAGTATTCCCATGTGCAGCATCTAAATGCTCAAGTCACACTGATGTTGCTATAAGATGCACCATGAAGCACTCAACGGATTGTTTCCCCTCAATTTCAACAACAAAATCAATGACGCTTATGTAAGTTATTGTGAAGGATTTATCGTATTCTAAGGTGTACCTATGATAGTGAAACTTTTAATAGTTTGAACAATTTGACTATTTTTTGACTAGTACTATTGTTACAAGTACAAGTGGAACTGGGTGTATATCAACACGCTAGTGGATAATCTTCAAATCATCTTACAAAACGGGAAGCGAGGGAGACTGCACAATTCGACGGTACGACTTATTTTGTTCCGGTTTATTTCCAAGAAGGCTTTGAATAATCTATGCCCAATAAAATCTTCATACCACCCACTGCTTCTTGTGAAAATAGCAGCAAAAAGATAGCCATAGCAATAACAAACATTGCGAGCTCGTCCTAAGGTACTTTTATACTGGAGACGCAAGTATTTATTTTGTATGGATTTTTTTAAAGTTATAAAGCATATTTCGACTTAGGTTCCTATAACATTTATTACTCCTTATGACCCCTCCTTATGTCCCTCAGGAATGCTTAGTTTTAATTTATCCCTCTCCTCGTGGGCACCCACCGTGTATCAATCCAAATGACTCAGTATTGAGAAGTCAGAAACCACGAGAGATAGCGAAATCTGTCGATTGTAGAGACAAGAAAAACTGCATTTTTGGCTTAAAAAAAACATGTACTCAGTTCGGAAATCGAACCGCGTCTTATTGAAGTAAACAATTACAGTTGTATTTCAATATCGATTGTGTAGATCATGTAATAAGCTTAAATATCTTATCCACACGTATGTTAGTTTATCCGTATTCAAATACGTTTAAACTCATTTATAATCTTGATACTTGGGAACATGCAATGACACCCAAATGGGTTGTCCAGCCTGTCCCCTATAGCCGCTAGGAAGTTGTTAGTTCTGCCTCGCACTCCACACCGCATAAAAATCATCGATGCGAGCCGCCGCAAATATGCCGGATGCGCTGCTAAAGCGCGGCAGCCGCAACAACATTCTATAGAATGCTGTTTTTGAATTGGACACGCAAGGCACTAATGACGATCTTTTTCTCAGGTAAACTCGCATCCATGAAGCATCTAAAAGACGAGGTGAACACCATAAAACGCGACATGGAGTGTGGCCTGCGCTTGGACTCTGTCGATGTGTCTGTGAACCCGGGGGACACACTAGTGTGCTACAAACTCGTCGACGCCAGCGATTGCACCTCCTGGGACCCCGGCTTTTAAGGACTAGTAAAAGACTATGTTAGATATTTTGTTTCATTCGCTTACCAAATACTTTCCTATATTTTCTGCTGTTATGTGGTGTTGTGTTGAGAGCGAGGGATCTGCATGTCTCTGGCTCTTAACAGAACGAATCCTCAAGTCGATGAAGGATCGGCAACGCGCTTGCGATTCTTCTAGAGTCGCTAGTGTCCATATGCTACGGTGTTTTCTTACCATCATAATAGTAGGCCGTAAATTTGTTTGCCACTGTCTTTGTATTTCAAAAAAATCCGCAGCTTTCATATTTAAAGAAAACCGGCCAAGTGCATGTCGGATCACGCACAAAGAAGGGTTCCATACCGACACTTACTAATCCACATTTAAAACCACTACCTATACAATAATGAAATCAAAAAGGTCGTGATAACTCGAAAACCGTTCGACCTATCTTGTTCAAACCAAAAGTCGTTGAAAGTATTTATTGATGTACAGTCAGCTGCAGAGAAACGTGACCCCCCCCCCCCACCCCCCGCATAGAAGTTTGTATACACCCCCCCCCCCTGCATAGAAGTTTGTATACAGGGGTTGGGGAGGGGGGGGTCAGAATGTTAAACTTCATAGTCCAACAGTTCAACGGACATGACGAATCTATAAGGGTTCCGTTTTAGCCATTTTGGCTACGGAACCCTAAAGAGGGTGATGCCGATGATAAAGTGACCTGGAGTGCATTCTGCGGGATCCACTACCGATTGACCGACTATGATGCCTATCTTGTTTCATTCATCTACCTCATATTTTCCAGTCCATACAAAAAGAGAAAAGCAAATTGCTATTTACATGCAAGTTTATAGGTATTTAAATATGTAGTTTAATATAGACTGCGACCTTTTTTTTTAAGGCTTATAGGCTGCGACTTGTTGCACAAGTGACATGCTGTGCGGTATGGCGCGCGCGCTTGTCAAACGCACTAGGTTTCCATATATTCTGGCAGACGCGTGCTAGTAACTTTTGTATGTACTTGATGGCATGAAGTAATGAATATACTGTATACGCCTGTTCGTGAACGAGGCCCTAGTCTTTATATTTATACCTAGTAATTCTTAACAGTCGAATTTGAAATATGTTATCCGCTGCAGAACTGAATTACCAATATTGTTATGTATATAAAATTCTGGTAGAACGGATGTCCGACGACGAGACCGAAATGTTCTAAAATAGCGACCACGTACCGGAACGTGGGCAGAATGGGAACCGATTATCTGATCTGATGCAGGTTGTGGGACTCCGTTGGATGAGTAACAAACACGCAAGATGGATTTTGTAGTAAACAACATCAGTTGTTTTCTTACACAGTAAATTGTGCGTATTGTACGCAGTTTTGTCATTCTCGCTTAATAAACGACTGTAATGTGGTTGAAATGCTGCCCTCCAAAGAGATTTACGGGGAAGTTTATAATTCTTGGGTAACTAGATTATTATCGAGAATAAAGTCGTTTGAAACAGCGACATACCTATATTATATCATACTGCTTTCTTAGAGACTCACGAATAATAATAGTATAAACAATTTAAACCCGTCTTATTGAATCAACTCTCGTAATATTTTGTTTGCGAGGTCGTATAGCCAAAGAATTCAATTGCGTCGTGCGGAAGAAATGTGAAAGAATAATCATTGTTGACAGCACGCTTAAGTTTGCCAAGTGTACCGCCTACATCCACAAAATTCGATACACCGTGATGAAGGTGCCCTGGAAATGCTACGTCGTAAAATGATTTTGAATCATTATGAATGTAAATAGCCCACATTCAACCTTCTCGAAGTAAAAGCATTCTGTGACTCACCGGCGTAAACAAACCGCCCGGTTATTTTGATCGTCTGCATTACTGCATTCCGCCGTCATCTTCAGTAATTCGCCTTAACCCAATTGTTAGGCCCTTGCGACCTTATATTTATTCCGTTTTATAAAAGTTGAGAAAAGCGCGGGAGTGACGTGGAAATTGCAATGACAGTGGTCTAAATATATCGGGCGCGTCTCGCGTCGAGCTGGCAGCCCGCCTCAGTCGAGAGCCGACCGCCGCGAGTCACGCCCGAACGATACCGAAACAGCAACCATGGTTTACGAAAGTGACTTTTATACAACCCGCCGCCCTTACAGGCCGTCGTCCACCTACAGCAGCCTGACGGTGAGTCTCGTGTACCTAACACTGACCTGTCGCGGCCGGGCCGGCGGCACATACCGCTCGTGCCGGCCCCGCCGCGACACTACCTCTGAGCGTGCACCGCTCCTCGCTCCAACTCTCTCTCCCGGGAGCCGGACACCCTCGCACCAGCTCGACCCTCGACTCTCATTCTATCTTATTAATCTTCAACCATCTTAACACAGTGTTCGTCTCGGTCTATAGGGATAACAGATGTCGAAACGTCTCGGGCGACGACTTCCGCTTGTAAACATTCCTGATTGCTTTCATTAAGTGTCCTAGGTTAGGAGTCGTTCGCGTTCGGTAGCGGTAGGGAACCGTCGTAGCATTCGGCAAGTGGGTCAGCTCGTGAAACGGAGTCGGAAAGCGGAGCTACCGGGCGCGCCAAATATAGCCGCGGCTGGAACGCCGACTAACGGCGACTTACGCTTGCAGCGGCCGACGGTCGGGGACTGGGAGAAGGTGCCGTTCGTGCCGCGGCCGAGTCTCGTGCCGGATCCGGTGACGGCGTTCGGCCGGCGGGCGGCGCGCGGTGCGCGGCCGAGCATCCTGGACCCCGTGGCGCGTGCGGCAATCCCGCCGGCGCCCGAGAGCAAGCTGCCGGCGCTCGCGCCGTACGTGTCGCCGCGCGAGCAGACGCGCGCTCGCGTGCTCGCAGCTGTGGGACAGCGCGAGCGCGCCTTCGCGGCCGATCCGCTCGCGACGCCTCGCGACCACATGGACGTGGCCCTAGCGCATGCCCACGGCCTGCCTCTGCACGAGCCGCGCCGACACGTCTACTATTCCAACTACGCTTCCTATTGAACGGGACGCGAGGAACATTTTGTGTCGCTTTCGCTTTTGTAGTTAACCCTAACTTCGTCCGCTGGTGACGTATGCTCAAATAGACAGGGTTGGCGGGGATAGTTTCAGACGAAACGGGGCGGGTGAAATGCAAAAGATCAAATAGCAGGAATGATACGGAAGACGAGACGGGTTCGATAGGCTTGTTATCGCGGCGGAAACGAAAAAGGTCATTATACATTAATTAGTCGGGCTGGTGCGAGACCGGTGGGGTGTGGCGCGGTGGTGCTAAGGGCGCGGTTGTTGCAGACGCCGAGGCACTACGTGGTGGTGGACCGGGACACGCTGCCGCGCCGCGCTGACGAGCAGTACTCCTACTCTTACTCGAGCACGTCGGAGCGCTCGACGGGCGCGGGCCTGCCGCAGCGCTCGTCCTACTCCACGTCGACCGAGCGGCGCACCGGCAGCGGCCCCGGCGGGTACAACTACACGAGCGAGCGCAGCAGCAGCCTTGGAGGCCCCAGCGGCTACTCATACTCTTCCACCACCAGCGGCCGCCTGCCCTACGGCACCACCTACCGTCACTACTCTTACCGCGTCTAGAGCCCGGCTCCCTCCCCCCACTCCCCTTCAATCCCTAATTCCCCTCAGCCTCTAATCAGTATTCGCTAACGCAATGTGATCGCTCTACTTTAATGTTTAAGCAAGTAGATGTGAATCTTATAAAAGCTTTTTGATGATTTTTAAGTGTATACATTTTATTTATTTTAAGCTCTATGATTTAGACTGAATTTTTAATAAAGCTTGCATTTTTAAGTTCTACTTTTCTTTTACAATACCCAAGAACTGGGGATAAGAGTCGGTGTTGAACGCGACCCTTCTACTAACATTGTCTATTCTAAAAAATCTTCTGAGTGATTTAATATAACTTTCTCTAAAATGCATAAAACGTATTTTTGGAAACAGAGTAATACTTAATAGATTAAAGAATGTTCTACAACAAAAAATGGCCCCCGGCACTTAAAACGTCACTCCTCCGTCCGTCACCTGTCATTTCAATGCATTTTATAACCTAAGAGTGATATTTATAGGTTACAAAGTGTATTGAAGTGACAAATGACATGGTAGGCATTATTATGAACTGTTAGGTATTTAAAATGGTCATTCATACCGGATGTAAACAATCATGTAAGTAAATATTTGATATCGTTTCGCAATAAAACAGCATACTTATAGATATATTATTTACGTAGATAGTATTTTATTGTAATTCAAGTATAGTGAACAACAAACTTTTCTAATAATAGTTTCGAATAAAGATCGATGCTCCAAAGATTTTACGAGAGTAAAGCTGTAATGAAAGTTTTACGAGTGACCAACAAAGGCGTTTCCAGGAATTTACGATTTGCGCGTTTAGGATCTATTATTAAATCGTCAAGTAAGAAGAAATGCCGAGTCACCTTGTGAAAAACGAAACTCACTTATTCAACTTCTGAAGTTTAGAGTGGTAGGGTAAGCGTCCCAATGTTTCGCCTTTATTCAAATAATTGAATGACATGATAGAGGGTGTTGTTCTCTTTTTATGTACTTATTAACAGTAAAAGCGTCAAGTGTGGAGCCAGGTCGACCACTGGGACGTTTACCTTGTATGATTAATAGGTTGAATCTTTTAAAATTTAATTAATATAAAAGTTCAGTCGGTTAGAAATCTACTTGATGTGCAGACTATCTGGAACAAACAAAAAGCTCAGGGGAAATGAGGGTACATTGATTCAATAAACTTTAAAATCAAACGAAATATAGTTGAGGGCCACTGAGGGCTCATTCATTCACAAAAAGAAGGCGACGAGGCAACCAATAGACTGCCAGAATTTCATGAACGACCAATCATAACTTCACTCGTGACATGCAAAAATACGATTTTAAAGGTTCGGACGAAAATTTCATAAAGTAAAAATGTTGAATACAATTTCATCAGTTTGTGGTTTCCATAGTATTACTTAAATAGAATTCAATAGCAACCACCCCAAATTTCAATGAGGTTTCAGAACTTCAGACCGTTAACCGTTTTGTTTTTACCTACAGAAAGGGTAACAAGAATTAATAATAATTAATTGCATTTAAAAAAAATCTTATACTCAGATTTTGAAATCATTACTTTCCGAATCATTATGTCCCGGCTATGTATCAATGTACCCCTTATTTGGGGCAGTTTGATACAAATTTCTTTCTTTTTTAATTTCTACGTCAGCAAGTTACTTATTCCTTAAATATGTACCCAGATTACCACTCTATCCATCTGAATTGTTAAAATGGTCCATCCTGTAATGTAACTTATTCTATCGGCAGTATCGGCACGGCATGACAAAGAAAAACTGTATCAATTTGCCCCAACTCCCCATAGGGCTTTCTTCTTATTTGCAAATTAATACTACTACTAGGTACAAGGTAGGGTAGGTAATTAATTAAGAATATCACCACTGACAAATGTAGGTATAAAGTGAATCCTTCGAAACATTACAGTGGGTAAGCTAGATTAATATTGGGGAATATATGAAATTTTTAAAAGTCCTTGATTATTTTTCTAATGGGAGGAATAACCGTCGCCATTAACAGAAAAAGTTTCAGATTTTTCGGTTGCGCCATATATTTAATAAAAATACAAACATTTTATATCACCTCGCGTCTGCCCCGTATCGGACTACTAAGACATTTATAAGTCCGTTGAATATTTAAAAAAAAACCTGCTTGGATCTGTGGTACGCAATGACATTGACAGTTCATCATAGGTTGGTCGTATGACTTGAACTGTCAATGTCATTGCGTACCACAGATCCAAGCAAGCGTTTTTTTTTAAATATTCGACGGACTTAGAAATGTCGTAGTAGTCTGATACGGGGCAGACGCGAGGTGATATAACATGTTTGTATTATTAAAAAATATATGGCGCAACCGAAAAATCTGAAACTTTTTTCTGTTCATAGCGAGGGTTATTCCTACCATTAGAAAAATAATCAAGGACTTTTAAAATTTTCAGACATTCCCCATTTATAGTTGGATCAGACACGAAAAGAACATCGAATTATAACTGCACTGAATTTTTTTTTCAAGGGAGCTACATATAAGTACCTACCTACAGGTGCCTAACACTCAAGAGAAGTAACTATATATGCGGGGTGAATTGCTCATAAGACCTGCGTAAGCTTTTATTAACTTACAATATATAAAGACGAGTGACCATTATTGTGACCTTTTGAGTCAAGTAGCTAGTTCTGTTGCCGACTGTACCTACACTACCTACCTAAATATTATCTTACAGTAGTCTATTAATTAGTAAGTACGAAACTAAACTAAACTAAGCGCTCTCAGGACATTCTATATATATTCATACAAGGACCTAAATTAGAACAAACTTAGGATTGACCTTTTTAATCACGATGTCATCAGGACGTGGACTAAGATACGAGTATACTATATTCGGAAAGATATAAAACTAAATGTAAACAAACCAAACCATGTGATCGGTCAATCAGCCAATCAAACTAGCCTTTCGTATCACGCTGCCAATGGAGTAATACCACAGTATTATGTGATTGGCTGATTAGCTAATTCAAGTGGTTTGGTTTCTTTACATTCAGTGAAATATCTATCCAAATATAGTATAATATTAGGTATTCTACACCGAATCTTTGCTAGGGGAGGGTAGATACGTTAGAGTGGTTACACATAGCGATTTTTGCAGCATTCGATTTTAACTCAAACCGCTGTGTGTAACCGCTCATTCATGCAAAAGGACCATAACAGTTTATGTTATGGTCCTTTTGGCACATAAGTTTATTATGTGCGAGGTGCGAGTCAAAGTGCACGCCACACAATAGAGGGCTAATTCTGATTGCAACACAAATCTGGCACCCCATCTGACCAGATGTTCGTGGTATACACCCAAGTTTTGATTGCACCTTAGTATGTAAAGTAAGAAAAACCCAACATTTAAACTTTAAACCCCATAAAAATATAAGGAAAAGAAACTTCAAAACGCATACGGTATCAAAATACGCGAAATACTAAATAAAACGGGCATATGGTCCTTCGAACCAGATTTTGTTAGTGATGTGGTCTACACATCCTATAGGACTTATTTGATAATAACCGTGGTAAATAAAGGGTCAATATATCAAAAAGTTCTTACTCTTTTCCGCATACTTTAACAGGTTTCAGTGTTGGGTTTTCGCTACTTTACGTGCTATGCTTCCTCTTGCAGTAGCATCCATAACGTTACTGTAATGTAACCTGTTTGTCGTCGACAGCTGAGTCCGTTGACATCCGTATACTACCTCTCGTCTCTTCTACCCTACACGATCTATAACGACCCTTACATCTCGTACATACCGCGACTGTCTCAGGTGAGTATACAATACATGTATATAGCTCATGTATATACCTGCACATAGATGGCTGATCACACGCAAATCCGTATGTTATATAGCATTGCTTTCATCAATTCCAAAAGCGTAGTAATTGTTGTACAACAATTTACTTTCATCATAAAAGATCGAAGGAGGTAATATAACACTATGACCAACTACCTACTACTACCTTGAGCAACTACGAGTGTCTATAGGTACTGACGCCGCATGTCTTAATCTTATTACGTATTCATTTATAGCACAAAAGACAGACTTAATGCCATAAACCATTTTCTACCAGTACAGTCAAACTTAAGGCAAAACAGATAAACTTCAACGTCTGGGGTCTTCTTCGCCTCAACTTTACCATCGAAGTTCGAAGGAATTATTTGATGTATAATCCTACACAATTGATCAAGGCGTAGGTGAGGGTTCTTTCGGATGCACTTCGACCGAATGGGATCTTTTGTGCAATTGCTCCCTCCTTTTATACCTACTACATAATGACGTCTAAATTGATGCTTTTTGCTTAGCAGAATCGTTGTCATGGCCTGTCAGCATTATATCACCCATTATAATATCCCATCCGAAATGAGGGTCTTACAGAGTTAAACAACAAACAGGTCCTTCCTATATTTTCACCACATAAATTTACACGAATTGCTAATATTATCATATAGGTAGGTACGAGTATATTGTATTTCCAAATATATATAAGAGGGTAACTTAATGGCTGCGATCTAAAATAATTATAATAAAAGGAAATGTAGCTAATATCATACATAATATGACAATACTAATAGAAGTCGCATTCCTGTGCTCTAGATAACTTCGACTCGGCCTAATTCACGATCACGGCTGTATACTTCATTCATTCATAGTATAGTTGATGCTACTAACTAAATTTTAAAAGATATTACTATCAAGAGTAATTATGTACCTAGTTACAAAGAAAAATGGAAATGAGCTATTTACATTACGAGTATGTACTTACGTAACAAAGAACGTTAGGACACGCGAGTGTGTTCGTAAATAAAGGGCCATCAGAAAGTACACTCAATAAAATCTTATGCAAACTGTAAGTTTTCATTGCCCTAGACATTTTTTTCGTAGGTAGGTGTATAAGGTGGTGAATCTGGAGAAGTGCCAGCATATGCTGTTGTTACACTATTCTAATTTAGCGGGTTACAATGTTAGCCTTTAGTTACATATAGTTATAGTACTTCACTACTAAGCCGTCTACTCCCAAGAGCAATGAAATCGGCTACAGTTTTTATAGGATTTCTATGCTCTTTGCTGTTCTGATGTAGGAGGATTTAAATAAAATACCCCGCCATTTCTATATCGTACAAATAATGCACACGATTCATTCAGCCTACATTAAAAATAAACCAAGAGAGTATTCGACGGGACAAATAGCACAGAAAATACCGGTTCTACATTCATCGGGCTACATGCATCAATAGATGATTCAAATTTGTATTCTTGGGCATTTACATTCATCATTGATAGACGAGTGAGTGGGAATGATGACAAAGATGTACCTACGTGTATACATTCGATTTAACATCAAAAATATCAATACGCACTCAGTGACAAAATATGCTAATATGACAATTTGACGAACAACATAGGTATGGGCTTTAGCTTCGTACAGATATTTTTGTCTGTTTGGGAACGTAAGTACATATTATTATATTTATGACTATGACTGTGCATACTGTGTTGATGAATCCTCAGTAGATTTATGAATGCTAAGCGTAGATGCCAGATTGTTCATTGAGATGACAGGGCTATTACTATTACACTTGTAGGCTAGCGGCCAAGTTAAACTGGACAGTAAATAATGGTACAAACCGTCGTACCTCTTAGTTGGAAGTACCTAGGCAGTAGTAAAGGATGATTCACGTTTGCCGACCATAGCCACCTGACAGGGGTTTTTATATCACAAACCACCACACCACGAGCGTATAATTTGACCAAATTGACTACTATTTCTATGGAAAAGTGTACAATTTTGTCAAATTGTGGACTTGTTAAGTTTTGTGATATAGGGATTTATAGGGGCCAGGTCGCGCGTAGTGTTAAGTTGCTTGCCCATCTTATTTTTAGGCAGGTACAAGTAGGTATGTATGTAATTGATAGGTAGAGAGTACTTAAAATTATCTCCTAAATTTAACCCAGATATGTTGAATTTACGTTCTGTGCAAAAACGTTTCATGTTGACAAAATTACTTACGCATTCGGGACTTACATCCTGCCAAGTGACTCCAGCGGTCAAATGACGTCATCCTACAGCGCATTTCACATGTTTATTACTGAAAATATCTTTAACCTTTTCACCGATCACAGTATCACTTTGAAAAATTACGAAACAGGTAGACGTCCAAATACACCTATGATATGATATTGCTGACAGTGTTGCCCACCACGGTATGCAGATATCTTCAGCTAAAGAGTGCCTATGAAGGAACCATTAAACGCGCTAATGTTACTTACTATGCGGTCTATTTCTCTAATTGTTTTATCACTCGTCCTCAAATATAATGACTATGCCTAAAGATCAGATTTAAACCAGTACCCCAAAGCGAGTTATCGGTAATGCGTTATAAAATGGTTATGAATACCATTACCACACTACTCCTCCCGTAACTTTTCTCCCGGCTACATTTACACAGCTAAATGCTTCAGACCTGTATAGTACCTAGGTTTGGCAAGCAGCCAATTGTCTAATTACAAAGTCAAACGTAACATATTGCTAAAAACATTCTTTCAAATCGTAATTGTCGGGGAGTGTTCCGAGAAATTATAGGAAACACATGGCGATAATTGTGGTGTCTGGGCATTCGTTTATCAAGAGCATTTGTTAGAAAAGCTACGAGTAAAACAGAAAAAGACTACGAGAACAATGCTGGATATTTCGGTAGACAATACAATCAAATCATAACCAACAACAAGTAGTAAGATAAAGTAGGTACCTAGGTAATTGACCGAGGGAGCAAATAAGATCCTCTGTTTCAGCTGGGGCAAGAATGTTTTCACCTCAGCGGCTGGAAAAAGGCGGTTTTGCTGCTTGAAACCAGTGAGCAAAATGCAATTTTGCTACGAGCGTGAAAACGACTTTTCCTCTATCACTACACTATATTCTTTTGCGTTATATGTTCTCGCCGCTGAAGTGAAAAGTTGTATGTATCACATGAGAGCAAAGATTTTGCATCTCGTGTCTTTGAGTCCCTCGCTACGCTCAAGATTCTAATTTTGAATTATATAATCTTTCGTCTGCTCGGGACTCACCATCAACACTCGCAGCAAAAATCTACTTTGCTCTCTTGTTGAACAAATAACTATTTCATATGTCCAGATTTCCAGGTCTACGGTCGCATTTCTCAACTGGAATGGTGTGGTGGTGGAATTTTGTGAGCAGGTTCGACAATTAGGGATTCTTTTAATAATAATAAATCTTTTTTTTTCGGAATAAGGGTACATCCATATCTGTTAGTAGCATAATTCACTTAAAGCCTACTTAGTGCTGGTAATTTAATATACAAGCAAAACTATCACTTATCGCAGCTTATTTGTCGATCAGTTTTTGGAAATTTTTCAAAGTGGCGGTGTCATGGGGCCCATGGCGAGGTCTACAGCTCACAGAGCCAATAGTTAGTTAGATACAACGCTATTGTTGAAGATGTTACTTAGCTTCACAATTATCATTTTAGTTTGAAACGCAAAGAGCGCGGCGCAGCGTCGTTGCGTGGCGAAGGCGGTTTTTCCGTAAAGCGAACGCGGTCCGGGGAACGTCGCACTAAAAAACCGTGCAGGATAGCGGAGCGGCGGCGAAGTGTGTGACATATGAAGCAGTATTCGACACTATCGACAGTCGACAGTTTCGGAAAGATCAAAAATTCAAAACCGCCTCCGCCCCGTACCGCGCCGCGACCGCTCTGTGCGTTTCGAGCTTTATCAAACAAGATTCGCATGGCGTCTATCTATGCCTACTATTAAAACCGTTGAGTGACGCAACGAAAGCCATTATACATTCGAGTTTAAAATACACGAGCTCTCCCTTGAACATAACAAAGGCCGGATCTTGAAGGGAACGTAAACATTGAGCATTCCTGGCAAGAGGCCGAAGGTTGGCTAATTACCAACTACCTAATACACAGCCAAATGAAAAGGACCTGATGAACGTAGAAGTCTCACCCATTGCACTGCCATTTTTTTCTGGGTGGTTGCTTAATAAAACTTTGATAGATTTCTCAGCAATAGCAATGCTGACTACGGAGAGTTTTGTTTCAAGGATTATGATGTGAACTCAGATCATAGAAAAAAAAATTTTTATGTTCTGAGGATGTGAACCTTGGTTGAAACGCAATGAAAGCTTAAAGAATTTCTGTTTACAAAAAAAATTGTCAAGCTAATCTCGGCAAATACGGTTTTATCTTGATATATGTAATTTGATAGTACATTTACTTGGCAGTAGATAGTTAAGTAGGCATGTAAAATTGGTTACCGTGTAGTTCTGGGTTACGTTTTTATGTCATGGCGTCAAAACATGGCTGGAACTGGAATCAATGAGTTTCCTGGTTAAAATTATGACGATTACGTCGTGATTATTTAAAAGTTCTTGTAATAGGAACTTTTAATAACTATAATAAACAAACATAAAAACAGGATAGTTATATAAAACAAAACAACTAAAACTAATTTAAAAACTGACCAAGTGCGAATCGGACTCGCGCACGAACGGTTCCGTACCAGAAAAAAAAACGCCAACAACTACTCTGTTCTATGGGATGATGCCCCCCTTATTTATTATTATTATTTTAGAATTTGTTGTTGTAGCCACAATAAAAATACATAATCTGTGCAAATTGCAACTGTCTAGCTATTACGGTTCTTGAGATCTAGCTCGGCGAGTGGTAGCCATGAAAAAGGGCTAAACTATCACGTTTTATGTATATTATTATTATTATTTGTTTTTAGTATTTGTTGTTATAGCGGAAACAGAAATACACAATCTGTGAAAATTTCAACTGTCTAGCTATTACGGTTCTTGAGATACAGTCTGGTGACAGACGGACGGACGGACGGACAGCGAAGTCTTAGTAATAGGGTCCCGTTTTTACCCTTTGGGTACGGAACCCTAAAAAAGGTCACCAATAGGTATCTGAAAACCTGAATAAATTAAATGAGAAGGCATAATGAAAAAGCACGAAATCTACAATGCATACGAGTTAGACATTAATTTCCAAAGATTTTCAATTATTAGACAGCTTGACAGATTCCACTAGAAAAGGACACATTCCTAATATTCCTACCGAGATGCATCTTTATACAACTCCATAGCGTTTAGAATTTAACATCTAATTTTACCCCATGACTCACTACCATTGATCCAAGCAATAAGGTCTCTCAAAAATAGCTTCATGATGCGGCATTTCATAAACAAAATGGAAAAACAAACCGTTGCCAAACTCTCGGCAAAACAAGCTCCATGTTGGAGATTGATTGATCTTGTCTACGTTTATCTTTTCACACACTTCTAAAAAACTGGGTCACTTTTTCAAACTTATTATGACAGTGTTCTGAATAACTCAGATGAAGAGGCCGACAGTATATATACTTATATAAACATTTTCTAGTATGTAGGCTGAACTGACTGTAGGATTTTTTTCCACAATCATAAACTACTTGTTGAGTCGGTTCGAATGAGCCCAAACACGATGGGTTTATCTTGTGTAGTTTAGGACATGCTATGACCACCTTCTGTCTCCATCATCAGATCAGCTCTATGTCATAATAATATTGCATTGTCATCCGATTTATACATGCATGCAAAAGTTCAGCTCAATCGGAAACCGGGAAGTGGATCAAATTTAACTTGCAAGATTTGATTACAGACCGACAGACAACGGGACAGGTGAAACTAAATAAAAGCTTGTAAAAGACGAAAAACTGTAGGTGTAACCAGCCAAGTGGGGCACAATAGGTACTGTTAAATGCGTTAATCGTTAATTAACGAAGTTAACAAACTGAGTAACGGATTGACTGTTAGGTAACTCCAAAAATTGTAATTGGACTCATTAACTTCCGTTAACTTTCCATAAGTCCGTTAATCGTTAATGAAGTACTTACTATTCGCTTAAAGAATAGGTTTTGTACTGTGCCACCATACACTTTTAGAGTAGGACGTCTATCGGGTGATGAAATTCCGAGCCCGATAACCTATACCAATATTTGTTGTAAGTAAGTAATTAGTAGCCTAAAGGCATATTAAATACGACTTCAATACAGATAGTTAACGGATTAACAATTAACGTTAACTTCCGTATTTTTTTTCAAAATCTAACGCTTTGAAGGTTAACGAAGTAAACTTTTTAGGGTTCCGTAGTCAACTAGGAACCCTTATAGTTTCGCCATGTCTGTCCGTCCGTCTGTCCGTCCGTCCGCGGATAATCTGTGACCGTTAGCACTAGAAAGCTGAAATTTGGTACTAATATGTATATCAATTACGCCGACAAAGTGGAAAAGAATATTTTATTAGGGTACCTCCCCTATACGTAAAGTGGGGAGTGATTTTTTTTTCATTTTAACCCTAACGTGTGATATATTGTTAGATAGGTATTTAAAAATAAATAGTGGTTTACTAAAATCATTTTTTGATAATGTTAATATTTTCGGAAATAATCGCTCCAGAAGTAAAAAAAAATGTGTCCCCCCCCCCCTCTAACTTTTGAACCATAAGTTTTAAAAATATGAAAAAAATCTCAAAAGTAGAACTTTATAAAAACTTTGTAGGAAAATTATTTTGAACTTGATAGGTTGAATAGTTTTTGTAATTTTTTCAAAAAAAAAAAAGTGACGGACGGAAAACGACGGAACCCTACACTGAGCGTGGCCCGACACGCTCTTGGCCGGTTTTTATTTAACGGATTAGCGATTAACGAAGCTTAGGTGCCCAGCTCTGCTGGCGATGTACTCGAATGTTACCTCTTATTAGAAGGTATGAATATTGAGCCTGAAATTTGTAACAACTACGATTTGAAATCAAGTGTACACACACTGATATATTTTATAGTCATACTCGTAGGTAAGCGTTGTGAATAATAGACAATACTTAGGGCATACGGCGGCCCCTAGACCGATTGAAACCCATCCTTGTATGATACTGATAGGATTAGTATCTTGCCCTACTGTATATCATATGCCCTTTGACCGAATGTAACGAAGGTTCCGTGACCGGATTTGCGGCTGCTCTCCTCCCATTTCACGAGAATCGGTTGAGCGATGCGACTTGTAAGTCGCATCGCTCAACCGATTCTCGTGAAATTTTGTGAGCAGATTTGATAATTATATAGAAATTTGATAATTATAGTCCACCATCCACCATATCAGCCCTAGGACGTCCACTGCTGGACATAGGCCTCCCCCAATTTCATGGGGGGTAAATGCCATAATCGCCACGCTTGGCATGCGGGTTGGCGATCGCAGTATCTCCACCGCACTCTAGGAATGCTGCTGCCCATTCCCCGGTGGTCTTGGTCGTAGTTTTAGGACATACCCGGGTCCAATTATAGTCAGTTGATGGAAATTTTGAAATTAAGAAATAATCGCTAGGTCTACAGCACACTGAGAATCACTACTTTATTTCGTCGTCATTGGTCTTACTTTACTATCAGCCCAAAACTTAAGTTTGCAGCACCCAATCACTCCTTCACATCACATTGTCAAAGAAATATATATGTTGTAAAAAAAATATCGCCATCATCAACAGGTAAATTTTGCCCCATCCTTTATTTCTCATGTCATGCGACAGATGACTGACTCATATCTTTCTCGTCATATCTTTGTATATACTTAAAATATTTTGTGCCTATAAATATCAAAGTACTTATTCACAATTCATAACGAATCAATCTCAATTTCAACTGTTTTGAATTTATTAGCGCTCTCACGCCTATTATTTGCACAATTTTCTGCCACGAATGCTTCGCTTTTTTCATTTATATGTGTGAAATAATGAATGTGTGTGATAAATAGGATTTGTTAATAATATCCACGCTTTAAAACACGTGGCCTAGCTACATGGAACATGAAGAATGTTTTCAGGTTTAAATGCACAATTTCCACGGTTCTGGCACGGGCCTTAATGTATCATCATCTGGGATCTAGTGCAATGGAATTATATTTAACCCTGTCCTGATCTCAGTAGACGTAATGGTGCCATTAACTATAGGAATACGAATTTACTTGAAAGGTAGAGCTTTATCGCGCTATGAACCTGGCCTGTTACCACATGTTACCTAATGTAATTCATTACGTCGTTGCAATTAACTTCTCTCATGTATCTCAGCTTACGTGCGAAGAAAAGATTATTTTTTGACAAAAAAAGAAGTTTATGGCAAACGCGTGTCAAATAAATGCCCAATTTATTCGTCACGCGCATAATAGAGACCATCTTATAGTGCCATTGACATGCATACCGCTGGCGATGCTCAAATTTCAAACGTTATCAAATAGCTTAAATACCAAAAGAGACGTCAGTTAACGTTAGCACGGCACGATCATGTGTGGAATAGCTGGCACTTGCTTTAGTTATATTACGTGGCATGGTCAAGTCAACATTACAGTGGAAAAGAACTGAGAAATCCTATCTAAACATCTCTTTGCGCACAACAGGAGGAAGTTAATAATTCAAAGTATATCCTGAAGATGTTTGAGCTTGATGCAACTGTCACGATGGCTGGTCAGAGCTATATCCACGAAAATCGCAATTCGAAGTTCAGATAATTTCCTCTTTATCCTACACGTACCTCTTTATCCTAACACGACTGACAGAGATGGAGGTTTACGTGCCGGATATTCGATTTTCGTGGTAGCTTCGCAGACAGTCCACATGTTCTAACCTCCTACCTCTCACCAGGCGGAGTTAATATACCGACCAACGGCTCGCAGCGTGACTCGACTCGTCACTTACCCCGAGGCGCCGCACCACGTAGTCCGCGTGCGCGTGCGCCCCTCGGTGGTCCTCCGCGAGCTGGACCGCATCAACTACCGTCACCGCCCGCAGCTCGCCGTCACCGCGCTCGACGACTTCTACAGGGCGGAGTCTACTAAGGTAATTGATGTACCGACCGACAGTGTTTCGCCTCGTCACGAGTGCCCGTCGGTGGTGCTCTGTGAGCTGGACCGCATCAACTTGCCTTGCCGTCACAGTCACAGCGTTTGACAACTTTTACAAGGTGGAGTCTACTTAGATAACTGATTTACCGCCTAGTAACATGTATTCGTTGGTTACGTACTTACATCGCCAGTAACTTGCCTCGTCATAATAATAATAATTATAAATATTAGGGGACAATTTTTACACAAATCGAACTAGTCCCATAGTAAGCCCAATAAGGCTTGTGTTATGGGTACTAGACGACGATATAGTTAATATATATAAACTTAAATACATAGAAAACATCCAAGTCTCAGGAACAAATGTCTCTGCTCACCACAGAAACAAATGCCCTTACCGGGATTTGAACCCGGGACCTCTAGCTTCGGAGGCAGTGACACTACCAACTAGGCTAAACAGGCCGACACATCCCATAATACCATCCCCCCTTCTAGAGATCCCTTGAGCGGATAACCAAGGTGCTTACAATGGACAAATTTGTCTATTGTGATTCCCCAACTTAATTCCATTGAACATACGGCACTATCTTATCAGGTGCATGAAAATACGAGTAGAACAACAATTCTGAAAGGCACCCATTTCTAACGAGATATATTGGCGCTCGAACGAATTGAGGTTTCATCCGAGTTAAACACTCTGCTTTTCATTTCGAATACGAAGAAACTAAACAATGTCAAATATGCTAAACATTAAAAAAAAATACTTTTATGGTCTCGAGCTCAAATGTAAGTACCACTTTCAGCACGCGACTTAGATGAACAATGTGCCACTTTAAGAGTATGAGGAATGAAAAAGCATGTTATCATCAAAATGATGGGGCACACAGTCAGTCAAAATCCAAATGCGATCCTTTATCGTCCTTCCAAGCCAGCACATAATGTTTGCTAAATCGACTCTGAAAGTAAGAGATTTGTGACTTCTTGAAGACATCACGAAGTTTCGCTTCATCGTCTTCTCATTGTCTCTTGATTTTTCCGTAGGCATATGAAGAGCTTTTTCGCGCATTCATCATCATCATCATCATCATGTCAGCCGAAAGACGTCCACTGCTGGACATAGGCCTCCCCTTAAGACTTCCACAATGACCGATCCTGCGCCACCCGCATCCAGCGGACACCCGCGACCTTCACCAGGTCATCAGTCCACCGTGTGGGGGGCCTGCCCACGCTACGCCTTCCGGTACGTGGCCGCCACTCGAGAACCTTTCCGCCCCAACGGCCATCGGTTCTACGTGCTATGTGCCCCGCCCACTGCCACTTAAGTTTAGCGATTCGGAGGGCTATATCGGTCACTTTGGTTCTGCTGCGGATGGCCTCATTCCTGATGCGATCACGCAGAGAAACTCCCAACATAGCTCTCTCCATTGCCCTTTGGGTGACTTTGAGCCTTCTTATGAGGCCCATAGTAAGCGACCACGTTTCAGTGCCATATGTCATCACTGGCAACACACACTGGTCAAAAACTTTTGTCTTGAGACACTGCGGAATATTGGACGAAAAGATGTGCCGTAGCTTCCCGAACGCGCCCCAGCCGAGTCGGATTCGACGATTAACCTCTTTCTCGAAGTTGGACCTACCCAACTGGACAGTCTGTCCTAGGTATATGTAATCGTCTACAACTTCGAGCGTAAAGTGTCCGATTGTTAAAGGAGTTGGTGCGACATGGACATTTGACATGATCTTCGTCTTGTCCATGTTCATCCTTAGACCAACTCGCTCGGAGGCTTTACTGAGGTCATTGAGCATTGTACTTAAATCCTCCATGGTCTCAGCCAAGACAACTATATCGTCAGCAAACCGAAGGTGAGTGAGGTAGTCGCCGTTTATGTTGATGCCCATCCTTCTCCAGTCCAGAGTCTTGAAAACATCCTCCAGTGCAGCGGAGAACAGTTTAGGAGAAATAACATCTCCTTGCCTGACTCCCCGCTGCAACGGAATAGGTTTTGAGTTCTGATCCTGGAGTCGGACTGACATAGTGGCATTCTCGTACAAACACTTCAGCACTTCGATATAGCGGTAGTCCACTTGGCACCGTTGGAGAGATTGTAGTACAGCCCACGTTTCAATCGAATCAAAGGCTTTCTCGTAGTCCACGAACGCTAAACAGAGGCGCAGGTTATACTCTTCAGTCTTCTGTATAACCTGACGGAGCGTATGGATGTGGTCTACGGTGCTAAAACCTCTTCGGAAACCGGCTTGTTCGGGAGGCTGGAAGTCATCTAGCCTGCGTGCGAGACGGTTCGTAATGACTCTTGAAAACAGCTTATAGACATGGCTCAGAAGTGAGATGGGTCGGTAGTTCTTCAGTAAGGAGTTGTCACCCTTTTTGAAGAACAGCACCACCACACCTCTGTTCCATGCCTTTGGAGTTTTCCCTTCCAGTAAGACGGAGTCGAACAACTTCTGAAGGGCCCTAAGGACCGGTTTTCCACCCGCCTTCAGGAGTTCCGCTGTAATTCCTTCTTCACCGGGTGCCCTGTTGTTCCTCAGCTGCTTAAGAGCCATTCTAATCTCGTACAGACTGATGTCCGGGATATCTTCGGTATAGTGCCGGTTTAATCTAGCTCTAGGGTCTTCCGCCAGACCAACTTCGGGTCTGCTAGTTGACGTGTATAGCTGTCCATAAAAGCACTCTATCTCACTCAGAAGCTCAAGTTTGGACGAAACGATTCTACCATCTTCAGTTTTTAATCTGACGAGCTGGCTCTGCCCAATAGACAGATCTCTTGAGAAAACTTTAGAGCCCTTATTCTGCTCGATGGCCTCTTCAATACGATTTGTATTGAATTGGCGCAGATCGCGGGTAATGGACTTAGAGATCTGTTTATTGAGCTGCCTGTATAATTTCGCATCGGCTGAAGACTGCAGAATCATCTCATTCCTTTCCTCGATGAGCCTCTGAGTGGAGATAGAAAGCCTTTTGGCTCTTGGAGTTCGTTGGGCCTTAAAGAACTTAGACCCAATGCTATGGACAGCTTCCACAAACCCGTCGTTGAATTCGTCCACACCGTCGTTTCGCGCATTGAATGTATTATATCAACGACATTACGACAGCTCTTTGCTAACCCCTAGTTCTCTTGGTTCCAGCTGTTCGAGGACGAAAAACGCCGCATCCGCGCGGATACTGCGTCGCTTTTGGCGCGCGCCCGCTCTGTGGTGCCGCGTGCCAAGTCCCTGGCGCCTCTGGACACGATACACACGTAAGTATCGAACATTTGATTTATTGCAGATAACCAGATATATTGGCGACATTTGTTAGGCCACGAATGCACTGGTAGGGCGGTTACGGCGATCTCAATCAAGCCGTCCATGTTGTTTTGAAATCGCCGCCTATCGCCCTCCAGTGCGCCCCCAGTCTTAGCTGCTTCAGTTTATCAAAAACCAAACAAACTATACAACGTAATCAATTAATCATCCTCCTAGAATTATCCCGGTTGTAAGTATCCTAAAGGTGCCCATATGATTTGGCACGATTTGGTACTTATGAAAGCAACTGCCGCCTCACCTTCCAACCCAGAGGGTAAACTAGCCCTTGTTGAGATTAGAGGTTCCAATATGAAATAATAATTTGCAGATACCTACGTTTTTTGAAAAACCAGTGTTTCAGTCAGACAAAAAGGATTTTGAGGGTTTCGTAGGCAACAATGAAGCTCTTGGTTCATATACAATGATGTCCACCCACTCGATGATCTCATGAAATTTCATCAGTCCTTCACTTCGAATTTGAATAGCAAAATGTTAGGTATTAGAGATCGTCGCAATACCTCGGTGAATTCATCTCCTAGAATAAAGTCGCCTAAAAATAAATGCGTGCTATATCTATATTTCGATTGTTATTTAAAATAAGACGAGTGAGTAACAGAGTGAGCACAAGTATGATTATTATCCCATAAATTCCCAAGCAATTACGAAGACAATGGCGACCGAAGTCTTAGGTCCGGTCCAGCTGATTCGTGTATGTATGTAGCCTAAATATCGACTACCCCGTTTCTTCTCGTACCTGCTCGTTCGACCCGTCAAGTTTTTCTTGGCCACACGTGATGGTATAAAAATAGACAGGCCATTGATGCTTGTATCGCGACTGCCCTGGCACTGACATTGAGTTTTCACGACATATCGCCTGCTGATCTATTGGCAATGGACTCTATACAGTCTGTTAGCATTTAAACAATCTTCAGGGCTACTTATACTTTTTTCTCGCATGCTCTTACCTACGCCTTCTTACTTATGCCAAAATAAGTAATTCACCCAAACTTTAAGGACTTAAACAGTCCATGAACTCCATAACGGACTGTGCTGTGTGCTGTGCGTAACTGCGTAAGTAACGACCAAACCTGTTGTTTAGATACGACTAATTAGACGACCATTGTTAGAAATATGTAACAAGAATACGCTCTCTCTTATTTGGTTGCGATATTTTCAGCGTGGGTGTAGATTTCATAGGCAAATCTCCGTACGCAGAGGCAACGGATCACCGGATAATTATAGACTGGTTAAATGCCAGCAAATGTTGTGTTGTGTGTAGTGCTGTAATAAAATGTTTTATGGTTTATTTTCATTGGGTAAACTTGTTTTTGTGTCTAATTGCGTCATTTGAAATATGTATATTTTGCTGATGAAAGTACATTCTTACCGAACTGGAAAAAAATACTGTTAGACCCAACCACCAGACACCTTACTACCCAGAAGAAAATAATGTACTTACAACACTTTCAGAAGGACACTTTTTCGAGTATGGTGATAGTATAGGTAAATTAAAAATATCCTAATTTTATATAGAAAACTCCCGTGAGTTTGAGACATATTAAATATAATGAAACGGGTCACTCACGTCTTTAAGGTCGAATATCGCTCGACATGTTTCAGACCGGTTCGCGGATCGTGATTGTGGATGGGTTGTACCACCCAAACAGTGTTGAATACTACGTCTGTGAAGAGTGTGGACGAGACTTTAGCATGTGACGTTGTGAGTGTTGTGTGTAGTTCGGCATTGAACAATTGTGAAGAAAACGAGGCCGCCGCCTTCACCCGCGCCGAGCAACCGAGCGGACAGGGCACGGGCACGCAGTGCTAAGAAAACCGCCGCCGCGATAGGTGCTCATGATTAAGGACCGCGAACCGGTCTGAAACATGTCGAGCGATATTCGACCTTAAAGACATGAGTGACCCGTTTCATTATATTTAAAAATATCCTGATTAACTCGTCGATAGATTCTTTTACATTGACATGATTGTAATTTATAAGAAAATGTTGTATTGTATAAATGAATAAACCAAAACACGGTCTTGTGTGGTTCCACGCGTCTACAAAATCTCCAGCCTTGGAGCGCAGCACAGCACCCAGCTACTCGCACCTTACGTAATACTTATATACCTGGTAACTATACTGTCAGCAGCTACAAGCATTAACATTCTACCACACTTGTATATTGTCCTCAGATATTCCTACGGCGAGCCGATTCCGTACCGCTTCAGCAATGACGCATATGTGGCTGCACTCCCACCGTCCCTCCGCAGCGTCGTCCACCACATCAACCACGTCTCCTTCTACAAGTACCAAGAGCCCCCGAAGAAATTTACAGGTAAGTATAGGTAGCAGCTCTGTAAGCACAGCGATAGATACACTACAACAAGAACTCAATAGCAACTCATAGCAATACTGACGAGTGAACCTACCTTATCTTCAACCTCGCTAGTACTCGAATTCCGTAACCCCTAACAGTCGGTTCCAGTGTGCCCCCCGTGGTAACATGAGGTGTTCTCGCCAGGACGCGGCCACCTCGCGTGCGTGCGCTACTCCGGAAATAAGGCCTTCTCCAACCGCCTACCCCTCTACAAGGAGATGAGCATCAGAGACGACGTCAATCTGCTGTCGTTCTATGCGAAAAACAGGCTCGCCGCCGCCGGCCTGGCCGGCGACAAGGCCACAGGTACAAAGACTGCGCCGCAACTAACGCTCGCTCACCCTGCTTAATTAAATATGAAGTTAAACATACGCAGTCGACACCCGCCTTGCGGGTTTAAACAGGAATATAAAGTCCGTGTCTAACACTGTGTGTGGTGTCTCTTGCAGCGGGCGCGCAGGAACAGCCGACGGCGGCGCTGAGCGCGTAGCCCCCGCGCCCCCCTGCTCCCGTCCCTCGCGCGCGCGGCGCGGGCGTGGGCAAACCCTGCGCCCGCGCCGCGCGAGCCCTTCGCGTACTCTGATCTCGGTATAACACACCACTAACCTAGATCATCTATTTTTTATCCATTTATTCAGATATTATAAACGAATACAAAACGAACGAACTATAATTTATTTTTCTAGTCATATTTAGTGACGGAACGACTCTGCGTTTTGGAGAGGCTCCTGTCACTTAACAGAACTGATTTTAAGTAATAATAAATGATTTTAACCGATCTCTCAGTTGTTTTAATCGTTCCGCATGACAGATCCAGGCTTCCATAATGCTTCGCTTTACAATAACATTTTCGATTAATTATGTTTTTATATTAATTCAGCACACGATAAAACCATTGTACATATAAAACATATAAAGTCTATAAATAAGCTAAGAACTTTAGGACGAGGTATCATTTCATGAAATTCAAGCAGACGCGTCGCAATCAGGCAAATGCAGCTTTCGAACGTTTCACAGTCACAGCATGTGTGGTCCAGTCAATGCAGCATCAGGTTTGCGATGAGGCTTAGCGATCACGCTTCAGGGTCTTCAGTGCTTGTTGAGGAAACCCGATTGATTGCAGCAGCGACGCTTCTTGTCGTTTGTCTTCTGGTTTTGAAAAGACTAGCTGTGCTACTGTCCATATTCAGATTAAGTTATTTATCAATCTACTACATCCTTAGACAATCTTCTAAGTGGTGTAAATTCCAAAAATCTCCTATCCCCACTCAAAGAGCAAATATTATTTCTAACGGATACAAAGTTAATCTTGAAAAGACCCCACAATCACCACAAAATCGTCAAGCTCATCTGTAATAAACCGCACGATTTGGTCCGTCAGTTTTTCCACACGCTGGTCTTTTCAAGTGTCACTTAACTCGTTGGTAACACGGGCCGGGGTGCAGTGAAACTGCAGCCGTGGAGGCCGAGCCGCAAGTTCCAGGCCCCCAAGACGATGGAAGACCCCTCAGAGGAGCTGAAGGCTGCCAAGGCCGAGAGGGAGGCGAGGTTCCGGGCTTCTACCGTGGAGCCCGTGATGACACCAGCGGCGGATCTGGCAGAGATCAAAAGGAAGAGGCAGGAGGAGGCCCGCGCTGCTGAGGAGAAGTAAGATCTTACCCACTTCTATCAGAGTTTTAACTCGTATCATGAATCTACAACTACTTTTCTGGCTTAGTTTGGTTACGGTGACTAAAGATAAAAATAATGAGAGCATCCTTTAAGAGATCACAGGCTTAGGTAACTTTTTTCAGTTTATATCTGTATTTATATCAAGGTGTTAGGTGCATAGGGCTATCCCAATGATAAGAAGGGAAGAACTGGGAAGAACACAACACGTATGTTGACCTAGTGCAGATACCTATAGCTTCAAAATTCCCGTGATGGAAACTTACAAACATGAAATGAAATGATTTTGATCTCTAACTTTGTTTCAGAGCTTTGAAGGAAGAAGCGAAACGTGAAGCTGAACGCAAGGCGCAGGTAATCATTGTCTATGGACCACCTTAAAACTACTAGGTCTACTCCAGTCATCACGAGATTTTCCAATAAGTACCAAATAGTAGTAACAAATCTAATCGCTAAACTGTAGTTAACGCATAGTTAACGTCGAATCGGGTAGTTGACTCAAATGTTATTAGGAACTCCAAACGAGACAAGACAATAAAATATGCCTTATAAAAACAAAAGCGTTTAAAATCCGTGATGTCACGAACTTCTAGCGCCATAGTAAATATGACAAACATTCCAAAGGTGCGTTTTGCAAAAAAAGACAGAATATCCTCATAAATCTTTAAAGACATAAATGTGATTATTTATTCTTTTGTGTTACGGTTTTTACCATTTGAATTTTGATCTTTTATCGAGAGAATGAAATTATTGATTTTCTTAATTGGTGTCAATGTCAACATCCATTATCAAGATCCCAAATATTTAAAATCTAGCTTGCTCTAGCTCTTGTGTGTTAGCGAAAGGGGAAGGCGCTAGGTATAGAGTGAAAACATCTAGTAAAGTAGGCACCTGGTGTTCCAGGCTGAGCGTGAATCCGCAGAGAAAAAGAAGGCCGAAGAAGAAGCTCGCAAGGCCGAGGAAGCCAAGCGTAAGGCTGAAGAAGACGCCCGCAAGGCTGAGGAAGAAGCCCGCAAGGCCGAAGAAGCACGTCTTGCCGAGGAAGCCAAGAACGCTGAAGAAGCAAGATTAGCCGAAGATGCCAGAATAGCCGAAGAGGCTCGTTTAGCTGCTGAAGAGGCGCGTCTGGCTGAGGAAGCCAGGATAGCAGAGGAAGCACGTTTGGCCGAAGAAGCACGATTGGCCGATGAAGCGAAGAAGGCAGAGGAGGCCCGTTTGGCCGAGGAGGCCCGTCTGGCAGAGGAGGAGAGGCAAGCAGAGACCAGGAGACAGGAAGAGCTGGCTCGTCTTGAAGAGCTGGAGAGACAAGCACAGGATGAGCGAGAGGCGGAACTCGCAAGACAGGTAATTAAAATCACCTAACTAATTACGAAAATAAAAAAATACACAACGAATGGATCTACGGAAAGATGTAGGTACAGTCAACAGCAAAATGTAGATGCTCATTTTAGTACTTTATCGCACTGACGTAACAATACCTACTGCGACAGTTGGGATGCGTCAAAGTAGCTAACGTGACAAGGTACTAAAATGATCATCTACTTTTGCTGTTGACTATATTCATATTCATTTATTAATAATTATCGATATTACATGTCAAGGTTTCCTACTAGAACACCCACCACCACACCACCACCTCCTCCTCAATGAATTTACAACAAGATGAATGAATATTCGCAGTAGGCAACTCATACGCACCACCACTACCATATCAGCCCAAGGACGTCCACTGCTGGACATAGGCCTCCCCCAATTTCATGGGGGTAAATGCCATAATCCCCATGCTCGGCATGCGGGTTGGCGATCACAGTAACTCCACCGCACTCCAGGGATGCTGCTGCCCATCCCACGGTGGTCTTGGTCGCAGTTTTAGGACATACTCGGGTCCGCAACTCTCGTACGCAATAGGTACCTATTACCTAATTTGTGACTCTATTTCAGGCGGCAGAGTTAGCGGAGATCGCGAGACAAGAGTCAGAGCTGGCCGCCGCCCGCCTGGAGGAGCTCTCACACAGCGGCTCTGCGGCCGAAGTTCCCGAGGCTGAGCCGTACGTAACATGTATCAACTAATAAATTACAGATTTCCTTACAATCCTTACACGATTCTCCTCATCCTAGTTATTCTGGTTGCATCTAAAACTAAGTTCCCGCCTGCCACTTCGTCCCGAGAACCGACCAGATTTTTTGCGACAGTGTTTGCCATAACCCTCCAACCCAGAGAGGAAACTAGACAATATTTGAGCTTTGGCAGTGGGTAACTTGACTATTTTGGAGCAGCACAAACTTCTCTAACTTGTCTAACTCCACTTAACTACAGCTGACATAGACAACCAGTTTAACAGGTGAACCTGCCGAAGCACGTAAACAGCTCTCAATTAATAACTGTTCATAGCACCCATCAATGACCAGCCTTTAATACACCTTAATATTATCCCATTATACTGAGGGAACCCAGGGGTCCGCATAGTATATCTAGTCCCAATAATTGGCATAGGCTACTGCCTAATAACCACCTACCTACCCAGTAATAGTACCTACTAGTACTATTATTATAAAAGACTGCTGTCTGACCTTCCATTCCAACCCAAAGCTTTCTATGACAATAGAAGATGAGCTTTTATTATTAATTACAGCGAATTCCAAGACGCCGAGCCCGTTGTGGAGGAGCCCGAATCCCCCGCCGTAGAAGACCCCGCGCCCGCTGAAGACCCCGTCGAGGCCAGCGAAGACGAACAGGCGGAACCCGATGTCACGGACGAAGAATAAACTTAACATCAGCCATAGATACATAGGAAGAAAAATTCTGTGTTCACTAGCGAAACAGCTTGGTATTTAAACTCTGTAACACTATTGAACAAGACTTAGAATCAATGGCTCATTTGTGGTTCTTCCACTTTAAAGTTATGGAACATAATGTTTCAATAGTTACCATGAAGGGATACGTGGGAATCTCTATGCATTTACACAATCTAATAAGATAACGCTAAATGTCATTCAATTTTTTTTTTTTAATGATATAATAGCATTAATGTAAGTCCCCAACACCTGAGTTTTCTGTTTCGTAATCAAATTACGTATCAATGAAAACATACTCCTAGTACCTTCATGTGTTTGTAAAACTACCACCGTTAACATTTTAAAAGTTTATTATTACAAGAAAACAGTTAATGTTCTAGGTTAAGTGTTCAAAATTGTATTTTTGTTAAATTTTAACAGTAAAAGACATTAACAGTTGTCTATGTGTTTATTTATTTGATCGGTCCCAACTTACACCACCCGCATCTAGAGGACTGCTTCGACGTTTACCATGTCATCAGCCCGGCTAGTATGATGGCTTATGCTTATACCGTCACGTTATATGGCCAAAATGTACTGAAACGTCACATAAAACGTGACGGTATAAGCTATCATACTAGCCGGGCAGGTGACTGGTCATTGTGGCACTCTTTGGGGGAGGTGTATGTCCCGCAGTGGATATCTTTCGGCTGATGTTTATTTATTTTATTAAGTGTCTCTGGCTTACAAAAAATACACCCGCCATTAAAATTAAGGAGGTGACTGCTTTGATAGTTCAACATCAACAATGGTTAATCCATCACATTCTATTGATGCATTATTACAGCTGCAGTACTAAGACAAATTTTCAAACTAGCATGACTATACTCCAATCCAGAGTATCATTTGAAAGTTTTATTTCATTTTCCTAATAATAATAATCGTTCTGTGGGTTGGTTGTATGAACTCGAGGCTTCGAAAACTCGAGGTCTTTACGGGCCCTTGTTCCAGTCACTTAAGCATAAAAAAGGGCTAACCTCGGAATGAGAGATAATAAGCTGGAAACTCGTATACCTTCATTTTGGCGTTCTATATGTTGTCTCAAGTCTCATACAATCTCGTGTCTCAGCGTAAATAATTCAAGATCAAATGTCAAAAAAAAACGGTTATTCGTGAATATTCAAGTTTCTATAGCACAGCCATACGCCATAAAGAACATTCTGCAATGCAAGATCGGGTGGGTGAGCGCAAAAACGAGTGAGCGCATGAATAAATATTATTGGGACAAAATCCCCCCATGAAATTGGGGGAGGCCTATGTCCAGCAGTGAACGTCCTAGGGCTGATATGGTGGTGGTGGTGGTGGGGACAAAATCTGTCGCAAATTTTATACGAGATTTTGAAACTTGAGACAACTTAAAGAACGGCAAAATGAATGAAAGTGTGGTTTGGAGCTTATCATCTCTCATTCTGAGGTGAGACCCCTAATATGACTGGATGACCTCGTCTCACCTCATCATCTAGTAACTTTAGCTGGTTGTTGCACCAGTGCAAGAGGCTCCTAGAAGAGTGAGGCCCTAGGTGGTTGCCCTGGTCTCCACCCCCAAAGGCAGACCTTGAGGAACGCCTTCAGCAGGGTTATGTATCATCATCACTATGTTAGCCGAACGACGTCCACTGCTGGACATAAGCCTCCCCCAAAGACTTCCACAATGACCGGTCCTGCGCCACCCACATCCAGCAGACACCCGCGACCTTCACCAGGTCATCAGTCCACCATGTGGGGGACCTGCCCACGCTACGCCTTCCGGTACGTGGTCGCCACTCGAGAACCTTTCCGCCCCAACGGCCATCGGTTCTATGTCCCCCGCCCACGCCCACTGCCACTTAAGTTTAGCGATTTGAAGGGCTATGTATATAGGCCAATAAATCTAATGATGATGATGATGATGATGTCTCAGAATCTAAATAAGCGCTTTCCTGTACTGGGGTGATTGTTCATGATCACTATAGAGAGGAGAAGTATTTGGAGTTGCAGGCGTCCATAGGCTGTGGTGACCGCTTAGCATCAAGTGGGCTGTACATTTGTTTACCGCCTACATGGTATAAAAATAAAATATGAAAATAAGTGTGCATAGAATAAAGATAAATATAATTATTAATTACAGTTCATAAGTCCATTTTCACTATTTCTTCAGCGGTTTTTGATACTTCCTCCTTGGTTATATTCTTGACATTTTTCTTTTGAGGTGCTTTGGCTGGCTGCTTGGGCTGCTGAATAGGCTTCGGGTTCTTATTTATTTCTACAAATTGTTTATCTATATCTTGAACTTTCTGCTTTAACTAAAAGAAAGTTGAGTTTAAATTAATTTTATAGTTTTTTCGGAGGCAGAGTTAATTTGCAATGCAATTTACTTTTATTTAATTGTTATTTTTATTTTAACTTTATCGCACAAAACAAAACAATGTGTTCGAATGGCGGACTTAATGCTATAAGGCATTCTCTACCAGTCAATCATTCAATTATACATAAACATTTGGAGCAAGCATTTAAAAACTAACTTTACTTAAAAGCTTAATTATTTAGTATTTACTAAGTAAAGCTCATCATCAACATTCCAATTTATTACATTTTATTTAATCTTGATTAGAAAAAAAGAAATGTATGGAAAAAAAGATATGCTGAGCCGACCCCAAATAAATGGGAGAGATCAAGCAAATGATGATGATTTAATCTTTATTGCACAAAGAAAACTTTATAGTCCAAATGGCGGACATGAAAATGATGACATGTTCTCTACAGCATCCTTTGCTCTACCAGACAACCTTTAGGCAAAGCAGATAAATTGTTGATGGTGCAACTTAGACAAAAAAAAGTATAAAGACAGGAAGGATACATGCAATATAATATGATATAAAACAATTTGGACAATTTCAAAATTACTAGTTGAAGTTTCCAGGTATCATAGGGCTGACTCACTCCTTGCCCAGCGGATTGGCATAGCCATCCAACAGGGGAACACAGCCGGCCTTATAGATACTCTCCCCAGGGTTCCGATCTGAGGGATCTAGTTTAGTTTTTTATTTTTATTGTTTAGTTTATATAGTATATTAATTTTAGTAATAAAAACCAAGCAACTTACATTTTTTAATCCTAAATTTACTGCTTTTGCCTTAGTTTTCTTTAAACTTTTAGCTCCTGCCACTTTAAAAACATTAGCTTTAGGTCCTTTCGGCCCTTTTCCTTTGTTTTTACCCATATTATTAAAAGTTATCACTAATTTAAATTACGGCGCAAGTAAAGAAAAGAAAGAACTTTGAAGATGTTGGTTAGGTTAGGTTAGTGCACTGAGCATATAATCACTACGGTTAGTGGTTATATTCTCTTTGGGTTAGGTTTAGTTTATGACAATGCAAGCTGTGTCATAAGATAAATTACAAAATGACCACAAATAGATAATATTTTATACCTTATTATAATGTAATATAGTCTATTCTTTAGTATTTTGTCATAATATTTATTCCGTCAATTAGTTTACTTGCTACACTTAATGTCAATGTCAAAGCGATGTCAAACCAAACGTCATGTTTGACGTTTGATATTGCTGCGTTCAAGAGAATCTATTCTATAAAATTTGTACCTAAAAACAAACAAATATCATTATTCTTTTATTAAATTCATTAAATTGCCAATAAAGCTGCTCAGCTCTAATAAAAGTCGATAAAGCTGTTCAAATAAATAATTAAATATTGCTTGCTGCTGCGCTAGTGCCAATTCCTATCCACCCAATCGACCCAACCCATCCCTACTCCCTAGCCTAGAGTTTGAGTAGTTCGTCCCCAAGTCCCTCACCCCACCCAAAACCTCCTTTCGGTATTGTTCGTTATCATATCAGTATTTTTAGGTGTTTGATAACAGTATTTTGTATTTTAAAGATAAGAGGCTAATAAACGCAGTCAAGATTACTTACTACAAATACAACGGCAACTTGTCCGCCATGGCTAAGGTAATATGCGACTAACCGGTATAAAGTTTTAGTTATATTATTTTTATTCCTTATTTGCATACTGGCTCTATTTTATTTGTTTCGAGATAAATACCATTAAACCAGTTCCTATGTTAATATCTTTAGCGTGTCCACTAGTTCTAAGCATAGTTTTTCTAAAGCGATTGTACTAAGAGCCCGCGTAATCATATTGTGATTTTCGTTGTTAATAATGACTGAAATTACCAGTGAAATTAAGGTAGGTAACATAAGCAAGAAATAACGCACTAAATTGACTAAATCTAGAAACCAATTCACTTTTTGACGTGATAACGTCTTTAAAATCGTTTTAGTCGGGTGACATGTTCAGAAACTTGTGTCACACCAAAACCTCACGAGCGCGATCGCAGGTATAAGTGAAGTGCAAGTGAAGTAAGACGTTATCACGTAAACATCTCGATCGTAAACCTACTTTACAAACAATCAATTTTTTTTTGTTAAATATTTTTTTTTTCTTTGCAGCCAGTACTTTATTCGTACTGGCGAAGCTCATGTTCGTGGCGGGTCCGGATTGCGCTCAACCTAAAAGAGATCCCGTACGACATCAAAGCTGTAAGTTTAATAAAGGGAGGTGGGGAGCAGCACTGCAATGAATACCGGGAAGTGAATCCAATGGAGCAAGTGCCATCACTTTGTATAGGTGAGGTATATTTTAGAAACTTGATAAAATTCCCTTGAATTCATCATTCAACTTCTTTAATATAGACACATTTATTTTAAATTTCTATGTAATTTTTAGGGTTCCGTACCTCGAAAGGAAAAAAAGTAAAAACGGATCCCTTATACGATCACTTTGTTTTCCGTCCGTCTGTCTGTCTGTCAAGACCCTTTTTCTCAGGAATGCGTGGAGGTATCAAGCTGAAATTTATATCAAATACTCAGGTCTACTGTCCCTTGGAGCTAAAAAATTCAAACTTTCGCAAATTTTCGACACTCGCAAAGGAATCAAAGCCTACAGGGTACTTCCCGTGAACTCAGAATCTTGAAATTTGGTACAAAGCAACGTCTTATTGCACAGATAAAGGAAAAATTGCGAAAACCTACTTTTTTTAAGTACATCATATAATAAAAATACTTTTTACGGAACCCTCGATTAGAGTCCGACACGCACTTGGTCGTTTTTTTTTTTAATTTGAGTCTGTTCACCAATCTGGGTATTATATATAGATAGTTAAGCCAATTATATCACTTAAACATTCTTAGAGCTTTTCACTCATCTCTCAGTGAGTTCAACCAAAATAGTTATTATGTATTTTAAACAAAAACTTAACACAGTATTTCTCTATTTCAGATGGCCACACATTGGTGGAGTCTCTAAGCATAATGCACTATTTGGAGGAGACCCGACCACAGAGACCTCTCATGCCTCAAGATTGCTTTAAACGGGCCAAAGTTAGGGAGATTTGTGAGGTAAGTTCTCTCATTGGCACCATCATTCATAATCAAGCAGGCTGGCACAACTTGCTGCAAAGTCTCAGTGTATCTCACTTCTGTCTCACTTACACTGAGCAAGTTAGATTTTTCTTGTCTCACATTGCATTGCTCAATCTCAAAATAAACTGGATCTAAGAAGAAATAGAGGCTACAATGAAACAAATTTTGGCACCATCCCTATTGATCCCCGGTTATAACCAGGTTTTGGTCTTATGACCTGGACTTACTATAAATAATTTATTTGTTATGTTTATGTGCATTTTTTTATACCTGTAATGTGAGTTCTGCAACTTAAATTGAACTGTCAAATTACAGGTGATATCTTCAGGCATCCAGCCACTTCAAAACCTCATAGTCCTGATATATGTGGGTGAAGAGAAGAAAAAGGAATGGGCAGGGCATTGGATCACCCGAGGGTTCCGTGCAGTGGAGAAGTTGTTATCAGCATCTGCGGGGAAATACTGTGTTGGGGATGAGATCACCCTGGCTGACTGCTGTCTTGTACCACAAGTTTTTAATGCTAGAAGGTGAGTTTATTTGATAAGTAGTGCTGCAGTCTGGGATATTGAAATATGTATCCCATCAAGAACATAAATGTGAAGATAGGAGCCAAGTTCAATATTAAGAATAAAAGAACTGAGATCTAAATGGGTGCCAAGTTCCTTAGATGATTTGAAAAGTTGCTAAGTCTGTCACTAGATTGTTTACAGTAAAACTAATTTATTGCGGCTTAATGCATTTTGAGCCTTAACTTGGCAGTTTTCTATGCAGCATGTTATAATATCATGAAAGCTATTGGATATTTAAGAAAACTGCCAAGTTAAAACTCTAAATGCATTAAGCCCCAATAAATTAGTTTTACTGTTAACAATTTAGTGCCAGACTAAGCAACTTTTCAGATAAATCGTAGTATTTATTGGGGGACAAACTTACACAAATCGACCTAGTCCCAAACTAAGCAAAGCTTGTACTATGGGTACTAGACGACGAACTACATACATACTTATATAGATAAATACATACTGAAATACATAGAAAACATCCAAGACCCAAGAAAAAATATCCATGCTAAATGCACAAATAATTGCCCTCTCCGGAATTCGAACCCGGGACCTCTAGCCTCGGAGGCAGTGTCACTACTAACTAGACTAAACATGCCGTCGAATTATTAAACAGTATCTAATGATCACACACACACACTCACGGTACATGGTGGATTGATGACCTGGTGAAGGTCGCGGGTGTCCGCTGGATGCGGGTGGCGCAGGACTGGTCATTGTGGAAGTCTTTGGGGGAGGCCTATGTTCAGCAGTGGACGTCTTTCGGCTGACATGATGATGATGAATGAAATCACAAGTCATTGGAGAGCCACAACCTTTTCAACTTATCTTTGAATGATGCCACAGACAGAGACAGACTATACCGACCACTTTCTACCTTGTCACTGACAATAATGGACAAGAAGTTGCATGTTTTTGATTTTCTTTAACATCACTATACACTAAAGTTTTCTAAGCCACACTGACATGGGGGGGGGGGGGGGCATTCATTACACTTACTACATACACCCCAAACCTGAATTTTAGTTAGTTACATTAAATTACGATTTTTCTCTGTAGGTATAAACATCCCTTGCTGCTTCAATTCTATCTTTTATGTATTTTTTACTATGTTTAACCCAAGTTTTAATCTACATACGCCAAATCATATTGTAAAGTAACATACCTATTAAGTATATTTAGTGTCCAAAGGAGGGCCTAACCGACTGCAACACAGTTATTTTAACTACTGCAGTTGATTACATGCATTTGTTTTTTATGTAATACTTGTTAATGTGTTAAACAAATCTTTTATGCCAAAGACAAATGTAACCTTACCTAATGTTATGTACATACCCTGTTGGTGACCTGTGTAATAAATAAATAAATAGTCATATTTGACGATATCAGTTTTTAAATAATACATATATATATCTAATATAGACACAAGCTCGAAAATAAATTTAACTATGCAATAAGAACCTTATAAGACAGCTCTAATATAGGACCCATTAGGCCAATAGAACCTCCTGGTGAATAAAAGTCTAGGTAAGCACTAAGCTGTTTTATATAGGCCTAATATTCACTGCCGGTCACTCCCCTAGAAACATACTTGTATTAATGTAAAATGCATATTGTACATTGAAAGCACTAAAACAACTCTATTGTTAACTAACTGCCCACTAACTGGTATGAGCTTGAGCTCCCTACCAAGGTTTACTGAAAGTCTACAGTATGGGGCACTTCAAGAATGAATTGTACAATCTTTCAACGGTCGGCAACGCGCATGTAACTCCCCTAGAGTTGTAGAAGACCATGGGCTATGGTAACTACTTAGCACCAGACGGGATGTAGGTACACTTTTCTACTAACAGTATTAAGAAAGAAGTTTATTAATTCCAGATTTCACGTGGATCTTCGTCCGTTCCCGATAATTCTGCGCATTGACCGCGAGTTGGAGAACCACCCCGCGTTCCGCGCCGCTCACCCCTCCTCGCAGCCCGACTGCCCGCCCGAAGTCGCCAAGTAACAGCCGGAAGTCGACAAGTTACCGCCCGAGGTCGCGCCAAGTTACTGCCCCCATACGAAATCACATTCGGAACCATTTAGACATTTTAGACCAACCGACTATGTAATACATACACACCTACTAATGTAAATTCTCCTAAATAACTGACGGAAGGCGCCAAGTAGCTGCCCGAAGTCGCCAAGTAAACTCGCGCGTGTCTCCATAGGCTACGGTGGCTGCTTACCATCAGGCAGGCCGTAAGCTGGTTTGCCAATGTCGATGTATTAAAAAAGTTATCGCTCTAAGTCGCCAAGTTTCTGCCCCAATGCCACATGACGAACGAAACTAATTAGCATGATTAGCCGACTATTTCATATCTACACACATAAAACTGTAAATTGTCCAAAGTTTGGCTTCTTTTAGACAGAGGAATAAAAATAATAATCTTCCACTCGCTCCTCATCTCTCCTTTAACTAAATATCGTGTATCCCTGTAAGCTGAGTATAATATTGGCTCTTTGAATGATTTATCTAGCGTAGCATATCTTACATTCCTTTAGGATGATAGTGCTATTGCAAGTGTAAGCAGACGAATGAAATGGAAACATCTACTCTCAACTACTACAGAAACGCTTTTTATTGCGTGTAATGATAGTGCTATTGCAAGTGTAAGCAGACGAATGAAATGGAAACATCTACTCTCAACTACTACAGAAACGCTTTTTATTGCGTGTATTGAAAGGACATTAACCATGCCAAAACCATGCTAGGCAATGTGTACATCATAAATCATAATCACTATAATAATTTAGAAAAGGAGTTTATAGATCATTACTAGTGTAGTGTTTGTGTTGCACACAATAGTAGTCTCCATTAAAAACATTAAATAACCTCAAAGAACTGACTTAAAATAGCATGTTTTGTCATGAATTTTTAGATTAAGGATTGTGTATAGTGTGCAATAATAAAATATTAAAGTAATGTGTTAAGTGGCACAATTTAAAAGGAATACATTCTCTTGTCTACAGTTTTTTTAAGGAAGTTTACATGGTCGTTTTTTTTATATTGTACAATTTATACAAACTTGTTATGCTATGTTGTTTTTTTTTCTAGTCTAAGTCGTTTTGTTTTTAGCCGGGATTTTCCGCTATAATATTAGTATAAGGGTATTCCATTATTATAAGCGGCCACTTTTTTAGTAGATCCATTTTTAGTAAATTTATTTTAAGTACAAAATTCAATCTTGCCTAGAAATTATTTATAGATACTTAGATGTGTGTACAAGTTTCATTGGAAGGTTCATTGGAATTATTAGACAAAAGACATGCAATAAACTTTTTGTGAAAAATGTATTTTATTATTTTCTTTCCTCGAGCTTACTTAGAACAAGTACCTTGTCCCATCCTCCACAGAAATAACTAAGGTTTGTACCGCATACTTATTTATACCTACCATACATAAGTAATGCGATATTAGTTCTACGTTGTGGTAGAGGTGCCGGCAAGTATCGATCTAATCTATACCCAACAAGAAGGTGTTGCATAGGAGTACTTAAGGATTAATTTCCAGTAATCCTAACTAAAAATACATTTTCTCCTAATGTAATTTCAAATAACTTGTTCCAAATTCCAATCTAACTTAACTTACACATAATCTATGTCATGAGCATATATGATCACTATTAGTATTCTAACTTATGCTTACTTCCTTCTACTCTTTATTTCTGAATGGATCACGATCACAACTATAATATCTCATTCATAGAATTTCATGTTAAATTGAACGCACCCTTACAGCGCCATCTATTAATGACAGCTGAAACAGTACTTATGTTGCCAGCACCATAGTCTTTACCTATATAGGGGTTAATTTGTTAACCACTTGCGTTCCAAAAGAAACAAATTGCCAAATACTTTAAATCAAAACAGCCTTTTATTTAAAAAAAGTCTTGGACCAGTGTGTGTTGCCAGTGATGACATATGGTACTGAAACGTGGTCGCTTACTATGGGCCTCATAAGAAGGCTCAAAGTCACCCAAAGAGCAATGGAGAGGGCTATGCTGGGAGTTTCTCTGCGTGATCGCATCAGAAATGAGGCCATCCGCAGCAGAACCAAAGTAACCGATATAGCCCTTCGAATCGCTAAACTTAAGTGGCAGTGGGCGGGGCACATAGCACGCAGAACCGATGGCCGTTGGGGCGGAAAGGTTCTCGAGTAGCGACCACGTACCGGAAGGCGTAGCGTGGGCAGGGTCCCCACACGGTGGACCGATGACCTGGTAAAGGTCGTGGATGTCCGCTGGATGCGGGTGGCGCAGGACCGGTCATTGTGGAAGTCTTTGGGGGAGGCCTATGTCCAGCAGTGGACGTCAATTGGCTGAAATGATGATGATGATTAAAAAAAAAACCTTTTTAATATGTAATTTAAGTAAAAGTATTTTTTATAAAATAATTTGGACCTTTTTATATAAACGCCCTCGCCCTTAAGGTAATGTTGTCAATCTCCACGCGGACGTGGGGGTCATGAGACTCGTGGGGCACTGACGGAAATAAACGGTTTCATTTAATTTCATACATATATGTATATTATATTTATCAAGTAGTTATGTCACAGCACAACTTCGTTACATTATAATCTCAAATAATGAAAAAAAATTGCAGTTAACATTATCAGTTTTAAGTTATTTAATTGTTACTATTTTTATAATTTAATATCAACTCAAACACAGCAGGGTAATTTTGCCCAGAGTGTAGTATAGCAACACCGTGCTCTTGGCTGTCAAACGTATCGAACGCCCTCGTTCGCTTCGGAGGCTCCGAGAGACTTTTTACGTTCTATCGTGCCGTGCTTGGATCGAATCGAGAGTGTTGCTGTGCTGTTGTTGTGTTTGCGTCCGAAACTGCGACTCACTCGTTCCGTGCCACAATAAAACATGAATCCAGTACTGTGCTAAGTGATTAAATAACAATGTCAGTCAAAACTTAAATAAGTGCTGTGCTGTGAAAAGTTTTACTTTGTTGTGTGCTTCAGATTTTAAGATGACGGAGAAAAATAAATCTGAAAAGATGACTAATACATCGAAACCTGTTCCCATGAAGCTTTTTGCTGCCTGGGAAGTGGACAGGACGCCTTCCAACTGTATTCCAAGGTAAGTTTGATAGATGTTAGTCAGTTTTTAAGAGTTGGAAGGGGTATTTTTAAGTTAGCTTTTGCGGTTGCTTAAGTGGTGAGTTGTGGTTAGGCTGGCAGCGGAATTGCACGATTGAATAACGTGCCACAATACACAGTGTATAGGTATTTGTGTAATCGAACCACTGCCGGCGTATTGTCGCGTTCCATGCACATATACTATTTGTTTTGAATTTGTTTGTATTTGTACTGGCTTATTGGAGATAGCATGCGTTCATTGCCTTGTTACTCAATAAGCAGTGCAGTTAGATAATTATGTAATGACAGGAAAACCAGAGGGTTGAAATATTTAAAATCAGTGCTAAGAATCAACCTAATATATTTGTTTGAGACCAAAGAAGTCAAAGACCTGAGGTTCATTGTCACTCAAGTTTACCATCATAATGTTTTATTATTGCTTTTCTTATTGGAGTCAATATTGTTATTGTAGTTATTATGATTTTGATTTTCTGGTTTCCATAACATTCCACATGTACATATACATGTTGATAGGTTGTATGCAGATACCAGGAATATTTAGATTCAAGTTTCAATTTATATCTAGTTGTAAAAATGTTGTTTAACACCCAGAGTTATATGTATTTATTATATAAGTGAAATTTGCTTATAAGTAACTAGGCCCACCATTGGTTGTAAAAATTACATTTAATCATTATAAAATCCACATATCAGTAATTTCTTTTGTTTACATTTGACTATTTGAAGTTATGTTTGACTATTGACTATGATCAAAGGAAAAAGTGTCACTCGAGTGCCATATTTAAAACCTCAAGGATTTAGATAATAGTTGGTGAGATTAAATTGCCTGAATTGAATGCACAATTACCATACATTTTGTAAGGGTCAGCAATACCTATGCGACACCCCTGGAGTTGCAGGCATACATAGGCTTCGGTGACCCCTTACTATATACAAATAGCCACATAATGGTCCTGATGCACCAACAACTCCCATCTTCAATAAATTTTCATCAGGAAGAAGATGAGATGAAGTAGATGTTAAAACTAACAAATCAATTCCCATTGAGGAAATCATAATGTTCTGTATAGCTGAAGATTTGTTGACAGAACTAGGTAATGATAATGAACAATGTTTATGATTCTATTTATGAACTTTCTTATCACCATTAATGTATTGACAAAAGTGATAAGATTGAAGTCTCTTATCAAAATATAATATTGTTGTTTGTTTCATTAAACAGCACATTTCACCAGAATACAAAATCATAAAATACATGGATTTATATTCCTAATTAAAGTAGTATCCATACACCATTTTCCACATTGTGGTGTTTCTAGTGCAACTGCCCGGCTAGTGTGATAGCTTATACCGTCACATTATATGGCAAAAATGTACTGAAACGTCACATAAGCGTCATACTAGCCGGGCTGGTCCTACATACCATAGCATGCCTACTGTAATCACCTTGTAAGATGAGTGAAACAGGGATCAATTCTGAGGTCATAAATAAATAAATACATAATTGTGGGCAATCTTAAACAAAACAAAAGAACCTAGTCCCATACTAAGCACTTGTATTATGAGTACCAGGTGACAATATTCATGCTTAAAAAGAAAAATGAATACATAGAAAACATCCAGGATCAAAAACAATTAATCATACTCATCACACCAAAAAATGCCCTGTCTAGGATTCAAACCCTGGACCACCTACTTCATAGGCAGGGTCACTACAGCAAATGGCTGAAAAGTCATTCATATATAACTATCTAATACAATTTTTTAGTCCGCAATACAGGATCTGATCTTTATGTTACTAACATCAAATACATCTCCTTAATCCTCGGGTTTATAAAGCCATTCATCAACATAAAATTACAGTCATCTAAGTTTACTTCCTATCAGAAACCTGAGTGTTTGCTTGGCTATGCCCCTGACATGTAAAAACTGACACAGAGAGAAAAACACTTCAAATTCTATGTCTATTATGTATATAAATCTAAAAAAATAGTAATCTCTGTATGCCCAATGGTTGGCTGGTAGAGAATGCCATTTGGCATTAAGCCCGCCATTTGTACAATTATATTTTGTGCAATAAAGTTTAAATAAATAAATAAATAAATATACATGATAGGAAAAACGTAAAATGTCCTAAACATAAAATTACACCAACACCAATTGTATAATCTTGCCAAATCTAAGCAGTTGAGAACTGATGAATAGGTATTTCAACCAACCTATCAACTAATCTTATGGCATAATTAAGAATAAGAACAATACCCTATTTTTATTGGAAGTTAATTAAATGCACTTTCTTTAGCTGGATCTTACATATGAGTCAAGAGCTACAATTGCGTACCGGTCATGCAAATGGAGTCAGCTCCGCGGATCAGAACAGAACCATAAAACAATTGGTATAGGTACAAGTTATAAGAGGCGCCAAATGCCTCGACTTTAGTTTGGTTTGCAGAGCGACCAATGGCTGCATTAATAAGCCCAGCTACCATGATATGATATATGGTCATGTTTTATGCGATTTGTGCCGAAAAATATGACTTCTTAACCTATCGTGCTAGGATCGAAGAGTGTGGCCTAAAGGACGCAAACCGTCGACATTAGGCTTGGTCACATAGCGTGCGTGACTTCCGCGCAGCGCGACCGCTTCGCACCAGCACGTACGGTAGGTAAAAAGTTCTTGCCACGCAGGCTGCGCGACGCGAGCGGGACGATCTCATACATCTGCCTATCATGCTAGTTGGGCTGATCGGGGAGTGCAGCCTGAAGGACGCAAACCGTCGACATTAGGCTTGGTCACAAAGCGTGCGTGACGTTCGCGCAGCGCGACCGCTTCGCACCAGCACGACGTACGGTAACAAGTTCTTGCCACACAGGCTGCGCGACGCGAGCGGGACGATCTCATACATCTGCCTATCATGCTAGTTGGGCTGATCGGGGAGTGTGGCGTGAAGGACGCAAACCGTCGACATTAGGCTTGGTCACAAAGCGTGCGTGACGTACGCGCACCACGACCGCTTCACACCAGCACGTACGGTAACAAGTTCTTGGCCACACAGGCTGCGCGACGAGTGCGGGATGATCTCATACGTTCCGGCGAGCTGCGGTCGCGTTGCGCGGCATCCGCTTGCGTCGAGCACGTGTGACTGTCCAACGACTGGAATGTGATCACAGGTGTTCCATGCACTACAGACAAACGTGAGAATTGAGGCTTTCATTATCCGTCCGATGATGTGGTTGTTATTTGAATGACATCTAATCGGGGAACGCGACTGGTAGTTTGTTTTCTTTATATACCTACTGTCTATATATTTACTATTCTTTTAGACACTTAGTTCAGGTGTCTATTGCTGGGAAAATGCCTAGAAATATAATGGGCAGCATGATCTGATCGTGTTTACGTCCTACGTAAAGCATTTGTCTCTCGCACTTACATTCTTGCAAATAAAGTTGACGTCCGACATATAAGCGATCATGCTAGACTAGGTAGATGAATGAGCTTCGGGGTCCGTTCGGTTCAGTTAGAACCAGTAGAAGTCTACTCCTAACATTAATATGAGGGACATTGCGTCTCAGTATCACAGTCGGTATAGCCCGCTGTCGCTCATGACTCGGCCGCCGTAATCGATGCGCCCGCGCCGAGGGTGACCGCAAGGTCGCCGGCGGGGGGTGACGAGTGGAGTGGGCGATTGACTCACGACTGATTGCTGCCGGCCGGGATCCGGTGACAAGCACGGAAGATTTAACGGATTAGGTATACTCGTATGTGTTCGTGGGGTTCGCAAGATACTAGTTTACATTTTACAAATACCACGGGCTAATTCAAAAAGGCTTGTAACTTGTAAACATAAGGAAGCGTCTTTACAACTCAGTTTTAAAAAAAGTGTTCATCTGTATTGCAAGTATTTGTGAAATGGGCCTCATGTGGTACATACAGGTCGTGCACTGTGACTGTACGTAGGTATGCTCAATTATTGTTGCGATCTACAGAAATTCAACCCTTTCGGCGAGATTCTCTCCAACACAACAGTAGGTAGTTTAGCGTAAGTATTCAACAAATCACTTCTCTTCTAATTTCTGTGATGAACAAGAATAAGGCTGCGTTGCACCGACTTACTATCACAGACCGATCAACGTTAAATATGGCGCCGACAGCTGTCATGCTATATTAACTTGTCAAACTTTCCATACATTCAAATTTTAACGAACACAGCTTACGATTACAGACGGTTTGGTGCTACCCAGCCTAAATGTTCTTGAGTCTTGGATGTTTTCTATGTATTTAGGACGCTGACAAGATCAATTTTTTTTTAAATTAATAATTCGTTGTAACTGGATTATTTATTTGCTGAGTAGGTAAATTAAGAAGTTTAAGAACACTTATCATTATCACAAAATTTGTCAACCACTTTGTATTGAAAAAAGTAAGTTCGCGTAATAATAAATGGACCATACGGTTGCGATTTTTCGAGATTTCATTGTTGTGTCACATGTTGATTACGGTCACACTGATCAGTCATTCGCCTATTATTCTAAACGATGTTGTCATAGAAGCTAGGCTCAGTAAAAGAGCCGGTGCGACCCACTTGCGTAACTAAAACTCATTATTCAAGGAACGAAGATTGAGCAATTCCCGAGTCTGAAAGGGCCCGTCCGGTCATCGTTGGGGGCCTAAAATAAGTCAATCATACGCCTTTGCTTTGTTAACGCTGACAAGGAAAATGATTGGAATGTTTGTGATTGTCGTATGATATAGGCCGTAACTCTAGTCTAGAAGTTGGAACGTTTTCAAAGGAAGGTTAATATGAATTGAAATATCTACAGATATTACAGGCTCTTAATAGTGAATTTTTATATAAGTTACTCTTGTTCATGGGAGAAGGATTGCCACACAGCGGTTAGATTTTGACATGTATAAGTTGATGGCGATGTTGATATATTGTGACCTATGATAACTTGTGACCGACTGTAGGTACTTAACAGAAGACATGAAGACCCAAATAACTAGCTACTCGCAGGTCAAAGTACCGTAACAGTGCTATGAGTAGAAGAATTGTTAAGAAGTAAACAAATAAAAGAAACTAGGTATCTAATATTAATGTCCACAAAATGGTCGTTGTGTGATGGTAACTAATATCTTAACCTAATTTCGTTCGTTGACATTTTAATAATTGGTTACTTTTACAAAGAGCTACAATGACGCATGTCCATTGCGGCGTCGATAGAACATAATACACTTTAGACTTAAAACCACAGGGTGAGGTTTCAGGGATCAGCGCAAAGCAAATTAGAACTTATTACACAGGTAATAGTGTAGTGTACTTAGGTTTAGACTAGATGAGGTCATCGACACTAAGCAAAAAAGGGGTTCGATCAGTTCACTCACTAACGGTATACAATCTGAGATACGAGGCCGAGGCCGGCGCGAAATTGCCTTCGGTGTGTTCCATTTTTAAATAATAAGTGTGAAGTAATCTTGTTTATTACAGGCCAGTCACAAAAGATTCTAACCGTTTTACAAGTCGTCATAAGGCTAGTGTACACCAACCAAACACTCGGTACGGCAAGGGATTTGTTCGGGTGCGGGTGTAATTACAAATGTTAATGCTGTCAGGCATGCAAAAGCATCCTTGGGCACTTTGTATTATCTTTGAAATTGGCTTGAGGCTTGCAAATTCATAATGTGGTTTATTAATTAAGTTTCAATAATTCATCATACAGCGTCTACAAAAAAACCGTTGCCTGCCGGCACAGGTCCTTAGTCAAGACTCAAGACAATATATGCAGTATTATTTAAAAATCAGAAATATTCCTTGCGATGGCACAGCACTATCTGCAATTCGCTTTCTAATTCCAATCTAATAATATGTCCAATACTTTCCCAACTTATAGAAAGGAGAAAAAACACCCGCAGCGCTTCCTTACCTGGTTGCATAACGGAATTAACGGATATTACTGAATCGCTCGATGATAGTCGATTTTAGAATCGATTTCTTCAATTGAGCACTTATTACGTGAAGTCGACGTAATCGATATGTACTTTCTTAAACTTTCCATTGTGTTTCACGCGAATATGTTTAACGAAATTCGAATCTGGATGTGGACGTAGCACATCCAGATTCGAATTTCGTTATACAAAATCACTGCATATGAGCGTAGCTATCATGTGATGAATTTTTTCATTATGACTTATCGGTCTATCTAAAATAGTGACTGAATAAATATGTAAATATTATTATTATCACCGCCGCCAACATCAATGTCGTTTGGCTTTAATAAACAACTGTGACAAACTATTCTAAAATTTCCTTATGGATTCATAGTAGAATAATTTATAACTCTATGTATTAAATTAACACTGTCGCGTCGCATCCATTCATGGTTATTTTAGGAAAAACACATTTTTTGTCACCAGTTATCGACTCACTATAGTCACTATACGACATTGGCTTTTTGCGGTTTCGAACCGTGGCGTTCGTACTACTAAGCTAATATAATTATTAGTGTAAAGTAAGTTTGTGTTGAATCTCTGCCCATCGACCGTACGCCACGCTCTTAAATATTATATTTATTACAAACAAGAAACTAATCGAATGGTATCTTTAGTCAGAAACTGATTGTCACGCACACGCAAAGAGCAATGGAATGGAAGCGGTTGAGGAAGGAAGCAAAGTTTCAGACGTAACAAAGCGGACAGCTAGGCTGAATGATAGTGTGGCCCGTAAATCAAACTCGTGGTGCAAAACTACTGGAGTGGAGAGAACATAAAAGACCAGTTCGCAGACCCCAGATGCGATGGAAAGATGACATCCAAAAAGTAGCGGCCTCGAATTGGATACTGACAGCTCAAGTTAGGTTGAAAGTGGAAATGGTTCAAGGAGGCCTACACCAAAATGGTTGAAGGATGATGACAGATAAGAATAGTCTGTAAACAGTTACAATAGTCTCGGGTCTGTATTTTTCTCGATTTTATTAGCTACCCGTTCTTATGCCATAATAAGCGATTTCACCCAAACCATGTATGTATGTACAGTGAGCCAAGTACGGTATTCTCACTTTAACGCAATTTATATATTTGAATCAGTTATTTAATAGACTCGCCGACCAACCGCGACGATACGAGACCAGGTATAAAAATAAAGAAAATAAACTAGCACGCACTGTATTATCGAAACTAAAACTGTATAGTAATAGCCCTAACGTAATGTGTATAAAGATATTTAATAAAATTTGCGACGAGATAGAATGCTTAAGTTCTGGAAACATCTTCAACCACCGTCTAAAGACGTTCTTGATAAAGAACTCTTTAAATGAATTCCTGGATGACAAAAATGAATAAATGAATAAAACAATTTTGTACCTACCTGCACTGCATAATAACTTGAACTGAAGTAATCACTTGAATTAAATATTGTTATTAGATAAGTTAGTATATATACTCGTAAGTACTATTATGTGCCCTGACAGGGCGTCATGTACAGACTTTCTCAAAATGTAACCAAATACCATCATTATTGTACCTACATGACTATACTTATACAATGAATAAATGAATATGAATATGAATTTGGTATACTACTTAGTCAACTAAATGGATGACCAATTTCTTGGTTGATTGTATGTACATAGTACATACATATTTGCCTGCGTTCGCGTGTGTTCTTCACGTAACAAAGCATTAACTTGACTTGAGCATGATAAATAACAGTCAATCACAATAAAATATTTACGATTATGAATGGTATATATACTTTGCAAGTCTTATTAGCGCTTTGTTTCAATGCATTCATGCATCATTGGTTAGAAGTGGACGCTGGTTTCACAAAGCCACAAGTTACAATTCTAAACTCGCAATACTACGTTTGACATGTAGCTTCTTGAAACAACAGGCCACTGAGGGTGTGTTGTCATGATTATCCTATCACGTTGTAAAAGGTAAAACTTCCGGCATATCCGCTATTCTGTTTAATAGAGTCTTCATTAAGTTTAAATTAGTAAATAAAAGGTTCTTTGTTCGTCCCAGAGTTTATGATGATTCGTATCGTGTTGAGTGAATTTCTTATTTCTGATTTCGTAATCAGAAATAAGAAATTCGCTCAACACATACATATTTTACACCACACCTTGCCAAAAAGCGCGTTTTTCCGCACGCTGCGCGTCCGGAAAAACCCACTTTTTGGCCAAGTGGTGACGAAAATTGTGCACAAAACACGGGTCGTAAAACAGAAAGCCCTCTCTCGCATATTTATGACCCTCGCCTGCGACTCGGGCCTTAAACATCTGCGATATCGGCCTTTCTTTGTTTTACAACCCTTGTATCGTAAATAGCTATTGCCTCTCTAGTCTGCGCTCTCTCCATCTGGCTCTCTTTAGGGCCACCTTCTTGATTCCTTACCTATACGACGTGGCTGTCCTTTATTTTGTTCATGTAAGTAGCTTACCTGTGGTAATCCCTACCCCGCTTATTTAAATCTTGCCTTCCATGACGTCAAATATAAAAGTATTTAAGTCGAAGTCTGTCAATGCGATCCCATATTGTTAGCAACACGAGCGCCCCCTAGCGGCTTCGACTGGAACCTGACATAAAATGCAGTACCACCACCGCGCGACCAGTCAATAAAGAGGGGTGAACTGATCGGCGCGCGTCAATATTCACTGGAATTTGTTATATTAATGATTGAAGTTAAACTAACTTATAATTTAATAAACCTATTTTGAAAAGAGTTCGGATCTCACTTCATTTTAACACTTTGATGGACACTATTCCAGACACAATAGAAATAACAATAGAATTACGCCTATATGCGTCTACTGTCCATCAATGGCATCAATGCATAAAAATGTTTATAATACCGATCGCGGGGAGATATGGCAGTCCTATAAATTAGGAATAGAAGAGAAAAACTAAGCATCTCCATTATCCTGTCGCACTAACGACGTGTCAGTCACATGTGTTGAGGAATCGAACGGGCTCATTTGCCACTGACAAGAGTGACATGGGAATATGGACCTGCCAATGATTAGTTCCAGTCTTTTTTGTCACGAATTTAGTCGTCATCTGTTTAGATTGCCATTGATTCTTAAGTATTATGCACATTGTGTTTACTTACTAAATGTCATTAGAATGTTAGGCATAAAGGCAAGAGTTTTTGCGGATAATGTTTTGTACTTACTGAAATAAAAAACTTACCCTTTTGATTCATACTGTGTTCAATCAATACACAGTGGATTTTTTTGTTCTGCCTCAAAATGCCAGATCCTACAGAAGGCCAGTGTAATCATATATTAATAGATACTTAATATGAAAAAAACATATGCTCTTCTGTACCCTCGCTATGTTTTTTTAAATATTGTTTACCAAAAAAAAACAAAGGGACGATAATAAAGTAAATTCAAAGTAACTGCAACGCCTTTCAAACGTACCTTCTCGACCCCCAGCGAGTCTCGAGTAACTCGCACGTTGAAAAAAACTGATCGAATCGTATATAGTTGATATATGTACAAAGGCGAACTTATAAGGGATTTCTTAGCTAACCTTTACATGTTGTGCACATTGATTCTTATGTTCCATGATGAGGGAACTTGTACAGTCGACGTCAACAATATGTATAAATTATTAGCCTTAACACGATCGAATAAGGTCGACTGTACTCGCCTCGCCGCAAGGCCGGGCGGCCGTGATAACAGTGCATTGGTTTGAGTAAACTTATATAATTGCTTTGAATCTGAATAAACATAGCTAATACACGTTTTATGTATAAACTACTTCAAAGGCATGTACATCCTTATTACAATAAGAATAACGGTTATGTTCGAGTGAGCAAGCTAAAAAGGCGTGCACGCGACGACGCCAATAGAGTATACGCTTATGCGTGCGTTTTTCTTTTGTTAACTAGGCTTCTCAAGCATTAATACACCTACGGTTAAGAGCACAAGGTTTTTAAAGTCACCGGTAATATGCTTTACCAATTCTTTCCAAACTATTTTTTTATGACATAGGAGGAAACGAGCAGACGAATCGCCTGATGGTAAACTTGCAGCTATCTCTTAATCGCTAGGTATTACGAGATTGTCCCGACGATTAGCTGGCGTTCAAACCACTAACGTTATTTTTTATATGTAAACAAATTATAATTAGCTAATATACATTAATAGTTTGTTCACCTCTAACTATTAATTTAATTAGCATAGCACTGGTACAAGATAACGAAGTCTAAATCACAACCGGTTTTCCTGAAGTGTATAAATACTTATATAAATTTGTACGACTGTACGATGTGGTTTTTAGTTCTTACGAATATTTGAAACACGCAATACAAAACAAATAAAATAACTTGAAATATAGTTTATTATTATATGTACTCGTGTTACTTATTTCAATCAGTTTAGTTCAAAAAAATCCATAGAATATGAGGTTTTCTTAGATTCTGAGCAGTTCAATACCTCCACCACCACCATATCAGCCGAAAAGCGTCCACTGCTAGACATAGGCCTCCCCCAATTTAATGGGGGGTAAGTGCCATAATCGCCACGCTTGGCATGCGGGTTGGCGATCACAGTATCTCCACTGCACTTCAGGGATGCTGCTGCCCATCCCCGTTCAATACCTACTTGTATTATAGTCCGAAATACATGTAGAATGATTGATGTCATATCATACACTTAAAGTTATTGACGTCTATAGAGTGTTGTAAATATTTGAACTATAGTTAGGTTTACTACTAACCTCACCAACGCAACTGCCGAAAAATAATCTTAAATTTGAACAGCATTTATTTATTTAATTCTTTGGGATACAAACAGGCAAATGTTCATAAGCCAGTTTCCACTACTAATTAATAATAATAACATATTTGTTGTTCAGACCGAAATAAGCAATTAAATCATGCAATATCCAAGATGCGATTAAAAGCATTTGAATCAATCAAGGGAAAGATAATCAATATGGTAATTTACAAACCAATGTTTATTTTCTTACATTTAACCAATAAACAAATCTTTCGAAAATACTCAGAAAAATCAAACTATATCTTTTTTATGAATTTGAAAGATTTTTATTAACATAATTAAATTCAATTTATACATACATATCAATATTATCTGAAAACCTTCCCTATTTCATAAGCGTTTATCTACACAAGTGAAATTGATAAACGCTTGTAAAAATACCGAAAACCGAGTTCAGGAACGTCGTTCGACCGTCAAAAATATTTGTGTAAATGTAAATAAGTAAGCTAATGAAATGAACATAATGTTGATACCGCAACAATACGCACGCTGCTGCGAATGCATGTCATAACAACAGTTTTTTATATCTGATATTCACAACGGTTACCGACAGCTCTCAGTTCCATATTGTATGACTTGACTTCGCCACTGTCTTCTATCTAACTATACGCATAGCTATTATGAATCTGTAGTTATTCTAGTGACGAGTGGTGAGACCAGCCGAGAAAGTTTGTGAATCACTTAGCTTATCTCGCGCCAGACTTATTTGATCAGTCATCATTGTGATCAACGTTATTTAAAGTCATATTGTACTATGACTTTGACCGTTAATATTATTACAAACTTTTGTTTATAAATTGTGACGAATATGTCAATGAAGAACGCCTTTTTATCTAAAACGTGTCTATTTTATATCGATATTTTAAATCGTAATCAGTAACTATATGGCATAAAGTTACATAAGGGCACATATATAAAATAAAAATAATAAGACCTAAAGATTCGTCAAACCAAATGGACTTCTGGTCTAGAAGGATTTTTATGCTGTAAGATTTAGATAAAATTATAGAGTATAACCGATTGTTAAAATGGGAAACCCTCTTCTAGTAGATATTGTCAATGTGTGAGCTTCTGTTTTGCACTTATATGCTTACGTCAGGTTTGAGATGGAACACACTGAGAGGCAATTTAAAATGTGTTTCGTTAGCAGACGTTTTGCCTTAGTACAAATTAACCATAATTTGTCTACATCGGTACAAACAGATGTTGAACCGTTCAGTTGAACTATTCCAACCAAATCTTTCAACTCCAGATGCGCTTTTGTTTTCACAAGTCACACAACCGCTCTTTTTATTCCTTTATCTATAACGCTAGCTGATTTATTGGAGCACCTTTATAGAGCTATTCTCTATGGGCTATTATTTTTAAATTTCGTAACGTCGTGCCGTTCCAGTCACGGCTCGGTTTGTGGATTGTCTATGTCACAATAGTTTTGTAGCTCAGTGCCGTTATTTACTGTAATTTTGTTGGAATGAGACATCCGAAAATGTGATGAAACCTTACCTAAGTAGTTTTTAGGAAATATTTTCTATTGTGTACGTACACTTAAGTAAATATAACGCAATATAATAGCCTTATTATCAAACTCATTTTTGAATTGGAACACTAATAATATAGGTAATCAGCAGCGTTCGTTGTTTTTTTATACCACGTCGGCAAACAAGTCCGCCTGATGATAAGCGGTCACCGCAGCCTATGGACGTCTGCAACTCCAGGGGTGTCACATGCGCGTTGCCGACCCTTTGTTAATATGTTTGCTAATATCACCACCTCGCAAAGAGTATTAGTGTCTACTTATATTCTCGCTCTGGCTATATTCTGTTTTTGTGCAAAGATGAAATATCGTGGTAGTTGCGTATTTGTTGATTATTATATCGTTGCTCATTTTTACGTGTTATGGTATGTGTAGGTGTAGGTAAGCGGGACATGCAAATTAGTAATTTTAGCCTTGCCTTTATGCGTGTCACTTACAAGCTAATTCACATGTATGTATATAAATATATTATCTCAGTAAATTTCCACAAATATACTAAAGAACATCGCATTGTCGTCGGTTTTCGTCGACTATTATTTTTCTTTAACTAAGAATAAAAAGTAGCTCGATTTGTATTGTACAGAAGTTTTTTTGTCGAGTGTTAAACGTTTTAAGAATACTGATGATTTCAGTGCCATGAACCACTTTAATTTAAATCGTTAAACTTATAGTGGTAGCCGTACAAGCCCGATTTCAGAGAAATACTGCAAATCGATGTACAGTTTGGGGCGGGTCATCAAAAACAAAATTTCTTGAGGTTGAGAGAGGACAAAAAAGTTTAATCAAAGTCATGTATTTTAAACACTATAGATATCCTACGAGCGAACTTTACAATATTTCTGGACTACTTTCAATGAGGAAGCTATTTGTCTTGCTCACTACCCTCAAAGTGCACAAGTCACTAACTTATAACCCCCTCTTATTAAGTGGAAGACGCAGATATAATGTAGCCCCGATACCTCACACTAGATCCCGATTTGCAAAGTACCAATTTCACAAACTTTCGGCAATCTTATATAATAAAATAAATAAGGACATGAACATATATCCTATGCCCGTATTTACTTGCAAAAAAAAATTAAGAGACTGGTTACTAAAACTTAGCTATGAAGATGTCGAAGCACTCCTGTATATGACGAATTAAAATTAAAATATGTATCACAGGTATACTCATATTACACTAACACACACACACACACACACACACGCACGCACGCACGCACGCACGCACGCACGCACGCACGCACGCACGCACGCACGCACGCAAGCACGCACGCACGCACGCACACACACACAAATTTTTTTAGGAACTGCGGGTCAAAAATTTTGTTTTGACCTCTAGTATGCGTGTGCCAAACGGCTAAACTGTACATCGATTTGCAGTTTTTTTAAGCCTACAGCTTACACTATTAAAACTATTGAACATCGACGATCATCAGCCACGTCTAGGCCTCCCCCAAAGAGTTCCACAATAACAGGTCCTGCGCCACCCGCATCCAGCGGACACCCACGACCCTTACCAAGTCATCAGTCCACCTTGTGGGGGGCCTACCCACGCTACGCCTTTCGATACGTGATCGCCACTCGAGAACCTTTCCGCCCCAACAGAGATCGGTTCTACGTGCTATTAAGTGCTATATGCCCCGCCCACTGCCACTTAAGTTTAGCGATTCGAAGGGCTATATCGGTTACTTTGCTTCTGCTGCGGATGGCCTCATTCCTGAGGCGATCAAGCAGAGAAACTCCCAGCATAGCCCTCTCCATTGCTCTTTGGGTGACCAAGCGTTTATGCTTGCAATTTGCAATGCACAACGACAACTGTTATACGATCGAAAACAACGTGTTTCCGGTGCTTCAGTGATTTATACGTATACTTATTCATGCCTCATGAATTCTATACGATTTTGTTTATTATTAAGTTGTTATTTTTGTTACAGTACTGGTACCGGCCAAAATAATATAACACTGACGACCACTTTCTCTTAGTTGGTTTGAATCCCGATCAGGGCATTATTTTTGCATTTACCACGAATATTGTTCCTGAGTCTTGGATATTTCTTATGTATTTATCTATCTCAGTATGTATATCGTCGTCTACTACCCATAGTACAAGCTTTTGGTTATGAATGCTATTAAACATTTAAAGTAAATTTTATTTAGTGAAACCATGACTTAAATTCGATCGGAAACGTTTTTTTCTGTTAGAACCTGGTTTGCGAAGACATGAGAATGTCACTTTGAAGTCTGTCAACCAGTATGTCTAGACTCAACCACATAATAACAACATCGTGCGCAAAAACGCACTCTGCGCTGAGTTACGAATAAAAAATGTTTTCTGAAAAAATTGTAATATCTCTGAAACTAGCCTGAATTCAGTGAACTTCACATGGCGTTTTAGTCTCTAAATATGATCAGGAATACGCTGGTAAAGTTATGTGGGTTATTATTAATAAACCTAAGGTCAAGTTATGTCTTCTAAGACACTGTGTCTCCAGCGATCAGCCAAATTCCACTCTCCTCCAAACAACCCACGTGATTTTCAAACTGCAATTTTGGCCATAATACCCTTTTCTAAGGCAATATAAGATCACGATGCGCCGTCCAAAGTAACAACCAAAACGATTAATTTCAACTTGATACTGTCAAAGCAAGTCTTGGAAAGTCTATTAGAACTTGTAAGTGTATACGCGGCCAAGCGAGAGTAACGTAATTTGACGGATGCTCCTTTATCAAAAGGTCTTAAGATGGGAATAATAATTGACGAGGAGAGACAGAGATATATTATAGAGAGAACCTTTATCTAAGGAATGTTAAAGATTAAACATTACTGAATGAGGGGACAAACAAATACCCCTATGGAATTCGAGATAACCCTACGTATCGACACGCAGGAACAAGATTGAGAAAAATGTGCAGGGTGAGTCGTTTCTATGCTGGCTGACTAGTCCTATTAGGCATAACGCACTTTTAATGTATTTTAATTCTTTTCCCGAAATAGCTGTCAATGTATCACTTACTGGACCCGGGTATGTCCAAAAACTACGACCAAGACCACCGGGGGATGGGCAGCAGCATCCCTGGAGTGCGGTGGAGATACTGCGATCGCCAACCCGCATGCCAAGCGTGGCGATTATGGCATTTACCCCCCATAAAATTGGGGGAGGCCTATGTCCAACAGTGGACGTCCATCGGCTGATATGGTGGTATCACTTATAGTTTAGAAAGAGCAGCAAATTAAAAAAAAAAAACAGTATCATTGAATATTTTTATATCGTATTTATTGTAAAGAATATCAAACAATTAAATTATTAGAGAGATACCAAAGTTTCAGATATATGTTGCCGAATTTTCGCTTACTTAATTAACTTCTGTGCGCGCCAGTCGTCCACGTTTTACTCCTCTTCATCTCTTATGAAGGTTAGGCGATGATTATTGCAGGAATAAAAAATAACTAACATATTTTGAGGCTCGTACTATCTCTATACCGACCTAACATTTTAAATTGATTTTCTATAAAACAATTTTGTGACTGCCTTTTGAGTTACCTTGCGCATCCCATTCGATCTGTCATTTCAGAGAAAGCTTGAAAAATAAACCATACATCTAAATATATCTGTGGCTCGAAACAAAATGTTTTACAAAGAAACCTTAAAAAATATTAATTGGATTTTACCCTGTGCTAGGTTGTTTTAACTGGGGTCATCGTATAGTGGTGTCAGGGCCAGAGGGCACTCGGGGCACTAATAACAGTAAATAAAGGCGATAATAAAGTTGTGATTGGAGTCCCGATCGTAAATATATCAATTTATCGCCAGTATCAAAATTAGGTCGGCGTGGTTCTTAAATGAATTAAAATCATACTTGTTATAATATTTTAGATGTTAACTGAGACAACAAAGGTCTTAAATCCACTGTTGTGGCCCTTGGTGTCTCTTTTAGGCTGTTATAATATAATATAGAGTTATTTAGCCTACATTGTCCTTCTGTTTGTCCATTTGACTGTTCATCACTTAAAACATAATTTCATTCAATATGTAGTTATTTGTCCTACTATGTTTTAATCTATACTAATATTATAAAGCCGAAGACTTTGTTTGTTTGAACGCGCTAATCTCAGGAACTACTGGTTTGAATTGAAAAATTCTTTTTGTGTTGGATAGTCCATTTACCGAGGAAGGCTTTAGGCTATATAACATCACGCTGCGACCAATAGGAGCGAAGACGCGGACGAAGTGGCGGGCAACAGCTAGTACAATATATTGCTAACCGGTTTAAAATAAAAATTTCATTAACTTCTATTTTCACATTAGTAAAACATTTATTCTAATAAGTATATGGACATTGGGGATTATTGACAAACGAAATACGCGACAGATTCGGAATAATTACGTGTTTTTGATCAATATATTCCCACTAATGTTTGCGGTTTACGAGTCAAACTATATTACTGATACGTGGAATGTAATATGAGGATAATACAAAACAAATAACTAAGACGCTGTTATAAATAAAAAAACCAGACTAAGCTTAGTTCCTATAAGTATATGAAATATAATAATAAAGACGATTCATGATAGAAATGCCTTGTTTTTTTTTCTCGTTGCGTAGTTTCGGTCGTATCATAATATGATAACAAATTGTATTACACACTTGATAGCGCGCACTGCGTAGCGCTACTCTAGCCAACCTAGTTCCAGCTGTATAAAGTTGTTTTAGTTTAGTGTCGAGTATGAGTACCAAAGCCTTGGTTGGTATTTCTTACTGCTTCTGCAAAGTGTTCGGAGATCCCAGGTACTTTTATCTGTATACCTCTACCTGTTTACAGTCCAGTAGATTGTGTCTAGACGTTTCATCTGCCTCTACACATGGGGCTATCTGTAATGTAATGCCTAAGTATTGAAGGTGTTTTGTTTAGTGCGTTGTGTCCTGTTACTATTCCTAGTATTTTACGTAGTTGGTTTCTGTGTGTTCTCAGTAGTGTAGTCATAACCATAAGTTTGTGATCTTATTCGAACAACGGGATATTATACCTATATGCAGCCTTTGGGCTCAATGCCAGAGAGCTGCGCCTAAAGTTGTGTGTACTTATAGTTTCTTTTAATACATACGCAACTTGTTGAAATATTAGGATAGAGAATACTGTTGTGCGTATAAAGTGGCATTCATATTTGTCTGAAGTAACTTGTCGTGACGCGACAGAATGATATCTAGTTTCATAAATTTCAGGCTCCTAATAGCTCCTTAATTTGACCTTCGATCTGTAACTCCGCTTTGTTGTACTTATAGTTTTTGGCTTATCGTATTAACAACATCGAGTTTTACCGAAATAGAATCACATTTTTATTAAAAACTCAATATTGGGGGACAATCTTACACAAATCGACCTAGTCCCAAACTAAGCAAAGCTTGTACTATGGGTACTAGACAACGACATTCATACTTATATAGATAAATACATACTTAAATACATACTTATTTAAATACATAGAAAACATCCAAGACCCAAGAACAAATATCCGTGAAAAATGCACAAATAAATGCCCTGGCCGGGATTCAAACCCTGGACTTCGGAGGCAGAGTCACTACCAACTAGGCTAAACAGGCCGTCAAAATGAGTTGAAAATAAAAATCTATCTCTTACATTGTTATATTGTTATGTGTAGATTTCATATATGTATATCAGTGCATAAACAACATATATACTAAAACCGAACATAGAGCTTTATTGGACCAGCATGTTTGAATAAATCATACAAAAATAAGTATTAACTTTTTTCAAAAGTCGGCTCTTGCAAATGTAGATAAGGGATTGAAGAACCGAAATCCATTCATGCCTTATATGTATCTAATTCGTATAGCTTTGACGGAGGAAAACAATTTGATTAGCGCGTGGGCACCTTTATAATTAAACCACAGTTCCTGTTTAGTTTGTTAATACATATCCGAAGCAGCAGTCATGCCGTGAAATGTTCGAGCTTGGAATCAACATACGGCCAATCTGTGTAAACATGCCAGTGTTATTGTTAGGGTCGGAAAACGATGCGTGTGCGCATTCGTACAGTCAAGGCATAATCATGGTTTTAATGTTTTTTTTTATACCACGTCGGTGACAAACAAGCGTACGGACCACCTGATGGTAAGCAGTCACCGCAACCTATGGACGCCTGCAACTCCTAGGGGTGTCACATGCGCGTTGCCGACCCTTTAAGAATTTATACACTCCTTTCTTGAAGAACCCCATACTGTAGTCCGTCGGGAAGATAAATGTAGTTTGTAGATTGTAGTTTGGCGTTATCAGCTTGTTCTATCTATCTATAGCTAAGCGGATATCTAATTGTTCCGAAGATCCCGCAGTAAGGCGTGTTTTAGCACTTCTAACTCAGCATACATAAATAAATAAACTAGCTATAGCTACCAACCACCAACGTTGGTGTACCAACGTTCTGCTTTTGTTAAGCTTCTTGATATAGCATAACGGTGGCAAAGGAAAAATATGTCGAGAAGATTTAATATTAAGTTTCCTCGATTTGTGCTTCATGGATGAAGGTGGTTCTAAGTTAACTAACAACCATTGCTTCATAATATATTCGTATGACAGGCAGACACAAGATCAAATTCAACAAGTCCTGCTTGAATTTAACTGGTAGTTAACTTTATTAATATCTCCTATATAAATAAAACGTCCCACTAACTTCTTCGCTCATGGTCAAGACATAACATGAGGCGCAATGTTTATATAAGAAACGTCCGTTTCTCTTGCTGTTGTTATAAATACAGCGCAGGATTCCTGGTAATTCCTGGAAGTGAGAATATCGCTCTTTCCAGTCATCTCTGCATAGTGTATTTCCGCTTTTGAAAATCTGTTCGCGCTTCCGTTTGATAACCCCATACTGGCAAACCTTTTTGATTGAATATTGTGGCATTATCTGCGTGGAGGGACCTTACTGTCGGTATTGAGTTATTAGTGTCTTCATAATCTACATACATTAGGCTATCGATTCATGTAAAAAACATGCCCATATGTCTTATAGATAATTTTTAAAAAAATGTTAAAACCCACTAGTCATAAAAGGTGATTATGAGAAAATTGAATTTAAACTTCTACACTCAAAAAAAGTATGTTAATGTAGGAAGTTACATAGATGGGATGTTTTTTGATGAATAGATTATGTACTCAGAATTTATGTAGAATTTTATAATTATTGTATACCTGTATTCCTGTGATTTACCTCGCCAAAGTGACCAAAGTAATGAAAGTACGGTAGATGGATTTTTGCTAAATGTTACGTTCATAGTATGCTTACTGTTGGATTTTATAGGAGAAGAATATAGTTCAAATAATAGGGAACTAAATAAAAATAACTCTGATATAAATCAACATTGTTTATTATCAAAAAAATCTATTTTAACAAAATTTACTTTTTAGTTTTCTAATAACTTAATCAGTCAAAATCAACAAAGATATATATTTCCTACGCTAAAGCATAGCCAAATGAGGTCAAACATACAAACTTCTATTTGAAAATTACCTTTTTTCAGTCTCAAAATTCAAGTTAAAGTTTAGTGAAAAGCTGTTACTATCACTACACGTTTTTTAAAAGGGACCTTATCGTCGGTAACAAAATATTTAGTGATATCATATGAAAACAACTATAAAACTTTTGATGAAGTTGGATAATATTAATTTTAGATCTCTCTAGAAACTAAACTTATACTAAAACCCTGTTATATAGTCTCAATTAACAGTAAAGTATGCACATATTTTAAAAGGGACCTTATTGTCGGATGTAATATTTTAAGGAACAAATTTTAAACAAAGATTAAAAAATACGATAAATGTTAAAGTTCTGTTCTAACTATTAATTATAATTTGTCACTCTTTTTAAAGAACCTTACTAATAATCAACGAAATGTACCTACACCTATAAAATACACAAATTGGGGTAAATGTCTTCATAACTGAACTCATCATACAGGCCTATTTGCAGAATAAATATTTGATTTTGATTTTGATTTTTTGAGTGTGATTCTTTAGTATGTGCACATCGGAAAATGAGAATAATTACGACAAATATTCCCATTTTCCGATGTGCACATACTAAAGAGTCACACTGTAGAATGCGTTATTTTTGGGTGCACAAAATGTTCCTTTCTTACTGCAATAGATTATTCATCGTGTGATAAATCTGATTGACGTTTTTGACAAAAATATTTCCCGTTTCTGTACTGATTTCGGTGTCCAGTCTGACCGCAGTAAGAACATGTAGGAGTTTTTCTTTTAGACGCAGGAAGAGAGGTTTCTTGTTCTGTGCCAGTATTTGCTTTAGGCTTTTGGGAGGTTCCTCCCCCATCGACATTAGGTCGATCAATATCTTCGTTACATATGAGGGGGTCTTTAGTCGGCGAAATCACCCGCTCTTTAGGCACAGGACAAAGAACATCTTTTGAATCCTCTGACACAAATTGTCTAATTTTTTCATGTAAATATTTTTGCCTACCGCTCACATAGAAAGTATTATAGTTAATAAAACGACCGTGTTGTATAGTCAATGAGAACAGAATGAATTTTATTCATGTCACAATTCAAACGTAACAATTTACTTACAGCCAGTAAGTACTGGCTGTAAGTAAATTGTTTAGTCTATGGCAACAGGTAGGTACCTGTGGCCATAGACTAACCTATGTAAGGAGTATGCAACTATGAATTAATTATAGATATCAAAACTACAACAGAAACCATACTACAGCGACACCAACAGTTAGGTCCCTTTTTCACTAAACTTTAAGGGATATTTTTGACCCATAAAAATCGATTTCAAAATCTGTGTCTTTGTCAAATTACAATTTAGGGACTACTTATTATAATGGAGTAAAAAAAGAAAAAAATGTTTTTTTTCGACATTTTACTTTGAAGGCGATTATCTCGGAAACTAGAACCGACAATAAGGTCCCTTTTCATAAATAATGACACAATAGTGTTATGTTACGATATAAAAAAAAATATATGTGTCATTGTCAAGCAAAAGGGTACCTCTTGGTGCTGTATATAGAAGGCGCCATTTCCTTACTAACGCAATCGCCGCTAGAGGCGCTAGCGTAGCGTGAGGTCTCCGAAATATCAAATGTAACTGTTTTTGGCTGGGCTTATGCTTGTTCATATTCTCCTTGCCAGGATTAAAATAGAAGTAGCGTCTTGACTTATATGAATGTGGCTTAAACTTATATCAATATTTTTCTGAACGTAGGCATAGTTACGGATTGGGATAATTATAAAACATTATAACAATTGACTAATAACTCTACTTCGGATTAGCAAAGTATGTCAGTGTCTTTGCGGATCCTGTAATGGCACAAAATTCGCTTTGCGTTAACATATTGTTGAGACTTTTGGCGTGTAACAGAATTGTTTATAGTGTTATGTTACGATATAAAAAAAAACATATGTGTCATTGTCAAGCAAAAGGGTACCTCTTGGTGCTGTATATAAAAGGCGCCATTTCCTTACTAACGCAATCGCCGCGAGAGGCGCTAGCGTAGCGTGAGGTCTCCGAAACATCAAATGTCACTGTTTGTGGCTGGGCTATGCTTGTTCATATTCTCCTTGCCAGGATTAAAATAGAAGTAGAATCTTGACTTATATGAATGTGGCTTAAACTTATATCAATATTTTTCTGAACGTAGGCATAGTTACGGATTAGGATAATTATAAAACATTATAACAATTGACTAATAACTCTACTTTGGATTAGCAAAGTATGTCCGTGTCTTTGCGGATCCTGTAATGACACAAAATTCGCTTTGCGTTAACATATTGTTGAGACTTTTGGCATGTGACAGAATTGTTTATAGTGTTATGTTACGATATAAAAAAAAACATATGTGTCATTGGCAAGCAAAAGGGTACCTCTTGGTGCTGTATATAGAAGGCACCATTTCCTTACTAACGCAATCGCCGCTAAAGGCGCTAGCGTAGCGTGAGGTCTCCGAAACATCAAATGTCACTGTTTGTGGCTGGGCTATGCTTGTTTATATTCTCCTTGCCAGGATTAAAATAGAAGTAGAATCTTGACTTATATGAATGTGGCTTAAACTTATATAAGACAATAACACTAGTCTTATTAGGAATTGTGAATTTCAAATAAACAAATGCGTTGCTCTGAAAACAAAGTTTTTTTATTTTAGTTACATGCACAAGATAATAATTACACTGTTTTATTTTATATCACACTAACCTACCTGAAAACAAAGAAACGACATTTAAAGTCTATTATCTAATTCGGCAATTCCTTAATATAACCTAAAAATGCACTCAGTAGGTAATGGCGAGTTCCTTTCTCTCTAAATGTAAACATATGCTGCTTTATTAACAGTCTAGGCCGCCATTACTCACAGTGCCATCTATGGAGTAACCTAGGTAGTTTGTCACTGTTCACCGACCGTAGAAACGCTGTACAATACATTAAAGAAAGTATAGTTTCTTTACATCTCCCTCCACAAATAAGAAAATTTTCTCAAAATTTTCATTGAAGTGATCAAAATCTTTACATTATAATAACTAAACCAAGCATAATTTATCTATATATTATACAAGCAAAACTTGTCTTAATTGTTAGATATTGGTATAAGTTTACTGATATGGAAAAGATTTGACTCTAACTTTTTATGACCGGTATTAATTCTGTATATTGAGTTTGATATCTTTTCCATAATTTTGAACGGACCAATCTTGAGCTCATCCAATTTATTTCTATTTAGTTTGTTGCCATTCTCTACATATACCATATCCCCTATGTTGAAATTAAATTGAGTTCTATTTTTATCAAATATTTTTTTATTGTAATTATGTGATTTTATTGTGTTTTCAAATGCTGTTGTTCTATCTCTAATCCATTCATCTTCTATTTTATCTTTTTTTAGTTCATTCGGCAATAAAGATACATCAGTGCCATCCAACAGGTATTTTGGTGCAAATCCAGTGACTGTATGTTCTGTATTATTATATTTATCTACACAGTTATGAGCAATGGTAGTCCATGCTGTTTTATTACTTTTTTCATTAATTTTACATCTAATTTTGTTGACAAGCGTCTGGTTAAGCCTTTCATTTAACCCGTTAGAAAACGGGGCATTTACTGCAGTAAAGATCATTTGTATTGATTTTTCATTTAAAAATGTTTTAAAGTCTTTGGAGTTGATTCCTGGATACTGATCGGTGAGAAGCATTTTAATTTTATCAGATTCTGATACATTATTGATTAATTTAACGAAATCATTAGCACTTTGTGTTTTGGAAGTAACAATATAAGCATATCGCGTAAAGTGGTCCACTAGAAGGTGTAGATATTTTTTCGTCGATCGTGAGCCGCCAAAACCTCCAATTGTATCTATTGAAACTATTTCAAATGGTTTTGTGGCTGGACCTAAATGTGACATTAAACCATACTTATCATGTCCTCTTGTTTTATTTTTTAAACATATTTCACAAGTTTTACAATGATTTTTAATATTTGTCGTTAAATTGTTTGCTGTATATAACTTACTTATTTTGTTTTGCATCTGTTTTACACCTAAATGACACAAGTTTTCATGTACATCTGTAATAAGTTTTTTACTGAAATCTTCCGATAAAACAATTTTTTCGCGATTTTTATTATTTTTATAGTAAACATTGTTTTTTAATATAAATTTTGATGTGTTTTTTTGTATGTCTTCATTATTTTCCTGATCTGTAACAATATCCTTTAATTTTATTATGTTAACAATTTTTAATTGTTCGTCTGTATCTTCACTTGCCTCCAATACCGGGTTCCTACTTAAACAATCTGCCTCTATATTTTGTTTTCCCGGAGCGTATTTAATTTTAAAATCATACTGGGATAAGTAATAGGTTAAGTCTCCGAGTTCGTCATCAGTCCTAGACTTAATATTTAAATTTTCCAAAGGTTTATGGTCAGAATATACTGTAAATGACTTCCCTATTAGCCAATATTGCCAGTATTTTATTGCTTCTTTAATAGCTAAACATTCTAAATAAATAGCCTTTTTTTTCTTTTGTAATTGATTTAATTTTTTTGAGAAGTATGCCACTGGCTTATCTTTTCCATTTGGTTGTGTTTGTTTTAAGACTGCCCCAATGCCTTCTAAAGATGCATCGGTGTGAATATTTATTGGCAAATTCTGATCAAATATTTGTAAGATTGGCTGTGAGCACAATAAGTGTTTTATGTCTTGAAATGATTTTTGACAATCTGCTGACCAAATAAATTTCTGATTTTTTCTAAGTAAATTATGAAGGGGTTCTAAAATTACCGTACTTTTTGGAATATATTCATGATAGAAGTTAATTTTCCCCAGAAATTGTCTAACATTTTTTTGAGTTTTTGGTATTGGGAATTTTTGTATTGAAATTAAATTATCTCTTACTGGGCGTACTGTATTATTATGTATTATATGACCAAGATATTTCACGGAGTCTGATGCAAATGTACATTTCGTGAATTTAAGTCTAAAGCCTTCCCTTTTTATAGCTTCTAACAATTGTGTTAGATGTTTTATGTGCTCAGAAAAAGTCTTAGAAAATACTAGGATATCATCTATGTAGTTGACTGCAAAATCAGTAAGCTTATATTTTCTTAAAATGTTACCTAGTATCCTTTGAAATATAGCTGGTGAGGTCTTCAAGCCAAATGGTAAACATGTCCATTGATAGTGACCTTCCTGTGTTACAAAGGCTGTTTTCTTCCTATCTTCAATTCTCAGCGGGATAGACCAGAAGGCTGAGTTGATGTCCAGTGTTGTGAAGTATGTCGAATTTCTTGTCTTAATAACTAGGTCGTCGATCAGTGGAAACGGTTGAGCTTGAGGTACCACTATTTTATTTAAGTCTCTAAAATCTACACATAATCTGGATTTTCTGTTGTCATCTTTTTTGAAAGCCAATGTTACTGGTGCCGCAAATGGACTGTAAGATTCTTCTATAAGATTTTTATCAAGTAACTTTGCTATCTGTTCTTCTATTTCCTTTTTGTCTTCAACGGAACATCTATAAGGTCGTTTACTACAATACTTGTCCATGAGTAGATCAATACGTGCTTCATATTCTCTGACCGTGCCAGTATCATATTTGTCCTTTGCAAATATTGATTTGTAATTATCTATCAATCTGTATATTTCTGTCTCTTGTTGTGTATTTAAGTTTCCCATACTTATTTTAAAATCGTCCTCTTTTATATGTTCATTAAAATTTATTGAAGACGGCTTCGTTTCTTTTTCCACTTCCTTAGAAGTATTGTTTTTATTGTTATCCTTACTCATTGGATATTTTCCTTCTTCTTTTTTTACATTGTCTTTTATTTGAGTAATCTTCAAATTCTCATCTTGTACCAGTCGAAATTGTTTTATGATATCCAATCCAATTAGAAAATCATATTTAAATTCTTCTCCGTCAATTATATAGACATCAGCATCTTCTTCGATGTCTAAAATTTTTATCTTTATAGTTGTCAAACCAATAGTCTTTTTAACACCATTAATTGTGATTAAGTTGTCACTTTTTGAATTATCTTCTCCTTCTTTCACTTTTATTAATTTTGAATTTATTATAGAGACATTTGAGCCTGAATCATATATTCCAAATGTTTCCAACTGTGCATTTAGTAATAGTTTGACTTTAATTAATGGTGTCGTTATTCGTTTTTTTTATCGTTATAATTGAGTTCAACATCGATCACTGAATTGTTAACGGCTTTATTATTGTTTCTTTTATAATTATCTTCAGTCTGTTTGAACCAGCATTTTTCCTCAGAGTGGAACCGGATACCTTTATTTAAATTTTCACAAGTCTTACATGGTTTTATTTTATCAGGCTTTCCTTTATAGTCATAGGTGTTTCTTTTATTTTTGCTGAAATTCTTTTTGTTCGGTACATATTCATGTTTTCCAATTTCGTTGTAGAGGCTTGCGGTTGATTGTACAGTTTGTCTATCAATTTTATCAATCAAATAATCTGGCAATCCCATGACAATAAGATTTATCATTGTTTGGGTGTCAATGTGTTTGTTGACCTCTAATAACAGTCTTTCCTTTTTTGTGGCATATTCCAGTAACGATCCTACTTGAAATCTATATGTAAAGGCATATTTGACTTGTGCCCAACCTTTATTTCCATATGTTTCACAAAAGTTTTTCTTCCATACTGCCCATTCAGAGTTCACCGACAGTTTTATTAACATACTGCTATACCAGTCTAAGCACTGTTTTTCTAAGAGATGTTTTAAAATTTCAATTTTCTCTTCATCTTGTAAAATCTCGAATCTTCCACATTCACTCTCAAATTCACCAATCCATTGATCAGCATTTGATGTTTTAATTGAAAATTTTTCTATCAAAAATCTTTCAGCAGTTCGTCCTATATTTTTTTTCTCTGGTATATTGCTATCAGTGTTATTGTGCGAAGTCATTGTCTTTTCTGTAATTTCGTCTAAGTACTGCTCACCAAACTGTACATTTTCACCTTCATCTAAGTATATTTTCCTCAAATCGGTAGTTAGAGGAATCCATATGGAGCGTGTTTGGTGTCTTTTCTTAAGGGAATTTTTTATTTTCGTAAATACGTCTGATGACAATATTGCAGTGTGCTTACTTACGGGCTTTAACTCGTCTGGGACCTCAAAAACACTTCCACCCGGTGTCTCAATAGAGGTTATGCATATCAGATTTGTTTTACCGTCACTTGACCCCATTACCACAAATTTAAACCGTAGTTTCTCCATTTTCCTTGATTTTCACTAAAAATGTCGTTTTATAAGACAATAACACTAGTCTTATTAGGAATTGTGAATTTCAAATAAACAAATGCGTTGCTCTGAAAACAAAGTTTTTTTATTTTAGTTACATGCACAAGATAATAATTACACTGTTTTATTTTATATCACACTAACCTACCTGAAAACAAAGAAACGACATTTAAAGTCTATTATCTAATTCGGCAATTCCTTAATATAACCTAAAAATGCACTCAGTAGGTAATGGCGAGTTCCTTTCTCTCTAAATGTAAACATATGCTGCTTTATTAACAGTCTAGGCCGCCATTACTCACAGTGCCATCTATGGAGTAACCTAGGTAGTTTGTCACTGTTCACCGACCGTAGAAACGCTGTACAATACATTAAAGAAAGTATAGTTTCTTTACACTTATATCAATATTTTTCTGAACGTAGGCATAGTTACGGATTGGGATAATTATAAAACATTATAACAATTGACTAATAACTCTACTTCGGATTAACAAAGTATGTCCGTGTCTTTGCGGATCCTGTAATGACACAAAATTCGCTTTGCGTTAACATATTGTTGAGACTTTTGGCATGTGACAGAATTGTTTATAGTGCTATGTTACGATATAAAAAAAAACATATGTATCATTGTCAAGCAAAAGGGTACCTCTTGGTTCTGTATATAGAAGGCACCATTTCCTTACTAAAGCAATCGCCGCTAGAGGCGCTAGCGTAGTGTGAGGTCTCCGAAATATCAAATGTCACATTTTGTGGCTGGGCTATGCCTGTTTATTTCCAATTAGAATAATGTGGTGAATATTTTGCAATATGTCGTGTCAGATTAATTATGAGTTGCAGGTCAATTAATGTCAGTGCTTTGAGACAGTTTTATTTCGGAAACTTATGATCTCTTTTTCAGTACAAATCGGGACTACGCAACAGGAATGCTCGATATTTTTACGGCACGGACTTAAGAGGGCGCAGTACGCTCGGTTCTCCATACAAACGTATTTAGGCTCTCATTTTAAAACGCCATGCTAGAATAACATGAAACTTTGTGTACACAATGGGATCCAGCATATCTAGTTCGAAAATTAGTTATTGTTGCTAGAAATTGTGAAAGAAAAAAAATACAGCGGTTTTTTGAGTTTTTTACGGCTTGTATGAAAACCTTGATAATTGCTGTATTTTTTCTCCATTATAATTTCAAGCAACAGAAACTAATTTCCGACCTAGATATGCCAGAAGCCAGAACCCATTGTGTATACAATGTTTCATGTTATTCTAGCATGGCGTTTTAAAATGAGAGCGTAAATACTTTTGTATGGAGAACCGAACGTACTGCACACTCTTAAGGTACCTATTACTTCGATATGATTTAAATGTAAACGTCATTTCCTCGTCCGTGATAACTAAATAAAAATAACAAACTTTGACAGCTAGACCTTACTCGCCAGTGGCGCCAACTGGTGTGCACAAAAAACGGTAGCCCTCATTAGAAATCGTCCTTACTAACATTGACAAAGAGGGGCCTTTTGCTTGACAAGGACACATATGTATTGTTATAAACTATCATCTCATTATGTTACAAAATTCTTAGGCCGTAGTGATTTCGGCGCGATAGGTGGCTAGGAGTCGTGTGGATGCGGGTGGCGCAGGACCGATCATTGTGGAACTCTTTTGGGGACGCCTATGTCCAGCAGTGGATGCCCTTCGGCTGACATGATGATGATGATGATGAGGTGGCGCGGGGCGCGCGTGGGAGTCGGAACACGCGTAAATGTTTATTATTTCACGTTGTGCCCTTCTGGTCACGTCCTCTATTAGAATTCTTTACAAATTCACATCACAAATCATTCAAGCACACGTTTATCCTTGACAAAGTCTGGCTGGAGCCATACTCCATTCATTTGTCCGTTAACGTAACGTAAAAGTAAACAGCACGTAACGTAACAAAAACGTTACGTAATGTGGCCAATGACCGTGGACGTTATGAGCTCCGCGAACAATCGGCGGCATGCTCTTGCTCTTATCCAGCATTTCGTTTACTTTCAATGTCGGGAGTCTTGATAAAATAAAGATTCGTAAGGCTATAGAACCTTATGTCGGTAAGTTATGTCACAAAATGTACAGAATTACCAAAATTTGGTCTGACATTTGGTCTAACGGATCTTTAAAAAACCCTCTTATGTCTGTGTGAGTTCTCGTAGCCACAGCACCAAGAGCGACTGTCCATACAAATTTTATGATGTACGGTGTCGAAGTATTTAACTTCCAGGCTTTCAAGGAAGGTTGGATATTGGCTTTTGTTTTTGGTGTAGAAAATGTTAGAGATGGGTTGATTTGATGGTTTGGTACACGATACTAGTTACGTTACGTACCTAGTGTACCTACACAGAGTGACTCTGTTCAGGGATACCAAACGAGATTAAATACGTATTACCAATTCGATTTCCATATGTTTCGAGAAACTTAACGATTTAGTAGTAAAACGGGCTAAGTAGGAGGTATTTTTTCGAGTAGGTTAGCCGAAATCAATTTGAACCTCCTCTAGGTCTAAGGATTTACGTTCAAAAATCGTAAATCATTTCCAGCTAAATGAAATTTAAAAATCGCTTTTCAAAGTGTAATCCGCGTTTAGCTCTAAAAACGACTCTATGGCTATAGCAATTATTTAAGCCATATCGGAATTGGTTCCATCGCATCCTGAGTTTCTAAACGGCGAGACACTTTCTCCTGCCACGGTCAGCTAGCGAGCCGCGACTCAGCCGACTCATTGACTAGCGAACTCAATGTACCTGATTAACTTGTGATATACCATCATTTTCATTGCTAACGGACATGTACGTTTCTTTAATAGACGCGGAGAATCGTGAATTCATGTGCGGGGAAATTTCAAATAGACGGGTTTAGTAATTTTCCGTGAGAACGCGAATTTATACTGATTGCAAGGGTTTTCTGTTGAGGATTTTATTCCTCATTGACTGGCAAACTGAATGTGCTTAGTTAATTTGTAATAAATATTTTTTTTATTGATTACGGGCCTTAATTAATAGGGATTTTTGCTATGTATGTTTATTGTTTGTAATAAAAAAATATTGAGCGGGTAAATTGCAAATTGATGCGTGTCATATTTAAAGAAATTTTCTATCCTCATCATTCCGAGAACGCAAAATGAAATTTAGTTAATTTTGCGGTTTCATGAAGATATCATCATCGCCCTCATACGTCCCCACTGCACAGGCCTCCTCTGTTTCATGGAGAGGGAACGGGCATTAGTTCCCACGCTGCGGCAGTGCGAATTAGGGACTTCACATACATCTTTGATTTTTTTCGCAGACTAGCATTTACCATTAGCTGATATTTCAAACATTGTTGACCCCAGACTTGTCAGCCGCATGTCTGACTGAACCGCTACCGTAGGTCTACAGCTCTCCATGTTTTTTTTACATTATACCAAAGAAAATAAAAAATAATGAAAGCAGCTTGAAACTTAAAAGCACACGTGTTGTATTGCATTGGCAAAACCTAACTAATAAATGGTATTAATTATGCTTTTTTACATATATAATCCGTTTCTAAAAACACACACAGGTTTAAACAGGCCAATAGAAACTTGTTATTAAGTGTTCGGTTTTTTAAATAGTACCTTTATGAAATGTGTTATTTAATTATAAAGGTTTGCAACATAAAAACATAATCCAAGGCTTGTAAAGTAATGCGAATAATTTTTTTCTGGCAGTCTTTGAAACATTGCATTGAATAATATTGAAAGGCGCCTGAACTGTGAATGAACAACATTTTATTTACTATAGAATCATTCCACGCACCCATCTATTTTTTTTTTATATGCATTATATCTTACTAATCTAATAGAAAAAAAGAATTAAATTGTCAAGTTAACAAAGATGATTCTGAAATAAGGAAAAGATAAATAATAAATATTTACTGGGTGTTACGTATGTTTGGTTGTGATCTTATGTTCATTAATTAAATATTTAATTTGGTAACTTATGTTACATTCTGCGAACCGCCCTATAACTGTACAATTATACTATTATTATATATAATAGCTGTAGTACAATACAATATATGTCTCTGTTAATTAGAGAACTAGGGTGAGCTACGTGAGCTAAGTAAAGTCCAGTAAAGTGGAAAGTGTTAGTCGTTGATTTATTTAACGCGTGAAATCGGAGATGATTGTGCCGGCTGTCGGTCGACTACTGGGCTCGCAATTTGTTATTATTATTATTTACGGTCGACATCGAAAATGTTTTTTCAGTACACATGGCGCTATATTACCGCATGAGTGCGGTAATCAGCATATTACGTGCATATGTCGAAACTTTAAAGATCCATATGTGACCGTCCACGGCAAAAAGTACCTTATATTATGTACTGTAAAACGTTGTACGCTTGTACGATACACGTGCGAACAGGTAATTCGTAACTCGTGTCGATTTAATGTATCACCACTCGTTGCGAATTTCCTGTTCTCTGCACTTGTATCGTAATGTACTAATATGTCTCGCCTTGTTGTTTTGTAATACGGCAATATAATTATGTAGGTGCGCAGAACTTAGACGAGTCGAGTTCAAATCGAAAATATGTAAATACAACTAAATACAACTTTTATGTTAAGACACACGGTTGCTCACATATTATTGAATCTTTGACTCGACTGTTCAGTGGCCATAAAATGTTCACATTTCTGCGCCTTGTTCGTTTGTCTGTAATAAGACGATAAATGTATAGATAAATTTGACGTCGACTATACTGCATTCATAGTTACCAACTCGAAGGCTGTTACGGCTTTTACGTAACATTACAGTAACTGTTTTATTATAGTTTAGTGCATACCACTTTGCCGACATCGTGAACTATAATTCTGTAACTGTAACATATTCCCAACCATTTAGGTAAAACTTTCTTCATAGACCAATTTACGAATCTATACCAGTGTATAATTAAATGTTCTATGTAAATACATGCCCATGGTCATGCTATGCCAGTACAGACCATACAGGATGAATACAGGGCTTTAAGAGTCCATTCCAAATGCAAGTTAAGAGCGGCCTTCAGTATTTTAAGATTTTCAAATCACTCATGCATGAAGAATTTTCGTTTCGTAGCTCCGATTATAATATCTTTAAATTTCATGCTAGAGACAATGACGGCTGTAATTCAGCGGCGAACCTAGTTTTCTAGACTTTCTCTATTGTGAATCCGTCGCCGTTGATTACTGCCGTCGCAGTGGCGACTAATAGCTCCTATGTTCCGCATCTCCTAATTAGGAAGCTGCAAGTTAATTGCACTTTAGAAAGGACGTTCGTTTTCTTCAGATGTCATTCCATTCTCATATACCTAATTGACACGGTCTTATCGACGTCTCTTCAATTAGGTCTAAACCTGCTATGATTTATTAATCAAAAGATGTAAGTTAAGACCTCAACCCGCAATGGACTAGGTGACTGACTGCCCATTCCCCGCTTGTCCATGCATTTATAATAAATCAGATTCTATCGTTCAGAGCAGTATCTGCAAATAATCGTTCAACTCGTAATAATATAGAAATAATTGCTATTAAATGGTTGTACGCGCAGGTTTAAACATCGCTCGCCTATACAAACTTCTACCGCCCCTCCTCACCCCCTCAGGATTGATTTCCGGAATAAAAACTATCCTATATCCTTTCCCGGGACTAACTATCTCTATACCAAATTTCATCTAAATCGTTTCAGCGGTTTAAGCGTGAACAGGTAACAGACAGACATCATCATCATCATGTCAGCTGAAAGACGTCCACTGCTGGACATAGGCCTCCCCTACAGACTTCCACAATGACCGTTCCTGCGCCACCCGCATCCAGCGGACACCCGCGACCCTTACCAGGTCATCAGTCCACCTTGTGGGGGGCCTGCCCACGGTACGCCTTCCGGTAAGTGGTCGCCACTCGGGAACCTTTCCGGCCCAACGGCCATCGGTTCTACGTGCTATGTGTCCCGCCCACTGCCACTTAAGTTAAGCGATTCGAAGGGCTAAATCGGTCACCTTGGTTCTGCGTCTGATAACTTCATTCCTGATGCGATCACGCAGAGATACTCCCAGCATAGCCCTCTCCATTGCTTTCATTGACAGACATAGTTACATCCAATATACAGTTATAATATTAGTCTGGAAGTATGGATTGTGTCATCATCATATCACACTTAGTGCGAATAACGGAAGTTCGTCATCTCATCGTATTGAATCAGTCTGCAAATCAAAGTGACACTTTCGACCTGATGGTGTCAATTTAGTTGACACATATTTAAAAATTATATCGCTTTTATCGTCTTATAAATTGTGACATAGGCAATAGACATACCTCCGTTTCATGGACATATGTGTTTCAAGACCAAAATGACAGAGACATAAGCGTAATCCGTAGGGATGCCCCTCCCTTCTAATAAAAGTACTAAAATTGCGGACCATTGAGATTTATTAAAAGTGACATAGAACTAAAATATAGAGAAAAATACTCAACCACTTCGAGTAAAAGTCTTACCATTATCACTTTTACCTCTCTTTATATTGGTACTGTTATTTCAATTTAAACAGTCGATAGGTACTTCATATAATAATAAAACATATTTTTAAATGAGAAATGTAACGATGTTTATTTATGACCGATAGAGGAATATGTAATTTGTTTTCCAAGCGTTGCATCGGAATTCATCAATAACGAAATATTGCGCTGGGATTCGGGGACGCTTTGTAAATTTGGGCAGGAGTATGAATACACTTATTGAGGATTTATTTGGTGAAGGAACGATTGAAACAGATGTGGTGTGCCTGTGGATCGATGACTATAGTCAATAGTCTTGCTTTCGATGTTTTGATACGCTTGCGATGGGTAGATATGCAATTCCCGACTCGCCCGCAAAGGAATGGGAATCCTCCTCATAAACGTTAAGTATGGCGCCGGCAGCTGTCATCTTATAGAAAACTGTGAAACGTTCCGTCACATCTCGGACGTCTTTAAGTTTACATTACCATGGTTTGAAACCGTTTATTAAATTTTAGGTTGAAAGGGAATAATCGGAGTTTTTGTACATTTGTTTCCTCATTCAAATCTTGCAATTACTTCATTGGAACCTCGGTTTTAAAACCGTAAAATACCGTGCTAATCAAACTGACAAGGAAATCAACTTTAATGCTCGTTATCAGGGATCGTGGGAACGCTAAACAATTTGCGGAGTTCGCTATGCCCGGTAATAATACTTCTTAGTATTTCATATTGGCTGCACACTGCACAGTGAGCGTAACTCCGGTTACGTTCCGTTTTGGGGTTCCATACATCAGAGAAGTACCGAGAGGAACTATTGTTTAATCTATATGACTCTGGTGACAGGTCATAGAGCGAAGTGAGAAATGTTAAGGGAAACCAGTGCGTGCGGGAATGATCGAAGAAATAGAATGATGAGGATATAGTGATGATGATGATGATGATGATAGGCAAAGGGTAACTATATGGCGAATGTATGTGTGTAAATTTTAAACGAAACTCGCGCGAGGATGATCGAAGAAATAGAATAGTGATAATGATGATAGGCAAAGGGAAACTATATGGCGAATGTCAATGTTAAAGGAAACCAGCGCGAGGATGATCGAAGAAATAGAATGATGAGGATATAGTGATGACGATGATAGGGTAACTATATGGCCGTAAACATTTTGTCTCGCTTGCTCGCTAATGTTAGCTCGATATGCTGTGCTCGTGCCCGGTTACATGTAAATAAGGGGTGCAATCCCTAATATAATATTTTTTCGTAACTTTTCTGTAGCGGTTCATACACAGACCATATAGACGCCGCAAACGTGCTAAATAGTATGGAAACCGAGCGTGTCAATTTTTACGTGCCTACTATGACGTCACGTAAGCAATTTAGTGATGTCCAATACTACCGCCGCATTAAACCGTTTCAAAGGCGCCGCCGTCGATTTAGTACTCAGTAGGCCTTTGCGGTGAGAGGATGTACGCAGCCTGCCCGCTTTAGTTTACGTTCTGAATTTTACTTTAAAATTCTGTTTTAAGCATACAAAATGTTCCATGATAATAAATCGATATTTTTATGATTGAATTTCTATCGATTATTTTATCGATCATACTTCGAGTTTCTAGACGGACAATGAGAAAGTGATTCAAAGATTACTAGTGGCTCTGTGAGTTGTAGACATCGCATTTTTTTTTTCAAAATTTCCAAAAACTGACACGATAAAGAAATTCTGCTCACAAAATATCACGAGAATCGGTTGAGAAATGCGAACGGACACGCTTCGCTCGCTCGGTCAACAAGTCAGAGATTTTTTTTACACGATTTCCCAAAAGAAGGATTGCAATGTTTTTATAACAACAACCTTTCATCGATGCAAAACTATAGTTCATTTCAGAGAGGAATAGACATAATGAAAATATATATTATATAGTGCATTTTTTTGGATAGCATTCAATACGTGAAATCGTGTAATAACCAAGTGCTTAATGGTTATTAAATAAATCCAGTTAAGTAAATGATTGCATATTCTTCTTCGCTTAATGCCCTGATACCTACATACTCGTATAGTCAACAATCAAATAAATATTCTACTAATCACTTTATGAAAGAAGATCCCTGCTTCTGTGACGCTTAAGAATATATTGCTAAAAAATATTATTAAATTTAAACTATTAAATATTTTTAATGTAAAAGAATAACATTATTGTATAGTAACTAGCCTTAATTATCATTGTCCGTCACAAAAATCGATTATAAATCGAATTGCATGTAACATTGCAGTGTACAGCACTACTCACTTTAAACCGACAGACAATGAGAAAATCCCAACTACCCTGCAACGTGAAGATTTACGAAATAATCCTTTGCTTCACTATCCATTGCGGCCTACAAATAACAGTCCTTAAGTATAGTTTAAAGTAGAAGCCGCAATGGATGGCGTACTTCGAAAATATACCATGCCTGTAAATATTTTGGTAGAAACTGCACGACATCACTCCAAGTTGAAACTAATTAAATTTAAATTAAATAAGGCGAAATTTATCACAAAATATACTTACTTATGAAAGGAAACGTCACCGTTTACTCGACTAACCACTCTTGTTGAATTTGAACAGTCAATTACGGCGCAGTGTGGCATTTTCTAGTGCAGCAACAAACGTCTGACAGTTAGAACGACAGGAGCGCGATTGAGCGGCAAGTGGTGCACCGCACCATTTAGATACACGCGAAGTACATACATTGGGGGCGTCTAGGTTTATCTAGGTCTGTGGGTTCATAGTATACACCTTCCTACCAAATTTCATAATTTTAGTGCTTAATAGTATCCGAGTAAATTGGCTGTTACATACAGACGGACGGACGGACAGACATGACGAAAATATAAAGGTTTCACTTTCGCCATTTTGGCTAAGGAAACCTAAACAACATTTGAATATTTAGTTTATTTACATACTTAGTAATTTTTTGTTCTAAAAATGTCGAGCTTTGAAATTTTTTGTGGGATACTAAGGTTTCAGGAAAAAAAAGGCAGTATTTTTGGCCGCATAGTTTCCGAGCCTCAAGACCCGCGAATATAATATTTTCACCTGATCGCGCGGAAGATTCAAGCCTGATTTTGTGGCATGCTCTACGCTACGAGTAGAGAATTTATTGGTGCTCGGAGAAATTGAATTTATGCTATTGTGATGGGTTCCTCGTAAAACTTAGGAACCTCGAGATCTATATATAGTAGGCAATAGGTACAACCAGCTGTAGATACCCCCAATCCCTCCTCCCCGCCCCTTAACTGAATAATAGAAGTGTGCAATGTATGCAGGGCCAGGTTTCTCAGCAGCTGACCGTCTACCGTATAAAAAATAAATAAACCATATGTATTAAGCATTCGTGTCAATTCGACCAGCAATACCAGAATAGAGTTTATTCCAAAATTAGTCCATACCGTATTGACGTTTAACCATAAATCGTGTTTGGTCGACTCCGTTTTCAGCCGACTAACAAATAACTTATACAGTAGCTTTTTTATTACTGATTATTGTAATTGAAATAACACAAAAAGGAAATACTCTTTGCGATCCAGCTAGAAATTTGATTTATCTCCAATGTAACAGTGTAATTGCCGCAGCAGTCTTAATTGGATCGCTTTACGATCTGGAGTTATACGGACTAGTTGGATTCCTTTATTCAATTAGTGACTGCACGTGAGGATGGTGTATTATACCGTGTATGTGTATATACAGCATTTTGCATGGTTATAGTGCAGGAGATTGTTAAACAAGGTATCTGACAAATTGGCGTACGTTTTTTTATAGTTCCATACCCAAATAGTGGCATCGGAACCCTATTAGGTACTAAGCCACACCACTATCCGTCTGTCAGCGGACTGTATCTGACGAACCGTAATAGGTAGACAGTTGATTTTTTTACAGAATATGTATATACCTGTTGCCGCTAAAATAACAAATGATAAAAAATAAATAAAAAATTAAAAGGGGTAATACGAGAAAGTTGATTGTCTCGGTAGGTACATGTATGATGGTACGGAACCCTTCGTGTGCGTGGCATACTCGCATTTGGCCGGCTTTTTACAACAGTGAAGCATGCATGAAGATGATCATGGCTGTGAATTAAGCAACAAAGGTCTGTCAAGGTCTATGCAAATGGAAATGCGTGATCTCTGCCTACCCCTAAAGTAAAAACGGCATACATATATTACACATTTTTGAAGAATAAGAATAAAAACGTGTGTCGAATAACGTTTACCAAGGAGTTGGCGACAGGTATATCCGCTGTCTGCAAAGTTTTGCACTGTGATTTCATAGATCAATAGATCTGCAATGCGTCCAGTGCAAATATTACCTCGAAGTCAGACGTATAGTCGAAAACGAAAATATGCCTGGAGCCTATTTATCATGATAAGACCTAGAACTTGTTAGAGAAAACCCTAAGTAGTCCACGTATTGTACTATGTATATTCACTAATAGCCCGAGAGATATACGGTTTCACTGTATGAAAACACAACAATATATCGGTATCAGCAAATTTTGTGCATCAAAAATTATGTTAAGTAATTATACTAAGTATTCTTTAATAATACACCTACATTTATTAACGCGACGGTAGAAAATATTAAAAACAAATCTATAAAAAATTCGTAATAATCTAGCGAAAACACTATAAGAATTATTTTCTTTGTGATATACTACTTCTATTTATGTTTTTTGTAATATATGAAAATCAACTTATTTTAGTTACGGTAACTTAATAATACCATCAATTATTAATATCGTAAAACATAAAAATGCATTACGCTAATGGCATATAAGGTATCATTACAGTTAGGGTTTTTATATGCCTTTATTATTTTTCTTGACACTTTTTATACTGTATCAACCCAAAATACCTAAAGCTGTAATAACTTTAGGAATTAATGTGGCAGCCACATGCACTCTGTAGACTATTCATGAAGGTCAAATTGACTACTACTACTACCTATTAGATTTTTTTTTCTCATTTCCCGTTGCATATATTGTTCGATTCTGGTCGTAAGTATTAAAATAGACATAAACATAGAAGTACTCATCATAAAAATACTGATACCCTGTTTGCTGCAAAAATTCACCAGTTTTCGGGCACATCATTTTTTTCCAACTTCCGGTCTTGAGAATCGGAAATTTTAAAAATAAAGGTTCTTAAAATCACATAATAGGACCGTATAACAAAAATTGGCCAGTTATTGAATTATTTCCAAAAAACCGTATCTTTCTTGGGCTATAATATTATCCAAGCCACACCACCGCTGAATGTTTTCAAAATGTGTCATGCAAATATTGAACATCGTCAAATGTATTAAACAATATATCGTCACTACTTTAAAAAAAACTCGTATCTGAAAATCATCAAGTTTCTAGGAGGAACAATAAACATTCTGTAAATTATTGCGTTTGATCAAAAAAGTTCTTGTTAGTTTCATGAGATACTTTGATAGCCAGTCATTAATTTCACAAATATTCGAATAACTCACTCAAACATTTTTTATAAAATTTACTGTTATTCGTAAGATACAAGATTTTTGTTTTAGTATTGACTGAAAGTTGTTAAGTTACGATAATTTTGCTTTGAATTTTATGCTACAAAATGAAACGAAATGTATGTTTTTATGTTTATTAAATGAACTAAGTAAACTCTCTTCGAGTAACAATAGACGAACTTAAATAACAACGTGCCTACGTAAAAAAAGATCGGGTCGAATTATTTTTTCTCTACTATACATTCAATAAACTATCGTAAAATGCATGAAAGTCTTTTGGCAAAATCGGCTTTAGAGAATGCAAATCTCGTTTTTTAATGGGGACAGGTCCAGAATATAGCTGAGGGATCGCTTGATCTTCGAAAATATCATGGAATCTTTGAGGTAGAACAGTCCAGATGTCATCAAAGCGAAGTTTAAACTCAATAGGACTGTGACGTGTATATTTTAAAGCCCTCAAATTTACCACATACGAGGGTAAAACTGAAAGTTTCGGGAATAGAAGAAAATATGCAGTATAAGTGAGTTTATTTATTTTTATTGTTTTTCAAAATATTCTCCTTTGTATTTCATGCACTTATGCATGCGTTCAAACCAGTCCATAAAGCACTTTTTGAACTCTGAAGTAGGGGTCGACAAAATGGCTATTTTATAGGCCTCCACTGCTTCTTCTGGCGTCTGAAACCGCTGACCACGCAGTTTGTCCTTGATTCTGGGGAATGTAAAAAAGTCGTTGGGACTTAAGTCAGGGCTATATGGAGGGTGGTCCAATATTTCGACTTTTTCACCGTCCAGGTACTCAGTTGTTGTCCGAGCGGTGTATGGGCTGGCGTTGTCGTGGTGAAGGATGATGCGACGACTAGGGTTTGTTTTTCGGAGTTCAGCAAAGACGTTCGGCAAACAAATAGTGGTGTACCAATCAGCATTGACTGTTCTACGATCCTCAAGAGCCACAGTAGCTACGTGACCAGATTTAGAGATAAACGTAGCCACCATCTTCTTAGCCGTACTGCGAGAACGAACAACTTTTGTGGGTTTGAGCTCGTCTTCGAAGACCCATACTCGGGATTGGTTTTTAGTTTCAGGCTCATAAGCGTATATCCACGACTCGTCACCTGATACTATGCTAAAAACAGCATTTGAGCGTCCCTTGTTAAATCTTTTCAAAGTTTTGCGGCACCAATTGACACGGACTATTTTCTGCTCGTCAGACAATAGGTGAGGTATCCAACGGGAAAATAACTTTTTCACGCCTAATTCTTCTTTTAAAATAATTTGTATTTGACTCATTCCAATACCCAGGTGCTCTTGAATTTCCCGATATGTCACATGTCGGTCTTCATTTATCAGACGACGCACAACATCGACGTTTTCTTGCGTGACTGCCGATTTTGGTCGACCTTCACGCACTTCGTCGGGATACACGGCCACGTTGAAATTCTGAATACCACCTGTATATTGTAGTCTTTGAAGGAGCTTCAATATTAAAAGCAGCAACCATCCGCTCTTCACATTGTTTTTGTGTTAGTCCACTTTTAAAGTCATAATAAATCATAGCTCTGAAATTTTCACGGCACAATTCCATTTTAAGCAGTGACTCGACGACTTCAATAAACAATTGAAACCGAACCATACTTTTTTTTTTCTAAGTGGCCAGTGTGTTGAGATAAGGAAACTTCAGAGATTATAAAAAGGTATAATACATGTTAAAAATAAATTAATAAGTATTCGATTCCCGCCACTTTCAGTGCAAGCCTCGTATGGGTCACCTGCTCTATTTCCAGGTCTCATAGATGTGTAGTGCTTAAGTGCGGCATAGTTTTTTGCGGCAAAGAAAGGAAAAAGGAAAAATTAATCAGATAAGAGTTTTTTCAAAGTAGTGACTATAATTAATTTAGATACGATTTTTTTAAAGTAACAAATACTTACTATAATGACGATTTATCTTCGTTGGAGTTTGTGCATCATACGAGGTGTATTTTTATTAGTTTAATGCGAAAATAAACGAAAAAAAGGAAAAAATCAGATACGAGATTTTTTTAAAGTAGTGACGATATATTCAATTTGATCTTCTGATTTCAGATAGTTTGCTATACCCGCATCACGGCATTAATGAAACAACTCTTCTGTATCGTAATTAACGCGTCGTTCTAATTAATTGTATTATTTGTAATCTTAATACGCAACAAATTCGTGACCTTCCTTATAATTGCTTGCACTACATCTTAGAAGGATTACCTACATGCAATTTTATATAACTACAAAGTTTGAGAATGGTTAAAAAATGAGATATATTATGAACTGCAATGGCAAATGTAGATGATCATTTTAGTACTTTGTCGCTCTAACGTAACAATACTGCGACAGTTGGGTTGGGATGCGTCAAAGTAGTAAAAGTAACAAGGTACTAAAATGATCATCTACTTTTGCTGTTGGATATACAAGTCAAAATATACTATGTACAGTTTAAAAAAAAGAAGAGCACTGTCGAGAAGGCGCGCTGAAATAAACGCAACAGTCAATAATTTTCTCCGTTATTCGTTATCTCAATTCTCTACGTTATGTTTCCAACAGTTTTGCGTTGTTTTTCTATATTCTCTTAAAGTTGGGCAAAAATCGCGAAGTATTGTAAGGCAAAGTTTGGACTACCATTAAGGTGATTGAGTGCGCGTATACTAAGTGTTTCAGCTAATGATGTATGACTGAAATTAGTTATAATTTTAAACCATATTTCGACATATTTTCTTTCTGATTGTTATAATTATTAGTTTATTAATTACTTTTAAATTTAATTACCTACAAAAAGTTCGTGCACAATGACATCAGATGTGCATCCCCAAATCCGCATCCTCTTACCGTTTTCCCAGTTGTATCATAAACGAATCATCACCGAATCCTAAATTTGGCGTAGGCATTTGTTTTTACGAAAGCGACTGCCATCTAACCTTCCAACCCAGAGGGAATACTAGACCTTCTCGGGATTATCTCCTTCACCGAAAAGCTTCTGATTAAATATCAAATGATTTTTCGTACATAATTTTTTAAATATCACATATTACATAATTCACAGGTTGTTTATCGTCATCCTCCATTTGTTTTTAATGAACTTATTTGCTCAAACGTAAGGTAATACATACATACATACATATGCATGGAATATATACATACATACAGTACATCTTTTTATAACCCATCGTAAAAGTAAAAACAGTAAAAAAGTAAAAGTAGTTTATTCTTCAAATTAGGCATATTACATGCACCTATGAACGTCAATAAACTACCACCGGTTCGGAAAAATATACCTCTGCTACGAGAAGAACCGGCGTAAGAAACTCGGCGAGGTGTCATTTTTTCAAAACAATATACATTATATAGTTAAATACAAAATTAATGTTACAGTAGAAAATATATTTACAGTACATATGGTGCTCTATTACCGCACGAGTGCGGTAATCAGCAGATTACGTGCATATGTAGAAACTTTAAAGAGCCATATGTACTGTAAAACTTTGTACGATACGCGTGCGAACAGGTAATTCGCAACTCGTGTCGATTTAAAACACTCCCTTCGTGTTTCAATTTATCACCACTCGTTGGGAATTTCCTGTTTTCTGGACTTGTATCGTAATGTACTATTTCGCGATAGATTACCCGTGCAGGACGCTATCACTGCCAAACATCCCTATCCATGATGTAATCGTTTATCTTATAATATGCTCTGGAAATAAGTGTTTGTTTTACTACAGATTTGAATTTAGAATTGCTAAGTTCAGTAATATGTTTAGGAATTTTATTGTAGAATTTGATACAATTTCCCAAGAACGACTTTTTCGCCTTTACTAGTCTATAGAAGGTTATTTTGAGTTTCCCAGTATTTCTCGTGGCTATTGGTTTATCAGCGTTCGTTGGAAAATTGCCCAAATTCTTCCTAACATACGTTATTATTTCAAATATGTATAGGGACGGCAGGGTTAGAATATCTATTTCTTTGAAAAATTCTCTTAATGAATCACGCGACCCCAAGTTATAAATTGCTCGGATAGCCCTTTTTTGCAAAATAAAAACAATTTCAATATCTGCAGCTGATCCCCATAAGATAAGACCATAAAAATAAGCAAAGTAAACTAACCGTGCCGTTGCCACATTGGTAAGCTGCCTTATTCTCCTGACTGCAAATGCACCAGAGCTCAACCTACTTCCTATCGCTGTTAAATGGGAACCCCACTGCAATTTTGAGTCTAATGTAATACCTAAGAATACAGTAGAAGTAACAAATTCTAATGTTTGACCATGTTTGTGGTTTTGTAACTCATAAAAATCATCACAAAATCATTATACATTATATAGGTCGATTCACAAGAGCTGGCGCGGAAAATGTATGAAACTGTTATTAATTTGATAGATATTCCGCGCCAGCTCTTGTGAATCGACCTATACTATCGTAATGAATATTTGTATTCCAAGAAACATGAACAAAATAATCATAATTAATTAATTAGCCTCCGGTATACTATCTAAGATTAAAAACATTACCCTATCTCGTTCCGTGCCCGTTATCAGTCGATGACTTGACCTTCCTTATCAGTGACAGTTCGTCCTAAGTACGGTTCAGTCGGAATCACCTACTTAAACGTTATGGGGTCGATGCCACCTCAAAAACCTTGGCTGTAGCAACTCTCTTTAACTCGCATTTGGACTAAAAACGAATCGTAATCGATTTTGGATTTCTCGCCTAACGGACGGAAAGAGTGCACGCGACTAAACTGATTTCTATTCAATAAGTGATTTCTATTCAATAAGTAATAATCTTTGTAGTGAAAACGTCCTATTGTTGCACTGGAGATTCCCTTGAGATTAACTTTGATTTCAAAGCGTGTCGAGTTCAGTGTGCGGCCGAGTATAACTAAATATGTATAGGAAATGGTTAATGACAAGTTTCATTAAAGATGGTAGTTGATATCATCTGTTATTGAATATCAATTGCCTCGTATAAAAACATGTGTTAAATAACTTTTTGATTCAAATCTTGGGTAGAGACTCGCTTGGAGCACAAAGACCGCGTAGCTACTTTTGCTGCTGGACTGTATCGTAATTATTTTAATGTAAAGTTTACATTGTAAACTACTTATTTGCCTGCGATTGTGAACTGCCCTTATCAACATGTTTCCTCATTTAAATATTTTACCGATTTCCTCCTTAGGGGATAATTTTCGGGATAAAACATATTCTATCTTAAAACTAGATTATGAACTCTACAGCAAATTCCGTCTAAATCCATTCAGCCGTTTTTACGTCATTAGATTAAATAACAGACATCCACTCTCAATGAAACTCGCCTCGCGAAACAATATCCTACTTAGACTTTGTGGTACATCTTGAGGAGCCTCTGTCGACTGCCTGCGCACCACTGGCATCGCCTTGGTATATTCTGCCGCAGAATACTGTGCTCCAGTATGGTTAGGAAGTGCACACGTAGCAAAAATAGATACCAAATTGAACGACACGATGCGGTGTATTTCAGGAACCATCAAGTCTACACACTGGTTGCCTACTCTATGCCATATAGCACCCCCAAACCTGCGAAGAAAGCGTGCACTGCAGAGAGAGGCTGAAAAAATGGAGGCTGCTGCTTCGTTACCCATCCACTACGAGTTCTGTTATCCACCACCCCAACGCCTCAAGTCCCGAAACCCTTCATACGCTCAGGACTACCATAACTTTGATATGTATGAGGCTTTGAAAAATGTATGGGCCACAAATAACACAGGAAGTTTTGACACCATAGATCCCACTCGCCGATATTCAGGGTTTGACCTTCCTCGTAAACAATGGTGCCGCCTAAATAGACTAAGGACTGGTCACGGCCGATGTAACTATTTATTGCACAAGTGGGGGTGGAAGGATTCGCCCATGTGTGAATGCGGAAAAGATCATCCAATCCAAACCATAGAACACATCGTCCAACGCTGCCCCCTACACAAGTATCCAGGATCAATGAACGACCTGATTCACCTAACACCCGAAGCAGCTGCATGGCTCAGCACCCTGAATGTTGACATTTAATTTGGAATATTATTGTATTTATTCACTTGCATTTAGCTTTGTAAATATCCAACCAAGTTGCCTATTACAAATTTATGCCATACGATTAAATAAATAAACAGACATCCAAACTTGAAGTTTATAATATTAGTAGAACTATACTATATTTATTTGAACTAGGTACTATGATATAATAACTATGTTTGAGCTTAATATATGTTCAGTAGTGTCCATATAACACCGATGGCAGCATGTGGGACAATTATTTGGACTCGTTAGAATAATGTTGGACATGTTGGTATAAGGATTATCGTCGGTGCGGGTCGTCGACATGTTATCTAGGTCAGCCGTGGACTAGTTTGTTCATTTATTAAGTCTGTAAATAATTAGTATGTACTTGATTTATAATGTTCTTCCGATAGATAGGTTTATTAATTTGCTACAAACTTTTATAAATTGGTACCTATTTTAGATTGAGTTTCATTAAAATTTGGTAAAAGCGTTAGTAAATTATTTGTTTAATTACAACTTAAATATTAACATATTAAAAAATTTAACTAATACCTAGTTGTTTACACTGTTTCGATAGTATGACCATACGGAGTTTTTTAAATTCTTATATTTCTTGTTTCAGGTATGACATGTTATTTCCGGAAGTCTAAACGACTAAGTTTCGGAATGCAGTTACAGGTTGGAAAAGGGGATGTAGAATATAATATTTAACTAACTTTGATTTATTACTTTCGCGGCGAATGATCTAAAGTAATTACGTAGTCGTGGTATGCTATCGAAGTTTCGAAAATCCTTTGTCCGATTTTCACTTGTCCGAAAACGGTTGCTCGAATGTTTATAATCCATATACATTGCTTACCATATTTTTTGAAATGTCTATAGTTTCCTATCCCACATCTACATTTTCCCGAAATTCGATAACCAGAAGAACGGTTGCCAATTTTATTATTTGACAACCGATTTGTTAATCACCTTTTCATAAATCCGATGCTACGCGAAATCGAAATGGCGACCCTTGCGGAAACAAACATTTGCTAGGAAAGTAAGAAAGTATTGAATATAGGTTAATAAACCGAATAAGGAACCGGAATAGGGACTTAGTGGCAAAACCGACTCTAATCGCGGATAGGTTAGAAGACGGAAGCGGGACCTTTGCTCCCGCTTTCGTCTTCGAGGTTATTTTTTTTATAAAAGAGCGGAAAAACTTGTTATATAAAACTTTCATACAGTATAGTTAAATTCAGCTATTAGGTAAGTAAATAATGAGGACATTTCATGTGATCTCAGCCTCAAAATAAAATAAATTACTAATATTGAGTTGCGTGCAATGCGATAGTAACACTTTTTAAATATTATATGCGAGTTATTACTGCAAGAACGAACGAACAAATTTACTTACTTACAATTTTGTTTGTTTGTTTGTCGATCTGATGGGCGGGGCGTTATATGCAACGCGCGTTATAGGGAAATTAATATTTCGTTCAAAATACTTTACGCCACAAAAAGTAGTTGGCAAATGATACTTCGGAATTTTTACAAGTGTTGATTCGAATCATAAGCGAAATAAAATTGCAGCGAACTCTGAAGGGGGGAAAGTAATGAACAGGGAAACGTACTTTCGGGCAAACAAAATTTAGGCTAATTAATAAAATGGGAAACGTTTTCGGGGTATTAATAATCGACATTACAATTTTCGACTTTATGATAGGTAACCCGTAGTCGTAGGTAACATGAATAAGGTATTTATTTTAGCATTTGTTAGCATATGTAGACCATTTCTTAAATGTTACGGTAAGCAAGAAATACGTTTGAAATTTACTATTTGCGACATGTTTCGGATTACAATTGGAGTCCCTCATCAGGATAAGTGTTGGTGTTCTTTAAGTGTTACTATGTCTCACGTTACTATAAATTTAAGCATTACTTTGTTTGGATTAAGTGAAAAGTATGTATAAATAAAGTAGTGGCTCTGTGAGCAGTAGACCACGCAAAAAAATTTTTTTTTTTCAATTTTCAAACTGTATAATTATCGAACCTGCTCACAAAGTTTTACGAAAATCGGTTGAAAAATGCGACCTGTAGAGGAGAATATCCGGACAGACAGACAATTGAAAGATTTTTTGTCGAAATCTGAAACGGATACGCTTCGCTCGCTCGGTCAATAAAAAATGTATAAAATTGAAAACAAGCTATTAAAAAAAACCAAAAATTATGAAAAGAATATCAGCTACATTCCTTATATTATGTGTGAAGCTACATAGGTACACGCCGTTTAAAATAACTAAACCGTTAAACCGTAATTTCTACATTCCCGCTTTACTTTTTTTCCAAAATCAACTACCGTACTTCCCATATTTCCTTTTTGACTTTTCTTATTTTTATACAAGTGGCAAACAAGCTTACGGCCTACCTGATGGTAAGCAGACACCGTCGCCTAGAAGAATCACAAGCGCGTTACTGACCCTTAATTAATTTGAGGATTCGTTGTGTTGACAGCTATAGAGACATAAGCAGGTCCCTCACTCTCACGAAAACGCATCCTGGTAACTCTCTTTTCATAGGTGCCTAAAATATTCACTGAAAAACTGTTTCCATGCATGAAATTGGCTGCCGACTTAACTCGCTGAAATTAATATTATATTGTGAATATGATATACATACCTACACGAACGCATATAATATAACGCAATGGCCAATATGTATGTGTGTGTAAACCCAAACAGTGGGGGCCGTTTACAAAATAGCTAGCAGATAGAATCAATATTTTTAGACTGAGTGTTAGCATAAAAAGAGGCATATAGGTACTTAAATATGTTTTAAAATAAAAAAAAAATAAGTAAATTCTTCTATAAGTATACTAACCTAAAAAAAAATTCTTAGACATTTAATGTTCGTACTCGTACACGTAGAATTATCTCTCTCCGTCCCGACCGATCGGTACGTTATCCAATCGAATGTGCGGAATTAGGAGTCCAATTATCATGCCTGATGAGTTTCTAAATTAAATTCGCAAGCGTATATCGAGCTCATACGAATTAGGCCCCCGTTTCCGCGCAAATACCTAATTCTGATTCAGGACACGATTTTCAATACGTATCTTAGCAACAAGTGACGGATTTCACTTTCGCGTTTATAAAGTTCGTTCACCCGTTTGAATTTAATTTCTTATTGCTACCTTATCTCGTGGGTGTAAGGACTAGAATCGACTGTGGCCTCACTGGCCAAGTAGCCAACGGATGATGGCGGAAGACTGATAAATGATAGCGCTACCTCCACGGCCGGCAATATGACCCTTTCAACAGTCTTGTGTTCTAGCGGGTTTATTTTGACATTGATAGATATTAGGATTTATCGCTGCGATCATCCTTGGTGGTACATTTCAAGTTTATGTGTCACGATAGCCTATAAAAATGTTGGGATCTAAAATATTACTCACGATCATGTTGTCGAATGATAGTGCGTTCATTAATACATATTGTGTTACTACTCTCCGTTGAACTTTAATGATATTATTTATTAACGACTACACGTTACGACGTTTGTTTGGTTCCGATAGCTCAGTGGCTACAGCGTTTGGCCGTGTATGCCAGATGTCGCAGGTTAGAATCCTGATCGGAGCACTAAATTTTTAAATTATTCCCTTTAATTTGGAATTTTCGCTAACAGCGTTATATATGGTTTTGTTTTTGTGCTGAACAGAAGTGACAATGCTCTCATTTGTTCCCCTAAAATTCTGTTCTACTTAAATTTTAAAAATGTACGGAGCTATCCGCGAGCCGTTTGGTTCCCGAGAAGGCGCACGCACATAGACCATCCCCGTTCCCGTGTTTCACCCCGTATAGCCCAAAAAAGACCCGTGTTATATAAGTTCAGACCCAGTGTTAATCACCGATAAACTAATAAACCTCCGATCGCCATTTTTTCACTATGTTTTCCTCGTCCGAAAAAACTACGGGAACATAACAAGAAAACTAGGTGTTCAATAATTTTTAAGAAAAAAAAACCGACTTCAATGGGGGAGTCCGGTAAAAGATTATTAATCTTAGATGGTGCACTCTTAGATTCCATACAATAAAATACAAAAATGGCTATAAGTATGTTTATAATGGTAGAAGACTAAGTACCCTCAATTCCTCATGAAATCATGGAAAAACCTTGCTTGCTTGACAAACAAAACGAAGAGAACAAATCGCCAAACGTGAACTACGCGTCGTTGAAGAGTTCCGTTCTGATCATCATCAGCAGTTCCACTTCATCAAATGTCACTTTTATGAATGAAAATGCTTGATTAGTTCATGAAAATACTAAAATCACTATTTGTGTGCCTTTCAATTTGAGGAGTTTCCTCGATTCCTAATGGATCCCATCATCAGAACTCGAGCATGACAAAAATCAATCGTGAAAATAGAACTTGCTTAACAAACACAGCTAGAAGGACAAATCGCCAAACGTGAACTTTTCGTCGTTGAAGAGTTCTGTTCTGATCATCATCAGCAGTTCCACTTCATCAAATGTCACATTTTTGTATGATAATGCTCGATTTGTTGATAAAAACACAAAAACCACTATATGTTTGCCTTTAAGATTTGAGGAGTTCCCTCAATTCCTCATGGATCCCATCATCAGAACTCGAGCATGACAAAAATTAATCTTGAAAATAGAACTTGCTTAACAAACACAGCTAGGAGGACAAATCGCCAAACGTGAACTTTTCGTCGTTGAAGAGTTCTGTTCTGATCATCATCAGCAGTTCCACTTCATCCAATGTCACATTTTTGGATGCAAATGCTTGACTTGTTGATAAAAACACAAAAATCACTATATGTTTGCCTTAAAGATTTGAGGAGTTCCTTCAATTCCTCATGGATCCCATCATCAGAACTGCCTTTTGACAAAAACGGGACCAACTTGGATATATATACATACAATCAAAAAAAGAATTTTTCAAATCGGTTAAGAAATGACGAAGTTATGGAGTAACAAACATTAAAAAAAAAAAAAAAACAAATAAAAAAAAAACATACAACCGAATTGATAACCTCCTCTTTTGAAATCTTGAAGTCGGTTAAAAATTGATTTTTTCCTTTGATAATTACTTTGGTAAAGGAAGTTCGGCCCTACTGATCTAGTTCCGTCCAAGCCCCTCGTGGGTTCGTTGAATCAATAAAACCTTCTAACGATAATACTCGTAGTCAGGCAATGACAGCAACATCACGGGGTCAGATTTAGTAGTCACTTGTATTAAAAATGTATATCGTACTTTTATGAAATTGATGTAAATTGATGAAGACGAGTGGAAAACTCGTTAAGCTCATTCATGTAAGTTCTTTATGAGTTGATGGTCATTTCGTGTACGAACAGCCTAACTAACGTTTCGATATGTGTTAAATGAAAAATATAGACGTAGATTTTTTTTATTTAACATCACGGTTATACATAATCGTTAGAGAACATGACAAACTTAAAAACGAAATATTAGACAGTGCACAACAGTGTGTGATATTAAATAGGGGCTAGACTCAGCATAATGTTGCAATGAGTACCTACACTGGCCTGCAAAAGAAGGTATAGCACTCATAAACGTGACGATAACTTCTGTACTATTTAAATTAGAAACTTAAAAGCATTATGTAGAAAATTTACTTTTGTTATATAAAGTCCTGTTTTACAAGCTCCTTTTAAAAGATGGCTGAAAAAAAAAACAAAAAACAAAAACGCTTCCTTTTTAAATGCTGTAACTTTTTACTTTTAGCTTTCTTGAACAAAAACTGTTATACCTGCTTTTGCAGGCCAGTGTACATACCTACCCCATAACGCTGGTTTTCAGTCAGACCCTTTCCTTTCAGATACGCGTATTACGTAAAGTTTTTCATGACGGTTATTTTGAATAGAATACTACAAGAAAAGAAACTGCTTGAAAGAGCTCACGTGCAATCGTCACCAAAACAAGCACCTTGTCATATTAACGTGATCTACTCGTACCTATAAGCTACCAAGTGTCGTTATTCAGTGACTTAAAGCAACAAGGTACCCAAACGCATACGTGACTAACAATTGCGTGGATTGCTTTGGCCGATAGCATCCGTCGTCAGTTCAATATATGCCACTCAATTTTAAAATTAATGAAAAATCGACCGTGTCATGTGCAAAATTAAGTTGAAAGTCGAAGTAAACCTTTAAAGTATACTAAACGTACTTGATATTTGGACTGTTTTTGTTTTGTCCCTTTGTCTTGTTACGGAGCGTGTCTGTTTCGATGTTTCTTTCATGGCTGTCCGATTATGCTTCGGTTATTTTTAAGGATAAAGTATAATGTGTTGAATGTACGTTAAAGGCCCTTGTATTCATTGGAGATGTTTCGAATAATGCTTTGACAAGTATAGGACCCGGGTATGTCCTAAAACTACGACCAAGACCACCGGAGGATGGGCAGCAGCATCCCTGGAGTGCGGTGGAGATACTTCGATCGCCAATCCGCATTCCAAGCGTGGCGATTATGGCATTTACCCCCCATGAAATTGGGGGAGGCCTATGTTCAGCAGTGGACGTCCTTCGGCTGATGTGGTGGTGGTGGAAGTAAGTATATTTTAATTACAACACGTAACACAACCAACAACTCTACGTATTCATGTTTAGTATTATACACCATCACCAGTAACCACCATATCAGCCGAAGGTTGTCCACTGCTGGACATAGGCCTCCCCAAATTTCATGGCAATAATCGTCATGCTTGGCATATGGGTTAGCGATCGCAGTATCTCCACCCTCCACCGCACTCCAGGGATGCTAACATACCAGGGTCCCCAAATAATACAGTTAGAGGACCATTAAATAAGTTTTTTAAAACACAAGGCTTAGCAAAAAATAACCAGCGAATTCTCAAACGAAAACATAGAACTGTTCAGAAGAAAAACTAATAGTTAAGAGGGCGCAGTACCCTCGGTTCTCCATACAAACGTATTTATGCTCTCATTTTAAAACGCCATGCTAAAATAACATGAAACTTTGTATACACAATGGAATCCGGCATATCTAGGTCGGAAATTAGTATCTGTTGCTAGAAATTGTAAAAGAAAAAAAATACAGCGGTTTTTCGAGTTTTTTACGGCTTGTATGAAAATCTTAATATCGTGCATTTTTTCTCCTTTATAATTTCAACCAACAGAAACTAATTTCCGACCTAGATATGCCGGATCCCATTGTGTATAAAAAAATTTCATGTTATTCTAGCATGGCGTTTTAAAATGAGAGCATAAATACGTTTGTATGGAGAACCTAACGTACTGCGCACTCTTAACAAGTTAGAATAAGTAAGATTATAAGTTTGGAAACTTGTAACCTAACGCGACAGCCAATGGTGCCCAATTGGCAAAGTTTTCGGTAACCCGGGGATTGAATAATCATTTCTAGAAACCACAAGTATAGGGTTGCTGTTGCTACGCTGCAAAAATTAATGTGCGAATATAATCCCTCAAAATCAGTTTAATAAAAACAACGAGATTTATAGAGTATTCGTGCAAATAGCCTTGTTGCTCGTTGGCATGGATAGGCTCCTTAGTTACTCGTAGCTCCTTAGTAACTAAGCCTTAGTTACATAAGAAAACCTATTTTTATGGGTCGTCTCCTTAGAACGGTAGAAGTTCATGTTACAACCAAAAACTCTTGACACCTTTGTCACCTCATTTACGGTGCAACATAATAATCACAAATGATATTTATAATGGCCCATTAACCTATTAAATTAACCCATTTATCATAGGAATATTAATATTACACAAAATTGTTGTAGGAATCTTTGTTAAAACTCTGTAGTGCTGTATTTTTTGTATATTTTTACACCGAACAGTTAGTATTAAAGATGACCACAGGTCGACTCCTACATTTTTTAATTAAAACTGAATAATGTCGGGGCAACCCTCGACCTCGACTAATGGACAAATTATATTGTATTTTTCGTCCCGTTATTGAAAGGGTAAGCCGGGGTTAAATGGACAAAAAAAAATCCAATAAGCCGAAATGTTTGAATAGCAAAAGTTTTACATTTATTTTTTACTACGTTCGTTCCATTGGAATTGAAACGTGATGTGAATGTAGAGGAACGGATCGGACATATCTGAACTGCAAGGTCAGGGGTCAAAGAACTCATACCTTATTTTCATAAAACAGTAAATACAAGGAGAAGAACCACACTGAGAAATTCAAATTTGCAACGCAGGCTACTAGTGTAAGCTGTACGCTTAAAAAAACTGCAAATCGATGTACAGTTTAGCCGTTTGGCACACGCATACTAGAGGTCAAAACAAAATTTTAGACCGGCAGTTCCTAAAAAAAATCCCTTATTGAAAAATTATACACATAAAAAATAAAAATACTAAATGAAATTATTTTCAAAATTGCTTTCTTGGGGTTAAATATTAAGATATAACGTATCATTTGTGATACGTCATATCTTGATATCTACCCTAATTAGTTGGGTATATCGTATCTGAAGGAGTCCAACCTTGATATTGTATGTCAAAAACTAAACAGTTGGTATAGACCAACTAATGAAAAGGCGCAGTTAAAGGGTTAAAGAGGTATTTCCCGTTGGATATCCATATATCAGAGAGAGAGTTGAGTATCCATATACTACGTATCATTTTATGATTAATATTTAATATGTACCGTATCAGCACTACCATTCCATAAGTCACGTTAAATAGGTATTGAAGTAGAACTGTGTCACTTAGTAATATTGAAAAAAAAAAAACTTAGTGACATTATATTCAAAATTGCTTTTTTCAGGTTAGATATGAGGATATCACGTATTATTTGTGGGATATTGTATTAAAAAAAAATCAGCCATATCGTCTCTGGATGAGCCCAAACCTGGTATGTTTCGAAAATTATTTTTGTTTTAATTAAAAATATATGGCTGAAATGTAATGATGTGGTATATTTTTAGAATCGCCTTAAAAAGCCCTTGCATATGATACTACACAAGATAGGTTTCTGAAAAAAAAATTCCATACAAAAAGTAAAATGTCTCTAAGGGAATTTTTTTTAGGAACTGCGGGTCAAAAATTTTGTTTTGACCTCTAGTATGCGTGTGCCAAACGGCTAAACTGTACATCGATTTGCAGTATTTCTCTGAAATCGGGCTTGTACGGCTACCACTATACGTCAGGCGGGTACAACTACATATGTAGTCTTTGGTGTTGTAAGTCAAAATCAACAACGTTGCTTGATAAGTATCTACACTTATTACTATTGTAACTGAAGGAGGTCTTCGGTATTCAAGGATTCTTTCTTTTTCATTTATAAATAGGGTGGTGCAATAAACGGGGTGTAATTCGGCAATGAGACAGGCACTCTATATACATTATTAATAAATAAAATGTTCGCTTTCAGAGTCACAAGATTGTCAGTCACGAACCATCAAGAATGAGAGGAGAGTGAAAAGGCAAAGTGTTTTATTTGTAAAACATAGGTGACGGCTGTATAGAAACAGAGATCTTCAGTTTTTTATGTTTCACTATGTTTTGCCGATTGGCGTACAAAAACATTGGCTTAAATATCTATCTATTATGCATTACAATCTTGATTACAATATATCAGAGAGATATCAATGTGTAAGAGAGGAGCAACTTCGAATTGCTCGTCTCATCTCACTTAGTTGAGTGCAATATCACACTTGACCACGGTTGATTAATATAAACCGAACTGTGTAGCCACAATCGTAATCAACTGACGTAAGTTATGGAGTAAAGAAACGATCATTTTATCAGTTTTTGCCGGTGCGAAGAAAGTATTTCTTCCCTCTGTTCCGTCACGCACGAATGCAACAGGCGTGCGCATGCGACGGAAACGTAGTGACAATTACTTTAGCCATGCCATGGGAACTTCTAGTAGTTGTACTGATGTTGAAAATGATAAAGGAATCTTGAATTTATCTATCTTAATATGAATTATAGAAGATAAGTTTGTAAATTTCTATGTCAGAGGTAGTATCCGGTGCAACTCTTCCAGATTCAAAAATTCTTCTACCAGTATATAGAACAGATTTTCAGTTAAGTATATTTTTTCCACTCACTTCACCTGCGTTCTTTGTACTACGCAGTCAGAGACGCGGGACTTATAATATGTAGTCTTATAATAATCAGCGGGAAAAAACACGATCGATTATATACAGCCACTTACATGAATATTCTGAAAATACTTTTCTTGTGCTTCGCCTTCATTCAATGCTGCTTATGTTGAAAACTGTTACATTTATTAATACATTTGTTAGATCTGTCATTGGATGGCAATATCACATCGACATTTCCCCCCGAAACTCTGTAGACATCACAGACCTAGATAAACCTAGATGCCCCCAATGTATGTACTTCGCGTGTATCTAAATGGTGCGGTGCACCACTTGCCGTTCAATCGCGCTCCTGTCGTTCTAACTGTCAGACGTTTGTTGCTGCACTAGAATATGCCACACTGCGCCGTAATTGACTGTTCAACTTCAACAACAGTGGTTAGTCGAGTAAACGGTGACGTTTCCTTTCATAAGTAAGTATTTTTTGTAATAAATTTCGCCTTATTTAATTTAAATTTAATTATTTACAAATTGGACTGATGTCGTGTCGTATCTAAAAAATATTTACACGCATAGTATATTTTCGAAGTACGCCATCCATTGCGGCTTCTACTTTAAACTTTACTTAAGGACTGTTATTTGTAGGCCGCAATGGACAGTGAAGCAAACGATTATATCGTAAATCTTCACGTTGCAGGGTAGTAGGGATTTTCTCATTGTCTGTCTATTTAAAGTGAGTAGTGCTGTACACTGCGATGTTTCATGCAAAATCACTGTGCAATTCGATTTATAATCGATTTTTGTGACGGACAATGATAATTAAGGCCAGTTACTATACAATAATGTTATTCTCTTACATTAAAAAATTTAATAGTATTAATTTACCTATAATAATATTTTTTGCAATAGATTCTTAAGAGTCACAGAAGCAGGGATCTTCTTTCATGAAGTGCTTAGTAGAATATTTATTTGATTGTTGACTATATGTAGGTATCAGGGCATTAAGCGAAGAAGAATATGCAATCATTTACTTAATTGCATTTATTAAATAACCACCAAGCACTTAGTTATTACACTATTTCACGTATTGAATGCTATCCAAAAAAATGCACTATATAATATCTATTTTCATTATGTCTATTCTTCTCTGAAATGAACTATAGTTTTGCATCGATGAAAGGTTGTTGTTATAAAAACATTGCAATCCTTCTTTTGGGAAATCGTGTAAAAAAATCTCTGACTTGTTGACCGAGCGAGCGAAGCGTCTCCGTTCGCATTTCTCAACCGATTCTCGTGATATTTTGTGAGCAGATTTTTTTTAACGTGTCAGTTTTTGGAAATTTTGAAATAAAAAAAATGCGATGTCTACAACTCACAGAGCCACTAGTAATCTTTGAATCACTTTCTCATTGTCCGTCTATAAACTCGAAGTGTGATCGATAAAATAATCGATAGAAAATCAATCGTAAAAATATCGATTTATTATCACGGAACTTTTTGTTTGCTTAAAACAGACATATTAACGTAAATTCATAGGTTAATTTTGAAGTAAAATGCAGAAGTAAAATGCAGGACGTACGCACGTACTGCCCAGTACGTGCGTACGTCCTCTCACCCCAAAGGCTTACTGAGTACTAAATCGACATCGACGGCGGCGCTTTTGAATCGGTTTAACGTGGCGGTAGTATTGGACATCACTAAATTGCTTATGTGACGTCATAGTAGGCACGTAAACATTGACACGCTTGGTTTCCATACTATTGAGCGCGTTTGCGGCGTCTATATGGTCTGTGGTAGACATGCAAGGTTAACAAGTTTCGGCGTAAATTGGCCAGTTTACCAGAGTTTACTAGCCGTGACTCAAATTAATTAATGTATGTTTTGAGCTGACATGGGCAGGTTAATATAACGACATACCTCTATTAAGGAAAATATCCTAAATAGGTCAACTAGCTTATTCATAGACACTTAAACGAGATTATCAAACTTTAAAATAACTGGAAAAGAATTCGACAGACAATACTTTCGATAAAAAACGCATTTTAATCGGTTTATCAGGTTAGGACCTATGATGTCACAGACTAACACAAAGATGCATATGTTTCTCGAAGTGTCACAGTTCAAGAACCCATCATAAACGGCTAAGGTAAATTAAATGAAGAAAGGCGTGAAAATCGTGAAATTGAATGAAGTGAAAGACGTGTGCCAGTGCCAGGCGCGCATGTGCACTTCCGTGATTTCTGCCTGCCCCTCTAGAAAAAGGTACTATACATATATAGGTATTTACTCATACATGTACCTAAATGATTAAAGTGACACACTTTACAATAACTGTTAAACATCGACAGTTAAGCCATTAGCCATTTCAAAACAAACGTGCGGCTGTTTCATTCACCTCGCAAGTTCAAGGATCAGACGATGACGAACCGTCAACATATACCTAACAAATTTACCTTTGCCGTCCGCAGCGTGTTACTGAATTACCCACAATATAATAGCCGCGATATAAACCGACGGCCTATAGGGCATGATGATCACATTTAATCTAATTCTTTCACATTTGACATGACCGTGCAAGTGTGAACGAGAAATCACTAAGCCAAAAACGAATGCTTACAAGACGCTACGCTACTGTCTAGAGTCTAAAATTCTTAATCGAATTATGTGTTATTATTGGTAAACGGAACTTGATCGCGTATAACTGGAATTTATCCACCTTTTTAAAGTTTGCCCGACGTTTCGAATGGTTCACCACCACACGAGCTGACACAAATTCAGTTTCAGTTCAATTGCAGTTGTACGCGATGAAGTCCCGTTTACCCATAATTATGTCCAAGTTTAAATCAAATTATATCTATCGTATGATCCTAGTTCATAAGCATCCGCTTCGCAAAACAGTAACTACTTATCGGCACACGGCGAATCTTAGTTCAAGTCTAAGGGCTTTAATTCCGTTGACCGTCTGATCTCCGATTACCCATAGTGATTTTGTTACTTATAAGTAAAAAATTATACTAGAATATAAACTGGAGATAGTTCAACTTTCCCCCGAACGCACACATATATTGGCCGTGCTATTCGGAATCTGGTTCATGCGGTATATGCCCCTGTTCCTAACAGTTTAGGTGTTCGAAATTATTGGACGTTTGTAGGAAAGCGGACGCGAGTAACCTAGTTTACTCGTATTCTAGCCGTGATTCGTGCGTACGTCAGAGGGGTGGCTTGACAACAAAATTGTTGCGTGAATAAATAAAATTACCCTGAGTCTATTGCCTTTCCGGGTCACCAAAGGGGATCCACTCACTGGAAAAATATAAGATTTCGATACCAACATAGTAATCAGTCAATTTAATGATGAACAGCAGTATTAAAACTATAAACTTTATAATATACCAATGCAAGTCTAGACAATTCAGAATATGACTGGTGGGAGAATTATAATGGATTTCTATATATTATTGGTTTGTGTTCCGTCACTCTGTATAGTTTACTGGAATCAAAGAAGGGTCTAAAAAGGAAAGCAGACATCGTGAGCTATGAAGTTCAAGTGCTTTTAAAGACAGGCAAGAGTAGTGATTAGAAAATCTTTATCACCTTTGGAGTAAGTCAGTACACTGAGTGTATTATGAACATGTTCATTCAAATGCTAACACATGTCTTTTATAAGTTTCTTATGTTATCTTAACAACACGACTTTTGTTACGTTAATATCAAACCTGTGAAGTTACGATGACATGTAATCGTTTGAACATAACAACTATTTGTATTTTTAATATTTAGTAAACATTTGCCGTTCACGGACAAGGATGACAAAGTTTTGTATTATATTTACATGTAATCATGACAATGTATGCAAAATATCTATAAACCCGCTTGTATTGTAACATTTTTACCATTTATGAGTCGTGTGCAATCATTTCAGTATATACGTGATAAACTGAACTGCTGTGCTACCGCGAACTTCGAAAATCGAACTTCGTGTCGTGCCGTTCCTTTCACTCTCGTGTTATACTCTGTATGACGGAAAGGGACGGTACGATACGAAGTTCGATTTTCGAAGTGCGCGGTAGCACCCCTGTTTATTTAAAAAGCTAAAGCCAATATAAAATGGAAAACAGTTACCTAAACTAATTCTCATATGTTATCCGGATGGATGATGTACGGAATTCTGACAAGCATTTTCTGCCTGCAAAACACCTCATCTAAACCACATCTACTTAAACTTATTGATCGGCCGCATTCATGTAATACTGGTACTGTACGAGTATATATGAATATTAATATCAGATCCAAATTAATGTAATGATATTAACGACAGCGCACCTTTAGTCACGAATGCGAAGAATGCATCTTAGATCATTGATTTATTGTGCTAAATAGATACGATTCCTTTGTGGTCCGCCCTTGGTGTGTCGATCATGTCATGATCGTTACTCGGCTTAACAGAGCGGGACGTACTATAAACGCATTGTTATATGCTCGTAGCGTGATGATAATTGCTGTAGATCTTATTTCCGTGGGTCAAGAGCGATTTTACAACGGCCAAATGAACATACTCGGATAACAGATTGTTGCTAACTTGATAAGCTCGACTATTGCTCGAGTAAACACGAAACTGCCTCTGATTTAATTACGATGTCGCCTGAATCCTATAGCCCGAAAATGGTGAGGGAGAGACATAGCCAAGTATTATATTTTGATTTTTTTGTTAGGTCGTGGCTCGTGGGCCTGAGACACAACAGTGACATTGGAAAATATCCGGCAATAGCCGGCATCGCTGCTGGCACCTTTGAATCTAACAGCGGGCAGCAAGCCTGATAAAAAGTTCGCAATAGACGAACACACAATCGTTCCTTTACAGTATATCGTATTCATTTTTCTTTTCTGCCACCATTGCGGGAACACAGGCAAAGTTCCCGGCATGATAACCTGCTGATCTGATGCATAATAATAGCTGGTGGTTTTTTTTATTATAAATAAATAGGTAAAAATTGCCAATGGCTATATTGCTGAAAATGGGAATATCGCAACGCAACGGCACATCAGTAGACATTACCTTCGACCATAATATAAATTTTTATACTTTTGACATGAATGCAAATTTATATTGTAATATATAGGTATTAATGAAATATCAGAATCTGTCCATAATTTTTGTCGAGCTACTTCGATTTACTAGTTTCGTTGTTTTTGGGTATTACAAAGCCTATCTGGCCATTTTTGTAGGTAGTCGCAAAAGGAATATGAATGACGTTTTTATCACGACTAGTTTGTTGATTGATTGATTGATGCCTGTGCCTGATTTGTACGTCAGGCAGAATATACTTATGTTAAGCAACTAAAATTTCCGCAGGATCTCTCTCTTTTCTTATACTCTAAAAGTGCCACTATCTCTACAGGATCAGACTGCAAATGACTAATACTATGTGTATATGTGATTAAAACCAAAACTGAAACAAAAGTTATTCAACTGAAGGAGTACTAATATTAGGGAACACTGTGAGTGCAGTAAATAGTTTCTTAAAACATTATTGCGTTTTTTCCAAACTTGGCCTGTGTTTTGCTTCATAGTTTTACGTTGAGTAATATAATTTTATACCATTATATGTGGTATCATAATTGAATTTGTTTAATCAAAGCTAATGAAGGGCGTTGACAGTTGACTTGTTTACGCTTTTATCTCAATTTATTTGCGACGCATTTTCTGTTGTACGTTATTTAATTTTATTGCCATGACTGTACTCGTATTGATTACTCATTGTTGTAGAAATTATCGTAGTAGATAAATAATTGTACATTATCCAATATGTGGTAAAAATAAAAACCGCTACGTAATTGCTATGACCACGGCCGGTGGTTATATGTATTTATTTATAAGAAGACTGGCAGTTGACATGATTATCCTGCTCATTTTCGTGCTATCCTGGTTGACTCCTGGAAAAGCTCAGGACAGCAGTTCGATTGCTACCGAAATGCCAATAATTAGCGTTAGGATTAGGAACCAGTTTTCACGTAAGTGATTGCTATCTAATTTACCAACCCGGTCGATAAACTAGATCTTATTGTGTGATCCCGAAGGCCTCTTGTTCGGTGTAGCTATTGTAGTCATATACAAACATCGGGATTGGAATTACTTAGTACTAGTGGAACTCAAGGCGGTTATCCACGAAAATTCCTACCTACGTTATCAGTCGTAACCTAAAAATATGAATATTCTGAATTCTTAATAATTGTTTTTGAATAAATAAAGAACCAGTGCCAGTGAACAAATAAATAAGATCCAACCATTTTTTCTCAACAAAATGTGAACGATCATTGGAGGAGGAAGCCTACTTCGCAATGTTTTTCTTCACTGTAAAGTTAATTGAATAGTAATTCAATTCAATATTTATTTAAATATAAATTGCGCAGTATGGATTATATTAATACGCATATACCTAGCATGGAATTGGTCTTGAGCTAGTAAGGATGTTATTGTATGTAGGCGGTGTATTGATTCGAACAGTGGTCCATAATGTGATGATATAAAAATTTTTGCATTGCTAGCAACTTGTTCTAATTTATACGCATTAGACAAGAAAACACTGAATTTACTAGATTTTAATATACCTAATACGTATACCATTAATATTAACGATTATATGCAGTGTCTGTACATGATGGGTCTTGAAACACAAATATTGATAAAGTGCTGACAAGGCGTTGTGACTCTTCTGGAGCCGCGTAGGCTACGGTGTCTATTTACAATTAGGCAGGCCGTACTCTTGTTTACCATCGATGTAGTAATAAAGCTCGAAACGCACAGAGCGGGCGCGGCGCGGTGCAGGGCGAAGGCGGTTGGCGGTTTTGTATTTTAGATTTTTTCCGAAACTGTCGATTGTCGATCGTGTCGATTACTGCTTAATATCATGGGGCCAATTCTCGACTTCGATCGAGATGATCTCTATTCGAGATTCCATACGAGTGACTCTACCATTCCATACAATCTCACGATAGACATGCATTTCGCTCGGACGGAGAATTGGCCCCCATGTCCTACACGCCGCCTCCGCTCCGCTATCCCGCGCGGTTTTTTGGTGCGACGTCCGCCGGGCCGCGGCCATTTTACCGCAAAACCGCCTGTTATTATTTTCACGGGGAAGATGACAACTTTTTTATACCACAATAAAGGGCCACATACTCGTTGCTGTCCCTTTAATAGGCAGCCTTTCAAAAGGCAATTTCCCGCATTTACGATGCCGAGTAAGAAAGTTCGTGTTTCTTTCTTTAATGCTTGTAATTTTCTCGCTAGAAAATTGAAGAAAGCTCGCGTAACGAAGGTAAAATTATACAAAGCTTTCACTGGACGTGGGCTTTGAGTTACTCGTATATCGTAATACACTTTTTTTGATAAGTTTGGAAACGGTTTTTTTTTTATTTTGTGAACCTGGCTCAGTGGTACAGTCATATTAGAGGTGTCATATTTTACATATTTTGTCCTTGAGTGTGTTATAGACATTTTTGATGACTTTACGTTTGAAAAATTGCCTAATAGACTAGCGAGTATCGAGTATAAGCTCAGAACACAACACTCGATGAGTCCATCTATTGACCGGTACAACTCTACAGAGGTTTCTACGAAAACGGCCAGTGTGGTTTCTACGAATGATCAAAGTATGAGTCAAGCCCTGACTGAAATAACCGACAGTTATCTATTTGTTAGTGCGTGAGTAAGCGGCGTGGTATTCCTTACGTACGCACAGATGAACACGCACACATTACTAGTGTTAATAATAAGTAACTTGACTTTATGCAAACTATCCAGTGTAATTTGATCACAGTAAAAAGACACAGCACAGATGTCACGATCGAATGAAAACGAAATTGCCGTATTCGACGGCTTAGTTCTTGGTAATGTATCTAGTACTTTTAAATTTTGGTTATGGAGAAATTTGCCCAATGAGCACGAGTTTTTTTTTCTAGGTGTCAAGTGCCATTTATACAAGACTGGGATTGTTTGAGATTAGATCGATTTGTGCAAAAATAATACTTTAAATTCATAAACACTGATGTGCATTTTAACTGTGTAGAAACTAGAGTATTTTAGGACAAGGTTTGATAAAATCAATTGGCCACCAGTGATTGTGTTAGAAAAATACACTTTTTTCTCAGGTAAGTATGCCTGGAGGTACATATCAAGTTGAAATTAAATACTCAGGTCTGCAAATTCTGCGATCCCTGACTTGGAACAAAATTTTCAATTTTAACGCCATCAAAGGACAGTCTGTTACCCCAAAAAATCAAATGTTATGAAGTCATGTTACTGATTATGATATTCTGTGTACCTAATAGAAATCGAGTGCAACATTGAATAAACATTGTTGATGAATCTGTTTATGATCAAGATGGATTTATATGAGGTCCGCTCAATGTTCAACCCTTTGAACATGCTTTGTGGCTTTATTAAGTTTTATGTATTATGTACAGTATATGTTATGTAAATCTATCTCTATTTTCTTGCATGCTTAGCAAAAGCATGCAAGAAAAAGCAGATGCTTTTGTAGAAGATTTGTAAAGCAGAAGGTATTGGTCATTAATGTTTGTAACACCTTGTTTTGTAAAGTACATTCTTGCAATTAATAAATGAATATGCTACGTAAGGTAAAAGTACCAATTTTTGGCACCTTAATACTCAATAGATCTATGACACCTATTATTGTTGTCTCCATTTATTATGACAAGATTGATAGTGTCAAGTAGCTAGCGGACCCCGGGTATCATTCAGAATGCAACTGTACTGTACTGGGATGACGCTAAGATGATGATGATGAGAGTGGCAAGTCTTGGGCCAGTCACGGGCACCAGGACATGACTAGACAAAATCCTCAATAATCTGACAATCTATCTGTCCGTCTATATATGTAGAGCCGCTATATATACATGCAGAAAGTCGTGTAAACGTATTTTTGCGTCAGATAATATTGCACTTGACTGTACTCATCGCGAAAACGCAGAATAGTTCTTTTAGGATTTTGACTCAATGATTGATGATGTTGGATAGCAAGTACGAGGCGTCGCAATTAATAAAAAAAATACGAATTTGTGTTTTATTTGTAGTTCAAATGCAACATAGAAAAAAAAATACCATCCATCTGTTTATTATTTAGTACACGCAGACACAGATGTGTAGTTTACCTCGCGCATAGCTCGCGCGCGAGACAGACTATCCATCTCTATCTAATGGGTACACACGGAAAGAGACGGATAGTCTATCTCGCGCGCGATATAGCTCGCGCGCCGTCTTGTGCTAGCCATGCTGGTATCTGGTTTTTAGTTTTAGAAACTAACCTCGCATGCTTTCTAGACATTAAGGGGCTACTAGCTCCCATTGACCTTTGATCAGTAGCTCACCGTTTTCTCGTGTTTGTATGGCTTATCGTATTAACAACAACGAGGTTTACTGAAATAGTATCCTATATTTACTTCAAAACTCACCATCTTTGACATACACTACCGTCAAAAAGTTTAGGACCAAACACAATTTTTAGTTTCATTTTCATTAATTATTACGCAAACCAAGCGAGGGAAACAGATTGCAATGGGCTGTTTCTCACAAGGATTGGACTTTTGCAAACTGGTCGAGAGTACTACGGACAGATGAATCAACGTTGAATGAATAATCAATCAATGTTGATCATTTGCATATTTTGTGTTTGGTCTTAAACTTTCTGACGGTAGTGTATATGGCATCATACTAGTTTTGGCAATTTTAGGCCAGAAAACCAGTTTTTAGGACGTAATTTTAGGGAAAATGAATTTGTTAGAGCGTGGCCAACACAAGTGCATAAACAACATACTACTAGTGGCTCCGTGAGCTGTACAGTCGCAATTTTTTTTCCAAGACTGACTCGAGAAAAAAAAATTATAATTATCGAACCTGCTCACAAAATTTCACGAGAATCGGTTGAGAAATACGACCTGTAGAGGAGAAAATCCAGACAGACATACAAAAGAATTTTTGTCGAAAGCTGAAACGGAGGCGCTTCGCTCGATTCGATCGCTCGGTCAAAAATAGAAAATAGAGATTTGTTGGACTATGTTTGAATAAATTATAAAAAATAAGTATGGATTTTATTCAATTCGGCTCTTGAAAATGTAGATAAGTAAATGATTGAAGAACCGATAACCGTTTGTGCCATAAATACATCTATAGTTTTGACGAAGGAATATCAACTCATAACTAGTTATAAATCGATGGAAAACGTATGGTAGCCCCTTAAACTCTTCGTAACTCTCTCTTCGACTGAACGTACCTATTTAAAATTGTAATTTGGTATTTGCCCTTTTGTTCTGACACATTAGGTTAGCTTCAACGATCCAAACAATTCGACTGCAATTGAATACTTTACAGTCGAATAGAGACCTTAATTTCACGCATTATACTCTGCATCAAATGAACCGTTCGCTTTCAAAACCATGAAATAGTGTGGTATTTTAGAGAACGCTAAGTGCGAGGTTATTTTACGATCGCAATGTATCCGATGCGCATGCTTCTATAACCAGTATATCACATAACATAAACCACAGATGAACTAGTGGTTCGCCCCCAACTGCGAACTCGCGTATGCGTCCTGCATCCGTCCAGTGTCATCTAAAGGTGTTTAGAGAAACCATGTTTGAACATATAACTCTTAGTAACCCCAACGATACTCCAGTTATCGTCGGTCAAACATTTGTACATACATACATACATACTAACGCCGGATTATTACAGTAGACTCGGAAAACTTTGCTCATACTACTAAATATTTGGAATAAATCTTACGCTAAAGCCGCCTAGTTTAGGACTAAGCTTTTATTTTTCACTTAGCGTCGTTTGCACCAAACCGTCTGTAATTGAAAGCGGTGTTAAAATCTAATTGTATGGAAAGAATGACAAGTTTTTATGGGATGATATCTGCCGTGCCAGCGCCATTTAACGTTGATCAGTCTGTAATCGTAAGTTAGTGTAATCCGCTTGATTCATTCATATCAACTTCATTTTCATTGGTTGTTAGAGTCTCCATCCCGCATGGTTCTCGTGATATCCTTGTTTTTATTAAAAGGGAAAACAAGGCAACAAATAGAATCGTGTTCGTCACAAATTACACTCAGATTGCTGCATAAAGTGTTCAAAAACGGCGCTTACGAATTGTTGGTATTTATGGACGCAAAAAGCGGTGGGATGCGGAAGTTTTAATTAAAACCAGCAGAACGGCAAACTTGGAGTAAATATTTAGTTTACAGTCGGGAGAGAAATGTAGGCAATATTCAGTGTTAGTTATTACTTCTCCCCAGTTTAGTGTGACTGAATGAACCAGGGGTTCACATGTTACCAAACCTAGTTCCAAGAGTTGACGATGAAAATAGTTTTTTTGAGGGAGCGCCTACCATATTAACCTTCTCGTCTTAATGGGATGAACTCAAAAAGATGTGTAATATTGTGTATCACCTAGGTCTAGGTCGCTTCGTGAATACAGCCCCTTATTGTTGCGATAGACATAGTGTTCTAGAATAAGAGATATTTTCATGTAAAAGTATCAATTATGTAGGTTTATTAGCACACAGTCAACATCGAAAATGACATGACTTTAATGACAAGGACGTTACGTCATATCATACCTACAGATATTTTTGTTACTGTCCACTTTGAGTACGTCCATATTATTTATGACTGACTGTACAATTTTAAGGCGTATATATTAGTCGCACAATTCAGTAGAGTTGTTTCAAGATAATCTGATTCAGACACTGCAAAAAACTAAAAACTCAGATGATTTTTCCAACAATGCCCATGCTTCAATCAAATAAAACTGATTTTTATTATCATCTGCAAACAATGTTGGATACGAGCTTATTTGTAAGTTTCCATGTTTTCAAGGTCTCAACCTTCCTATATTTTGTGTATCAGTATATATCTCTGATGACAATACGGAGCAGCCTGTTTATTATTCAAAATTCTACTACTAATATTATTCGTTTTAGTCCTTCCTATTCGTTTGTATGTTTTATTAGCATATTTTAAGCTCAGTATCTCAGTTTCTAATAACACTTTTCTTTTGTTCGCAGGTATGGAAAATAGCAGCATAAACTACAAAAAAAGCTATGTTCAAGTAACAAAACCAATAAAACTATCTTCATTTGAGCTAAGCAACCTTGGACGAACCCTCTTTTCATTAAGATCACGGTCACCAATGCACTTAGTCAGACTGGAATGTCCTTGCCGTGTCCACCACTCACTGAATTCTTGGCTAGGGTGCCCTCTTTCGTAGCGTTTACCCCGCTGACAATAAAGTTCAAGTTTCAATGAATCCACGGGCGTTACCGACATTCTTCTCAACCATTTCCTAAATCCAAAGTCAGGGTCGCTGATGCAATTCGCTTCACCCTAGAACTGCATTGTCCTTGCCATGTTCATTGCTCATTAGCGCTCAGTACACGGCTTTATGGCGACTGGGAAATGGAGGCATGCAATTTAGCTGATTAACTTGAAATAAATTTGTGCGCTAAGTTTAAAATAGATACTGCAATGCGATTTTTGCAAGTTATAATTCAAAATAGTTAGGAACCCTGACAGAACAAAGTGAAGGTACTGTGGTAAAAAGCTTAGCTCTATCCGAAAAGCGGCGGAGTTACACATAACTTAAAACGTTCTAATATGTGAACGCGTCACACAGATTTAGGTTCTAATTTTGACTTTTCTGCGTGCCTAAGGTACTCGCGTTTGTTGTATACTAAAGGGAACTTAAACAATCTTCACTAAGGCTGGTTGCACCGACTTACGATCACAGACTAATCAACGTTAAATATGGCGTCGGCAGCTGTCATCCCATAGAAACTTGTCAAACTTTCCATACATTCCAATTTTAACGAACACAGCTTACGATTACAAACGGTTTGGTGCAACCCAGCCTTAGTACCACGTCTTAATCGGAGACAGGACGTTAGCTAATAGTCCTCCGTACCTCTAGAAGACTACCCAAAGACATTCGACACTAGCCGAATGACATTAAATTAAAAATAAATAAACTGGCCACGCGCAATGTATGGTTCTATAGTTGTCCAAATGTCCACCCGTTACAATATGCGGACTTGACGATGATAAAAATTATCACTTTAAAGCTTAACGTCATGCAAGCTGATTCCTGAATCTAAAATATAGTTTTCTTCAGAGCCTTGTACCTGCCATAACTGTTGTAACAGTTTTGCAGGAAGATGTTTTAGAATAAGTGGCCTGGCTGTACTTGCATTAGTAATAAATAAATAAACTTCCTGAAGTTAGGTTATATGACAGAAAGTTCAAAATACTTCATGTTCCATTATCAAGTGATTAACATGACCAATAAGCCGTTAAATGTTACTTTGTTAAAGTTCGACAGCTCTTTATAGTTTATGGAATAGTTATGGCTGCTGACGCCATATTCAACGTTAACCGGTCCGTTAAAATATTGATGTTGCGTGCCGTAATACGCTTTCGGTTCTTGACAAATTCAATGGGACATAGAAGCTGCCAGTAAATATTATGCGATAGAGCAGGAGTGTGGGCGACGTATGGAGACGCGAGTGTCGCATCGGATCCCTTCTTCCACACGGCTGCGTATTACTTGATCTCAATGTTCGAAGTATAGATATAGGAATTTTCCTAGCAGGAATGTTATGTCATTAGTGCCCTCCCTGTTATAGATAAACTAAGTATCAAAAGGAAGACACTCCGTGCCAGGAAAATTCCTAGGTATAGTTCGAAGTCACTGTTGCACCGTTTGAGATGCATTTGCAAGTTGAAGTGCGTGTCTGCTTGATGTCAACTCTATGCTAATGTTATTTTCCAGGCTATTGAGAACGCAACTTCTCGTTGTCTGTGCATTCGAGTATGACATACAGAACCAGTCGAGTATAATACAGAAATATCTAGATAAGCGGTATATCTAGGTGGTGGTATTGTGCCGTTTCAGTACAATTCATTAACCACTAACTATTTGAGAATATTTTTTTATATATATGATTAATATTAATACGTTTGTTAAATACAATCTTATTTTACGTGTCCGCAGAAGAAGGTGACGTAATAGTACATTACGATACAAGTGCAGTAAACAGGAAATTCGAAAAAAAGAAAACGGAACCCTTATAGGATCACTTTGTTGGCCGCCTGTCTGTCTGTCAAGACCCTTAATCTCTGGAACGTATGGAGAATAGTATCAAATAGTATCGAGTTGAAATTAAAACCATTTACTTAGCGGGCGTATAATGCTTGCCATTTTATCACTTATCGTCGTGGATAAGACGTCGGTCACTCTCGCACGACGATAGTGATAAAATGGCAACCATCATGGACCAGCAGGTGTACAGTACCTTGAAGCTGTGAAAAAAAGAAACGGCTGTTTATGCCGCAAAAAACGTATATTTCGACACTCGAGGGAATCAAAATTTATAGGGTACTTTCCGTTGACCTGGAACTACGAACTGCCTGCGTTGACGTGGCGATTATGGCATTTACCCCCCGTGAATATGGGGGAGGCCTATGTCCAGCAGTGGACGTTCTTTGGCTGATATGGTGGTGGTGGTGGTGGAACTACGAAATTTGGCAAGTAATATCGTCTTATACTTACTACAAGTACAGGAAAAAAACTGAAAACTATGCATTTGTAATTAAATTATAAATATATAGTCTTTAACTTACTCCACTTGAAAAACGTATGTATTTATAATATGCACCTACAAAACTAAAAATAACAACAATATTAACATACATGGTAAATATCCCGTGTTGAACAGTAATTCTAGTGTTAGTGACCATGTTAGCTTGAAATCGTATTTTCCACCTACAAATTTGTACGGAACCCTCGGTGGGTGAGCCGGACTCGCACTTATTAGGTTTTTTTCTATTGTGTGTGACGTCAATGGCTAAACGGTACGATTATATTATTTAGTTTCACCGTCGCAACCCTATAAATTATTACGGAAGTAGTCATATATTCCAAATATAATAACAGGGAACTGGAATATTGGACGGAAACGCTAATGTTAGCTACAACCATTACTCATTCGAAATCCATTTACGACAAGTCACACAGAATTACAGTCACCCGGTCAAATCGATTTTGTACCAGTCTTGTATCCTTAAGCCGTTATATGATGTGTCATTTATTCCTGTTCCTGTCAGGCCAGTACATTTGGAGAAGGATAGCATGCTCATTTTTGTGTAAAGCGGATCTAGAGTGACAGTAAATAGTCATGGATACTAAATTCATATTTATTTTGAATTAGAAATGAATATAGTCTCATTTTTCTGTTTGTTTTTTTTTTCTTTAAACTCGAAACCGATTTCGATGAAATATAGAAATGATTTGACCTACGAACCCAACCGGGAGTAAAGTAGTCTATGAGAACCATCATAGACTTACTCTTACGACATCGACACCCACATTGAAGTGTGTTGTGTTAGCAAACTATCACTGCAATATCACATTTTGGTTGGGTACTCGGATGTGACAATTGACACTGAAATTAAATTTCATGTACTCCTTTTGGGATTATATGCGTGAGATAATATATGTTATGTATTTATGTAGGGCTACAAAAAAGGAAATAATTTGGATATCTTTCGTCGGAGCAGGGTCGATCGGAGTTTGTATTAATAATTTTATATTGAGTGCGACTATGCGGTATTTTTTTTATGACATAGGAGGCAAATGAGCAGACGAATCGCCTGATGGTAAGCGATTAGCGCCGCTCATAGACACTCGCAGCACCAGAAGTGTTGTAAGTGCGTTGCCGGCCTTTAAGATGGGAGTACGCTCTTTTCTTGAAGGTTTGAAGGTCTTATCTTATCGGTATTGATCTGATTCTGATGACTTGATGAGATTCCATCAATCTCACTTCATTCGAGAGTAAGTAATTAGTACAATATGTACAGACGGGCTATCCTTATTTTTTTGAAAGCATTGTTGCGGACTAAGTCGCTAGCATTAAGCTAGTACCAAATAATTGCGTATTAGCCGCACCCACGCAAACATGACGCACTCTGGATAAGATAGGTATACCACTAATAAATTACATCGTTCTTCACCATTATTCAATCTAGCCTAGGCCAGGGGGATACACAATTTGATATCATGCGGCACACGGGATACATTACACCTATTCCATTATCTTAACCATTTGAGATACTGGTAATAGTTATGATATAAATAGAATGCCAGTATCGATAAACAATAAACAAACAACGCGAGCTATTCAATTCAAAATTCATATATTACTAGCTGACCCGGCAAGCGTTGATCTGCCTACCGAATATACAAAAAAATATATATATCGTTCGATCCGTTTCGGAGGAGATCACACACACTATGACACGAGATTTTTATATATTTCGATTTTATGTCGCTTCGAAAAGTATTATATTGTGAGAAAAATCGGCGCAAGAAACTCACCATTGCTTGAAAATACATAGTAATACCTATTGAAAACAAGACCAATTACTTAATATATCCGCCATTTTGTTATTTATTTTAATATACCCAGTGTCACTCTCACAGTAAATACGAATCTTATCTAACGACACATCTCAAGCTAAAATCCATCGAGCCGTTCAGGCTGCAGAGCGTGCCAAACAATTATACATACTCTCGAAAAACAAAACCCTCTTTCTGGCGCAGTTGGGTAAAAACATTTAACCACGATATACGCATGATTAACTTTTACGACATCAAATAATAAACTAAAATTTCGTATAAAAATTAACACATAGGCAGTCTTTAGAAATACGTAAAAAGATAGGTACATGAAATTGACCTAATCTTCATATTTATTGCCACTATGCCCACAAGAACGAATAGTATATGATGAAGAAGTTAATAGTTTCCACGGGAAATAACAGTCCATCCATAAGGAAAACGACTGGAGCGAATAACCATCTTTTTGCATGATTTCATCTTTCGCAAATGCCCCAGTCCACTCAATGGAACGCTCTGTATATGTATATCCAAGGCGTCGTTTATGTACAGTCAGCGGCAGAGAAACCTAACCCCCTCTGCATACAATTTTCTATGCAGGGGGGGGGGTCACGTTTCTCTGCGGCTGAGTGTACCTACGGGCGACGTCGATGTGATTATGAGACGCGATGCGTAAGGCCGCATTTTTGCACAGGCGTCATGCTGCGTGACATGCCGTGCGTTCGTAGCAAGCTCCTATGTATGAATTCCATAAATTCTGAAATCGTTTACATCTCGGTGTGTGAACGCGGCCTAACGCGGTTAGGCGCGCTGTGCGTAAACATACTTCGACATAATTATGTGTCGCTCCCAGAGAAAAGGGACTTAAGTATGGTTGGCTTGACATAAGAAGCACCCTAAAATTCATAAATGGAATAGATTTATGAATTTTATGGTGTAAGAATGGCGGCAACGAGATAAGTCCCTGCTTCTTGAAAACAACACATACGTTTGTGTTTGCGCGAATTTCCGCGTCTCGTAACGACCCGCTTCTCCATAAACGAGGCCTTAGTGGCGGCCCATAATAAACACTGTAATTTCAGCCGCTTGCCTAATTTATTAGTCAAATTAGTAAACGGCCCTAATGGGAAGTGATACAAGTAGCATCGAGATTAAAACTTTTGTGGTGAATGATTAATGCGCGGTGAAGCTATTATATTACAGTTAGCTTTCGTTTTTATTAAGTTAAGTGCTGATGATAAATATTAGAGTATATGATACTCTGTACAGTCACATACAATTGATGAAATATTCTTCAAATATTCAAGTTGACCACTCGCTTGACAAAAGGGGAGTCGAAGTCCATGTCCACAGGGAGTAGGTTACCCTACACGTGATCCCTGAGTAGTGCTAGGAGTGCAATAAAACTCGCAACCGTACTGACTGATCGTGAGATCTTCGAGAAGCGACCATATACATATAAACATCCACCACCACCATATCAGCCAAAGTCCACTGCTGGACATAGGCCTCCCCCAAATTCACGGAGGGTGTATGCCATAATCGCCACGCTTGGCATGCGGGTTGGCGATCGCAGTATCTCCACCGCACTCCAGGGATGCTGCTGCCAATCCCCCGGTGGTCTTAGTCGTAGTTTTAGGACATACCCGGGTCCTCATATAAACATCAAGTCGGTGTAAATTTTGGACCCGGGTATGTCCTCAAAATACGACCAAAACCACCGGGGAATGGGCAGCATCACCCCTGGAGTGCGGCGGAGACTTTGCGATCGTCAACCCGCATTCCAAGCGTTGCGATTATGGCAATCACCCCCATGAAATTGGGGGATCCCTATGTCCAGCAGTGGACGTATTTGGGCTGATATGGTGGTGATGGTGCTGGATTATTAATATGAAATATTGATCCTCAACAAGTCAACATCATCCTCGGCTCGATCACAATAGCATTTAACGTTTAGTAGTTTTTCGGTGAAGGAAAACATCGCGAGGAACCCGAAGTCATCCCAGAAAGGTCCTGTTTTCCGTCTGGGTTGGACGACGGAATAACAGTTGCTTTCGTAAAACTAGTGCTTACTAATCTTGGGATTAAAAGGTGCAAAAGCGGACTCCGGGCTCCTTTAGGATACAACCAGTATGAGGATGATAATGGTGATAGTGATAATTCATCATGTCAGCCGAAAGACGTCCACTGCTGGACATAGGCCTCCCCAAAGACTTCCACAATGACCGGTCCTGCGCCACCCGCATCCAGCGGACACCCGCGACCTTCACCAGGTCATCAGTCCACCGTGTGGGGGGCCTGCCCACGCTACGCCTTCCGGTACGTGGTCGCCACTCGAGAACCTTTCCGCCCCAACGGCCATCGGTTCTACGTGCTATGTGCCCCGCCCACTGCCACTTAAGTTTAGCGATTCGGAGGGCTATATCGGTCACTTTGGTTCTGATAATTATTATAACAATAGTGATAATTATTATAACAATAATGATGATCATGATGAAGAGCGTTAATCACATACGTCGAGCTAGGGTTTCCCATCGCTAGCTTAACTTTGGTCAAAACTTCACCTACAAAGGTTTATGCGTCTTTTATAGCGTATTCCTTTCTAAAAGTGAATTAGTTCCTTGATATTTTATATGCGGTGTACTAAAATTTAACCAGTCTTATTTATAGAGGTAGAAGCTTTTACTACCGCTTTTTATTCCCATTTCGTGTTTCCCACATTGATTACTTTATTTTTATAGCATACGGGGAGATGAGAATAGTAGAGTTAGCGACCCTGACCGTAGGCAGCTTTTGGTCCTGAGTTCGAATCCCGGTGAAGGCCATTATTGGCGTAAAAAGCACGAATAATTTCCTGGGTCATGGATGTTTTCTATGTACTACTAGTATGAATACATATACAAGCTTTATAGCTACTACTAGCTATACTTTATAGCTAGAACACAGAATATTTATGTAAGATTGTCCCCAAATATTGATTTTATTGATAGTATAATATTGATTAGTTCTTTATTCATATCATTACCCCTAATGTACAATGTGTAGGCAAAACCAACAAAACGTGACAATACGTGGCTATAATGCCTATGTTATCTTTTATCACGATAACATTTTACGAATCCACGCGAATTGAGCAATGCGATAATGTATGATTCACCATGGTAGATACTTCCAGGTTAAAAGAAATTTATCAAGAAGATTAGGTTTATCAATACATTTTTGTACTACTTAGTAGAAAATGCAAATATTTATAACAGATATCACTGAAAATAAATTAAAATAACAATGGAATGACAGAATTTTTGAAGCACAATTTATACAGGGAAAACACTACCACGGACTTTCCTGAAAGTATGTTGTCATTTAAATGATGTACAATCGACATTGTATTCGCTAGAAACTTGTCTTAGAAAGAAAAAAAATCATTAAAATAATGTTTTTAAAAATTAATAACATACCTATGGTTTTAACATTACCAATAAGTATTTATATTTTTATGATAGCAGTCGTTAAGACAAGTTAGAGGCCTCCGGGCGGCTTGAGAACTTCTAACAGTCAAGTTGCCCACTGACTTGACAAGCCTAATCCCAATAAGGTCCAGTTTCCCCCTCAGGTTGGAAGGTCAGATGGCACTCGCTACCGTAATACTAATACTAGTAATTCTTCGGATTAGGTAGCGGACCCCAGGCATCCTTCAGGATGCAACTGTACTGGGAATAACGCTAGGGGGATGATGAATAAGTATTTATATTATGAAGTGCCACGACATGTCACTGGCTTTCTTATGACAAGGGTTGAAGTTGAAACGTACTGGTTTTTAATTGATTTTAAAAAAGCTATTACTCGAAAATGGTTACGAATATTAAAATAGTTTATTTGGACAAAGTATAGTACCAAGGCCCTATTCCCTGTTTACATGAAAGTCCATCGTTCTGTTCCACCCTATATAGAGACTAATATCAATTAACAACAAAACATTTACCCAAACCCTACCCAATCTGATAGGTAACCAATGACATAGGGTAATTAAGATCTATTTAAAACTAAACTTATTTCAATATCAATCAGTAATTTATTCATTAATATTTGTAGGTACTATTTATAGGACGTTATTTAAAGCCGACGATCAATTCAATATGAACCGCTCGTGGTGACATCAATTGACACTCACTTTATAAGTTCACCGACACCTATATTCAATAACTTACACACGATACATAAATTCCAATGGGCGTCAATAAAAATATAAAGGAAATCAGATATTGAGTGGAACGAAATGATGACATTGTTAGAGATAAGAGGGCGTATGTAGTCACGAGTGAGGCGGGTAAATGTTTCTTTGTTATGTACTGACTGATGCCTTTCCACTTCGTTCTCAAACGTTTCGTAGAATACTTCTTTCCGTGCTCTTTACAATCAATTCGCCCAAAAGTTTTATCTCGCGGAAATCGTTTTCATATTTACTTTTTAAAAGCCATTAGTCTGGTACAAACGGGGCGCACATTTCCCGTTAAATTATGCCGAAATTGTGTGGAAAAGAATTCGGCGAAGTATTGTTTCTAAATTTAGCTTGTAACATTGAACCCAACACCTTTTTAAAAACAATACAACAGACGGGTGATTAGGTAGGTGCGTAATATCGTGCGACGGGCGAAGGCTGATCTAAATATCATTTTCCATATTAGGTACTACTGACAGTCGTCTACCTAACAGAAATTTGACTGACACTACGGTACGTAATCATTAATCATTAATGAACTAGGAAAGGAGCCCAATTGCAGCCCGCGCTTTTGACGTATTTACGACTGATTATATATAAATCGTTGTGCTTCCTTCGCTCTTTCTTGCTTCCGTTCATAATAAATTGAGAACGTTGCGACACACTAATTAATCAGAATAGATTTCAATATGTTGTTGTAGTAAAACATTCGCATGTTCTGAGGGCAACTGTACCCAGGACCCTTCGTTCCCACGTCACTGAACAAATTGGTCTATATCTGGGCCACGCGGAACGTGTGCGGTGTGCCACATGCCAGCAAACAAACAAATATGTCCTACACATATGCCAATTGATAATTTTTTCAGCTATATGCTATTTACAACCCTTAACGCCGCGTCGGTTAATCCTACACATCTGTGTAAAAGCCATATGCAACGTTCATCGCACCGCTCATATAGGTACAACAGATATTAAAAACAAATCAAAACTTAAATATAGGTAAATAACTTAAGAAAAGGACCTGTTGTATGTAGTTGTGACGTGTTTGTTACATTTGTTTTGTTTGTGTTACACATTTTAAATCAATTTAAAGTCACAATTACATACAACAGGTCATTTTCTTAAGTTTTTCACAGTTTTTTTTAGAGTAATATCAGTACCTGGTGGCGAACGAGCATACGGCCTGCTTAGTATAAATATATATATTTTCGAACCTTTTGCTTGTGAATTACTCATTTTAATATATACATAACCATGCCCCAGGTCACAACGTGACTTTAACCCAAAAACAAACCAGAATATATTATGCAAACCAACAAAAACATACTAAATTATAATTTTAAATTCGTCATCCATGGTAAATTTGTTGACATTATTCCCGAAGTGTTCGGAAAAATACGATACCTTTTACATAATGTCAGTTTTTCAACCGTCAAGCGATATTTGAATCATTTGAACAAAGCGGAAAAATACCTTGTGGCATGTAAATTAAACGTTAATATGACAACCTACATATACTGTCCTCTGCTATTTAACATACGTGGCAAGGAGACTGAATTTATATGTATAATGATGAATGTCTCGTGCTAGTCTCCAGGAGCGACCCGCGGTCTTTTTAATGTCATCAATCCATTGAACCATGTTTACGCCACTCATCCCAGTCTCGTGCTAGTCTATCATTTTTATTTTATTTATTAGGAAGGTACACTTTACAGAAATCATACAATACATGGTTAATTCGCACGAGTTCAGTAGCTTATAAACTAGCATGATATCCAAAGCTGCACGATTTCAGTAGCTTATAAAGTAGCATGATGAGTGCACTTAGGATACGCTTGCTATAGCTTGATCAGTAAGTTATATAGCCCATAATTGCCCATGTGTACAACACTAGTGCCAAGTTGACCAACACAGATCAGGGTTCACTACTAGATTAAATTCATTACATGTTTCAACATTCTATAACAAATTGCCCTACTCTATTTTGGCCAAGTCGACCCTATGATGCATCTACAATCTACGTTTAGATTTAACATAAGTAGCATAAGTATGATCAGAGGCGATACAAACTTTTTAGCTACTCATATACTGTAAATTTGAGAAATTTAGACCTTCAGGAACGAACTTAAATCGACAAAAGGTTCAGTGTAAGGCGTTAAGCGTTACTTAAGGGGGGGGGGGGGGGGGTGAGCAGAGAGGAAGGCGACCGCCAAGATCCTCCTGAATTTAGTAAGCATGGATCAAATATGTCGACTCGAACATTGCCAGCAGCCAAGTTATATTCTAGTGATTGGGTTATAGAAGCAAGTGTTGTTTTTGTACACTAAAATGGTCGCGTACGGTACGGTTTCAGAGGAACTTCCTCCCTCGGACGCTCCGGTTGTGGAATGAGCTCCCTGCCGAGGTTTTCCCGAGGAACTACAGTATGGGATTCTTCAAGAAAAGAGTGTATAAATTTTTAAAGGGTCGGCAACGCGCATGTGACACCCCTTGAGTTGCAGGCGTCCATAGGCTGCGGTGACCGCTTACCATCAGGCGGGCCGTACGCTTGTTTGCCACCGACGTGGTATTAAAAAAAACTTTCAGCGAAAAGACTATACAGCTACGACCTCTGAAACGAGGCGTGTTAAAAGTTAGAGTTGACAACAGAGCAGCTGAATCTATTTCAGAATGTAAAATTTTATGTAAGTAGGTATGAAAGGTCGTACATTTTGCGATTCTACATTTTGCGAGTCTCATCCAGGAGTGACCCGCGCTCTTTTTAATGTCGTCAACCCATTGAACTGTTAACGCCACTCATCCCGATCTCGTGCTAGTCTCATCCAGGAGCGACCCACGGTCTTTTTAATGTCGTCAACCCATTGAACTGTTAACGCCACTCATCCCGATCTCGTGCTAGTCTCATCCAGGAGCGACCCACGGTCTTTTTAATGTCGTCAACCCATTGAACTGTTAACGCCACTCATCCCGATCTCGTGCTAGTCTCATCCAGGAGCGACCCACGGTCTTTTTAATGTCGTCAACCCATTGAACTGTTAACGCCACTCATCCCGATCTCGTGCTAGTCTCATCCAGGAGCGACCCACGGTCTTTTTAATGTCGTCAACCCATTGAACTGTTAACGCCACTCATCCCGATCTCGTGCTAGTCTCATCCAGGAGCGACCCACGGTCTTTTTAATGTCGTCAACCCATTGAACTGTTAACGCCACTCATCCCGATCTCGTGCTAGTCTCATCCAGGAGCGACCCACGGTCTTTTTAATGTCGTCAACCCATTGAACTGTTAACGCCACTCATCCCGATCTCGTGCTAGTCTCATCCAGGAGCGACCCACGGTCTTTTTAATGTCGTCAACCCATTGAACTGTTAACGCCACTCATCCCGATCTCGTGCTAGTCTCATCTAGGAGCGACCCACGGTCTTTTTAATGTCGTCAACCCATTGAACTGTTAACGCCACTCATCCCGATCTCGTGCTAGTCTCATCTAGGAGCGACCCACGGTCTTTTTAATGTCATTTTTTTTAATATCATCAAGGCATCGAGCTATGTATGACTATTCTCTATCTGCTGTCTTCATAATATCCATACATATTACCAATCCCGCTCCGCCAAATCAGGAAGTCGCCGGAAATATCAGTGCAAAAATGATGGTGTCTTCTTAAGTTAAGACTAACCCCCTGGCAGGCTGCCCGTTGTATTAGTTTTTCTGCTCCGCTCTTGACCTCGGTAGCTTGGCGCTTGTCTTTATTGTTATTCTAAACTGTCAAGTTCAAGTCTGCAATCTGCATTATTATAGCATTTGAATAACTTGGTTCGGGCGGCGCGGCGGATCGTGTCAAGCGAAATAGGTCATTGCGTGGATGATTCGTTGAATGAATATTTGATTTGTTGCCGTCAGAATTAGGTGAAATGAAACCGGGTTAGGTCATAGTTATAATGAATAACGATAAATCATATATAATTTGCACAATTTAGGTAGGTTGTATACATGTAGATTTGGAGCACCCTGGGCGATTTAGCAGATATTGATATAAACCTGTCAGATGGATGTGCGTGTCTCGTCAATTTGATTTGTACTGTAGGTAACTGTCTTTGCTTTGTTTTTACAGTGCTTTGGTTTTCCCGTAACGCTGTGTCATTGATGGAATAAATAAATAAATAATGCTGGCCAATTAACACTGATTCAAATTCAAATTGTTTATTGCATTCACATTACATATAATAATTAGATGGAACAATAAATAGCTAGGTATACATGTGACGCCCTGCAAGGGCACAGCAACATACTTAAAACTAACAAACATGCTTAAGACTTAACGTCTCTGGAAGTAAAGAATTCGGTAGGTGGTTATATATTTTAATTACCATGTAAGGGGGACTAGATGTGACTAGTTTTAATTTCGAGAGCGGTAATGTAAGCTTATTTAAGTTGCGATTATTTCTTTTGAATTTTTCTGTAGTCGGTGTAAATAAGTTTGGATGGTTTCTTACAAATTTACATGATTCTAGGATATACATCGATGGAAGAGTATTTGAAGTTCCCTGAAGTGAGGTTTGCATGATTCCATTTGGTTTATATTTTTGAGTATTCTAATACATTTCTTTTGAAGAATGATAATTTTCTCTAGCTCGCTGCTATTCCCCCAGAGTACGAGACCGTATGTCATTCTTGAATACGCGTGTGCGTAGTAGACAGACAGTGCTGTTTGAAAGTCAGTTGCTCGTTTGAGGTTTTGGAGGGCGTATATAAATGTGGAAAGCTTTTTTGATAACCTTTCTATGTGTGGTTTCCAGTTTATACTAGTGTCTAGGTCGACACCCAATACAGTAGCTGAATTTACAGATTCTAGGGTTATATTATTATAATTAAAAATAATGGGTAATGGCGATTTTTGATAGGGCTTAAATTGAATTATTTTGGCTTTTCCTAAATTAAGTTGAAGATTATGAGAGTCTAACCATTTTCCAATTTTTTTCATTGCTAACCTTAACTTGCTTTCAGCTTCTTTCTTGTCAGAACACGAAAAAAGAACCGAAACGTCATCTGCAAAGAGAGCGCTGTGATCTTCTATTGCATTTGGTAAATCGTTAATATAAATGTGAAATAATATACATCCCAAGACGCTACCTTGAGGGATAGAACCTCTCAGATTGACTTTATCTGATCTGAAATGTCGTATTTGACCTGTCGCAAAATCTGTATGTTCTATTTCAATGAACTGAATGCGATTGCTGAGGTAGGACTTAAACCATTTATGAGCCACACCTCTGATTCCCGTGCTATACAATTTATCCAATAAAATCTCATAGCTGACTTTACTCATATCGAGTAAGAGCCCAACAGCATATTTTTTATTGTTTATTTCGTTTATGATGCCCTGCACATATTTATATATAGCTAAGGTAGTAGAACGGTTTTGCCTAAATCCATCCTGGTTTTCGTGTAATATCTTAATTTTTTCTTAAAAAGAGTGGAGTCGTTTTATCATTGCTGTTTCAAATATTTTTGCTATCGTTGGAAGTAATGCAATTGGCCTATAATTATTTATATCCTGCGTATCTCCTTTTTTATGAACAGGTTTCAGGTTAGTGATTTTGAGTGCGTCTGGAAAAATTCCTTCCAAGAATGATTGATTTATAAGCCACGTCAGGGGGTAAGTTAGTATATCTGCACATGAATTAATCAAAGTAGGGGGAATTTCGTCTATAGCAAAAGAGGTTTTATTTTAGATTTTTTAATATTAAATTAATTTCCTTAGGTTCTACCGGACTTAGAAAAAATTATTTGTTAATGGAATTCATTAATGACATCCTATTATTGGGTGATAAGTGAGAGTTTCCAATGTCAAAAAAAAAGTTATTAAAAGTGTTGGCTATTTGTATCGGATCACTTATAACATTTTTCTCTGAATTCATAATTTGAAAATTGTTTTTTCGTTTCGGACGATTTTTATTGATTTCACAGTTATTAAAAGTGTTGGCTATTTGTATTGGATCACTTATAACTTTTTTCTCTGAATTCATAATTTGAAAATTGTTTTTTCGTTTCGGACGATTTTTATTGATTTCACAGTTAATTATTTTCCACATTGTTTGAGATATGGTAGTTGAATTATCTAATTTATGTTTAATTAATAATTAAGTTTCTTTGACTTGTTTATAGCTTTTCTAAGTACTTTACAATACTGTCTATAGTAACACCTGTAACAGAACGACATCCCTCAGCCCATGAAAGCTTCTAAGCTTCGGGAAAATCGGGAAAGCTTATTTATTTTCTTGAATTTTCATTAACGATGAAGGTTTTCATGGTAAAAGTTAATGGGCTTTAAAGTAAGTTTTAATAGGTTCGATTATATACTATTTCTTCATAATATCTTCCAAGTTTTAATGTTTTTTATTGTATTTCAGAATAGTATTATCAATATAATTATTAGAACAGCTTTAACAAAGTTTTGTTAATGTTTATTTAGGCCAGGCAGGGCCATCTAGCGACAAGTTGCTTAACTGACAAGAGATAATAATCCAACCGTGTCAAAAGTACGTCATTTGGTAGGTCCAGTAGCGATATCTGTAGCCATCTGAATTTATACGGGTAGTTGTGAGCACATAATTCACAGCGCTAAAGTTGAAGTAAAAATGACCTCACCTTAGGCGAACCAGTGTAGGTCTGACCTCCGACTACGAGTTGTTAGTACGGATCTCGGTGTCAAGATATACTAGGCGTGAGCTGTGAGTCTCGCTGATGGAAGTTATTAATTGAATAACAATAGCTGCCGAGTCGGCTTGAGTGGGTAGACTCGCGCCTGACTTTATGATTACCCAACTAAAATGAAATTTATGATAAAGTAAGCAATTGTTTCTGCATAGGTGACTTTTTATTTTAGTGAGGTTTTAAAAGGAATAGCGAGAGTGGAGGTGTCTGGTGTCGAGTAGAAGAACTTGCGAGTTTTGTCAACCAATAGTATTTCAGATTTAGGTTGAAAACCAATGAGAATCGTTCCCTCCAAATTTACGGAAAAAACATAGTGATCGCGTGATATTGGTGGCGCTGATGACCGGATGAGGAGGTTATATAAGGAGATTCACAACGGTTTTACGGACTTTTTTGCCTTCACGAGAGCGACGAGCAACATTAGTCTTGGTGCTTCAGGAGTGTCCTTGTGTGAGTCGGTTAAAGTGTTTTGGCTAGGGATTCTTGTAGGGTTTTCACTGTTAGGATATTTAGGATGTGTGTGAATAATCCTTTCTGTTCACAGGGATTTCTTTGTCAGCGAATGTCTTAAAACCCCGTATAGCAAATATTGGTGATATATTAAAGTGTTCCGTTATTTGACTAGATAAAACACAAACGTAAGTTCGGTTTCCTCTCTTGTTCTTGTTTATTGAAGTGAGACATTACGAAATTTATTAATGTTTTGATGTGTTTTCTTTGATTTACATTTCGTGATATACTTACAGTGTGGTTATGCGTTTCGTATTGAATTAATATCTCCTTTAAAATATTTGGGTGATTTATGTGAGTAGTCGTATTTTGTTTCTATAACCTTGCCTGAACTTTATTACAATTTATAAATTATACACGATAAATCTAACTAATAATATCCAACGCATTCATTACGGATTCTTGAATAGGTTTTGTATATTTTCATAGGTTTTGCGGTTATCATTGGTTTTGCATTATTAGTGTAGGGTATTTATTGGTTGTGTTAATGTAGGTAGTTAAATAAGTAGGGTTCAATTAGTGTTTAACATTCAATTGATTATTACATCTAGTAGATTTCTATGCCATAGTTCGGGCGTTTGGAAGGTTTTGCGAAATCAAACCTTTTTAAGAGAAGGATAGCGTGCCAGCCACATCACTGATACTCAGAAGATACCATGTGGATAATCGATGACCAGACCCAGGCCACCATCAATCTACTGCTGTGCCATGACAATGTGACATCCGCCAAGCATCCACCAAACGCTATATCCAACGGCGTTCCTGCGCACATTACCATATGTTTACCAGAAGTTTCCGGCGCTGCGAACAACTGACTACCAATGAAGACCATCGCAAACTACACCTGTGCCATGACGACCTGCCATACTTCCAATGCTCAACCTGAGGGGGCTACTGAACACCATACCATTTTATCTCTGGGTTATATCCTACAACCCTGAGTGGCAATCAACGGCTTTCCTTACCACTGCTAGAAGATGGGTCACGAAGATGTGCTGCAATATCGAGCTGGATGGTCAAGGCTTCAACAACTGCATATGGGAATTGTTCCGGCATGACGGCTTTGAAGAATACGGCTGTACACGCACAGATGAAGGGATCCTTGGATGGTTTTCTAAGTTTCGCAAAACTTTCTGACTGTGTGAGCTATGGTACTTATATTCTCTTGCGATTTAAATGGCATAAATTACATCTTTATAGCAAGCCGAAATGATATCGTTGCGTTGTGTGGTATGATTTTCTGAAACCAATTAATTGTGTGAGCTATGGTACCTAATTATATTCTATTACAATTTAAATAGCATAAATGATGTGATCTTTATAGCAAGCCAAAATGTTGTCGTTGCGTTGTGTGATCAGATTTTAATTATTTACTTACAGCCAATTTCTTGTGCGATCTTGGTTTATTTATCTTGATGGAATTTGATTTCCAATTACAGCATAGTCTGTCACACGTAATTCATATTACGTTAATATTTTCATCTATATTTACTCGTGTTACGAGTAGATACTGTTTCAGTATTCTATATCTATCTACCAACTGACATATTTTACTACTAATTTATTGTAGTTGTTGGAACTGGTCGCAATGGACTTTATCCGTGGCTATTTCTAACAATGAGGTAACGTCACAGCCTGGACTGCCAATCGTTTGATACGATTAAGTATGGTTTGTTCCAGCCTATGACGAGAGGTTTTGGTTGTACATGTAGTACCCAAATATACCTAATAATAACTATTTTGCTAAAGAACGGTTTTCCTCCAGATCGATGAAATACGGTCATCAATGGGTGTTAGGGACGGTCTTTACAGATTCTTAACGACAGGCTTTCTTCTTTGGACTGAATCCACGGGACGGGCTTTGAAAAGGGCTGCTGACCCGGTTAGGTGCCGGATTCTATTACTGCTTGTCGGAATCTTTGATTCATACAAGACACTATAGATCCGTCCAGACGAGAAATCTGTATTGCCGTTTGCTGAAACTGATCATTAAAGACCCCAATATATATGTACCCTTATATACTCTACTATATGGGCGAGATGGGATGTGAAAGTTCAATGGCGATACAGGTTATTGAAGACTCGAGCAAAACTCCTTGCTGTCGTGATAACGCTGGTCAATGCTGAGGTCTTGCGGTTGCATAACTCAGTAGTGATACTTAGCTTATGGGATGACTGTATGATTCGATTTGGACGCTAAACCTGAATAGTAACAGCTTTGTTTTGCTTGCACAATATTTGGGTATGAGGTGATAGATTGATCATCATCATATGATCTGATTGACGTCCCCTGCTGGACGTAGGCCTCCTTCGCAGAGTGCCACTATAATATATTTATATTTCAGCTGATCTGTGGATCATAGTAGTATATACTACTTATGCTTTATGCATTTATTCCCACTGGCTTCTAATTTAGATCACAGTTGTTTAGTTTGCCTATGCTTTTATGCATTATAAAATGGCTGGTCTCATAATATTATGGGCTACGCTCTTATTATTACCATGTATATGTTCATTCATCAGGCACTATTGTCACATAACTCTCATAGTCTCGGTCATGTGCCTTGTGCCTGTACCACCTGCGAGGATACCCTGATTGCTCGTGTTAGGTGTTAGGTAGGGACATATCCAAGCGGTTAGCTTGAGGCTCAGGTTCCTTCGCGAGACTTCTGCCTCGACATAGTTGCCTCATCATGTCCAGAAATGGCTTGGTGGTTTATATGACTTATGCATGGTACTTTTATGAGGAACTGTGGCTTTATGGTTGCGTGCAATCAGCTATTTTATATTTACAATGTTCTCATATCTTTTAGATTGAGATCTACGCCATATTTGGTAAGAAGCCAGACTTTACCTGTTATATCCTATTTTGTAGGAAACATTAATTCTATCTCGACATAGCAAATTTAGTTTTAAGGTTTTTCTTACTATATGTTTCACAGGAATTTACCTACGTTTATCTGCTACCACGTTTAACTATATATGCTACAATAACTTATTTTGCTCCATTAACTATTTTCTACCATTTTTTCTAAACACTTAATCTTCTAGGTACTACATGACTACTTCGGATCATTTATACTTGCCTTCATTTAATTCCAAGCAATTTATTTAAACCTTTACTGATCACACAGCCAACGACGGTATTTAAATAGTAGGCTAGATTCTAAACTTGTTCTGGTTCATATAGCATTGTTGATAATTTAGAAATACTTCTTAAGAGTGTTGTTTTATTGCTTTTATTATTCTCACGATAATGTTTTAATCTCTAGTATGTTTGTTATAGGTTTCATAATATTGTGTTCATGGTTAGTAATTGATTATTCATAGGATACTATAGGATATTGTTGTTATTCGTTTAGGCAAGCTTCCTAATTTTAGGTTATGTTGTAATATTGTTTAGACATTGTCCGATTCTCAATTGTTTATACATTTCTCACACCTCAGTGAACTATGGTTACTACGTTTATAACAAGGTCTTAAATATGTCACTATCATGCCATTAATCTTTTAATTATTAGTGTTCCTTATGATATTGTAATTAACAAGAATTACTCATAATTTATGTAAATAATTTGTCTGTTATTATGTTAATTGTATTAGCTTTATGGCAACAAGGGTTTTTGTGTGTCCGCTTGTTTTCCCTTGTCTAGGTTGGCCTAGTAATCAAGCGGATGTCTAATAAAGTTCTCCCCGGACTTTATTAGATTCGAGTTTCGAGTAAATTCAATTTTATTAAATAAATGTTTTGTTTGTTTATTTTCTCTCAACTTTTTGTTTGATTTATTTTCTTTCCCTATAGTAGGAACCCTATCATTTAGATCTGAGGAACTTTAAAAGCTTTAGAACTTCAGTAGGTATTAGCAACTTGTGGAAAATCCTGGTTTTCAGATTTTCTGGTAAAGTAAGTATAAAGCTTTAGGTATACTGTAGGAACTTTAGGGAAATTTTAGTTAGGCTTTCTTTAGATAAACTTTCCTTGGACTTTCCATAAGTCTTCATTAATTTCCTCCCCTAGGGGTGGTTACAATATGTGTTACCGTGACCTGGATCTATATTTATCATAATTGTTTGCCTTTCAGGCACAATTTGATGTTCGTGCAAAGGTCTGAGGTTTTTCAAGTGAGAAGTGTTGAATATTTGTGATGGACATTGTTTAAACAAGTTTTATGTTGAAGCTTATCATAAGGCTATTTAAGGTTAACTTTTTCAATTAGGTTATTTTACGGTTTAATTTTATTATTTAATGTTTTGTTGAGTATTTTCCAGCTTGAATGAATAGCGCCTATAAAACATGTTGCCAGCTGGTATGAATAGCATTTCTAAAAGGTAGGAGAAAGTTTTAGTTAGCCTAATTTTAATAGATTATTTGCATGTTAGTTATTTAAGATTGCTCTTTATATCATTTGTTTTCAGGATATTTTGAAATTTCATTATCTATTGTCTTTTTTGAGCTTTTTCTGATTTAGATATTAATATAGCTCTTAAAAGGTTTGATGATGTCACGTCGTCCGTCATCATCATGACGTCATAATATAGGTTGTAATCAATCGTGTTGTGATAGCTTATTAGTCTATTTATTTATTATCTTAATGTGTGTGTATTATGCGTTAAGCATTGAAGTAGAACCACAATTTTTGGAAAATAGTACTAATATATTTTGTTTTATTGGCTTTATATTCCTACTTCAAAGTGGTTACTTTCAAAGTTCACGTTTTAATGACTTCAAGGTTTGGTTCAGAAATTCAGTGGGCGTATCTCACTGATAATTTGAAACTAAAATAATTCTTGGATTTTAATAACCGAAAATTTCACATTTTTATGTCACAATTATTTGAACATAAAGTATTATTCAGTTCATATTTCAAGTTATCATATTTTTGCATAATTATTTCCTGGATTGATATTGGTAACTAGGAAACAGTATCGGTTAATTGCATTTATTGATTTATTATTTTATTGATATTTTTGTGATTTTTCTTACGTGTGCATGTGGATATTTTAGAGATACATGTTTCCAGGTAATGCATACCTTCATGATTTGATGATGTTAACATATTTTCTTATTATTGGTGTGTACTGTGTTTTATTACAGGATTTTACATCATAAATTTATACAGAAATACTTCTCCTTAGTATGCTTTTTTCTGTTATATTCCTGCTAGGTTACATTATTGTTAGTATAATTTCGTCTAGATCATATTTCGGACAGGGTTACCTTTCGTTAATATACTTTTTCTAGGTTATAATTTGATAGGGTTACTTTCTCATTGTTTACTTGTAGATTATATTTGGAATAGCGCTACTTTTTCGTTAGTTTACTTGCTCTTGGGTTATGGTTTTGATAGTAATACATTATTGTTACTATACTTATTTTCAGATTATGTTCCAGATATAGTTTCTTTCTCGTTACTATATTTGCTTCTAGGTTATATTTTGATAGATTACTCCTTTGTTTATTTACTTTCTACTAGGTTTTATTTCTGATAGGGTTAGTTTTCCGTTAGTATACCTTTTGACAAGTGACGAGTATTCGTATAGGTTGTTTCTGATAGGGAAACTTTATCGCTGCTATACTTTTTTTTTATATTATAGAAAGGGTTGGGTTACCTTTCATCATTAATATATTTGCTACTAGTTGTTTGTGATAGGTTACTCCTTCGGTTATCTACTTTTTATTAGGATTTATTTCTGATTACTAGGGTTACTTTTGCGTTAATATACATTCTGGATACATAAGTAAATGATGAGTATGCTTGTAGGTTGTAGTTCTAATTGGGATATATCATTGTTAGTATGGTTATTTTTGATAATATTAGGTGTTGAACTGATTACAGACAGTAATTATTTGTATTGAAACTTAGAATGCAATATGTTGTGTGATAAGTTTTACAGTGAATGAATTGATTTTTTTATTATTTAATCCACAAATGCGTACTGAATTACGTTTATCAAAATTATTTTAACAATTACTTGTTGGTTTTTTTAATGGTAATGTTTTTATAACACGATAGCTTTCAATTCTTAATATGTTTTATTAGTTTCTATGACATCCCTGAATTTATTGGTTGCTGAAAACATACAAATAAATAACTGTAGGTCAACACATTTTTAATGATCATTATAATTTACAAGTTTAGAAGTGTTTTGTTGGAGTCGTTTAGTAACTTATTCATTCTTTAAATAGACCGCCTTCCATAACTCATCTGGTTTTATTATGCTTATTTTGAATGATTCGGGATATTTGGTTTAGTTAGTTAAAGTTTTATTAATTTTTTTATTATAATATAATAAAACGTTGTAGGTTTATTATGCATTTAGATTAATTAATGCTTATTAATTAATTTACGTTAATTTTGTCCATCCATTTAGAATTCTCGATTTTGTTTTGGTTTAATAGGTTTAGGTTGATTTGTGTAGATTATTTTTTTTGCTTTCCATTCACTTGGCCTTCGGTGTCTTCTGTTTAGGGTTAGTTATTTTACTCCGGTAAACTACGGTAAAATAACATAGGGCGATTGTAACAGAACGACATCCCTCAGCCCATGAAAGCTTCTAAGCTTCGGGAAAATCGGGAAAGCTTATTTATTTTCTTGAATTTTCATTAACGATGAAGGTTTTCATGGTAAAAGTTAATGGGCTTTAAAGTAAGTTTTAATAGGTTCGATTATATACTATTTCTTCATAATATCTTCCAAGTTTTAATGTTTTTTATTGTATTTCAGAATAGTATTATCAATATAATTATTAGAACAGCTTTAACAAAGTTTTGTTAATGTTTATTTAGGCCAGGCAGGGCCATCTAGCGACAAGTTGCTTAACTGACAAGAGATAATAATCCAACCGTGTCAAAAGTACGTCATTTGGTAGGTCCAGTAGCGATATCTGTAGCCATCTGAATTTATACGGGTAGTTGTGAGCACATAATTCACAGCGCTAAAGTTGAAGTAAAAATGACCTCACCTTAGGCGAACCAGTGTAGGTCTGACCTCCGACTACGAGTTGTTAGTACGGATCTCGGTGTCAAGATATACTAGGCGAGAGCTGTGAGTTTCGCTGATGGAAGTTATTAATTGAATAACAATAGCTGCCGAGTCGGCTTGAGTGGGTAGACTCGCGCCTGACTTTATGATTACCCAACTAAAATGAAATTTATGATAAAGTAAGCAATTGTTTCTGCATAGGTGACTTTTTATTTTAGTGAGGTTTTAAAAGGAATAGCGAGAGTGGAGGTGTCTGGTGTCGAGTAGAAGAACTTGCGAGTTTTGTCAACCAATAGTATTGAGGTTGAAAACCAATGAGAATCGTTCCCTCCAAATTTACGGAAAAAACATAGTGATCGCGTGATATTGGTGGCGCTGATGACCGGATGAGGAGGTTATATAAGGAGATTCACAACGGTTTTACGGACTTTTTTGCCTTCACGAGAGCGACGAGCAACATTAGTCTTGGTGCTTCAGGAGTGTCCTTGTGTGAGTCGGTTAAAGTGTTTTGGCTAGGGATTCTTGTAGGGTTTTCACTGTTAGGATATTTAGGATGTGTGTGAATAATCCTTTCTGTTCACAGGGATTTCTTTGTCAGCGAATGTCTTAAAACCCCGTATAGCAAATATTGGTGATATATTAAAGTGTTCCGTTATTTGACTAGATAAAACACAAACGTAAGTTCGGTTTCCTCTCTTGTTCTTGTTTATTGAAGTGAGACATTATTCATTTTAAGTGTGTTAATTTTCTGACTTGCTTTATCGATAATCGAACCATATTAACCCTCTGGTGGAAGATATTATGAGGATTCGATATAGCATATCACATTCGCGTAAATGAATGATAATAGAATTGCAGTTTATCATTTTCTCCATTAAAGATGCATTTTATTCTATCGAGTGTCGTATTGCCTTATTTAACAACTACGTTATCCATATATTTGCTATATGAGAGGTACTTCGGCGGCGTTTGATTACTACCCGATATAATAAATAATTTGTCTTTTATTTGACCTACATTTATTGTGCATGCTAATTATTTACCAAATTATGGTGGCGGATTTTGTGTGTACTATTTCATTTATTGAGATGCGTAGGTGCTATTCATACGAGCTGGTTATTACTGAATTTTATACTTTTAACTATTATGCCTTGATCATATATCATAAATTATTTATACTGTTTATACAATGACGGTAGCAAATAGGCTTACGTCTTGCTTGATGGTAAGCAGACACGGTTACATGTATGTGCTTGCGATTCCAGTGGAATCACGGGCGCGTTACAGACTCTTTACTGACTTGAGGATTGTAGGATATCGTTATAGGATAGAATTATAATAATGTGTGTGTAATGTATGAACTCCTTCGCAGAGTGCCACTATAATATATTTATATTTCAGCTGATCTGTGGATCATAGTAGTATATACTACTTATGCTTTATGCATTTATTCCCACTGGCTTCTAATTTAGATCACAGTTGTTTAGTTTGCCTATGCTTTTATGCATTATAAAATGGCTGGTCTCATAATATTATGGGTTACGCTCTTATTATTACCATGTATATGTTCATTCATCAGGCACTATTGTCACATAACTCTCATAGTCTCGGTCATGTGCCTTGTGCCTGTACCACCTGCGAGGATACCCTGATTGCTCGTGTTAGGTGTTAGGTAGGGACATATCCAAGCGGTTAGCTTGAGGCTCAGGTTCCTTCGCGAGACTTCTGCCTCGACATAGTTGCCTCATCATGTCCAGAAATGGCTTGGTGGTTTATATGACTTATGCATGGTACTTTTATGAGGAACTGTGGCTTTATGGTTGCGTGCAATCAGCTATTTTATATTTACAATGTTCTCATATCTTTTAGATTGAGATTTACGCCATATTTGGTAAGAAGCCAGACTTTACCTGTTATATCCTATTTTGTAGGAAACATTAATTCTATCTCGACATAGCAAATTTAGTTTTAAGGTTTTTCTTACTATATGTTTCACAGGAATTTACCTACGTTTATCTGCTACCACGTTTAACTATATATGCTACAATAACTTATTTTGCTCCATTAACTATTTTCTACCATTTTTTCTAAACACTTAATCTTCTAGGTACTACATGACTACTTCGGATCATTTATACTTGCCTTCATTTAATTCCAAGCAATTTATTTAAACCTTTACTGATCACACAGCCAACGACGGTATTTAAATAGTAGGCTAGATTCTAAACTTGTTCTGGTTCATATAGCATTGTTGATAATTTAGAAATACTTCTTAAGAGTGTTGTTTTATTGCTTTTATTATTCTCACGATAATGTTTTAATCTCTAGTATGTTTGTTATAGGTTTCGTAATATTGTGTTCATGGTTAGTAATTGATTATTTATAGGATATTGTTGTTATTCGTTTAGGCAAGCTTATCCTAATTTTAGGTTATGTTGTAATATTGTTTAGACATTGTCCGATTCTCAATTGTTTATACATTTCTCACACCTCAGTGAACTATGGTTACTACGTTTATAACAAGGTCTTAAATATGTCACTAGATGATCATGCCATTAATCTTTTAATTATTAGTGTTTCTTATGATATTGTAATTAACAAGAATTACTCATAATTTATGTAAATAATTTGTCTGTTATTATGTTAATTGTATTAGCTTTATGGCAACAAGGGTTTTTGTGTGTCCGCTTGTTTTCCCTTGTCTAGGTTGGCCTAGTAATCAAGCGGATGTCTAATAAAGTTCTCCCCGGACTTTATTAGATTCGAGTTTCGAGTAAATTCAATTTTATTAAATAAATGTTTTGTTTGTTTATTTTCTCTCTCAACTTTTTGTTTGATTTATTTTCTTTCCCTATAGTAGGAACCCTATCATTTAGATCTGAGGAACTTTAAAAGCTTTAGAACTTCAGTAGGTATTAGCAACTTGTGGAAAATCCTGGTTTTCAGATTTTCTGGTAAAGTAAGTATAAAGCTTTAGGTATACTGTAGGAACTTTAGGGAAATTTTAGTTAGGCTTTCTTTAGATAAACTTTCCTTGGACTTTCCATAAGTCTTCATTAATTTCCTTCCCTAGGGGTGGTTACACACCGCAGTATATCACTTTTAGTCTGAGATACAAGGAGTTTTAATAATCTTTTATTACGGCATGAAGTTCTTAGTCCTGGAGTTAAAAATGTATTTTTTGGTTTTAGTTTAATTTTTACGAGATTTATTAAGAGCGGATTCTAATGTTTTTCTAAACGTATTAAAGTTTTCGTTCATATGATTATTGTATGAAAATAATATATCCCAATTAGTTGCTTGGATTTCATTTCTGAACTTTATAATATTTTCCTTACTGTACAGTCGTGCAGTCTCTTAAAAGCAGTTAGATTTTGTAGATTTGGAGTGGTTATTGGTATTGTGAGCAAGATAGCTCTGTGGTCTGAGAAGCCAAATTCATGGACTCTTTGATGTTAAAGTTAGTGAATATTAAGTCAATGCATTTAGAACAGGTTTGTGTGACGCGAGTTGGTTCTCTTACTCTTTGGTGAAAGTTAAAAGATAGCATATAATTTGATAGCCAATTTTTTTCGCTGTTGTCTGTGAGAAAGTCAATGTTAAAGTCACCTCCCAAAACAATATTTTTATTCTTATCTTTGAGACTAATTAATTTTAAGAGATTTGCTAGACATGTATAGAATACTTCGATATCTCTCTTACTATTTGGCAAATATATATTTACAACTAGGTTAGCTTGTGGCAGCTCTACAGCACATATTTCTATGATATTTTCTAGCCGGTCGCGACATTCCGTTCCATTTTTTGTAGCTGTAAGCACTCCTCCGCCTACTTGTTGGGTACTGCAAAAGGACGAACTGACGCTGTAGCCCGCTATTTCCAAGAGTTCTTCTTTTTCTTTATTTAACCAAGTTTCTGAGATGCATAATACTTGTATGTGTGTTTTTTCTTCTGTAAATGCCTGTAATAGGTGGGCCTTATTCCATAAACTTTGCATATTTTGGAAGAAAATATGTATGTAATGATTTCGTAGCGCTACGCTCGTAGAACCATCCGAAAACCCTATGTAGAGGAGATCGCCTACGGTATGAGCGTCCGCCTAGTACTGAAAGCAGCCTGGTACTTAAAACAGTCAATGCGACTGTCATATGACAAGGTTCTTCACTGAAAAAAATATCTAGTTGTAGGTAGCTAAACTTTCGTTAACTAGTAACATAAAATGGATGACCACAAAACTAGAGTTATATGTAACCAAAATGAGTTTGGTTATATGTAGGACCGAACTGTTTAGTTATTTATGTTAAAACTGTAATATCTAGTTCCAACTAACATGTTTATTAATAGCTAAGCCTGTTGTTGAATAACTACTGGACTTCAGTAATGCAGCTAGTAAGTTAACGTTTTGCTTACTTACAACTGAAATTTTCATTTAGTTCGGCTAAAGTGTTATGTTGGTTATAAATTAACTACTGGACTATGCACACCCAAATTCTTATTTTACATATAACCTTAAGCTAATTTTGCTGTAAATAATCTGTTATGTTAATATTAGCTAAAGTGTTATTTGATTTTAATCAAACTACTGGACTATGCACAACCAAACTACTTGATTATAAATAACACATTTGTTTGCTTGATTTAGCTGTACTTGTTTTGTTAAATAGTACGTAGTACTTTTGTTACACGCAGCAATTTATTTTTGTTACTAGTATCCTATTAAAGTACCTAACCATGGTAATGCTAAAAAATAAAACACTGTATTTTTAAAGAATGGCATTATTTATTGATCTTCTTCATCTTGAAATTACATTATAAGTAATGAGACATTGTCATATTCGCTTGGTAGTCAACTTAATTAGACTTAGTATAACATCACCTGGGCAAATGCCCATGTAGTGTAATTGAGCATGGCTTTAAATCAAGTTTAAGCTCAGACCTCGAAACAAATCGCGGTATTGTTTAACGTGATTACCACAATCGAAACAAAATCTAAACTAAGTAGGTACTCTTCGTTCAGAATGTCTGTAACCTAGCAACATGACAGTTTAGATTTAAAAAAACTGATATAGATGCCATATTTTTAATTTATATATAGTAGTGTCACTACTTAAAAAACAAATCAAAAATATTTTAGATTTTGTTTCGATTGAAGTGGCAATAGTACACCGCAGACCGAAGCCTTAATACGCTATATTTAGAATACCAAAATATTTAACATTAAAGATAGTAAAAACTGTACAATACAAACATGGAGGCGGTTATGTTAGTACTACCCCATTTTATTAACCCCGATCCTTTTAACAAGTGATCGAGTAGGTCATGGAACAATCATCAATTTATCACTATGGGAACAATATGGAAATAATCTTTTGTCATTCTAATTCAAGCAGCTGATTAATTAATTAATAATTAGTATAGATCATTAATATTTTTTAATCCATATACACTTATACAGCCATTAAAGAGCAACTTTAGCAAACCCATTGTCTGTTTTGTGATTTATTGAAAAGTAATGCTAACAATATGTACTGAATTTGTACGTACTTAAATAGCATTACGTTTTAATAAATCATAACACAGACAGTAGGGTTGCCAGGGAGAATGACATGTTAAAGAGCTGATATTAGACGTCAAGTGGAAAAAAAATGTTCTATGACTTTTAAATAAATTTTAACATTATATTATACTAACTGACCTACTTCTGCTAGGTCAATTAGAATGAAATTTTTATATACAGTGTGTTTGGCACATGACCCGTCTAAATTTTTTGTAGTGTTGGTGGTGTCATTTGCTTCCTTTCGGCCATGGAAACTTGGTCCTGGAAGCCACGGTTCTGGAGATACATTTTTTTTTATTTTAATCTAAACGCCCCAAACACTGACATTTGAGGCCCCATAACTTCTTTTTGTGTATGGTTTTAAAGCAATTTATTTCATTGTCTTACGTTTTGTCTGTCTACTTCCACACACTATTTAGAACACAATTTAAAAGTGGAGATGTTTTCATAAAATCGATTTATTTGTGATGAAATAGGCCCATTTGTTTATTTTGTGGTGTAAATGTAACAAAAAATTTGTGTGTTGAAGTAGACACACATAACGTAAGACGATGAAATAAATAATGCATTTAAAACCACATACAAAAAGAAGTTATGGGGCCCCAAATGTCAGATTTTGGGTTATTTAGATGATATTTTTTATATTGTATCTCCAGAACCGTTGCTCTTGACACCTGACATAGTCAACACCACAAAAAAAAATGACGGGTCATGTGCCAAACACCCTGTATGTATACACCATTATAAATCAAAATTAGCTGCATAAACTTAAGTCTAAAGTGGTACCCGAAGAGTTACATAATTTAGGCCACTTGAAGTAACATTTACATGACAAAGTGCATGTGACACTAAGGCATCTTGAAAAGTGTACACAGTGCGTTCTCTTTCGGGTTTTTGTACTTCAAAACAATGTAAGTGATCATCAAAACATATCGTATTTAATAATGAACACTCAAAAATAAATGCACTAGTATTATGAATAAATATACTTTTAATGACCATAAAAGTAATTTCGGCAGGATCCTCTACATCATGGACTAAGACGGATCCAAGCTTATATTTTGTACCTTTTACATTAGCCCATGTCACAAGAGTTAGTGAACTGCCAAGAGGTAATTTCAGTGAGTTTATGACATCATTATATTTGTTTTCTGAAAGCTTTTTAGAAGGACTTGCGGAAACTGTAGCATCCAACGTACCTCTAATAAAAATTTCATTTAATTGCAATTGATGTTTTATTGCAATGGACTTCGTAATGTTGCGACGATTAAACGAAGCTCGAGCAGATATTTTAGACACCCTGTGTTTAGCTTCAAAACGCATTGACCAAATATTACATAAAGGTCCAAATTTCAATAAAAGACTATGGTAATGAGTAAGGAAATGAAATTTTGGTTTTAATGTTTGACCTGAAAGTGTTAAATAGAGTTCGTTTAATTCAGACACTAAATATTGTAACAATTGACAACTGTTTTCATTGGTTACAGTGGACATCAATAGGTCAATAATTCTGCGTAATACTATGTACAGTTGCCAATAATCATCGCCAGTTGGTACGAAGTCACCTATAATAAGGCCAAAGTATCGCAAAAATGATAACATTTCAGAAGCAGAGAGTCGAACATTTCCTTTAGAAATATATTCCATACTTAATAAACATGGTTTGTTAGTACAATCAGGCCCATAGTCAAAATTTTCTATTCTACCATTTAGATTTTCTAATGTAAAGTATTTTAAATCTCGTATATATTTTATTATAAGGAAAGACATGACATATTTTGAAACTCCCTCAAGTATGTCGTGCATTATATCTACTCCTACCTGATCAAATAAACTAAAATGTTTAACAGACAACCAAACACACTTTTCTTTTATACCTGTATTCGTAGGATTATTTGTTTCGACCTGTGCAAGGTACTCATTATCAGTTCTAAGCAAATGGGTATCTTCAAAGAACTGAGTTTTCATAATGTCTTTTGATATGTTGCAAATTCGACAAGGATGATTAGAGGAAAACGATTCATTAAAACCTATAATTGAATGTATGCCAAGGTTGTCACCGACTATTAAAGCCAAAGCAAAATATAGCTGACCTTGAAACGTGGGAACTGTAATTTCAACACCAGTTTCAAATAGAAAAATTTAATTCATCTATTAATGGCTTGAATATAACGTTGTTACCAAATGCCACTCTGTCAGAAGAATGAAATAGTAGTGCTAAAAAAATATTGGTCAAAGTAGAAGCTCTTTCTGGAGGTAGGCAACCTACAGAAATGTACACAGCTCCCAACTTATGAATCCCAGAATGGCTTCCTAGAACATTACCACTTTCGTAATCGTCAAAAAATAAAAATAACGGAAACACTAGTTTGTCTTTGTACTTCATCATAAATTTTGTCCAAAATGCACCCTGTATAAAATTGGTAATATTATTATTACCATTTGTCAAAGTATTTATGTAGTCTAATGTTTCTTTTAACACTCCATCTAAGGAAAAATATTTTTGAAGAACATTCCTAAGTGAGATAAATTGCTGTGTACATTCTATTGTAACTGCTTTTACTACACCGCGATTAGTTGTAGTAGTTTTTCTTTGACCAATAACAATTTCTTTTGGGGTTATATAAGATCCAACCTTTTCAAAATGTTGTAGGCGGGTGTGTTCAGAATTAAATTTTCCTAATGGGGCATAGATGGCTGACAACACTTTTTGTTTTACTAAGTCTAAGTTATGTACAGCTGTAGACTGATCTATATTGTCAAAAATATTTCTTATGTTAGAAGATATGGCACCACAAACATATTTATTGACACCTTCAACTACATCCTGAACAGTTTTTCTAGGTAACAAAGGGTTTGCGTACAGAGAAGATAAAAATAATTGTATATGATTATTATCAGAGCATGATATACTTGAAACATCTGAGACTTGTCTTACTTGATTTAAAGAATTCGCAAAATCAGTAGAGGGTTCACATTGTGGCTGTATCTCAATTGTTTGAGATGTACTTGGTAGGCTTAAATCAGGACCGGCACTTGCGTGTGACTGTAAAATATTGGCATTAGAAGGCAAAGTGTTTTGTGACAGATGAAATTTATTCACATGTTTACAGAATGTATTTCTCAAGTAAAACGATCGATCACAGCCATCATCTATACAGTGATAAACTGTAAATTTATGTTCACTGTGAGCTGTTGTAAAGTGAGTGACCAATTTCCTAACGTCTTCAAATTTGTTGAAACATAAAAAACAAGTAATCATTTTAAAGAACTGTCCTAACATACAACTTGTGGTCAAATTACTAATTCAAGGTCAGAAGCCAGAGTACGTACTGTTGTAAAAATCTTGTCAAATTTAGTAGTCATTTTGTATACTACTTTTTGAATGAATTGCCATACATGTTTACTCTCCGCAGGATATTCAGCATTCAATGAGAAAATCAGTTTAAAGCAGGCATCCACTGATTTCAATATGGATGGCAATTCATATCTCAAATTGTTGAGTACTATGTACCTTGCAGAAATCGTTTTCAGACTAGGCCCAACCACAACAATGAAAGGCTGAAGACTCATTCCTAGATCCTGCAGTTTCACTTTACGTCGCTGTATAGTGTCTTCTATTTCTGCTGCACTTTTGAGGTGGCAAATAAAACTTTCTAGTACTTCATACTTCGATGGTCTCCATTGCTTTTTTACTTTATCTTTTTTTATAATTGAGGATGACATCAGGAATGGCAAAGTCATAAAACCAACTGCATCCAGAATTTCCTCAGTATCTGAAAATAATGTTGGTAATTGAGTGAAAATGAAAAACCCTATATTTTCAATACATCGGTGAACTAAAATATCTACAATAAAAACCCGACTGCCACGAGTTCCCCCAAAACTGGTCCTTTCTGGAACACCTACCTTTATTTTGATACCCTACTCGATAATTTTGAATGAAAAAAAAAATTGAAGACTTACAATGGTTTTTCAAGAATTTTAAGTAGGTACCCAGTGTCACTCAAGTCATCAATACAAATCCAATCACTTATAATTTATCAAAATCGGTTCAGCTGTTAAGTAGTTACGAGAGGACATACGAACAGACATACAGACATAGATACATACATACGGGTCAAACACATAACAGTCGGGTAATAAAACTAGAATCAGAGCCTACTCTTTTATTGAAATCTGACGTTCTCGACGTCTTGTGTCAGTACTGTTTACCATCAGGTGGACTGAGCGCTCATTTACTTCCGAGTACAATAAAAAATATATAAAAATTGTTGGGGTAATAGTGAGCTTACCGTCATTTTCTATGTTACTCAAAATTTCCTTCAAAGCTTGATCTTGTTTCTTCTTTGCAGCGTGGTTAATCAAAGTGCACCGTATTGATTGCCAGTTTTCATGCAAGTTGTCATCATACTGTGGATGGAGAACTTTGAAGTCCTTCATGAGCTGAAAAATGAACTTGGTTAGACAAAATAATACAATAATTAATAATAATAAATATCACGGGACAATCTTACACAAACCGACCTAGTCCCATAGTAAGCTCAACAAGGCTTGTGTTATGGGTATATACTAGAAGACGATATATTTAATAGATATAAAACTTAAATACATAGAAAACATCGAAGTCCCAAGAACAAATATCTGTGCTCATCACACAAATATTTGCCCTGGCCAGGATTCGAACCCGGGACCTCGTGCACAGCAGGCAGTGTCACTACCCACTGGGCTACGGAGGCCGACAAAAACACAAACTATGTAGAACATAATACACAAGTAATAAGTTCAAACATACCAAATGTATACCGCCGGGCTGGTTAAGCGCTTTATATTGTCGAATATAATCTTCTACTCTTATATCAGTTGACAATTGAATTAACCTTTGTTTGGTTGTAGCTTTCCAGTATTCTTCAACTGTGGCCCACGGATCACAACAATTGTTTAACCATAATATTTTTTCATTAACATCTTCAGTTGATGATTCTTGTAGTTGATCAGCAGCTTCCTGAATATTGCTGCAGGATGGGCGAGGGGACCCAGACTCTGAACTCGATGCTGCAGACAGGCGCCGTTTTGAGTATTCTACTATAATTCCTGACTTTATATATTCTCTTCGACGTTGACGATAACAATCTAATAGTTTGCCTTTTGCAGACACTTTTTGCATAGGCGAGATGCTCATGTAAGGTATAAAATAAACTGAGGAATTTTCCTTTAAAAATACTTTTGGTATTTGATATGCCAATGCATACAATCTTGCGCTACTAATTTTTGTTTGTGGATCATTTTTTAACTCATTGGAAATAATTACATTACATAGTCTTCTTCGATCAGCATTACTTAAGAGACCATCTCTTTGTTTTAGCAAGAGAGATTTGCCCTCGTTGCAGGAAGTTATAATTTTGTACAGTTCCTGAAATAAATAATCTATATACAGTAGGATCCGTTTACTATGACGCTTAATATGTATGGAGAAATACCAGGTGTAAGGGACACCTCAACGAAAACTGTAACCATGGGTTCAGACCATTGTTCTGAATTGCAATACAGTGGAAATTCCACTTGGAAATGAGGAAAAAAAGTCTCGGTCCCATAGTAAGTTATATGATTTGAACCGTAACCTACTATGAGATTGACATTTTTTTTCCTCATTTCCGAGCAGAATTTCCACTGTATCGCAGTTCAAGGCAATGGTCTGAACACATGGGGAAAAACACCTAACACTAAAGGCTAGTTCATAATATTATATATATATATATCCACCACCACCACCACCACATCAGCCCATAAACGTCCACTGCTGGACAAAAGCCTCCTCCAAATGAGGGGTGTATGCCATAATCGCCACGCTTGGCAGGCGGGTTGGCGATCGCAGTATATCCACCGTTTTCCAGGGAAGCTGCTGCCCATCCTCCGGTGGTCTGGTCGTAGTTTAAGGACATACCCGGGTCTGAAGGAAGGGTCCGGAGATCCTGGGTTCAAACACCGGCTCGTAGAGTTTTTCGGAATTTATGTACGAAATGTTATGTGTAATATTTACCAGTCGCTTTTCGGCGAAAGAAAACATTATGAGGAATCCAGACCCAATCCCAATATGGCCAAGTTCCCGTCTGGGTTGGAAGGTCAGATGGCAGTCGCTTTTATAAAACTAGTGCCTACGCCAATTCCTGGGATTAGGTTGCCAAGCGGACCCCAAGCCGTGGCCAAAAAAAATGGGATAAACGCTAGGGATGATGATAGGTAGGTAGATATATATATAAATAAATAAATATTATGGGACAATCTTACACAAATCAACCTAGCCCTAGGTAAGCTCTACTGCGTGTGTCATCCATAAGAACATTAATTTTAACACGAGTTAGCTTTAAACGTTATTAACTGGTATAGCAATAAATTATAAAAAATACTCTTCATAATTAGGCGTAATCATTTTTTCAAGTTTTCCCGAGCACCAATGTAAAAAGCAAATATTGAGTTGACACATTTGAGAGGCTGTATTGTTCTGACATTTAATGTACGTGACAGTCACGTCTGTTACAGGTACATTGCTTGCTGAATTATTTTGTATGGAAAAAATAATTATGTATTTTGTAACGAAATATATCAAACTACATTCATTATAGCTTATATTAACTGCCCTTAAAATAAATGTTCATATGGACGGAACATCCTGTATAAGGTTTGTGTTGTGGGTACTAGGCGACAATATATATAATAAGTAGATACACACTCACAAACATAGAAAACACCCATAACTCGAAACAAATATCTCTGATAAATACACAAATATATGCCCCAACCAGGAATCGAACCCGGGCTTAGCAGGCAGGGTCAATACCAACTACGATAAGAGGCCATTCAAAATATAATGTACCATATAAAAATAATTGGTCAAGTGCGAGTCAGACTCGCGCATGAATGGTTCCGATATTAATATAGAACAAAAAAACGAAAAATCACTTTAGTCTGTTTGGAAAGAAAAGTGACCTGGTTTGTATGACATTCCAAGTCACTTTTCATTCGCACAGACATTAGTTGTATGGGAGCTCTGTTTAAGTATTTATTTTGTTTTGTATTTAGTATTTATTGTTATAGCGGTAACAGAAATACATGATGTGTAAAATTTCAACTGTCTAGCTATCACAAAGATCTTGTGACATAGCCTGGTGACAGACCAATGGACGTACAAACGGACAGTGAAGTCATAGTAAGGTCCCGTTTTTACCCTTTGGGTACGGAACCCTAATAAACAATTTTGAAAGTCACTCAGTGAGGCATACCATGAAAAAGGGCCGATGTTCAGCAGTAGATATAATATAATATAAATGTATTAAAGTAAAAAACTTACACAAGTTGTGTCCCGGAAGATGGTAGTGTCTTGTACTATGTCTTGGTTTTGCTGTGTCCTTACACAGTCTGTATTATCCAATGGTATGATAGAGTCGTACTGCTCACTCGGCTGAGCTGCCAGGTTTTCAGATATCTGTGAATACAATACTGATGATATAAACCAAGTTTTTGTTTTCGTTTTCTGGTGTAAACTACTCATATATATTATTTAGTAATTATTAGTAGTATAATCGCCGTATAATGTAACAAATTCTCCCGCGACGGCTCTTAGCACGATACTTAACCCTTCGTCTGTGGTAGTGACCAAAGTTCGTTAGTTCAAACCTCATCGGCGACAGGTAGAGCAAAAAATATATCTGCTAAAAAAAACGCAAAAAGTTGGTCTAAAAATGTGCACTGATCAGTGCTTCGACACACGAAGGGTTAAACGACTTGTGCGGACGATTCGCGCGAATCACCTCCACGCGGATTGGTGCGTACTGACAGTCCATATAAGTCACTCTTTCCTACATTCCCACCAAAAAGTACCCAATTACCTATGTACCTACTCCTTTCCATGAACTTACGCAAGATGAACTTACCAATTCCATGGTGATGGTATCTTGGCTATTAAGCGTTGTTAGGTCCTTTAACATTTTGATTTGGGTATTTAATTTAGCCCTGTGTCCTATCACAGGAATAAGTTCCCTGACATCGTTTTCCGATAGCATTTGGAGAGTTTCCAAATCTATGGCTTGTTCTGAAAAAAAAAACGTACTTAGAAGGAGCTCATTTATGTTATAAGTAGGTACCTAGGTAGATTCAAACGAAAGAATATGTAAGTTTTAGGTTTTGATATACTGATACAGCTTATGTATTAAATAAAACATACTATATTAATAATAGAATTGTGTCATACCTTTGAATTTAGGAATGTAAACTTCCAAGCCCCATTCACGCATATAGTCTTCTAAAGGGTCGGGCGGCGGGGCGACCATTATTGCATCAGCCCTGGTCAGTGGGAGGCGTTCCATGAAATCCAACACTGATGTGAAATGGTTTAGGTATGTATCATTGACACTGAACTTTGTGGGCAGTGGGCACACACTTTAATTAAAAACGAAACACACAAAATGTCAGTGGCGCGGGAGTGGACGGGTCGAACGAGACTGCATGGCGCGTGCCCGCGTGGTGAAACGAGGCAGGGCGGGGGGAGGGGAAGGGGTCAGGGGAGGTAGTTAGGCTACGTATAGACAAAAATGTTTGTTTTCATTTAACCGAAATATGGTAGTATTTTGATAACGTTTAAGTTATTTCTAACAAATGGGTTTGTTACTGATTACTAAATTTGTTTTTTTTCTATGTAACAAACAAATTGGTTATTTGTTTCAAAACATCAGATTTAAAATAATCAACCTTTGTTGACTGTGAGTAGCCAAGATGACTCGTGATAACAACAAGAAAAAGTGTTTGCTAGTAAAGCGTGGTTTTAGTAATATGTAATCAATGAATTTAGTACATGTTAATCAATGTGTTTGGTCATACACAACAAATTCGGTTTGTTTATTTATTTATGGTTAATAATTGATAAAGCTTTGGTTCTATGTAACACAACTGAAAATAACATAATCAGTTTTGTGTTTCATAGATGACCCATATAGGTTAATTTAAATAAACTTTGATCACGACTAGTTGATTTTTGGTTAAAAGTCAAATAACCAAACTAGTTTTGTTGTTTCTTTTTTTCAGTGTTGTTAAATCAAATTAAATTATATTGGAATACAATCTTGCACTAATCAATTTAGACACAAGCTAAGCAAATCTTGTACAATGGGGACTAGAAGACGTTATACACACATACTTATATAGTTTTATTATTATAGAAAACATCCAAGACGCAGGAAGAGTGCTCATAACACAAATAAATGTCATGATCGGCATGACCGGGGACCGCGAACCCGGCTCCCCTCCGGCTACGTAAAAAGGTCATTACGAACTCAGGTAAAGTGGTAATCTATATAAATCTCCCAGTATCGCCCAAACCCTGGTCCAAAACATACTCATTATAATTGTTCAAGTTATAAGGTAAACGCCCAAATTTTAGACACTTTACAACCCAATCTTTGACACCTAATATCTTGACACACGGTAGTGATGTCTGCCAGTTCGCATACATAATATTACATAATGGCGACACACCGGCCGTGGGTGACACGAATTATTACATTACTGTTGACTTCCCAATGACTTAAAATCATTAGATCTACACATTTGCAATTTAATTACTGAATCCTGAAATTCAATAAAAAACCCGGTAAGAGGTTTTCACGAGATTTTGACGACGCGCGACGTAATGAATAACTAACCAACTTAAAAAAGTTGAAAAATCCCGACATTTTAATTTCCAAGTTCAATTCGATAAAACTTGTTTTACATTCATCGCTATTAGAAAACCTACTTTCAAATTAAGAAAACCGCACTGAAATCGGTTTATCCGTCAAAGAACTACACACATATAGACAGATACAGGTACACATGTTTAACTTACAACACCCTTCTTTTGAGTTGTGTCTGGGATTCCAAATACAGTAACCCACTTTTTATATTAAGTAGCAATTATTATAACAAATCATTTTACAAGCTTTTATTTAGTTTCTCCTGTCCCGTTGTCTGTCTACAATCAAATCTTGCAAGTTAAATTTGATCCACTTCCCGGTTTCCGATTGAGCTGAAATTTTGCATGCATGTCTAAATCGGATGACTATGCACTATTATTATGACATAGAGCTGATGTGATGATGGTGACAGAAGGTGGTCATAGCAATTCCTAAACTACACAAGATAAACCAATCGATGTTTATACTCATTCGAACCGATACAACAAGTAGTTTATGATTGTGGAAAAAAGTACAGCGGGCAATAAAAGCTTGTACCATAAATGAAATTTTTGACCATAAACTAATTTAGCAATTAAACAACGTTTTGCATGACAAGAACTGTGATCTAAGGAGCTCTGAAAGGATTTAGTTCTCATTTATTATCCAAACCGTTTCCGTACTTTGACATTTTTTCACATTTATGTTTTCGATGGAATTGTCCTCTACTGTGTCTACCTCTAAAGTGTCAAGCATTGGGTCAGTACCGACTTACCGAGCACTGGGACGTTTACTGTATTTTTTATAAATACTGATTTAGGTCAATACATAGTAACATAGTTGTTCTATTTGTGTTTGATCTAGTGATGCTGATTATTTTGTTCATTTTCCCGTAAAGAGGAAAAAGGTTGGATAGTGCCAGTTTAACGATTGTGCTAATGATTCTACCTCTAAGTACGTGAAAAAGGTACTTAAAGCTGGTTTTCTAAAGTAAACGAGCGAGCTTTGTAACTTAGCTCAAGTTTTTGGACTTTTTATACCGCGCGGGAACTTATGTGCTAGTGTTGTGCGCGAATATATGATGGAAAAAGATACCGATTTGTTTAGTTACGGGTTTCTTGTAGATCACACCCAGATGATTAAATCGAAAAATCAATGTATGTGGATGTCTATTGAATCTTTTTATAATAATATTCATAGCCTTTTGACCGAAACAAATTTAATTAAGACCATCGCTTATCGCTATCATAAACGTATCTCAAAGGTCATCCGCCTTTTATTTCCAACAAAAACAACAAAAAACTGGAATTTAGCTCGCTGACCGGATCACCGGGAATAGAAAAGGAAATGTCTTTAACTTGTAACTTTTGAATGATCATCATCGTCTCAAGACGAAGACGAAAGTCTTCGACCAGTGTGTGATTAAATTACGAGTATCATTAATTTTAAAATTTAGTATTTATTGGAATGAAATAATAGTAGATTAATTGATCACTCATATCCCAGTATAGAGTGAAACGCTCATCTAATTTTTACTGAAGAACAAATTCAGTAACCAGTTTTCTCCACTTTCCTCAAGCAACTTTTCCGTTTGCCCTACTCAGACCAAAAAAAGCTAAAAAAGTAACTACGGCATTTTTTTAACTGCCTGCAACGTTTAGATTTCAACGTGTCCAGGAAAACCTAACCCAACTAACTAACTAGGCTGGCACGTCGACTCAAAATGAGTCTTGACCTTCGAGACAAGAGCAAGTCACGTTCCTCGGTTCTGCGCTATTTCTCGCCAGCTTGCATCGGCTCCGAGTTCACGCAGGTCCAAGTCCACCAAATCCCTCCAGCGATACCTGGAGCGACACACGGACACCGTCCGGTCGGAGTAATAAACAAAACCCAAATTTCTTCTCTTCTGAAATGGGTCCAATACCGATACCAAATATCCCAGCTCTACTACAATACTAATTAACGGAATCTAGTATTTAATGCCACCCTGTAAAGGACATAGTTATGTGCGGTCGCTTTGAGCGCGTTCGTCTTGAGGCTTTGACGCGGTTTGTTGTGTGAAGAACTGGCAACTAACGCTGGTATGCTGTGAACGAGTTTTGCTACAAGTTTTATTGAATTTCACGCTGAATAGCGTGAACATTTTGTGCAGTTCTTAAAGCTATACTTTGGGGAAATAAGTATAGGTAACGATATAGGTGAGACTAGATTCTTTGAGTGTTCCCAACGTTTACGTTGTCCTCATACTATTTTATCTCATCACCATCATTATATCAGCCGAAAGACTTCCACTGCTGGACAAAAGCCTCCCCCTGCCTATAAACTGGTTTGTTCCAGTCCCAGGTATATGTACACGTCTACAACTCCGAGCGTAGTCTTCAACTTTCATTAGTTCTTTTGGGAATTCGACATAATTTTCTTTTTCTCCATGTTAATTTTGAGACCCGCTCGCTGAGAGACTGCGGTGGTCATTGATCATTTTGCCAAGCACTTCCAGGGTCTCAGCCATGACCACAATATCGTCGGCAAAGCGGAGATTGCTGATGTATTCGCCGTTGATGTTGATGCCAAGTCCGTCCGTCAATCCAGGAGCTTGAAGACATTTTACAAACTAGAAGTTCCGGGCTCGGGAATGTATTTCATTAATGTAAAGCGACCTGAAGCATTGCGATAATTTAAATGTTAATTTCCTCTTGCGCGAAAATTTCGGGTATATAATTTGTTCCGTAGAATGCTTTACTGTTTCAAGCTCCTATCTTATAGACAACCTTATGTTGTGTGAAATAAGGCTAAATATTTCATTAAAACCTTCAAGTAAACTACATCAAAGGGATAAGTTAAAATTACGATGGTATTAGGCGCGCGGTAACTATTTTCTCATGCATTCGTTGTTACCACGTGGTTACTAAGCTGCGAATTTAAAAGAACTAAGCTCTGCTTAAATTTGTCGCTTGAACCATGCCCTCTTGTGCAAGACATTTATATAAAACTAATATGTTGATACATTAACAAAATAAACAGAATTTAACTCACGTCATTGCGTTTAATATTTTAATCACTACTAACAAACAAGTAACTACTAATAATTTTCGCGAAAAAAAAATTACCTAAATTTGATTTGGTTTTTTTTTGAGGATTAAACCTTTAGCTGTAACGTAACATTTCTAACGAGCGTTAAAATATAGGTATATATCAATTCACCTGTAGGAAAATGTTGGAAAAAATTATAAATTACCCTGCTGAATCCTGGATATGTACTATTCATTTTGATACAAACATTTTTACGTTTTGGCCGCTCACACAGGGAAACATGAATAATAAATGGAAAAACAGGGATTTTAACACTTTTTCAATATCAATATGCCAGGCAACTCACTAACCCGTATGTATGTACACAGTCGCGGAATGAAAAGGTTCGTAACTTTACAACTCTATTTTAATGCTTTAAATTAAGGTCGAAATGTGACGAAACATTTCATTCCGCCACTATACATTTAATAAAAATAGGCCACAAAAATACGTTTTTTCTAGCTTTCGCATTACTTAAAAAGCGGGTCGGGAGATTTTAAATTATACAGCTTCTATGCATAGCCGAAGTAAAAGAAAAAAACATCTTTAGAACGTCTTTGGGGTTAAGGAAAGTTTTAACGAGCAGCCACAACTTAAGAATGTTTATTGCGTCGCTCTGTAGTGGAAGTTTTTGGGTATTACGAGTACATTACAAACTACTTTAAAAACCTTAAGAAAATCTCAGTTTTCAGCGAGTAAATCTTTATGAGAAAGTATGCTTCTATATCTGCGAAAATTTAAAGGTGTTTCACTGGTATAAATATATATGAAGTTCCCAACCCGCTCTGAGCCAGCGTATGAACAACAGCCCATTCCCTCTCATGAAAAGGCGCGGGACTTACAGTCTAATGATAATGATTTATATCATTTTAATTTGTATCAGCATGATCTGCACATGACGTAAGTATAAAGGGAATATGGCTAATAAGTAGACTAATTACATGATCTACATAGGTAAGATCATTTTGAGGCGAATTGCTTTTGACTTTGATCTTGATGCCCACACAGAGGTCACTGAGAGAAAAATATTGTTCGAATTAAAAACCTGATATCTAAAAACGTGAATATCAAAATCTATTAACATTTAATATATTTTTTCTAGGCGGTAGAAAATAATATAATTTTAAGGAAATGTTATTAATTTCATAGTATAAGGAAATACGAAACAGTGAAATTAATATTCTTTCCTCCGAATTACAGAATTGTACCCATTTTAAAACTTTTTGAGTTTATAAATGATGTACTAGCACCAGTACGTAAGATTACTAAATATTACAAATGAGTTATAATAAATAATATATATTTTTGCTGTTAGTAAATACTATCAGTAAAACTGGTTTGTAACCATTATTATGTAATCATCTTGTCCTGTGGATTTATACAATATTACTTATGAGTAAACATTTTTTTTCTTGTTTTTTACAGTTTTTTTCTGTCTGTGTATGATGGAGCAAGGGCGCCCTGCACCCAGACGGTACCTAGAACTCTGTTTTAATTGTTTTTGTTTTCCCATATTTATTAATTCTCCGTTCAGCGAAGTACGTTGCATAATTAACCAATATGACAAGACAACCATGTGTTTCCTGCTCTAAGGATGATGAATAAAGTCCAGGATATATATTCGCATAGTTTGCATAAGTTTATTCGGTATTTAATATGCTGTACGCTTTAGCGCGGCACCGGCAATCGTTTGTATGAAAGCCACTGGCGCCACAAATCCGACAGTCGTGAGTATGACTGTGACTGCAACCACAGGGAGCTTTGCCTGGCTTTGTGCTGCATGGTGAAATCCCTTTGCTACGAGCGAGTAGGGTCATGCATTTACTACTTACTTACTAATATTTGTTGGCTATCTTGTGTACACCAAATCAAGCTCAATTCAAACTTAATTCAAGCTTAATTTTCGCACGTTATCTCTTGCTTTAGTATACTGATTTATATACGATTAACTATACTCGTAATCAGACATGATTGCATACGTTTATTTCTACTAGTTGAAGAGTGGAATTAAATTGGAAGGTGTAAAAAGGATAAACAATAATGATTAAGTTGCGTTTGATAAGGTTAAATATCTGTACTTTAATAACCTTAATTTTCCATATCATTATCTTCATTATATCAGCCGAAAAACGTCCACTGACGGATAAAGTCCTTCCCCAAGGATCTCCACAATGACCGGTCCTGCGCCGCCCTCATCTAAGGGCTTCCCGTGATAATAACCACATCATCGGTCCATCGTCGATGGCGATTATAAGATTTCCCGCCATGAAACGCACAAGATTTTTTTAACAATTCATTGAACCAATCGATATTTATTTTTACATGATACATGATATTACAGTTACCCAATGCGCCATGAAACTTAAGCTTACATAAATTAATAACTATTTAGGCGACGAAACGGCGTGGCCCCGTTGCATCGTCGTCTCCGGTGTAGGATTCGGTAGGTTGCCCCGGAACCGTCGAAACACGACGCCCGACGCCCTTCGGCCAGAAGACAACTGTAAGTAAAACAACAACAATAACACAAAGGGCTTACTGTGCCATATGGTCAGTTGATAATCCCGTCACGAACGCTCGTCAAAACAAAGTAAAATTGAAAGAAAGCAAAACATTTATTAATGATTTTCATTAGCATAAAATACCATGAAGAGAATTGTGTCCTTATCGTCCTATAGTTGTATTCTTTTAGAACCTAATCCTAGGGTAAAATGTCTCGTAACAGTCCTCAGAGTGATGTCGATTACAGCTCCGCTCCGTTGATTGTCGCTCGGCACCGCGCCAACACCACTTGACCGCCGGCATTCCAATGCAGACGTTAAAACGTCAATAGCTTGCAATAGAAATGATAGTTGCGACGTCAGAGTATTCAGTGGTGATAGTAAGGCTTTTCGTAGAAATTCTAATATATAAGTACATACTAATATTATGGATCGGAAGATATGCTTTTTTGCCAAATTTCACGCTTAAAACGCGTTGGTGATTTAAAGTAATGTATCCACACCTCTTCTTTATCTTCCCCAACGTCAACATCCCACATGGCCCCACCATGCCACCTGACCATGGTATCTTCATGGCCAGGTGGACTAGCGTCCAGGCTAGCGCTTCGACGGTATTACCACTAGGGGTAAAATGCTACTTCACTAAAACCATTTGATACCCTAAGGAGCTATAAAGAGGAAGGTAGTTTGTATCGGAGTTCAAGAATGAATTCTGCGTCGCCGATGACACGGGTAAAAGCTGATATATACATAAGAATTGTTACTCTTGCTTTGTGTTCATCGATTGAGTATTGGTGAAGGCATATCTAGAAATAGTTATATCCAGAAAAGATCCGTTCGTTTGCATACATAGTTAAAGTTGCACTTATAAAATAAATCCGTGTTAGTGGGTTGTCGTTATCGATTTAACGACAAGTAGTTGTGGATGTTTGCCATGTTTAAATGTACCCAGTAATCGCTCCGGGCAATGTACCTATGTAGGATCGTTTCGAATTCGTTCCAATTATGTGTCGTAAAAGTTCTACCATACTATTAATACGACAACTTTTATGACAGTTAATAAATGCCTTTACTTCTCTTTCATTAGAAGTGTAAAGTGGAGCAGTAGATTTGTGTCATACTCATCAGTCATCAACTGTGAATATCTGATTCACTGGCCGTTCGCTTATATACTACCATTATGAATGACATGAAATATGTTTTTGACTAAAGTAAGCACCAGTTGAAAACGAAAAAAATGTAAACAAACTTAATATGTCAAATTCAATACATTGTTTACTGGTGCTTACTTTAAATGTCATCATCGAAGCATGATATATGTTTTTTAACGCGAGATCATAGTGAGCTTTAGGACTTTTATTATTTTCTTGATTGTAGTTTGTAACAAAAACACATTTCCTTGTTTCTTGTAGGATAAATTACTTACTGTTATTACCACATCCTTACCATAGACTCGAATGAGAAAGAGTTAGCGAAAATGATTGTTTAATAATTATCTCGAAGGTGGAAACACGAAGCGATCGAGCGGTTTCATTTCCAACCAATTTCTCATTTTATTAAACTCTATGTAATTCGAAAATTTATAAACTTCATTGTTTAATCGACGTGTCCCCGAATCGAGATAAAAGTGATCGACACCTATTTTGATTGCAGATATTTGGGTTATCGGCGACCAGTTGGCGCCTGTTATCGTATGTGCTTCAAAGTCACGCGGATGTTTCGTGCGGTTTCAATTCTTTAATGTAAGAAGAAAATTAGCAAAAATATTGATTACTAGCTGTTTCCCGCGACTTCGTCCGCGTCTTCGACCCTATTGGTCACAGCGTGATGTTATATTGCCTTAAGCCTTCCTCGATAAATGGACTATCCAACACAAAAAGAATTTTTCAATTCGGACCAGTAGTTCCTGAGATTAGCGCGTTCAAACAAACAAACTCTTCAGCTTTATAATGTTAGTATAGATTGAAGCAATTGTATTGGACTTGTACCGGGGAGAAGAATCGCGAAAGCAGCGATCGCAGCATTTCTGGGTGACACTGCACCCCCGACCAACCACGACTACTCGAATACTCTTTTCAAGAGTGACCGACTAAAATGATGATTCTTTATGCCCGAGGAGATAAGACTCTGAAGTTAAAGGCTTGCAGTAGCAGCTTTGTTAGGAAAGACTAAAACTGCAAAACAACAACCTTCATTTCCTCGATGGACTTAGCACTTTACTAATTAGAACTGCTTTAGTAGTAGCAAGATGTAGTTCCCTGGCAATTAGCTGATGAAAAGATTTAACCTCGCACTGTCAACGCATTCATTTTGAAGTCAACATTATTCGCACTCTTAAACATATTTATTATTTTAGCTCCCCAATATAACATGAAGACGAAATGTGTCTTACGTGATTATTGTGTGTCGAGATGGCTTGATAACGTGATGGCATATGGAAAGAGATCTTACTAATTATGAAATGAAAAATATGTTGCACCTAGCAATATGCTATTATCGTGAATATTATGTGCCGCGAAGATTGGAGAATAAATCCCGCGCTTAGAAATAGTAGAAATATTTTGGAAACGGAACCAGGGGTGGTTTACTACCGTGACGTCATCGCACCGCGCAAAGTACATGCGGCCGCCGGCTCACACGTCGTGTGACTATTCAATGGTTGTGGCGCAGCCTTACGGATCGCACGCGCACGCGCTGCTGTACCGCTGTACGATCATAAAATAATCCGTTTCGTGTTAAATAATAAAGTCGTAGCATTATTGTATAAAAAATATCTTTATATTATATAGTTACCCAAATTCTGTGTCTTTATCTTAAAATGTTGAAAAAACTGACAATTATCACTCAAAAAAGTTTGGTATTCACCAACGGTTGACATAAAAGAAAACGAAAATGAAAACGTTGGTTCTAAGAATCCTCTTTTTATTTTTTAAAGTGATGCCTTTGAAAATTATCTAATACTTTGTATCCCCTGGTTACATGTATGTAGTGCCCCCTCCCCCTACTTTAATATTTTTCGTCATTTCACATCACTTTTACGCAGCGGTTCATGCGAGTAGAACACACCTTCCTGCTAAATGTTTTAAAACGTACCTATTTGTAGTGCTTATAGTCTCCGAGTAGGTACATCGGCTGTCACATACAGACGGACGGGCGGGTTGCATTTTAACCATTTTGGCTACGGAACCTTAAAAGTACTATTCGTAATGGTATTGTAAACATCACTACTAATAATAAAGTAGATATATTAAAATAGGTTCTCGCTGGTGGCAACCCTAGCGCTGAGGGCGGGGTCTCGAAAGAGCGCGTTGCGTGCGATAGAAAGAGATGGCCACGTTTAGGCACGTTCGGCATACCTAAACGGGGTATTTGTTAACAGAGAAACTTCTGTACTTGTACTATTACTTATTCTGTGACGGAATATCACGAGCCGTACCAGTTCTGACAGTATCCAGAATAAGAAACCCATTTTGTGTAACAGACACCTTAGAACCATTTATGTTTTTAAAATCAGCGGTTCCTCGATGCGATGGCTCCATGACAGTGTATTAGGGTTAACACCTTGCCATTTCTTGAGCAAGCAGAACATGAACGTACTACTACATATTTTGGAAACCACTCTTGAGTAGCGCAGAATACCTAAATTGCTCCACCCTGAACGCTCCCTAGGACCGGCGCAGAACATAAGTATATTCACGGGTATCCAAAATTGTTAATACATTTTCAAATTCTAACACATATTCAAAACAAACGGCACATGCGTAGCAGATTGCAGAAATGGCTGGCGACAACTGCCTGATGTGAATTACCGATACGAGTCGCCGCGATACTGCCAAATCTATTTTTGATGACAGGCATTTGCGCTGCTGTACAGATGAAAACATAACGAGGAATAGCTGAGGCGTTCTTTAAGTGTCTTACATGTATGCACATGAATTTACATATATACATACACTTGTGTTCAGTTACAATTTAATTATTACTTTAGTGATACATTTTAAAAAATATATCTTCTACTGAATCTTTTAAACTCACGCATTCATTACCATTACGGGTGTCACGTTCCGTACTCTTCCGGAATTCTTCTGAAAGTTTTGAATGCGAGGCGCGCAGAGAGCGATACCTACTGCTGCGAGAAAACTTATCCTAAAGAAGAACTCCCGAAGAGTTCGAAATACATCTCCCTTAATGACAATTACTTAATACTGAATGAGTTGAACCTTTGTGTACCATGAATCCTGTTACAATTTATTTCTAATGTCCGTACATGACAAGTTTGCGGTGTTTCTAAAAGTTAGCGCAAACTTCGATACCGCATACCGTGAGAATTGATTGGCGTTTGATAATGGATTCTTATTAGTTGTTTAGTTAGACTAAAGCAATAATACGAAGTTTATACTAGTTAACTGGCTGTAGGCAAATAAAGATAATGGCTATAAAGCCATATTAAATAATAGCGCAGTTTGTACGGATTCCCGAATGCTATTGTAACTAAGTAATATAAGGGTCAAGTGCAAAGTCAAACGAGGTATTTACATGCGTTTGTTTCAGTAACGTAGCGAGTACGAACGTTGTCTAAATGTCGGTTTATTTTAAATTCTATAAATTAGCGTCTGTTTCGGTCATACTAGGTATTTATTACTAGTAGTGTTTAAAAATAAAATTGTATTCTGAGAACTTTACAAAAACACGTTATGTGGCACAGCAAAGGACACTTCACATACTTTCGCATAATAAGCGATTAGTTTTAGCCCACAGTTTCTAATAAATATATGCCTTGTGTCGTCAATGTGATTTTTATACTTTCGCTACATTCAGTCATGTCATGATTCAACATGGTGCCTTTTTTTTACAAGAAATGAAAATGATTGTTTAATAAGATAAAGAGGTACAACATAATTATATCGTTCTATCCATGAAAATACGCCTAATTAAGTACGGTATAAATGCGATAGCCCCAAAATAGTAAACAAAAAGCAAGGTAAACACATTGGCGTTTCTCGATCAAGGACAATTCCTATCCGCTTTCCAAATTCATAACATTAGCAAACAAACAAAGCAAGATTGCAAAAAGAACACCTACTATTAGGAGACGGAGCGGGGATAGGGACTTATCGCTCGTTTCCCGTTTCCTACCGTACCCTTTGACGTCTCCGCTCCCGTCACAGTTGCCGTCTTAGCTCAAGTAGTAGTAAAAATTTGGCCTTTAGTAGCAGTGAGAAGTGGGGTACGTCTTCGTGCATAAATGAAGTAGATTTCCTGTGTCTCGCTTCTTAAGTATGCACCCAACGATCTGTCCGGGGCTGTCTATTTCAGTTCCTAGGAAACGGACTGATTTATAGCAATCGCACGCATTACTTACGTATTGTAGAGGGCGCCGGAGACCGCCGGGAGAGGTCCGGGATGACGGAGTCGGCTCGGAGTCGGTTGTCGGTGTTGTCGGTGTGGCTACACGCGGCACTATTTACTTCATATTTGTTTGCTTTCTATACAAGAACTGTTTTATCTTGTCATGCCTATTTATTATTTGTTTTAGCCAAGTACTAGAATTTTCGACTTAACGTGTGTTGTTATATAACTCCTTCAATAAATACAATTGTAAGTTAAAATACTTTTGTAATACTTAGGTTAGTCATATAATTTTTACACAGTATTTATATATGGAAGTGTTTTGAGTATTCCAATTCGCCAACAACTGTCATGCAGTTGTGTATTTATTGTTAAAATTAATTAAAAAATATATCTGCTTTTAGTCTTTAAAAGTCTGTGAGCGTCAGGATGACAGGACCATGATAGATTTTTATATCGAGAGTAATTCCAAGTTTTAGTACCTTTTTTGTACTATTTGGTACCTGAGATCATAAAATTTGTACCTCGCTAAAAATCCAGAAATATTGAAAATAAAGTGGTCAGCCATTCTGACGTCAGGTTGACAGGAACAAGTCTAGTTCCCCTAGTTGCAGGCGTTATACCGAATCCATCTTTTCGTAATTATTTAGTACCTAATTTGTACCTTAATGCATGATATTCACTATTTTATAAAGACTTACAAAATAAAAGTTACACCAAGAATAAGGTTTGTATGGGCGTAGCGCTGCAGTCCGTCGATTTCAACCGGACCTTAAATTTAATTGAAACGTTATGATTTATTGCTATTAAAGTATTATATGCATAATAAGGGTTCTTAAAAGCCGAGTCGCCGTAACAAAACGAGCATAGCGAGTTCTGTTATTAAAGACTCGAGAATTTTAAGAACGAATTAAGTAACGTTGCATATAATATTTTTTCTACGACAAATAAGAAATATCGTTTTTCTATTTGAGCATTATAACCTGTCAATTTGAGGACGGACAGCAGTATTAAAACAAGAATCTGCTTATACAAATGCAAGTCTATACCATACACAAATTAGACAAGTCATTATATGAATGGTGGGAGAATCTAAATGGATTTCCATACATTATTATACAATTGTAGGTTTTTTTATTTAATTTTTAAAAGAGGCACACGTTAATGCCCGCATTCTACCACCATATCGGTTTTAATTTAAATCATATTATTTTGCTGTTGTACAAAAGAAATATTGTATGCAACATGCAACGTTATTTAATTAAGTCTTAAAATTCTTTTTTAGATTTATATTTAGATATTTATTCGTAAAATTTGGTATTTTACATGTCACTTCTCGAGTCTTTAGTAACAAAACTAGCAACGCTCGTTTCATTACGGCGACCCGGCTTTTGGGAACCCTTATTATGCATAAAATACTTTAATAGCAATAAATCATAACGTTTCAACTAATTTTAAGGTCCGGTTCAAATCGACGGACTGCAGCGCTCTGCCCATACAAACCTTATTCTTGGTGTAACTTTTATTTTGTAAGTCTTTATAAAATACTGAATATTATGCATTAAGGTACAAATTAGGTACTGAATAATTAAGAAAAGATGGATTCGATATAACGCCTGCAACTAGGGGAACTAGACTTGGTCCTGTCAACCTGACGTCAGAATGGCTGACCACTTTATTTTCAATATTTCTGAATTTTTAGCGAGGTACAAATTTTATGATGTCTGGTACCAAATAGTACAAAAAAGGTACTAAAACTTGGAATTACCCTCGACATAAAAATCTATCATGGTCCTGTCATCCTGACGCTCACAAAAGTCTTATAACTTTGTTTATGATTAAGTAAATCACAACGGTGATCTCTGTCTGTGCAAAGTGCATGATTAGTACTAGCTGCTGTTAGGTTAGGACTAATATTTTACATACACGTACTGATGATAGGACTTCATTCCAGTACCCACTGTAGTGTAAAGTAACAAATATATTTCAAGGATATATTAGGGTTAATTTTTACATGCACATATTATGTCAAACATATGTCTAATTTACAAGTTACAATACAATATATTTAATACCGCGATTTCAAGCCTTAAAACGCTCCAACCTTTATGAGTTTTCTTCGAGTTGTTTGCACAGGATATACCAACAGTATTCAAAGTCAGGCGTAGAATCCCTCGACTTTTGCTTTCACTTTATAAAACTTCTTCATATAGAATCAGACTGATCCGTCCTTTATATGAAGGTAAGAATTTATCAATCATCGCCGTAACTAGGTTCTGCGAAAACTTTTGGACGAGAACAATTTTCAGAAGAGAGACGAAGTTAGTACCTAATTCTGTTTTCGGAATTACTGCAACTTTGTTTAAAACTTATTCAGACATTTCCATTTTCTTATTCTTATTCACTAGAATATAAACCTAATAATTTCTCCTCCAATATAAAATCTATACTAAGAATATAAAGCTGAAGAGTTAGTTTGTTTGTTTCAACGCGCTAATCTCAGGAACTACTGGTTCGAATTGAAAAAAATATTTTTGTGTTGAATAATCCATTTATCGAGGAAGGCTTTATTTAGGCTGTATAACATCAAGCTGCGACCAATAGGAGCGAAGACGCGGACGAAGTCGCGGGCAACAGCTAGTTTAACCATAAGATGTAAGAAAAACCAATAGAAGTAAAGTAACCCTTTTTAAATCCTTCATCGATATCGCGTTCATCACAGCTTGCTTGCTGAACATTGGTTAATTTCCAAAAAAGTTAGTTATAGTTCTACTTGCTCTGGTCTGGTAAATTATGCCCTCTTGTTTTTGCTTTTTGCTCAAGGTCAGTTTGTGTTGTATAAATAAGAAATTGAACACTGAATTGAATTATATAATTACATAAGTCAAAAGTCAAAATATTCTTTATTCAAATAGGCCTAGCAACAAGCACTTTCGAATCGTCAGTTATAACATGTATTAACATATATATTAATTAATTATTTAGAGCAATTTATTGATGCTATTATTATTCTTCAAAATAAATATTGTTGTTGTAGACATGTCAAAGTAAGAAATTATTTTGTAGTAAAATTCACAATAGGATCGTCAAAAAATAAATAATAATAATAATAGAAAAATATATAAAAAATAGAAATCTAGACAGTATAGTAATTTTACTATTCAAGACAATAGAGATTCCTGACTACGGTGCCAGACTGAAAAATTGCCGTAAATTTCTGTTTCGATAAGTAACGATAGTATCCAACGTCCATCGTACGTCGAATGGTCATTACTAGTTGTCAATTGTTAAGTTCCTGTACGGGCCTGCCAGCCGTCGACTTTGTATTAAAAATATTTAACCCAGTAGTACAACAATGGTGACTACTGTAAGCCCTTCCCAAGGCCGCCGCTGCCGCTGGCGCGTGATTCGAATCATCAGCACCGTTTATTATGCATGTTTCGTCGCTAGAATTAATTATTTCATGTTAATTTACTATATTGTTGTCCATTAGTCGTTTTGCGTTGTAGCTGTTGACGTGTTGAGTGATATCTGATATGGAAGGGTCACTCCGATGTAAAAGATGCAAAAAGTGTGATGTAACAGTACCGACCAATAATCCAGGGTGTTTTTATTGATTTCCGTTCCTTCTAGCACATTGCCGTGTATAGCCATAGAAAAGACATAGCATTTTTAGTTTTTCGAAATTCAAGTTTTTTTTTCAGACAAAATCTATCCACCACCACCACCACCATATCAGCCCTAGGACGTCCACTGCTGGACATAGGCCTCCCCCAATTTCATGGGGGGTAAATGCCATAATCGCCACGCTTGGCATGCGGGTTGGCGATCGCAGTATCTCCACCGCACTCAAGGAATGCTGCTGCCCATTCCCCGGTGGTCTTGGTCGTAGTTTTAGGACATACCCGGGTCCAAATCTATCTATGTATATGTAATAAAAGGCAAAGGTGATTGACCGAGGATCAATCAATCAATACGTTTATTGTTAAATTATAGGTATACATATAGATGGTTACATGTTAAATATTAGAGTCGCTATAATTTGCCTTCCAGGCGTATAGGTCGATTCACAAGAGCTGGCGCGGAATTTCTATGAAATTATTGACATTTCATACATTTTCCGCGCCAGCTCTTGTGAATCGACCTATACAATATTTAAATTTCTTAAATCCTAAAATAATTAATATTAATCGTTTAAATTACATTATGCAATAAATAACTATTAAAAGTCAATTCATATTAATAGTACTTATACAATGAGATCATTTTCTAAAAATTCATTTATATCATAAAATGTATTCTTCAATATGCACACTACGGATTTCCTAAATAATTGTATATTTTGACTTTTATAGGCTATTACTGAAGCAATATCTTAGGCCTTGTCATCGCTTTCCATCAGGTGAGACTAAGGCCAATCGCTGGTCAGACTATCATTAAAAAAAAACTGGCAATTTATTAAATATTTTTGCAGCTAATACATATATACTTTTATTATAGTAAGCAGTATTAACTGGGTTCTTTGGTAAAACATCATATTTGTTCTGATTATTTCGTGGTCGTTTTTTTGTCATTACTCTAAACAAATGCATATGTTCCGTAACTAATCAATCAACGCACAGGCCAAACTCTTAGGAGCTAGAAACTCAAAATTTCGCACACGTATTCCTTTTATGACGTAGGCATCCACTAAGGAATGATTTTTCAAAATTGAACCCCCAAGGGGGTGAAATAGGGGGTTAAAGTTTGTATGAAACTTTTTATTCCTTACACATATTTGTATGAAATTTCGTATGAATTGAGTACGGCGAAAATAATGAGTTATTTCAGCGTTTTCCAAAATTCCACCCCTAAGAAGGTAAAATATGGGATGAAAGTTATATATAAACACACAGGCCCAACCCTTAGGGCTAGAAACTTAAAAGTTTTGCACACGGATTCCTTTTATGATGTAGGCTTCCACTAAGGGAGGATTTTTAAAATTCAACCCTCATGGGGTTGAAATAGGGGATAGAATTTTGTATGAAACTTTTAATTCCTTGGACATATTTGCATAAAAAAATTATGCATTGAGTACAGCACAAATAATTATTTGTTTCAGCGTTTTCCAAAATTCAACCCCTAAGAGGGTAAAATAGGAGATAAAAGTTTTATATAAACGCACAGGCCAAACCCTTAGGGATAAAAACTTAAAATTTCGCACACGTATTCCTCTTATGATGTAGGCACATTGATGCCCCTAAACTGTCTTTAATTGTAAAGAAGGGGTTGAACTGGGGATAAAAGTTTGTATTTTACTTTTTATTCCTTACACATATTTGCATGAAATTTCGTATAAATTAAGTACACAAATTTCAGCGCTTTTCAAAATTTAACCCCTAAGAGGTAGTATAGAGAGGGTAAAATAGGGGTTGAAAGTTATAAACGCACAGACCAAACCTTTGGGGCTAGAAACTTAAAGTTTCGCTCACGTATTCCTCTTATGATGGAGGCATCCAATAAGAATGAATTTTATATATAGTTTATAAAGAAATATTATGAATTACCCTAGACAACGCAGAGATTTTTTAATAAAGTACATATAAAAAAAGGTTAAAGAAGTTCTAAAGTAAACGTGCGCGAGCGTAGCGGCGGGTTAGGGCTAGTACAAAATAATTAAGAGTCCGCAGTAAGTTCGGTTCTCCATACAAATGTAGTTTCGCTCTCATTTTAATACGCCATGCTAGAATAACATGAAACTTTGATACACAATGGGATCCGGCAAATCTAGGTCGGAAATTAGTTTCTGTTGCTTGAAATTATATAGGAGAAAAAAATACAGCAATTATGAAGGATTTCATACAAGACGTAAAAAACTCAAAAACTCGCTGTATTTTTTCTATTAGAATTTCTAGCAACAGAAACTAATTCCCGACCTAGATATGGCGGCTCCCATTGTGTATACAAAGTTTCATGTTATTTCAGCAAGCGTTTTAAAATTAGAACGAAACTACGGTTGTACCTATATCGAATGCGCCGGGCGTACTGGGGACTCTTAATTATATCACCAAGGGTGAATGAAAAACGGCCTGCAGTTAAGTGAAAATTAATGTCAAGTATGACAATTCGGAATTCGAATGACACCGCACGTCAACCTTGTTTAATCGTTAAGGATGTTTTATACTTTACTAGGGGTGTTAATTAACGAAAATGAATTCTTGAATATCTTCGAAATGCTACGAATTAGGGTACTAGTGTCTTAAAGAAGATTACTTTACTTCATCTTAGAATTCTACCCTCGCAATTAACGGAATTCAAAAAAGCATCCTGTATATCGTCTTCAATGTCTGGAAAATCTTTTGAATTGGCCAAAACATGAGTGATGACGTAAAATAATCTGAATTGTATGAAACGTGAATTATTTGTGTTATGTGACGGGATCTTCGTGACGTCCTTACTAGTAGTCTAAATTCTTTGCACCACCTAGTGTCATATTATGAAAAAAAAAAAAACTAAACAGAAAGATGTAAATGTAATATGGATGGACGACGGCGTTGCGGCGAAGGCGGACGGATTTTTGTCCTTAATGCCAGCTGTTAATTAAAATGTCCGTCTGTATTGTATTAATTTCCACATTTCCATGAAGCTTATTATCTAGTTAACACGTGCGGTATGTATGTACGAGTACAACCAATTTGTAGATACACAATGGAACACAAAGACTCATTAAAACGAACACGTGCTCGAGCGTGCTCCGAATTTTCAATACAATTAAAACCTATATTTTCACGTGGCCTTTATAAATCGTTATGTAAATATGTTGTGACTTCGATAAACTGGAGCTACGGCCTTGAATTTCACAATGTACTCTACAGACTACAAGTCTTTATATCAAATTTTAATCTCTTCTGTAAGTACATGTTTGTCAACGACATTTATTTTGATTTTTAGCCGAATTGAATGTAAAAAGCTTTATTTTTCAGGGGCGCAATTGGGATTTTTTTTTGTTGGATACGCATGCATTCTACCTATAACTTCACTTTACAATTCCAAAAAAAAACTATATCCATAGCTTATTTTTTTAGAAGCTATAGCTTATAAGACGTTTTTCAAATTGAAAGACACTTTTATTTTATTACTTTACTGTGCGAAGGCGGCAATTTTTATACGTCATCCTCTTGTAATTAATTTTCGTCTCCAAGCTTCACTTCAGTAGTAGAACGACGTAAGTCGCCTTAGGTTATATACGATATATCGCCAATTTGAACTGTAAGTGTAGTATTTTCTTTTACAGTTCGGCGCCCGCTAGAATTACGAGCAAACAACCAAGGGAATGAACGAGATTAAATTATCCCTAATAAATTAAGGCTTTCAAGGATTTACCGTTCCGCGAAAAAACATTACTATACCATCCACGCTCGGTCATTCAACTTTAAAGCTTATTGACTAACACAAAGAATAAGTAATTGCGTTCACTGTGTGAGATACCCGAACTCCATTCTTCTTAATCTTCCTTGAGTTGATATTTGTATTGTTTATACCAATGGTTCAAACAACAGGTGAAACACTGCATATGTTTCATAAGTTAGATTTTTTACAAACAGCTCTTATCTTATCTTATTTTAAACCATCTGTAATCGTAAGCAGTGTTCTTATATATTTGATTGCATGGAAAGTTTGACAAGTTTCTATGGGATGACAGCTGCCGGAACATGTTTAATGCCTGTAATCGTAAGTTAGTTTCTCGAGATTAGATATGGAAATATCATAGGAGAATTAATAATTTAGGAATCTGCAAGAGACCTTTTTCCGTAAAATGAGATTTGTTATAAAGTGACGTGACGCTCCATATCATAGATAAATTACGAGGTGCACAAGAAAGAAAATGTTGGGTCCTAAAAGTACTTACCTTTTGAAATAATACTCGAAGGTAAACCATTTAAAACTACCCTTAAACGCTGCCATAAATAATTAGAACGAATTTTATATTAAAGTATGATAATGCAATTTTTTTTGTATAGCGTGTAGTAAATTTCTTTCGTTTTCTACGTCCTTGATGAAAAAAACGTTGTATCTAATTATTTCTCAACGTCTTTGTTCACAGTTACCTACTCAAAATGTTCTATTGTATTTTACCTACTTATTCTAAAATGTTATTAGGTACCTATACCTATAGGTACTTCACTTAAACCTTTCTACGAGCCACACATGCCTCCCACACAGAAACCCTGTTTTCTCCAATTTACACGTGTTTTCCTCATTACTTACAGAGCCTTAATTTGTTGTAAGCATTTGTTTCACTCTCGCCGTCCTTGAAAGATAAACCTTACCTAAAGTTTTCCTTCGTTAGGAACAAATTCATCGGATTCATGGCGCTATTTTCAAGTCTAATTGTAATAAGTATTCTTCGGCCTTTCTATTAGGTTAGGCATTGTTTAGCTATTAAAGATCAACGTCCGCTAGGGTTTTATTATTTATTAATACTATTATGGCAGCAAAGCAAGCGCTTTTAGTACAGTTGCGAACTTTAATTTGGGACCCCGTTAAGTTTAATTAACAGTCCTGTCTAACTAGTGTAATTCAAAGCTAAATTTTGCGAAATGGAATAATATATCAGTAAAATTCATGTTCAATTACCTAACATGACTATCTATTTATTCCTCTCTACCTAGAAACAAATAAATCCGGTCTGCGTATAAGATTATATCTACGAAAATCGCAGCGGTCAGCCGCTAGTGATTGGGTCAGGCCGGGATACTGAGCATGTAGGTAATTGGGGATTATCTTGTTTATACTTTCTCGTAATTCTCCTATTCAATACCTTAATTAAATGCTCGGTATCTTGTAAGAAGTTACGAAACGAACGATATACGTAGAAGACCGAATTTTACCGATATATCCCAAATAATTAACACGCTGAAATGGCAATCTACGAGTAGACCGACCGGTTTATGTCATCTGCAGAATCGACAACCGCCGGAGCAGACGAGTTCCGGCGTGGATACCGCGTTTTTGGACATGGCTATTGGCTATCTGCGAAGTAGGTGGCGGGGGTAAGCTAGGCGATCGTAGCGCACACCATGGCAGAAATGTGCACTTACCGGGGACCACTGGAAAATTTACTTTCACGTTTTCTATTGGTTTCTTAACGGTTTCCTACGATTCGTTTCGTTTGTATGTATTTATTTATTCTCTTATTTATTTCAGTAAAATTTCCAATACGGGGTCTTTCTCGTTTACTAAAGTAAATAAAATATTCACGTGTCATTATTTGACATCTCTGAGTTTTGACATTGTCTCGGGACCTTTGACGTTTGACGTTTCAGACGTGCACATAGCCAATAGCATAGCGTAGGCGATAGCGGAAGCCCAAGATCGATCCTCACACTCACACTATACTATACTCATGTATTGTGGCATAGCATATTCGCTAGTGAATGGACTATGGCAGATCTGAACGGCTTTTGGATAACTTTACACTTAATAACATGGGTTCATTGACCGATTCCTCAATCGATCGATAACACTAAAAGTTACACTTGTTTGGACAAATTAGAGGCGGTCATTACCGTGAGATATCTATAAAGAATCCATCGAGACTAATTTTAATGACTGCCACGCTCCATTGAGCATCTCATTAAGGCAGCAATACATAGTTTTTGCTAGTGCAGGCGCTATTGATATAAACGATGATGCCTCTAATGAGACGATTCTGATAATAAATGAGGTTTATTTCAATTAATGAATAAATACAAGTATTATAAATTTACGTCATGTGTCTTTTAACTGTGTCTGTGTGTCTTTTTGGACCCGGGTATGTCCTAAAACTACGACCAAGACCACTGGGGAATGGGCAGCAGCATTCCTTGAGTGCGGTGGAGATACTGCGATCGCCAACCCGCATGCCAAGCGTGGCGATTATGGCATTTACCCCCCATGAAATTGGGGGAGGCCTATGTCCAGCAGTGGACGTCCTAGGGCTGATATGGTGGTTGTGGTGATAGTCTTTTAACTAAACCTATTGGTTGACTGATAGAAGAAGTACAGAAGTTGATGAACATTTATTTACCTACAATATTTAAACGGATGTCCCTCCGAATCGGGACATGTATTTTACAACGAGACTGTATTCAGTGCGGGGGCACGTTCGCAATTAACCTACGGCAGGATCCATTGGGTCGACGTTAATGGCTTTCCTGGTTTTGCCTTATATTAGTGATCTCTTGAATTGTGCTTTTTCTCTTTCACTAAACCTACAGTGAATAGATTTTTTTGGCATCATACTGACCTGAAAAAATATGGGTTTAACGACATTGAATAATAAATAGTTTCCAGTTTGGTAAGGTCCCATTTAGCATCTCCAAACGGAGATATGAATATGACTGGCATTGCTTACTTGCTGCTGTGGCTCAACCACTCAAAGTGGATCTTGTTAAGAACAAAAATAAGCTTAATCTTTGTCTAATGTCGTTTCTGTCCAGTCGACGGCCCAGAATTTGTAGACTAAAATGCATGCACATTAAAACAGGTACATATACAAACAATGTTTTAGTCGTACAATTGTCCGAGTTTGCGAAACTTGCGTTTGTGTCACAGAGCACTCTTGTTAATTGCGATCACGCCAGGCAGATCCTGACCTCACCGCAGTCGTAGTTAGTAGGGGCGTGAGGGAGTCATATTACCTAATTGTTTTTTAATTAGGTTTTAACATAATGTCCTATTTCGTTGCCAATATTGTCTTGTGATATTTTAGAAGTATTCACACAATACTACAAGCAACTGGCATTCGACGGAGCTCGCATAGGCTCATAAATAACTCGACGCTCGCCTGCCTAACCGAGGCAGAATTGACAGATGACAAGCTAACCGTCAGAGCTTGCTGTCCGATTTAGGACCCATCCATCTATTGATTGGGTGACTGACTGCTTCAACGGCAGTGAGTAATTGTGTTTTCGAACAATGTATGTACATAAACTTGCCGTATTGTAAAGATTACGGGGTACGGAACGATTTGAAAATCTAGATATATTTTGGTTTTAAACATCGAGTTCGTTAAAGTATCTCGTGGATTCTGATGAAACCTACTCTCGTGGCTGACTAAGGAGATATTATATTATTAATCTGTTATTACTATTAGGTACAAGGACTCAATCTGAAGTTAAACGTCAAAATTGTATGGATTGATCTTGGAATAAACTGTATTCACGTCTGATAGATTTGACCAATATATCATTTCATGTATTAGATTTCAGCGGTCATGGAAAATAAAGGTGAAGGAGAAGTTGGTCGCATTAAAAATGATGGATGATGAATGATTAACGTAACGTACGGCACTGAACGAATAGAGGTCGCAATCGAAGTTCGATCTTTGGAAAGTAGTGGGCTAGAGAGACGTAAATGTGATGAAGAATTTAATATAATAGTTTATTAAAACCAGTAATCTCGCTACTGCGCTTAAAGATCGAATCAAGCCTACACTTCTAGAATTACGTACAAACTTTACTATCACTGCTTAAGCCATGACGATAGTCGTAAAGCCTTAACTTTCTAATCTAAAACCCAATGGTCTGAGACGTCACGCGCTTCTGCAGCCCCAGAACAAAGAAAATTAATTTCCGCTCCACATACAACAATGCCTATTTTCCCTTACAATGGCAAACAAAACAATTTCGGTTATAATGATTAAATTATACGATTTACGATAATTTAGCCTACGAATTCCAGCAACATTACGATTATTAAATAGCTGTTCAATTACATCTCTCTTAACAAATAATTTTGCGAAGATAAGAACTTTAAAAAAGTCTCACAACTTCCAGTTAACCTTAAGGATACGAGTACATTAGAATTCCACTCACCTCCAGACCTCCGAATAAACACATTTAATATGAAATATTTCAACATGTAAGCGCCGAATATTAAACGTTTGCTCACAACTCATGAAGAACATTGTGACATTGTCAAAGAAATAACGGGATTTTCGCCCGGACCCTTATAAAAGGGCGCACAAATCAAGTTACGGTTGCGCTGGATAAATCATTCGCTCACGTAATCCTACAAAAATATCCAAAAATGTTTTCAGAGCCTACATAATCCTAGCCCTCGTTGCGTCGCATGGAATGTAATAAATAAAGTCCTACGGGTGTCGAAAGGTCTCATCTCCTATAAGAATATTTAGGGTTTCCCATGCTAATCAAAATACGGGTAAATTGACACTTTTTCTTTTCTTCCGACTTCTTATTGCATGTCATATCAGAGAAGCAATTTAAGCTAAAGCTGTACAATAAATCTTTATACGTACTCGTAGATCATTAAATCACATGCATGCATTAATTTACTTAAACAAGAGTCAGCCCTGACCCATGTGACTGCTAGAGATTAATGTGACTGTGCCTGGCTCCACGCAGGCCTGGTCACCTGTCTTGATAAAGTGGTTTGGAATGCGATGATCCCGCGTAATGCCCTTGTAATTTGCCATACCTTCAAAGTTAAATGGGTCACACAACCATAAAATGGGTTAGGTCCGCATCGGACCGTATCGCAGAGGCCAAGAATGACAGACTTTTCTGTGAATCAAACGGTGATGGAAAAATTATGGTCCTTTTTTATATTAGTGTTGTTTTAGTATCTGAAATGTACAAAGTGGCATGAATGCACTTATGGAGTTGGCCATGTAAGCAAATTCATTAACCGCATGCAACATTAGCTACCTATCAACGACTCTTAATGTTGTTGCGTATCGAAGTTACTCCGTAACACAACGGCGCAGTAGAGCGTTCGAAACGAATCTTCTGGGCGCGTTAAGAGGCAATTGTCTAAATTCGTGAATTATTCATCTGTTTACGACGCCTCATCTCCGGCGGTTTAGGCAAATGACGCTTCAATAAGATTAGGGCGCAGTGTCCTTTAATATTTCTTATTTATACTCAGCTTTCGCAGCGAGCCCAGTTAGCAAGTTCATCACAAACACGAAAACAATATATATTATTTTCTTGATTGTTTCATATTATGTGATACGTACCTATACAAGAATAAATATGAATGAAAATGTTTGGCTCATAAATCGGTGTAATCCATTAATCACTGTCCATATTTTTGGTAAATTGATTGTTTTTTTTTTGATTATGAGAGAATATGTATACTATTTCACTTAAACGTAATGTTAATCTATTTTCTCCACAGGTATGAACAATCTGACCTGCATCAATCAACATACACTAAAATCGTGTTCTGGTGTTCTGTAATTGACTGATGTGAGTAATTTTATATTAATTGCTAAATCGATCAACCAAGTATTAATCTGATTGTGGTACATGCAAATTTACTTTCGCTATACGTGTGTGTTAGTATGTAATGTAATATGGATATTTGTTTACGTTAACGTTAGTCGACATGCGGTCTTTTAGCACGCATTACTTGTACCATCAGGAAAAAAAGTATATACCCGTAGGTACTTATATATATTTAAACATTGCACATTTCTTTAAAACCTTGCATGCTTATTTGAGGAAAAATTAAGTGTGTGTTGGGTAGGTACTTTTTGCTAGCTGCTTATTAAATATATATTTAAAATAAAAAATATATACTGTCGCCGTATGAATGAAGTAAAAATAAACAAGTAGGTATACAAGAAAACTAAACAACTATTACTTGTCATAATTATCTAGCCAGTTAGCCTTAACCAATCTTATTCGAATGGTTGCCATGCTGTTGATTGATTGATTGATTCATTTTAAATATTATTTTGTATTGATATGTATGTTAGTTTGTAAGGTATATGTTAATATTGTCTTTTTGTTGCCTGAAGCAAATAAATAAATTGATTTTAAAATATGTAATTAAATTAGTTATTGCCATGCTACGGGTATATGACACCCACGCGTTTTACATGCTAGTGTCATGGTAGTTCACATTGATTTTAAAAGTTGTACTTAAATTAGTTAATTAAATCAAACGTTTTATAAAATGTGATCACTAAAACAGCAATTTAATCATATTTGCAGTAGTCGAAGCATTTTTTCCGCGCCAGTACACATTTTTTATTCGCCTGCGACCGTTTAATATGAATACAATGCAGAACAACTGCTTTTTACATATCGCTCGTTGCAGTTACGTCAGCGATTGTCTTTGTCTGTTACAGTTAGCTGTGCTGTACATATATCACAGATATATACACTGCCTTACACTTAGATAAGACCTGTTATTGAGATAGATCCAGGAAGCATTTTTATGTCGGTACATATCAATCTAGCCTGAATTCCAATGACGTCAGAGTGAAATACAAGCCAAATTAGTACTTGTAGATCATTATTAGGACCTTGGAAATATTTATTATATATTTTTTGATAATATCCTATGTCCAATCTAACCGCTTGGCTTTTCAGGAAGGCTATCAGGAGGTTAAATCATACATGTATGAATTAGGAATAACTGAGGTAAATGTTTTTAATACCTTCATGTTACCATATATAGGTTGCAGTTATATAATATATGCTGTGTCATCGGCGTCACCCGGGAGCTTTTATAATACTCTTTGTGGTGTCGGTCTGTTTTCTAAGTTAGACTTGGTTACAGTTTCTTAATACTAGCAATCTGGTAGTTAAGTAGACCACTTCATTTCACTTTTATTTTATTGTGATAGTTTACTATACTTAAACCCCAACTACCTCCACTAATGAATTACAGAGATGAAAAAGAGATTTTAACTACAATCCTTTTGTGTTCTTTATTTCCCTCGTCAATGTTCGGATTTGATGACAAATATGTATATATATTGTATACTGCCAGATGCACGCGCGTCTGTGTTTGATAGTGAAATGATATATCGTTTTTATATACTGGGTGGAACAGAACGATGAACTTTCCTGTTATATTAAGAGGCTGGTAGAGCTTTACGTTAGTATATATCTTCTTTAGTAGAGCTGTAACTGGGGAACTAAGGGCTCTTATGGTCAGTGAAAATGAGCCCTCACATGAAGACATCGTAACATATTTCTAAACCATGCCTAATGATAAATAACAAATAATACACATTGCCAGCTGTTCAGCCCATTTGGCAAACACCTTCCGTATACACATCACGCACATCTCTAGATTCCTACTGATTTAAGCTCATTACGCCAACCTCGATCTTAACTCTACACATTAGGATACCCCTGAATTTTTCCAACAACCCGACTAAATTGGTTTAATGCTTACTAGCTTGCTACCGAGCCATACAAACAAATCCGTGCCAAGAGGTAATCTATCCTAGGCTGGCGATAAAAAACTGGATGTCATCCAAGTATTCTCTAGAAATGTACTCAATTTTAAGTTTTTGTTTATTATGGTGCTCGTTAAAAGTAATTGACGTTTATAATTGAGATTTTGATTGTGTGTCCTAGGCGAGCATGTTTTCACAGCTTTCTAAGTACTCTTTTTAGTAACTTTGTTGTGGCTGTGGAAATTTATATACATATATTTAATATAGGTAGCCTTGTTAGTAGTTTTGTCCGTAACTTCGTTCGCGAATAACTTATTAGTCGCACTCGTACCAATTCCCACCGTCTATCCTTTTCGTACTAATTTCATCTTTTAAGGAGTAAAGAAGAGATTAAGGCTGGGTTGCACCAAACCGTCTGTAATCGTAAGCTGTGTTCGTTAAGAGGGGGTACCACGCCAAATTGCAGTTCGCAGATTGAATATTTACCTATCATAATAAAGTCTAAATGCCAAAAAAACCAATTACACGAAAACTAGATCATATTTGCTATTTTTGAGTTTGAACAAAACCATTAAAAACTAAAGTTGGCTCGATAGAAAAAAATCGTCAAAACATGTCTAATTTTCACCTAATTTCAATTGTGTGACGTTACCTTGCATACTATTGAAGTAAAAAAATTACATAAAATACATTACGACATAATACATTTTTGCTATTAGCGATTTATCAAAATGTTGTAATATTTCTGAGTTATTGAGGTAAAACATATTTGGCGCATAAGCCCTTTTTCTTCCGCGCGATACCGTCTCTTCCGTCGCACGTTCCGCGCGGCGCAGTATATCTGCTGTTGCTGTTCACGGGCGGAGCCAGTCCCGATCGCTCCACTGAGACGAGAGGACTGTAGGGAGCGCTCAAGACTGCGAAGTAAATATAATAGTATCAACAAGAGTGTGTCCCAAATAAAACGTAGAGTTTATAAAACCCAACACTATAGTTTATGAATTGCAGGTAAAAGTTTGATGAAAACTTCTCAACAAAAAATCTAATATCTACCTTATGTAACAAACTTTACAGTTCAAATTACAACGTTATCATTGCGCGGCAGTCAACCTCGGTTAAACGATTGTGTGTAGTATATGCAAAAATAGACGATAAATTTCTCTTACGTATGAGTCTTACTCCAAGTCAAATTATTACACTAAATTTAAGGGTTCCGTAGTCAACTAGGAACCCTTGTAGTTTCGCCATGTCCGTCTGTCTGTTTGTATGTCCGTCTGTCTGTCCGAGGCTTTGCTCTTTGATTGTTGGTGCTAGAAAACTGCAATTTGGCATGGATTTATAAAGCATTAATCTGACAAAATGGTAAAACGAAATCTAAAAAATTTTTTTAAGTGTACCTCTCTGCACGTAAAGTGGGGATGATATTTTTTTTTTGCTTCAACATTACGGTGTGGTTTGTTGTCTAATAGGTCTTTTAAAATGAATAGAGGTCTTCATCAAACATTTTTTGGTAAAGTGAACATTTTCGGAAACACTCCAAAAAACCGGCCAAGTGCGTGTCGGATTACCCACAAAGAAGGGTTCCCTACCGACACCTACCATATACCACACCACACACACTACCAGTCCACATTTAAAACCACTAATCTAGTAGATCTGTGAGCTGCGTAGACCTCGTGAGTGTGTTTATTTTACTTTTCAAAACTTTACATGACAAACAAAGAATAGTACATTATTGCAGAGGCCGTGAAGTAAGTTTTTAGTTTTTAGATTTTTTTACATTGTAGTTTTTGCAGGACTCGTTTTATCCGGCCTCATCTACGACTCGGCCGTTTATCCCAAACTCGTCCAGCAATCCCTGTTCCGGCCGAGGATTATATAGTACTTTTCTCAAACATGTTAAAAAAAAACAATTAAAAACTACAATGTAAAAAAATCTAAAAACTAAAAAATACAAAACGTCCCAAAAATACCAAAGCATTCACGAAAAATAACAAATACAAATAATAACGGAAATTAAATAAAAACACGAAAATTGCTACAAAAAAAATCCATTAAACACGAAAAACCAAAAATATCAATATAATTAAACATAAAAAGCAAAAGAACACGAATAATACTACAAAAAATACCAAAAAACGAGAAAATGAAAAAAACAAAAAACTGATAAAAAGTACAAAAAAACACGAAAAGGCCTTTACAAATCCAGAAAGCTCAAAAAACGCTAAAAAAATACCTTAAATACACGAAAAACTCGAGAGAAACAACAAAAAACACGAAAAATACTACAAAAATACAAGCACGACTTAAAAAAACACGAAAGGAGTAAAAAAAATACCAAAAAACACGTTAAAACTTATAAAAAAACAAAAAACAAAAAACCTGATGAAAAGTAAAAAAAAAAATCAAAAAAGTCCAAAAACATCAAAAAACACAAAAACGCTACAAAATAACAAGAAAGAACTAAAAAAATACCAAAAAACACGTAAAAACTAAAAAAAATACTAAAATTCACAAAAAAAATCGAATAAAACCCAAAAATACATTAAAAAAAAACCATGAAAAAACAAAGAAACGTGAAAAGTACAAAAAATAGTCCAAAAACACAAAAAACGCTTTAAAATAACGAGTAAAAACAAAAAAATACCAAAATTCCCAAAAAAACAACTAAAAATGCTACAAAATACAAGCACGATTAATAAAAAAACACGCAAGAACTATAAAAATTCCAAAAACCACGTAAAAACTAAAAAAATTTTATCAAAAAACATGAGAAAGCAAAAATATTGTCGAAAAGTACAAAAAAAAATTAAAAAACTTTTAAAAAGTCCAAAAATATCAAAAAACAAAAAACTTCCTTTGTCAGTTGTTTTTGGTAAGCAAATTTAAAAAGTTAGAGCAACGGACAATAATGTTAGTTTCATACATTCTCCATGAAAGCCTGAGAGCCATAAACAGGTAACTTCATGTGCTCTATTCGTGACATTAATGCATACATTTAGGCGCATGTTTGAGAAAAGGATATTTCACGAGAATCAGTGGAAAAATGCACCCTGAAGAGGCATAAAAATGCAACGATGGCAAAAAAATGTTCAAGATACTTTAACGCTCTTTGTACCTGATAAAGTATTTGAACATATTTCGGTCGACACCAACTTTTTAACTTTTCATATCGTAGGTTAGTATAAGTAACTTCATTCTCTCTATCACTATGCCTTTGCGTTATATTTTCTCGCCGCTGAGGTGAAAAGTTGTATGTATCACACGAGAGCAAAGATATTTGTATCTCGTGTTTTTGAGTCCCTCGCTACGCTCAAGATTCAAATTTTTTAAATTGTAGAGTCTTTCGCTTGCTCGGGACTCAACATCAACACTCGCAGCAAAAATTTACTTTGCTCTCTTGTTGAACAAATAACTATTGTTCGGCTCGCGGGCGATGTCAACGGAACGGCGCGCAACGAGTGCGTGCGCTCACACATAGACAGCTCCCGCTCCCGCCCACAGCAGCGCGACAGAAATATTGCTTCAAAAATTCGAGATTTGAAAAGTTGCTCAGCAAGGCATTTCTCTTAATAACCATTTTTTAATATCATGCACAAAAACTTTCTCAAGAATGTGACAAATACTTTTCTAAAAACCGCATCAAGATCGATGTAGCCGAACGCGAGATAATTGTGGACAACGAAACGTAAATACAAACATACGGGTCAAACTGAGAACCTCCTTTTTTATGAAGTCGGTTAAAAACAAATGTTCACATAATCTCGAATAAAAAAACTGCAGTTTTTGAAAAAAAAAACTACGGTATTAGAAAAAAAAACTTATATCTATTATTTATCAACTAGGTCAAAAGCTAAACAAATAAATGTGAAGATTAATATAACAAACATGTGCATCTAATACAGAACCTTATATTTTGAAGTCGGTTACTTTTGGGGACGATTAAAACACGAGGACGATTGAAACGTTTCAATCGTCCACAAGCAAGTTGTTTCTATCGTCCCCACACTACGTTTTTCACTTCAATGACAAATATTATATATAAAAAAAACCCGAACGCTGATCAACGGCCATTAAAAACATTCGTTTATTCCTAACTATGACACCAAAATAATTCGATTAGTCAAAATACAAGAGTAAAAGGATTCAATCATGACCGACCGCATGTTCTCAGTGTTGCGTCAGACGCGTATAGTACGCGCCAGTTGAAAACGAAAATAATGTAAACAGGTGTTTACATTATTTTCGTTTTCAACTGGCGCGTACTATAGGTATTATAGTTTTCGAGAAATTTGACTTGTTTCAATCATGACGTGTTTCTATTGTCCCCAGTCTACCCTACTGTTCATGCCTTTACTAAGTAAGTGGGCGCTTTTTTTTTTGCTTCAACCCTATATGGATAGGTCTTTCAAAATAAATAGAGGTCTTCATCAAACACTTTTTGATAAGTGAATATTTTTGGAAATATATCTTCCAAGAGAAAGAAAAATGTTTCCTCCTCTAACTTTTGAACTATGGGACAAAAAATATGAAAAAAATCATGAAAGTAAAATTTAATAAAGACTGAATGAAAACTATAGCGGACATGATCAGTTGAGCTGTTTTTCTGATATCGTAAAAAGTCTTCCCTTCTTAGTAAAAGACGTATGAAACGCTGTGAAAGTATTCTCTTTTGTTTGTTATTGATTTTTTTAAAGCAAGTTCATTGGGAATATACCGAACGAAACCCTACACTGAGTATGACCCGACATGCTCTTGGCCGATTTTATTGTAGCCATATAATAGGTCGATTCATTAAAGCTGGCGCGGATTTTGTATGAAACTGTCATATTTTTCACAGACATTTTGCGCTAGCTTTTGTCAATTAACTTATACTTCATTTACCTTTGTATATGTATAAGAATAATCCGCTAGATTCCGGGGTGGGTTACTAGTTAAACACGATTGTTAGTCTGTACGTACTATTTCCTAAAAGCATTTATAAATTTACTTACCTACTCGTAAGTAATAACTTTTATGATGACTTCAAAAGTATAACATTTTTAAAAGAGGTTGTAATCGTTTCATCTAGAATATGGCTGCTACACATCAGAATATGGATGTCCGGGTTGCCGAAGGAAATGCAAAAGGCTGCGAGCGCTTACGTCACGAGAGATAAAGACTTCAATATCCCAATCGAACACCTAACGCGGCCGCGCGGTTGACAGGGAGACTTCTCTTAATGCCCAATTGACACCGTAGGCCATGGACGTTCTTAATTTCTAATTAACACCGTAGTCTATGGACGTTCTTAATTTCCAATTGTAATTAACAAATAAATATTACTATCGGTTATTAAATAATCATGTTTCATCTGTCTGGATGGGCATATACTATGCGGAGTGAGCGAGGCAGCAACAGACGCATCGCCTTTACGCACAGCGGGCCAGTCGCGGGACGCGCGGGTGATTTCTACTTTTTTCCTGGCGTTATGCCCCCTCTTAAAATTTCAATGTATGGAATGTTTGACAAGTTTCTATGGGATGACAGCTGCCGGCGCCATATTTAACGTTGATCAGTCTGTGATCGTAAGTCGGTGCAACCCAGCCTAAGTCGGTAGTTGCCTCAGGTAAATCAATGTAAAATGTTGCTTTTAGGTCCGAGTTCAAACCTACACTGGTGTCCCACAAGGAAGTATTCTGGGCCCGTTACTTTTCCTTCTTTACATTAATGATCTGCCTAAAGCCACAACGCACAAAAGCATTATGTTTGCTGATGACACAACTCTTGTGTAAAAGAAGCGAAATGTTTGAGAGAGATATTAGCGAAGGACTGAATGACATTATTCTATGGATGAAACATAATAATTTGCATATAAATATTAATAAAACCAAGTATGTATATACAATTCCACTCCTATAATTCAAATAAAACGCCTCTTAGAATTAATTATGAAAATGACCGAGTTGACGAAGTAAATTCAATTAAATTTCTTGGAATATTTATAGACGAACATCTTAACTGGAAATACCACGTTGAATATATAGCGAATAAATTAATCGTTTTGTGTTTGCCCTCAAAAGACTAAGAGAGACGGTTTCTTTAGAAGCTGCACTAACGGCTTATCATGGCTATGTGTCCTCGGTTCTCTGTTATGGTTTGATTTTATGGGGTAACGCTGGGGTAGAGTCTGATAGAATCTTAATAATTCAAAAAAATGTATCAGGGTAATGCCTGGATGAATGATAGTTGTGTCCCTCTATTTAAAAAATTAAACATTTTACCACTGCCATGTTTGTACATAAGGGACATGTGTGTTTTTGTCAAAGAACATCCCGAATACTTCAAGTTACGGAGTGAAGTCATAGAGAGACGAACAAGACCATATCTTATGTCTCTTCTGTACAAACCACCCAGTCACAAAGTCATATACAAAAAAAAATGTTTTTAATACAAGTATAACTATTTTTAATAATTTACCAAATGATTTACAAGCATTATCGGGGAATTAATTTAGAAATAAATTGACGAAATGGCTGATGGATAAATGTTTTTACAGTGTTATATACTAACTGTTTATCTTATTATTATCATTATTTTTAACTCAGTGACATCTATCAGTATTCTAGTCTAGCGTAATTTATAAAGAATTTGTACACATGCTTGCATGTTGAATACAAGGACATTTTATACTGTAAAATCTTTTATAATTGTATTCTGACAAATAAAATTTTCTGATTTCTGATTTCTAAAGAAGGGTCCTTAAGGCGCAGGGTAGGGCGAGCCATTCTCCATACAAAGGTTGTGCAAGTTTTTTGCGTTAGTTTTGACACTACAGCATTTAATTATATTTTTTGTTGGTACATATTGGATATACGCAGAACTTGATGTTGAAATTTGCATTATTTCAAAAAAAAAAAAAAAAACAAAAAATAATTAAAATTAAAAAAGAAAAACATCAGGACATAGCTAACAAAAAAATAAGCATGGACCAAAAATAGTAACTGGAGTACAAACACAACCAAAAAAACTTGCACAAAGTTTGTATGGAAAGAGCTTGTCTACCCCTTCGCCTTAAGGAGATAAAAAGGCAGCGTCGTAACTTCCCACTGCTAAGTAATGCTGCCATTGTCATGGGAAAATTTGAATCAGCTACGATCAGGGGCGGTGATTTTACGAGTATCTAGGCATGATTAGAGTTAAAGGTTGTCGAAGCCTGTTGCGCGTATCATCGTTGTGTTGTACTCGTATGTGCGGAAGCCGACTTTGAGGGTTCTTTATTTTCTTTTATTTATTTATTTTATTTGGAGATCCAACATAATGTCGTCACAACTTACTATGGTCAAACTGCATCCTTTTTTAATGTCTATATAATTAAAAATCTTTCAAATTGCATAAATAAGCTGATGTTTGATTTTTTCCGATTATATTTATATGATTTGTTTATTGGTAACGTAAAAAAAATATTATTTGTAGGGTCGCCCAGGTATGTATGTTACTACATAGGAGTATATTTATTTATTCAGTTCAGCATTTTATAGCTGTGTCTCTATTAGGTTGTTAGTGCCAAATTGATAGGTGTGTAGAACGCCTATGCCGTGGCACCATAAAATCAATGAGAATGGTTTCATAGTTTTATCTTTTATCACTTTAATGGATAAGCAGAGTGAATGAATCTATTTGCGGATATCAATCGATCTGTGCGGCCTTTGTTCACGATCAACGCTTGTTTTGAGCCTACTGACGTAGATACCAACTGGGATTGATGTTAGCCATTAGCTATTGTTTTGATGGATTTTGTCAATCTTGAGTGACACGACTGCTTTACCGTTATTGCCTTTTAACAGCTCGTGATATCAGCCATGTTATTGACATGGCTGCGATGTCACTATGTTAGCCGTACGTATGACCACTAACGTCTTAAGATTTTCGTATGTACGAGGGTAAAACTGAAAGTTTCGGGAATAGAAGAAAATATGCAGTATAAGTGAGTTTATTTATTTTTATTGTTTTTCAAAATATTCTCCTTTGTATTTCATGCACTTATGCATGCGTTCAAACCAGTCCATAAAGCACTTTTTGAACTCTGAAGTAGGGGTCGACAAAATGGCTATTTTATAGGCCTCCACTGCTTCTTCTGGCGTCTGAAACCGCTGACCACGCAGTTTGTCCTTGATTCTGGGGAATGTAAAAAAGTCGTTGGGACTTAAGTCAGGGCTATATGGAGGGTGGTCCAATATTTCGACTTTTTAACCGTCCAGGTACTCAGTTGTTGTCCGAGCGGTGTGTGGGCTGGCGTTGTCGTGGTGAAGGATGATGCGACGACTAGGGTTTGTTTTTCGGAGTTCAGCAAAGACGTTCGGCAAACAAATAGTGGTGTACCAATCAGCATTGACTGTTCTACGATCCTCAAGAGCCACAGTAGCTACGTGACCAGATTTAGAGATAAACGTAGCCACCATCTTCTTAGCCGTACTGCGAGAACGAACAACTTTTGTGGGTTTGAGCTCGTCTTCGAAGACCCATACTCGGGATTGGTTTTTAGTTTCAGGCTCATAAGCGTATATCCACGACTCGTCACCTGATACTATGCTAAAAACAGCATTTGAGCGTCCCTTGTTAAATCTTTTCAAAGTTTTGCGGCACCAATTGACACGGACTATTTTCTGCTCGTCAGACAATAGGTGAGGTATCCAACGGGAAAATAACTTTTTCACGCCTAATTCTTCTTTTAAAATAATTTTTATTTGACTCATTCCAATACCCAGGTGCTCTTGAATTTCCCGATATGTCACATGTCGGTCTTCATTTATCAGACGACGCACAACATCGACGTTTTCTTGCGTGACTGCCGATTTTGGTCGACCTTCACGCACTTCGTCGGTGAGGGATACACGGCCACGTTGAAATTCTGAATACCACCTGTATATTGTAGTCTTTGAAGGAGCTTCAATATTAAAAGCAGCAACCATCCGCTCTTCACATTGTTTTTGTGTTAGTCCACTTTTAAAGTCATAATAAATCATAGCTCTGAAATTTTCACGGCACAATTCCATTTTAAGCAGTGACTCGACGACTTCAATAAACAATTGAAACCGAACCATACTTTTTTTTTTCTAAGTGGCCAGTGTGTTGAGATAAGGAAACTTCAGAGATTATAAAAAGGTATAATACATGTTAAAAATAAATTAATAAGTATTCGATTCCCGCCACTTTCAGTGCAAGCCTCGTAGTCAGCACGCAAAGACCATGGTTACCTTATATGGCTTATATCGTAAAAAATCATGGCACCATATCCGATTTTTTTTTACATATGTGTGCGGTCTTAAATTACAATAAACCAGAAAAAAAAAGAACATAAAAAAAAAACTAAACCGTTTCCAAATGTATGGTAGTATAAATAACATACAATTTTCAAAATAAAATGGTGCATATCTTGGAAACTAACAGACTTGTACTAAAGCAAGTTGTGTCTAAAATGACATCCTCTATCATCCCTGAAAGTCTTTGCATCCTGTTACCCAACACTGTATATACGCTAATTTGCTTAAAGATGTGTACCTAATGTGTATTTACTTTCTGATACCATACCATTCATAACCAGGGGTCTTATTCACAAACCGACTCGTCCTCACCTCACCCGTTTTTATTTGTAAACTGTCAAAATTTTACAAATGACATTTGACAGTTTCCATATAAAAACGGGTGAGGTGTGAGGTGACAAGCGAGGACGAGTAGGTTTGTGAATAAGAGGGCTGTGTAAGTCTCCTACTGAACTGTGTAGTTCGCTGTAAGGGAGTCAAATTTGTTTACATGAATTCGACTGGTACGAGTATAATGAATCCCATCAAAAACATAAATGTGAAAATGGCAGCCATGTTCAATATTAAGAATATGCCATGCTTGGTTGTCGCCTTCACCGACAGAAGAATTGAGATCTAAATGGCTGCCAAGTTCCGTAGAATTTCTGAAATGGTGCCAAGTCCGGCACTACATTGTTTACAGTAAAACTAATTTACTGCTGCTTAATAAATTTTGAGCTTTAACTTGGCTGTTTTCGTAAATATCCAACAGCTTTTATGGTATTATAATATACTGCATAGAAACTGGAAGTGGATTAGGTTTTTGATTACTAGTCAGTCAGTCAGTCAGTGGTAAAATGCCGTGTTTTGGAATTTAATATCTTATTAATTATTTAACCTATATTTATGAAATTTGGGGTTCTAGTTGTTCTAAAGGATCTTAATACATGTACCAAATTTCATTTTTATGTTAGATAGATTTTGAGTTATTGGGTCAAAAGTGGCTCCAAACGGTTCGTGTAAAATAACACACGGCTGCTGTCCGCCAGTTCCTGGGGTGAACTTGGCTGGACACGCTGTCGCGTGTCTAGATCTCACAAAACATACGTTATAATTTATACAAAAAAAACCGACTCGAATTTTGTACTTCGTTATGCCACAATTTGTGGTTTCCGTGAGTCAATGCTTGGTTACCAACAGAAAATACCAAAATTGGCATATGCGTGCCTATCAAATTTGAGGAGTTCCCTCGATTCCTCCTAGATACCATCATCAGACCTTCACCAATAAGACATTTATATGGGACTATCTTGGGGCTACCTGCTTTGAAACAAAACAATAATTATTAAAATCGACCAACGTGGTCAAGAGTTATAGCAGGGCTAGGAAACCGGTATTCTCTCCATACAGAAAACCGGTTTTTTATTTCGTTCTTTCATTTACTATTTCATGTTTAATTAGGCAATCTAATAATACGAATCAATAACCTAAATACGAAATATAACAAACAAGAAAAAATCTCCTTCAGAACAAGGAAAGGCGTGTGTCAGCGCCTCCTAATCGGTGACCTTGCCTAAACGATACCGTTTGACCTAGACCGTGCCCTCGCCCAACATGTTTATAAATAGACAAGTGCCGCTACCGGGCGTTGCCCACGAAGTAAATTTAACACCTCTCGTCTTCCCGCCATCGCCAGTGTCGTGGCAATTATTATTCGACAGTGATACGCTTGCGAAGCATCTTTACCCGAGCGGTAAAGATGCGACTTTCAATCTCGGGTTAGTGGGTTCGAATTCAGGCTCGCCACTGGGTTTTTCAACCGTAATAGGCCCCTGCCACCCGGATGTACGGCGGAGCCGGGTATCTCCTAAAACAACGACCAAGACCACCGGGGGATAGGCAGCAGCATCCCTGGAGTGCGGTGGAGATACTGCAAACGCCAACCCGCATGCGATTATGGCATTTAAGCGTGAGTTCATTGTCTGCGGATTCCGGTACCGGAAGGCGTAGCGTGAGCAGGCCCCCCACATGGTGGACTGATGATCTGGTAAGGGTCGCGGGTGTCCGCTGGATGCGGGTGGCGCAGGACGGGTCATTGTGGAAGTCTTTGGGGAGGCCTATGTCCAGCAGTGGACGTCCTTCGGCTGACATGATGATGATGATGTTGAAGTTGAACTTATTTAAGAACTTGACAAGTTGCGTGGACTACCAATAAAACCATATTATATCCAGTCCAAATGATTAGATAGTGAGAAATCGCCATGCTTAAATTCCCTTAAGTACCTATAGTTATTCTGTCTGTCGAATTCGTTCACAAGAATTAAAATTTTACCACTTTGTCACGCCCGCCGTTACACTCCCTTAGACGAGTCCTTGATGCAAATCAACTTTTAACAATATGTGCTGCTTTGTGGATAATAAGCATACTTATAAAACTCGATTTCAACTTGTTAACCTAATGTACAAGCATCTACTATACACCGTGGGCCCGATTGCCCCGACAAACTTTATATAGTGTATTTCTGACCATATTTGGAGACTAAACTGTCATACATAGTTTTCTCGATTCGGTCTTAAGAGTCCCGCCCCTCAGTACGCTCGAGCGAACTCGAGTCTTCATATAAACGTAGTTTCGTTCTCATTCCAAAACGCCTTGCTGACATAACATGAAACGTTGTACACACAATGGGATCCGTCAAATCTAGGTCGGAAATTAGTTTCTGTTGCTAGAAATTGGAATGGAAAAAAATACAGCGAGTTTTTGAAATTTTTAGGTCTTGTATGAAAACCTTAATAACCGCTGTATTTTTTCTCCATTATAATTTCAAGCAACAGAAACTAATTTCCGACCTAGATATATCAGATCCCCTTGTGTATACAAAGTTTCAAATGATTCCATAGCAAGCCATTTTAAAATGAGAGCGAAACTACGTTTGTATGAAGAACTGAGCTTACTGCGGACTCTTAAATAGATAAATAATTGATATTTATGGAAATGATTTCATGTCGTAGCCCGGTAAAAGGCCTTTTCGATTGTGACATGCTACTAATGTAACCCAGTCTCAACATAGCTTTGAGACAATATCAAAGGGACAGATATACTTCAGCAACTCTACGATATATTAAATATAATGAAACGGGTCACTCATGTCTTTAAGGTCGAATATTGCTCGACATGTTTCAGACCGCTTCGCGGTCCTTAATCATGAGCACCCATCGTGGCGGCGGTTTTCTTAGCACTGCGTGCCCGTGCCCTGTCCGCTCGGTTGCTCGGCGCGGGTGGAGGCGGCGGCGGCGAGAATCTACCCTCGTTTTCTTCATAATTGTTCAAACAACACTCACAACGTCACATGCTAAAGTCTCGTCCTCACTATTCACAGACGTAGTATTCAACACTGTTTTCCAGCTGGGCGGTACAACCCATCCACAATCACGATTAAAATTCGGATAACGACCAATTTCGATAGCCTCCCGCACTTTGCGTGGACAAAAAACTTTTCCCTCGCTAATACGGTTACCTTATCGAACCGAATATAATGTGATGGGCCCGAATCCAGTGAATGCTCCGCAACTGCAGCCCCCCGAGCATCACGTTTTTTCATACTACGTATGTGTTCAGACAATCTAGTGGAAATGTTCCGGCCTGTTCTCCTATGTAATTCTTGCCACAGGAGCAGGGAATCATGTAAACACCAGGGGTGTTCAAGGGCTCCTTATCCTTCGGTGAACGCATCAACTGCCTGAGCTGAATATGTGGGCGGAAAATCGTCTTGATGCAATATTTTCGGCGTAACAAGTGTCCGATTTTATCTGTCACATCCCTCAGGTAAGGCAAGTATAAGGGAAGCCTTTCCACCGTGGTCGGCTGGAGCCGAGGAGATACGTTCGCAACCCTATTGCATTGCCTCCAGTTGTACCCATTGCACTCTAGCACCCGTTTTACGAGCGATATTCGACCTTAAAGAAGTGAGTGATCCGTTTCATTATTTTTAATATGTCTCAAACTCACGGGAGTTTTCTATATAAAACTGTACGATACTCGAAAAAAAATTGATACTTAATTTTAGGTGATGTGTTTTTACAAAATACATAGTGAAGAAATACTTCTTGTTCTTAACACAACAATACCATTAAAACAAAAAAAAGGTTGCCTAGATGGACCTATGTTGATCTTTTTTACTTATTAACCTCAGGAATGCATGGCTTAAATCTGTCGGATTATAGAAAACACTCAAGGTGTATAGAAAAAAAAAAAACGTATTCTAGATAATATGCGCGCTATTTATTAAGACGGCGCAGTACGATCGGTGTGGATCGGTTCTCCATACAAACGTATTTAGGCTCTCATTTTAAAACGCCATGCTAGAATAACATGAAACTTTGTATACACAATAGGATCCGGCATACCTAGGTCGGAAATTAGTTTCTGTTGCTAGAAATTGAAAAAGAAAAAAAATACAGGGGTTTTATGAGTTTTTGTATGAAAACCTTATAGGTAATAATCGCTGTATTTTTTCTCCATTATAATTTCAAGCAACAGAAACTATGTTCCGACCTAGATATGCCGGATCCCATTGTGTATACAAAGTTTCATGTTATTCTAGCATGGCGTTTTAAAATGAGAGCATAAATACGTTTTAATGGAGAACCAAACGTACTGCGCCCTCTTAACATCCTCATCACACCCTCCTCTTGGCTTTTATGAACATATGTAAAAGGAAGAAATTCTTATGAGTGCGAGTATTACACGATATGATATTCCTCTATCCAGAGAAATAGATTTTTCCCTGAGAAAGCCACATGCGTGACTTTTCGTGATTTTTATTTCTAACGGCGAATAGAAGCAATAACGACCTTATGAAAATTCTCGACAATCCATTGACATATAATTTATATTTATAGTCATTATCTGTGCGGCATTAGTGACTCATATCACTTTGTCAAAACATCCGTCTAGCATTGCAATGTTTAGTCTATCATTAAAGGAAACTTAATGTCAGATAGGCACGCTTCATCAATTCAATTCAAATAATTTATTTCAAGTTTCCATCCAAAAGTATTAGTAGAACCGTAGAACATTAACAATCCCCTACGCAACGCAACAGAGGGGTGTTATGTTATAAGTTTAACATGTGTATCCGTGTTTATGTAGACACATAAACACGGATACACATGTTAAACTTATAACATCTGTTCATCAGTCTGTGGCACCGTAGTTCTTTAACGGATGAACCGATTTGAGTGCGGTTTTTTTTCTTTCAAAGCTGGTTTTCTAGCGATGGATCTTAGACATATTTTATTAAAATCGGTTCAGCCGGTTTTGAGCTCTTGTACTATGAAATGAAAATGTTGGGGGTTTTTCAGTTTTCTCAGATAAGTACTAATAAATAATAGTACTAATAAGTTTTAATAAATATGAGTAATTTTATTACTTGGTTTATGCAAGGTAAAAGTGTTTTTAGATATATGTAGAAGTACATATATTTACTCGTATGTTATAAAGCGGCTATACAGATAAGATTTATATACTTAATATTAATATTCTCACTGTAACTGTAAGATATGATGCGGCTACACTACATGTGGCTAAAGCACAGTGAAACCCAAACTGAAATACTTCATCAGTTGCAGCTTTATGTATTCCCACTTCACTTTATGTTCAACAGATGTTGTAAAACCATCCTATAACTGCAGATTAACACCTTATTAAGCTATGAAAATTACAAAGAAAAGCTTGTAAAAGCTCAAAATCTTGAGGTGATATTCTTTAACGTTACTTAGATATTATCTAGAAGTATATTATCGTTAATAGCCCTTGAAATATTAGATCCTTCTGGGAGACTCTGTACTTATAAAATAAATATGACATACTTAGCAAGTGAAAAACTCTAGTAACCTATGTTTAGCTGTAGGTAAACAAAAGAACGAGGGTCGAAGTTTAAAAATAGAACCAATTTTCGTTCTGCGTGTTAGAAACTTAATAATAAAACTTAATAATAGGTTAGCCTTAACAGCACCTTGACGCTAATTTAACCCAAAGTTAGAAACAAAACAACCTCTTTTGTTCGGTCTGAGTTCTTATTATTTGGCTCAATTGGTTTATGTTGACCTGCCTCGATTTATTTTACCGTAGAGGGTTCTTGCTCCCGAGATTCGTAAGAACTAATATTATTACTATTATTTATAATCGGACGTAAGGCTTGCTGACGAGTTGACTAAGCATTTTGAATGGTCTACTCAGGCAGGGTTTGCTGTACTTGAGGATCTTGATATATAAAATATAACCAAGGCTAATTAGGCCGTTTCTGCGATCCCCGAATTAAATTAATATACACACAATAATTGCTTAAATAGAATAAAATTTTAAATAAAACAGAAACGAAATGGATTTATCATTTTTTTCTATAAAATAAAACAAGTAGGAAGCACTGGCATAAGCCTGAGTTAATTAAATTTACAAGTGTTCGCTCCGGTAGCTACTCGAAGTAATCGCCTCGAGCCTCTGGGTGGTAAAGTTAAGCCTTATTCTAATGATAGAACAAATTTGTTGAAAGTTAATTATTTTGTTCTTTTACTTCCTAAAATATATCCATGAAAGATGACGCCCTTCGGGATTGTCGGACGGGGCGCGGACCTGGCTTGAGGTTTAGAGATGGGAATTTCTTAAATGTACATTGTAAACTTTGTAAACCAATTTTTTATTAAAATAACGGGTCACTCATGTCTTTAAAGTCGAATATCGCTTGACATGCATCAGACCGGTTGAGCCACCCGTTTCATTATATTTTATTTAATATGACTGAAACTCACGCGATTTTTCTATATAAAACCATTTTTTTACGAACTGCTAATAATTTTTTAGACATTGTTGTGCCCTCAAAAATAGTTAATAATAATAATTCACTCAAAATGGAATACGTATAAAAATACTCCACTTGCATATTATGACATCAAACGTTCATATTACAAAATATAAATTATAATATTCGCCATTTGGCCCGCCGTATAATTCCCCGGAGTATATCTTTGAACAAAACTCTCAAAAACGACGCGAAAAGCTTCAGTTTGAAAACACTTTATCCAAAGCCCGGATAAACGTCGAGATTCAACGAACGAGCTTTTACGCAGTTTCAAAAGCTCTCGAACGTTTTCGGCTTCGTGAACAGGCCCTCGAACGTCTTTTATCTCAAGTAATTAAGCCTTTTTATTTCATATTAATGGAATAATAACTAAAGCATACAATTTGAAAATGTAAATGCTTGCAGAGAATTAATTTAGCAGCTATATTACTAAAGAAAATACAGACAATTATTTCGCTATTAGTAGTTCTTATATCAAAATCAACCTTATCATTATCACCCGAACCCGAAGACTGTTCAAAAAAGATTACGAAGACGATATTTTGCATAGTCAACGACTGACTCGTAAAGGGGGTTCACTAAAGCGACCCTTGCAAAACAAGAACCAGTTATGGCCCTGTTTTGTAATGTAAAACGAACGAGGTCCTTCGCCCTCCGCTTGGCAACGTAACACACTGAAACAGAAACACGAAAGCAATTTGCAATTTCGCACGTCGCCAATCCCTGTGTTCGGAGCAGGAAATTGTTCGGCTAGCAATTAATGAAGTTGCAGGCGCTGGCCAGTCTAAAGACCAAAACGACGTATTCACCGCTAGATTGATACGAAGATAAGGTTTTATTAAAGTTTCTCGTCGCTTTAATTAATACTGCTACGTTGACTCTACAAACAGCGGGAATAGCCGAAGGCGGTTCAGTCGGGAAGTGCTGAGAATCTACGGAAGGTTTGTTGGAAACATTAATTAAGGAGTAATGAATACTTGTGAAGAGATTGTATACGCGGAGGCTTAAATTTTGTTATACGCTGGAAAAGACCCAGTGGTTAAGCGTATAGCAATTAGAGAATTATCTATAATATTCAATTTTCTCGCCATCGTTCGGGGCCTAAGAGCACTTCGCTTCGATTTCCCGAATATTTGGATCATGTTCGTTCTCGTTGACCCGTTGTCTTCGTTTATGTGGAAACGCCATACTAATAAAACCGAGTAAAATGTTCCATTGTCGAGAAAGGGTCTAAAGGTCATCACATCCCGGTCACCTAGGCAATATTACGGTAGCCAGCGACCGTGTCACGGGCCCAAGGGCGCCAAGGGCGGCAATTAAGGACGTCCCACGTCCAAAACGCCGACCCGTCGTATGGCCGGCGAATAATACTCGTATGGCTGCATGGCTGCTATCAAAAGCTTGAAGCACACCAGTCTCAACTAAAAAGGTAGTAACCCTGCGAGTCTTGTTATGAGTATATTGCTTTTGGGTGGCGTTGCCAATGTGTCGATAGGAGCCCGCTTAACAAAAGCTTTATTGTGGTTTGTTAGCGTTCTTTTCCCGTTCTGTTCCCTGCGCAATACAATACAATTATGGGCTTCTATACAAATAAGTAATTTTTGTAGTACTTATATGTATACTGTATTATTTTCGTTATGGAGGCAGCATAAGCAATCCAAAGTTCCTATGACAACTCTTAATTGTATAGTGCAATGGTATCCCCATGGTTCCCACGGAAATACGTATTAGCAGCGTTTCTGACCACTCCGGCCTTGTCGAATGGCTTTTAATTTGCTTTCAGCATAAGCCAAATGGCATCTTAATTTTTGGAAAAAAATTTTTCCTAGTCATGTATTATTGCTTACCTACTTAGCAAATGAAATTAACAGTTATTTCAACCTACAGGTTACGGTTATTACGTTGTACATATACAGGACCAATTTTACAGTACATGTCTTAAGATATTATCATATCTTTTCCGTTATCATCAGTCTATTTGTTTATACTTGGAAATCAGATGCAAACAAGGTATGCCTAAGCCGTCGCATAGAAAATGCATGCTGGTGAGCAGGTACTTGTTTTTCATGCTATGATGACATGTTTTCTCAAGTGTTTCAAGTACAATCAAATAAGACCCCTAAGGAAATAGTATAGGGTCTAAAATATTTTTAGTTTTTTGCTTCGTATGCTTTAACTACATTTAATTTTGAGTTGCAATGATACATGTGCAATTTGAACTAGTGCCTTCGTAATTCTGAAAAAGGTATATGTCACTTCATAACCAAAACTGAGTTAAGTTGTTTCTATATAAACACTCAGATTGAATTAGTTCAAAGCAAACGAGTTAACACAGCAGCTGAATCGTAATTGGTACAACTTTGTTTATGGTCACTCGTTAAGCCTTGGCCGAAGTAGGTAGATATATAGTATGCCTCCTTAGATATTTTGCATGCAATAAAATTTGCTGCATTTAGATATTTTAGATGCTTTAAAGGCTGAGGTTTTTTTTCTCTGGTTTGAGTGATAAAACCTCAACGTGCCTCAATCCTCTGGTTTGAGTGTCATACTCGTATGTTCTCGTAATCCTGATGGTTGCAACCGGGGCAGCCCGGTGTCCGCTTGCTATTATTACATTGTATTTCAAAGCAGAAAATTTTAGAGTTATTATGTAGCTATTACTATTAAGTATTGGGTAGGAGAAAATAAAACACGCACGCGGTCTTGTACTCTCCTGAAGGCATTCTTGTTCGATAACACAATAAATGATTCAAATATTTGAATAATGGGTTCCTTTCAATAGTCGAAATCTAAGTATGTACACATGCGATTGTGCATGTCTTCTACGTGCAATTGTGCATGTCAATCCTATTCATCTTCAAGTCGACATACCTTTATTGTTGGTTAATACTCTCCGATATTTGCGCAGCAACGAACGAAGACGTGTTTGTATATCAAGAAAATAGTTTTAAAATCAGGAATAACGTCATAAAAACCAGTCGATTTTCTTCCGAAATATAAAGAACAGTGAAAACTGAAAATACACTCTACATCTGTAGAATTACAACAACAGATCAGGAAACACTACTTCACTCCCCGTGTTTGCTTTGGCAATTAAAACGCGATTTTAAAAACCGTTTGATGGGCATTACGGGCATGTTTATTTTGTCGCTTTTCAGTGAAAGCCGGTTGGATAACAAACCAAACAATTATCACAACGAGTTTCACTTTTATCGACGCGTCCCAGCGTCTCATGCATATTCATTTTCAGTTATGTTAATCTTTATTACGTGATTCGATGGCATGAGATAAACCGTGTAAGCGGTAGTTCATAGTTGAGTGGTTAATATTTGTTTTGAACTTATTGTCTAGTTCTACAAGCATAACTAGACAAAAAGTAATCCTCGAACTGACAATAACTTACCATAATATAAAAACTTGATTGCTTTGGCAAATTCATTATTATTATTAGACTGCGAATGGAACAAAATCTAATTGAACGAAGTATGCAGAAAACTTAATCATTCAGTGAGCTTCAATTTAATTTCTCACTTCAAGGAATCTCGGACACTACTATCTCGACATAGTTTTCTATTAATAATTCATGGAATATTAATTTCCGGCGACAGTAATTAAATAGTCAAGTTCCTTGCATTGCATCTAAAGCACTCCTGATTTTGCTTAGCCGTTTTTGCTTTATCATGGAATATAATGAGCTCATAATAGGCGTATTTCTTACAATGAAATAAATACGTATATTTACAGATTATCTTTGTTGTTACATAGGTAGTACTGTAATAAGTTTTCGTCAAATGACTTAAATACGTTTGGTATCGTGATACATAATAGAACACATTTTGTACCCACTCCCATAAAATAGGACTTCGAAGCCACAAAGAATAGTTTAGGTACATTTCTTTACAAGTAATCTGGGTTTATACTTAAGTCACTTATGTATTTACTCTCGGAAAATTTATAGGTATTTGAACGGAAAGTACTAAAGAACTAGGGAGTTCAGTAGCTACCCATTTTAATTAAGTTGGTGTTGACGGTAAATATATATATTGTATATATATATATTAGGGGACAATTTTTTATACGAATCGAACTAGTTCCATAGTATAAGCTCAATAAGGCTTGTGTTATGGGTACTAGACGACTATATATTTAATAGATATATACTTAAATACATTGAAAACATCCAAGTCTCGGGAACAAATGTCTCTGCTCACCACAAAAACAAATGCCCTTACCAGGATTCGAACCCGGGACCTCTAGCTTCGGAGGCAGTGACACTATCAACTAGGCCAAACAGGGCGACAAATTCATACAAACTTACACTTCATAGTTTAAAAAACTTTCCGACGATGAGAGTACAAGGGTACTTACTAAATTAACCAGGTCTAATTATATCAAAGATATCAGCCAGTGTTACGCAAGAATCTTGTTATGTAAATATATTCAGTTTGCACGATTTATTTTTACCAGCAGTGAATATCGCGTGCCGTTTTTTACCATTGTTTATAGCATGGTTTAGCTATTTATAACTTCGCCGAAGAGTTCACTAAAGTCTAAACGTCTAATTAGAGGATTGTGACAGTTTCGGGTGACCTTTGAATAATCTACTATTTAGGGAGTTTACGTCAGACTTTGAAAAAAGTTCGATGGATAACAGAGAAAAAGTGTGTATTTGGTTCGATAGAATCGAACTCATTTACTAACACGCTCAGTGTTACTAACAAGGAAGGTACATATTGACAGCGGCGGCATTGTTCACAGAAAATTCATTTCTTCGAACACATTCCTCCGCCAATTCGAACAATAATGAACGTCGTCTCCGTTCGCCGTTCGTTCGTTCTCGTTCTCCAATCGACGGGTTCCTTCTTTTTTCTTTAACGGAAAATGTCTTCGATTTCAAAGACATTTTCTGTGAAAGGAAAATCTGAGCTTGCGACTGGATAATATTATGTTATGAATATATAGAGATTAGATTTTGTATTATTGAAAAACACTCTCGGCTTGTTACTTAGTATACTTACATATGTAAAATATTGAAAAATTATATTGGGTGGAATGGAGAAACTTTTGGAAAAAAATACTTGTAGAAGACAGAATGCGGTTTACATAAGAGATGCATATGGTAGATATAATTAATATCCAGGAAAACGGCCTTTTAACAATAGTCGAACATAAAATTAAACATTTAATCATGCATCGTAAATAAAAGGAAGTGCACCAGCTGTGCACACTAACGCATCACATCCACACTTGTAGCTATGTTGTAATGGGTCTTTGTTCTGTTACATATCGCTTGTTTACATACGAGTTCGTGCTATTAGCAGGGCGCTACTGATTATGACACTGTGATGATTGGTAACAAACGTTAAGACAAATCATCAGGATTTTTATTCGAATATACCGTGTTTTATTGATTTTTGATTGCAGATGAATAGTTTGAATAGCTATTAGCAAGAAGCCATCTTCGTAGAATTTATAGGAATATATCAAATAATTACACAAGTCAAAGTCAAGGTTAGGTTTAATAGTATTGTGTTATAGGTGAAGCTGAGATACTATAGTACTGCAAATTCATCATACAATTCGCAGGCAGCTTTCAGGTTCACACATCTTAACTTAACCTTTACTTGAACATCCTGATCTTTTTCCCTTAAGTATATACTCTCTTTATTGACCTTTTGCCATCTTCCTGCATGCCATTCGTTCATTAAATCCGCAAAGCTTTAAGTACAATATTTACACAGTATTGATGTTTTTGAGAGTTCAAATTAATTAAATAGCAATTGCAATGCAATTTTTGTACCTACAAAGGTTTTATAAGCAGGTAGGAGTCTAAATGTGCTAAAGGCCCGCACTGCCCGCAGCGCTTAAAACCCTCATTCTAGGCCAGGCTAATTGTCTTAAGTGCGCTACCGCCCCACCCGGTCTGACTCACGCGTCTACGGACTGTCTGCGACGATACAACATCACGCGTCGAGATTGGACTGATCTGATCGACCATGATAATGACTATTCATATTTCCTGTCATTAAGCCGGTGTTTCTTTAAGGTCAGCCATTATCCGTGACAGACGTTCTCATGGATATCACATAACGAGTGATCTGTTTATTTCACATTTATGGTTCTATAAATGTGTGGGTTGTAAAGATACTTATGCTTAATTAGATGATTAGTATTTACATATGATGTTTACGTAAAAACACATAGAAGTGTTGTAATACTCTGTTTATATATACATATATACTTATAATGTAAAGAAAAACTAGATGCAGTAGAGCATCTTAAAGGATAAGGGTCACCAGAATGACCTCCCATAATTGACAACATTTCAAATTTCCAAGAAGTATCAAATCTTAACTCATTTCTCATTTCGTTATTGAACTGTAACATTCGTACTGAATTGTGACAGTCAAAGCGCACAAAAAAACAGGCAGTGCACTTTCTTTAGTAAATCCGACTTACTATTTAATAGTACTTCTCTTCTGTATGATATGATATTTTACGCTGTGACGCCTTATTTCCCAGACCACAATATCGCTTACCATCAGCCCTATTATTCACAAACCGACTCGTCCTCATCTGTCACCTCACACCTCACCCGTTTTTATACGGAAACTGTCAATTGTGAAGTTTTGACAGTTTCCATATAAAAACGGGTGAGGTGGGAGGTGAGGACGAGTCGGTTTGTGAATAACATCCCAGGTAGTCAAGCGCAAACCTATCCTGAGTAAAAAAAAAACATAGTAAGTACAGTCACTAGCATTTATATCCGCCATAATAAAGCGGGATAACATAGCTGCTACGTCCTAAGGACTCTAGAAATAGAGTCGTTTTAGATATTTATGTCAGAGTCTACGAATGTTGACCTTAATTTTAGACGGCGGTGTTAGGAGAAAATATTTTGATTAATTAATTAGTAAGTGTTGTACAACTTTACAATAAAAACAAACTAAACTTTAAAAACTTTACAATAATATAGCTTATACATCAGAATAACACATAGGCTACAATTTATAAAGATATTGTGTGAATTTTCCAAATACTAATCCTGCGCAGACGCAGTCGCGGGCACCAGCCAGTACTTACATGTAGTCTTTTCCGCTCACGGCACACTAGTATCCCGGACCTTTGGGAGGCGTGCGCGGAGCCGAAGTACCAAATGAGTCCCACATAGCCAACACATAGATATACTATGTATTACTATTTAATCAGTGACTAAGTTAGTTAAGGGTAGACAAATGTCCCGAGGTAAAATAAGAAAAAAAATTGACATGACGGTCACAATAACATTATCACACGACTCATTTTCGCCTGAATTATCCATGTCTATAGTTCACGTTCGATGGCCACATATGCTGATATGTCAAGTGATAATTGAATAAAGAGCTCGTGTACATAATAGCTGCTGTTGAACACTTAATCCGTCGGTATTAATGAATGGACGTGACAATAGCGGTAATTATGGTTAATAATGACAAGAAAATTGACCCAGCTAATTTGATAATGTTTTGTACTTAACACATGTATATTCACACTGTGTATCACTTGCCTTGTTTAAGGGTAAGATGCCTTGTGCTGTTGGATGAACTCTTGCAATGAATGTTCAGATATGATCCCGCATAACGTAATGTAAATATTTGTACATATTTGTTGTGTAAGTTCATAATTATACTGTGGTATAAAAATATTGGTTGTTCCTACTTGTTTTGAGTTATTTTGTTCGGTTGGCATAGTTCTTAACCTGTGCTCTTTTTGGATTTCGATATTTGAAATGAAATGAATATAATTACAGACATTATAGTATATTCGTCACCTTTTTTAATACCCTAGACACCTGTGTCTGTAAGGTTTCCACTGATGAATTAGTTTAAGTACACTTACGTCATACATATTAGACAGAAGAGATACGCATTTCTGCCTAAATCTAAACAAAGAAGAAAAGACGGGTAAAGCTTTTTTAACATTATGATTGTTGATTCGTGTTAATTAGCGATGGGTAGGATATAGATAATATGACGAGAAGATAGCTAATATGGGAATAATTAAATAGGCCGATTTACATTTGCTAGACCTTTATGTAATTTTCATTATATTGTTGGAGATGCGATGCAGGCTATCGAGGTAAGACAAGAATCAAGCCCTACAATGTAATAAAAATGGCACGCAAGTTCTTAAAAATGTAATTAGAAGAAACAAAACAGTGTTTTTTAAACTTTATTAGAATTTAACTATCTGATAACGCCTCATATTACCATGCTTAAACTAACACCTGCGTATTAGTAACCTGTATTGGGAAAAGGGGTATATTCAGGACAAGAAATTGAATTTTCAATGCTACTTCTAGCAATTGGAGAAAAAGTGTTATTCCAGTGATGGATTGCTCGCCCACAACACATTTCTTGAGTTGCCAATAACATGAACACTGCCGCAATATAGACAAGACGGACTAAGACCAATTGTGTCGTTATGGAAATAAATCTTTATTGTCTGTCACATGTCACCGTCAGAGATACATTTTGCTTAAGAATGACACACTTAACTTGTTAACTGGAAGAGATCCCTTAAAGGGATACGTTCAAATTTGTACTTACTACCTTTGAATTTGCAATGCTACTTCTAGCAATTAGATAAAGTGTTATTGCAGTGATGTGTTGCTGGCCTGCAACACATTTCTGGAATTGTCAATAGCATGAACATTGAATACAGCCACATATAGACTAGACGGACCAAGACCAGTTCAGACCGAGTGCGCCGCCGGTATAAGTAGGCCCTTCATTAAAACTATCTAAATCCCGACTGACTTTAATCCAACCAGTAAAATATAAAATATACGATGTCTGTTGATCATAGAGCCTCAGTGTATTAGAAGTGTTACGATGGTCGAGCAGTAATTATCAGCTAAGCGATTACATGAAACGATTAATCAACCTCACGCTTAGGCCGGGAGCTGGTAACCGTGTAATTATTGTTTTATAGCTAGTGGACTTAAACAATTTGCACCTAAAGTCTACACAATAGAGTTTAATTTGCAACGGCTCTGTTACGAGTGTAGGTGTGAGAGAGACCATAAAACAATGTTGATATTGCGCTTAAATTCATTACATGTGCGCAAGTTAATAAACGAATACTAATATTACAAGTAGTTATTTTATAGAAAACACAGGAATCAGAAATCGTCTTATTATTATGACATACTGACGTGAACTTAATACAAAGATGATATAAGCCATAAGTACCTACATACATATTTTGACCTGGCCGTTTGTCTAGCAAGGAAGTAGATTTATTTAATCGGACAGACCAAAACTAATCACTCTTTTCCAAATGAAAAAGGTTTTAAATTCTATTGAAAACAAGCGCCTTTTGGCGCTAATTTCTCTACTTGTCGTCACGACAACCCCGACCTCCGACGACGACGACGGGTTGTTTGGTTTCAACTGAATTGATGTCAAAGATAAGTATTTTTGAGCATGTTATCAGTGAAGTCAGAATTTTTGACCGTACAAAACAAGCATTTGGAGTCTTAAAAATCATTAAAGATAATGGATGCTCTCGGATGCAGCCTCCCAGTCTCGCATAACCGATTGTTCTAGATAATTGCGGGCAATCGTGCACCAACGTCTGCCGCGGAGTGCGTTCACTTTCATGTTTTGTCTCAACCAATATTGATCTGCGGTCGTTTCCACATAAGGTACAGTACGCCAAGAAAGTGTCACTATGGAACTTTCATACACAAGTAGTAGCGTCGAATGTGGTAGACCACCTTCTTCGTCGACTAAACCTGCTGAATTTCGCGAGCTATGTTTAAAGTGATAACACAACGTACTCAAATATTACCCATAAAAACGTATCTACAATGCGACGTGTTGGAGGGAATATGATTTCATGATCTTGTGTCTGTGGTTGCTTATGTCCAATCACATTGGCTTGTGGCTTCTGACACGCTATAAGATATTATAAGCAAATAGATTCAACGTGCTACATACTCCCAATATTTGTGGAGTACTACTAAAACGCGCGCTTATATTACGCTCGATGTTAACAGTTAGCGATGTATGAGGGAATTTATGGGCTGTTTATTTCGATTCCATTAAAAATACACGGACTGATAAACTCGGTCTTTGACACACTGTCTAGTAAAATAAAAATGATAACGAAAGATCTATATATACTCGTATATTTGCAATATGTCCTAACCGTTTCTAAATAAAAAAATAAACGACTATCGATAAATTCAAATGAAGATACATACAAAATAAAAAGGCTGGATTTATCGGGTCGGATTTGTTGTCGGCCTGTTTAGCCTAGTTGGTAGTGCCACTGCCTCCGAAGCTAGAGGTCCCGGGTTCGAATCCCGGTAAGGGCATTTGTTTCTGTGGTGAGCAGAGACATTTGCTCCTGAGACTTGGACGTTTTCTATGTATTTAAGTATATCTATATTAATAATTTCGTGCAGGGGTACGGTAGACCCGAACGAGACCTGTCTCAAATTGAAGAACGTATAAAAATAACGATTTTTGAGTTGAACATATGTATCCGCAAAATTCGGATTGTCGCGTATTTTGCATTAAAAAGTGTTAATTTTATGACGAAAGGTCGGCCATATTAAATTCGTTGGTTGACAGCACAGACTACTAAGAAGATACTGTTGACAGCGTCGGGTTGGGTACGTTCGGAAATTGTAAACTATGTTTGCGTCCGGTGTGTTGGCCAGGTTGCTGGGCGTGGATTCGGCTAGCCGCGTCTGTAGCGTTTTGTTTTTGTAGTTTTCAAGCGTTCTATATACCTATCAGCCTAGCTAGCACGATAACTTATACCGTCACGTTATATGGGCGAAATGTATTAAAACGTCACATAAAACGTAACGGTATAATCTATCGTGCTAGCTAGGCTGATTGTCACAACAACCACCTTCAAAGCGAATGTATGAGGCCTGTTACATGGTTATTATTATCACGTGATACATTCATATCACGATAAGTATCACGTGAATATTGAAGCAGAATCCATACAAATTTGAAAACTGCGATAATATTGACACCCCAGTATTGTGATAATATTAATCGTGTAAAGGACACCACTTGAATGTTTGCTGAGTCTGTCCGCCATCTTAAAGCTGCGTCTCTATTTTGTTGTGACAAACTACTAGGTGACTTATGGCTTTTAAACGTCTAGCAAAATTCTATCCCTATCTCGCTCTATCTTATAACTTAGTGGTACTGGGGGTCTACTCCGAAATTCGAAATCCGAACTTCGTATGGTGCCGTCCCTTTCAATCATATAGTCTATGATAGGAGAGTGAAAGGGACGGCACCATACGAAGTTAGGATTTTGAATTTCGGAGTAGACCCCCAGCTCATGCCGTTCGCCGCGCTCGGACGTTAGAGGCGCTACCGCGAACCGAAAACGAAGTATCTGCCTCTCTCTCGCACATGTATATTAGAACGACAGAGAGGAAGATAGTTCGTTTTTGGTTCGCGGTAGGCCCTCAGGCGTCAACTTTAAAACGAATAGGGTATTTTACTATATGAGAAATAAAATTCAAAATGTAAGAAAAACCGGCCAAGTGCGTCGGACTCGCGCACTGAGGGTTCCGTACAACTAAAAAATAAATGTGATTTATCAATATATTGATATTTTTGGTAAAATATACTTCATAATAAACATTATCACCTAATTTCAAGTTCATAGGTCGAAGGGAAGTTTAAAAATTATATGTGTGACAGACAACACACGGAATGTTCTTTGACTTTCTTCGACCGTCCACCGCGCTCGGACTAAAGTGCTACCAACCGAAAACTAAATATATATGCCTCTCTGTCGCACTTGCATATTCGAGCGTGGAGAGGGAAATACTTTGTTTTCAGATCGCGGTAGGCCCTTTGATCTGACGGCTCCTATTCCTGGATAGTGCGCGTATCGGAATGTGAAATACCTGTGGCAAAACGGAACAAGTTGTTAAATAGCTTCCATTAATTGGAGAAAATATTACCAACTGTTATTATTATCACGCGAAACACTGAATATTGAAGCAACATCCATAGGGGCCTGTTACACGGTTATTATTATCACGTGATATACTCATATCACGATCCGTATCACTTACTGTTTAATGAATATTGAAGAAAAATCCATACGATTTTGAAAACCACGATAATATTGACACATTTTGACAATATTAAGCGTGTAACAGACCCCATACAATTTTGAAAATCGCGATAATATTGACACATAATATTGAGTGTAAAGGGCCCCACTGAATAGAATTTGGCGGAGAATAGAGAGCTGCTACCGCGAAACGAAAACGAACGAACATCGTGTATTTCCCTCTGTGTCGCTCGAATTTGCAAGTGCGACAGAGAGGGAGATACACGAACTTCATTGGTTTTCGATCGCGTTAGCAGCTCTGACTTCGCACCAAAAATACTGACAGGCACATCAATATTTAACAATTGCACATCTGAACTGAATTTTAATGAACGATTAGTATTTTAGCTATACAAATCAGTACTGATTACGGTGTCAAATTTATTATGTGCCTTTAAATACTACCCTTATAAAAATGCTTAGGATTAACTTGCAAAGATACTAGCCTTTGCCCGTGATGTCGTCAGCGTAATCATTTACTCCCAATTCCATATGTTATTCCAGACTACAGACTATATTTCTATACGAAGTTTCATCATAATCCGTTGTTGTAATGTTTTTATTTTATACATTTTTGTACACTGTTTCTTTCGTCGTTTGCATAAGATAACTGTCACAAATAAATGTTTACTTTATTTCTTTCTTATTTATTTCACCCGAGCGAAGCCGGGTTTTCATCTAGTATCTATTAAATATATCGTCGTCTAGTGCCCATAACACAAGCCTTATTGAGCTTACTATGGGACTAGTTCGATTTGTGTAAAAATTGTCCCCTAATATTTATTTATTTATTTATTTATTTATTTATTTATTATTTATTTATACGATTCTTAATAGAAGAGTAACATCATCAGAATCAGGAAAAGTTTGTCTAGAAAGGATGTCTTTAGCGATAACAAAGATCTCTTCCAGACAACCTTCCACCAATTATCTACAGTTAATTTATTATTTTATTGCCTTTGTTTTATTTTGTTTTAGTTAACAATAAGGAATATTTGAATTGTATCACTTGGCCTGTTAAGCCTAGTTGGTAGTGACACTGCCTACGAAGTTGGAGGTCCCGGGTTCGATCCCGGTAAGGGTGTTTGTTTCTGTGGTGAGCAGAAACATTTGATTGTATTTAAGTAAATATCTATTAAATAAATCGTCGTCTAGTAAGACAAGCTTTATTGAGCTTACTGAGCAAGACGGCCACAACGGACTAATCCCAAACGAGACATCAACGACAAAGCTCGTAGTAAATGTTCAAACTGGGTGTTCCTGATAAGAAAAATTAGCTTCGCTTGCGTCCCCTGTCTGAGATTTGTATGATAATCGTTATAATTTGAGACAATCACAATTTTAAATATTTCTTTTTAATGTTTAAGGGTAGATAACATTTCTTTTACTCAAGAATTAGTTCGACTCCGTTAGGCATTTCAAATGTTAGGAGGCTAGTTAGTAGAATCCCAGGCCATTTGTTTGGTATTTTTTGTAAGAGTAATTCTACTGACATAAATCTTTTACAGCAAGTCGGGTTTTTCAGTTGTGATTTTGTTGGGTTTTTGAGTTGTGTTTGTGATATGGGCTAAATGCTCGAAATAAATGATTATTATTATTATTATAGCCCGAGGTATCTTTTTACAATCGACTCCTCTAATAGAATAGAAACATCTCAAGGCGCAACATGCTTGTCATCCTCCATGCTTGTAATCTATTAAAAATGTAAATAGTATCATAGAAAACCAGCGTTGTTGCCAATGTTCTACATTGCTGAGTGAACTCTTCAACTGTTCATTTCACATCCTTGTTTCTCTTGAGTTTTTACAACGTTGCTATGTGGGCTGGACACCAATATTCGATTAGAATGCAATTCTATTCATATAATAGACTCACTTATTCTCTTTGTATCTGTCGTTTTTCAGTGCGCTTTAAACCCTCGAGAGTTTAAGGTCCCACGGGAAGCGGGGCCAACCGCGTCTGTGTTTTATCGCTGACGTCGCGTCGGGAGCCCAATAAAACGTTACGAGGCCATTGTTTACAAATCGACAATACTGGGATCTGTCTGCTCAGTGTTCTTTACATTATGGCACTATATACTCGCGTACTAGAGCCAAACTACCGTCACTCTGCATGCCGTCAAGGCTCAAAGCGCTATCTTTTTTTTCGTGTGGAGCAGAGAAATGAACTTACCCTTGTTCGGTCTGAAACTGTTGTCTGTTTTACGACCCAAACGGCCGGGTTACCGCCGTGTTTTGGCTACCGCAATGCTGTGCATTTCGATCATTAGAGGCGAGTAAAAGATCATTATCACTTTTAGATTTCGCCGCTTGATAACGTGTTGCTTACATACTCTCATTCAAAATCGAAAAAGCAGCGGGCCTATGATGGTTGCCATTTTATTACTTATCGCCGTTAAGACATTATTCGTCACGTTCTGACAAGTATGCGAGTGCGGGCGTGACGGGCGTCTTATCCACGACGATACGTATAAGTGATAAAATGGCATCCATCATAGGTTCGCAGGACGCAGCTTCGGATATTATTGAGATTTTATTATATTGAGGGAATTTGAAGCAATCATGTTTCTGCTCTTGTCAGAGAAACAAGCATATATAAGAATGACATAATCGAAAATCAGCCCCTATGATCCATCCAAAACTAGTCAGTACGGCGTTTCGAAGATGCTAGATTTTCAAGAGCCCGGCCTTAAGCGAAGCTTCCTATTCCCAACGTCCAGTAGACCTAGTTGTACCGTGCCGAATGGGTAAAAGTAAAAAGTAAAAGTAGTTTATTCTTCAAATTAGGCATATTACATGCACCTATGAACGTCAATAAACTACCACCGGTTCGGAAAAATATACCTCTGCCACGAGAAGAACCGACGTAAGAAACTCGGCGAGGTGTCATTTTTTCAAAACAATATACATTGTATAGTTAAATATAAAATTACAGTGTCAGCTACTACAAAATAACAATGCTACAGTAAAAAACCTATTTTCGCGATGGATTAGCCGTGCAGGACGCTATCACTGCCAAACATCCCTATCCATGATGTAATCGTTTATCTTATAATATGCTCTTGAAATAAGTGTTACTACAGATTTGAATTTAGAATTGCTAAGTTCAGTAATGTGTTAAGGAATATTTTATTGTAGAATTTGATACAATTTCCCAAGAACGACTTTTTCGCCTTTACTAGTCTATAGAAGGTTATTTTGAGTTTCCCAGTATTTCTGGTGGCTATTGGTTTATCAGTGTTCGTTGGGAAATTGCACAAATTCTTCCTAACATACATTATTATTTCAAATATGTATAGAGACGGCAGGATTAGGATATCTATTTCTTTGAAAAATTCTCTTAATGAGTCACGCGACCCCAAGTTATAAATTGCTCGGATAGCCCTTTTTTGCAAAATAAAAACAGTTTCAATATCTGCAGCTGATCCCCACAAGATAAGACCATAAGTAATTATACTATTAAAATAAGCAAAGTAAACTAACCGTGCCGTTGCCACATTGATAAGCTGCCTTATTCTCCTGACTGCAAATGCAGCAGAGTTCAACCTACTTCCTATCGCTGTTATATGGGAACCCCACTGCAATTTTGACTCCAATGTAATACCTACTATCTATTTCAGCTATGAAGAGTCCGGTGACAGCTGTCAACCCAGTACAAATTGTGTCATCTTTGACGTATGATGGCATAAATTGTACTGGGTAGACAGCTGTCACCGGACTCTTCATAGCTGAAATAGATATTAAGAATACAGTTGACTTAACAAATTCTAATGTTTGACCATTAAGTTTAATATTTGTATCTAAGTTTCTATTTGATGAGTTCGCTAGAGAGAATTTCATACATTTGCAGCAAACCAGTCTGATATCATGGATAGGGTATTATTTGGTACAATGAGTTCAGTATGTCGCCTATTTACCTTGAACAGTAATGAGGTGTCGTCTGCGAACATTACAATGCCTGATCTTCGGCTTACCATATATGGCAGATCATTTACATAAACAGGGAACAAGAACGGACCTAGAATAGACCCCTGAGGTATTCCCATCTCTTCCACTGTTTCTGACGAAATGGCTTTATTTATCGCTACCTTTTGATTTCTCTGTGTTAAATATGGTTGCATGAGATCTAATGCATGCCCTCTGATGGCATAAAACTTAAGTTGACAAATTAAAGTACCATGAGCTACACAATCAAAAGCCTTGGAAAGGTCACAGAACACTCCGATGGCTTCGTGCGACTCTTCCCAAGACTGCAAAATAAATTTTAATAAACTTGCACTTGCATCAGTAGTTGACCTACCCTTCGTGAAGCCGAAATGCTGTGCGTGCAAAATATTGTGAGAAACCAATTGCATAAGCATTATGTTTTTGAATATTTTCCTAAACGCAGGTAGGATAGAAACTGGACGATAATCAGAAGGATTATCTCTATGACCTGATTTGAAAATAGGAACCTTACTACATTTCATTAAGTCTGGAAAAATGCCATTGTCTATACAGTTATTAAAAATGAGAGCTAGAGTGGGTGCAACCACCTCCAGAATAGATTCCAGTACCTTGACTGACACGCCCCATAAGTCCTCAGTGCTCTTTATTTTTAACATTTCAAAGGACTTCAGTACATCTAGAGAAGAAACGATGAAATTTGAAATTAGTTAGTGATTCTAATTTTACGTTGTCATTAGACGGGATTCAGCTATTGTGGTAGACGATGCTAAGCTTTGAGGAGGGGTTACGTCTATAGCCGTTCTATCGTTAAATTCGTAACTACGTTTACCTGCCAGGCCAGTCATATACAATTTTGCGAGTAGCATTTCGGTAATGGCTCATTTATGAAAGTAGCAGCGAACGGTACGGTTAAGAGAAAATAAATGCAACATGCTGGTTTAGAGCCGGGCCACACGGGAAAATGACATATAGGTTGTGCGAACGAAACGCCTGTTTGCATTTTTCAACCCCTGAACACAGAATAAGTAATAGTGTAACAATAACCCTGAATTCAAGGAAGTATTCTGTCTTTTTCTAACGAGCTTGTCTTATCAACAAGGAGTACATTGCGGCATTTCTCTTCAATATCTTGTTCAGTAAAATAACCATAAATTACTTACTGCCCTCTAAACACCAGAACCAGCCTTTGTTCAAAAACCTCATAAAGCTCCATAACAATGGACATAGAAAACCTCGCTTCCGCTCATCCCGTTCGGCCGTCAAGTCCCCTCTAGTAAATTTCCATAGAGCCACAACTACAAAGGAGCACGTATAGAAACGTGACTGGTTGTAAGCTTCGCTTCTCAGTCCAATAAACTAGAGCTCAACAATGTCAGTGGTGAACTTAGTAAATATGCCTTCTGTGAAGTAATAATTCTACTACAGTCAACGGCAACCCCATTTACAAAACTGTCACGTTTGCCTACCGTTTTTTTATAAGATTTCATTGCGTAAGTGTGGTAATATCGGAACACTAACATTTTTCCAAACTTTTAACTGTTGTTATTTTTTTGTGCATGTATTTTTTTAAGTTTGTCTATAAAAAGTGATTGTCGGAATCGCAATTCGCAAAATACCGATGGTTACCTTTCTCGGGTCCCATTGTATTTTTCGTTACATCAACTTTGGTACAGTCTAGTTCGAAAATAGTTAGAAAACCAGACTTTCAACGAAATTCTATTGTCAAAATAGACAGGATAGGACTATTTTTTGTTTGGTACAGTACAGTCAAGTGCAAGATTCGTTGAACGTAGTACCTGAACAGTTAAAGAACTACTGAAAGTTATGCTTTCTGATCCGGGAATCGTTCCTTGTAGATCAGAGTTTCGTTCCATTTTCCACGTTTATGTACCTTTTCATCGATTCGCTTGGCTGAGCATAAGTTTTTCCGAAAGCGAAACAAAGCTCCACAAACCCACGATTCGCGTATTTCGTTGTGACTCTACTCCTCCTGAACCATAGGTACGAGTACAACATAGAACAATCAAATTTCAAACACTAAGGCCGCGGAGATTTCTAAAAAGTAAAATCAAAAGACCGACCAAGTGCCAGTCGGACTCGCGCACCAAGGGTTCCGTAACATTATCTATAAAAACTGCAAGAAAATCATGTCTGTTGTACGGGAGCTCCCTGAAATATTTATTTTATTCTGTTTTTTATTATTTGTTGTTATAGCGGCAACAGAAATACATCACCTGTGAAATTTTCTACTGTCTATCACGTTTTATGAGATACAGCCTGGTGACAGACGGACAGACAGACAGACAGATGGACAGACAGCGGAGTCTTAGTAATAGGGTCCCGTTGGGTACGGAACCCTAAAAGTAGACAGTGGGGACTATGGGGGCAGTGAACGTGCAGCAGCCTCAACTATGGTCCAAAATTTGGTCCTTTCCTTACCCTTATGAATGAGGTTACTGTACTGTTTCTGAGGAATGTGTAATGGTCTCCAGACGTAAAAAGGATAAGCTTCCCACGGCGGGCTCTAAGCGTCTTCCGGAATGCAAGCAGCAAATTGCTTGGAACAGATTATGGCGTAATGCAAAATTATTGCGTTGTCTTGGATTTTTTTCTGTGTTAACTGGGATTTGGGAAGTACGTTAAAGGATACTGAAACACACCGTTTTATCCGTTATTGTCTGAGTGACAAGAGCGAAAAAGGCACGTGTTTCTAACTTAGACTGTACACAAATTATTCTTATTGTTAGAGTAAAACCACGCACCTCCAATTGTTAATGTAAATTTGAACAAAATTTGATGTTACTATAGGACTTTTTGATTATTATATTTATGTGGAAGTTAGTAAAATTCAGTTATTCATACCAACATCCAATTTTGTCAACAATTATATTTTAAAGATCGTTTTATTGTAACAATAAATCGGCGTCGCATCAGTTGACATGCAAAACCGGAACTAAAAACTTATTTAGAAATAATCATTGAACATAAAACATTTGATTCAAGTTGATATTTGAGACTCAATAAAGTCTCTGAACGTAATAAAACTCAAATTATTCAAACAAAGTATATTAACGTTTATTGACAAACTAATGCCGGTACCAGGCCATACAAACCCTCATGCGCTTCACCTTTTTCTGCAACTGCAGCATTCCGTACAACAGCGCTTCGGCCGTCGGCGGGCATCCGGGCACGTAGATGTCAACCTGTAATTATATTACCGTCATCATCATCAATTCATCTTTATTATTATACAAATCTAACATAGGGTGCCGGGTGGTTAAGGTGACAGAGAGAGGAACCTCCGGACTATCCGCGTCGTGTCCAGAAGCGTCGTGTCCCGTGCCTTCTGCATCTGAGCCTTGACCCAGCCATCTAACGAGAGTCTCTTGAGATGTTGGTCGAGACTCTTCGTTATTACCATACGCAGAGACGACTATCGGGACAATGATCGTTGAATCAACATCCAACTAGGTACCTACTTGCTGGTCTTGTCCTTCTCGGCTTTCAAGTCATGAGGGATCATCATTATTATTATGACACCATCATGATAATCTTGATCGTAGCTGAAGCTTGGCTATATTCAACCACTTCCATACCCGGCCACGCCAGCCCGGAATCCGGTATCATGTCGTATAGAGGAACCCTTAAGGTGGGTTCTTATTTATTTGACGCGACGTTTCGTGACGCGACAGAATGATATAAACTAGTGTGGCCAACGTTTTCAAAATCTTTGACGCACCTTTTGATGCCAGAACGCTGATTGATGACAGAAGTCTTGATTGCTGTGGACACGAATTTCGTTCGTTTTCGTTTCAGCACAGAGGGCCTACCGCGAGACGAAATCGAAGTATGTATCTCCCTCTGTGTTGGTTGAATATTCAAGTGCGACAGAGAGGCAGACATATCGTTTTCGGTTCGCGGTAGCGCCCCAGTACGAACCGGGCCTCATATAGGACCTTCACAAGCGCTGATTATTTCAATATTTGATTCGTTTTTCGATACATGAAGTGTAAGTGCTTCGTAAATAAATATTTTACAACATAATCTACATGGATTAAGCAATTACTTGAATAAAATAATATACCACAAGAAAGTGCAAAAGAAAAATATAATCATCTTTCAATTTCAATAAAGCGCTGCTCGCTGCTCGTTGTTTGATATTCAGAGAAAAATGCTATTTGTTTGGCTTCGGGCGCGAGATTAGAAATATGTTCTTGTAATTGGATAGGTACAGAAGACCCAAGTATCTATCGAACGCAGAAATAATTATTATATGGAGAAATTGTTTCTTTGCTTTTTGTGTATTACGAAAAGTGTATTTCTGTTGAGTAATATACGAAGCTTAGGCATCTACATCTACTATATGTATATTTTCATCAACTATTGCATGATTTCCAAACTAGATTAGACTTAATACTTAATCCACTTTAATTATATTCAAGTCTTAAAAGACGTAAAACAGTCATACGAAAAGATGAAAGTCGTCAAAACGAAGCTTCAACTAAATGGAGAAAGTTATTATAATATTTATCCTAATGCCAGGGACGATTCTCGTTTAATATTTCTGTTCATCATTGGTCTCATAAAACTAATCGAATCTGATTTAAACTTTATGCAGTCATCCGAAGTTTAAGGTACCAAAAGTTTCTTAGTTTTCTTAAAATTACTTACATTCATGTTGGAGTGTGAGGACAAAACTTGGAATTTAACTATCAGACAACGGTAGGTAAGTAGCATGTCGAGTGCCATGATCTCATTGTATCACTTATTGAAACAATCCTGTCGTAGTTTCGTATAACGTTGTACCTAATAATTGTAGTGGTACACTCACAGACTTTAATTGTTGAGCCATTTAGAGCTCACTTCATATTGGGCATCATAGTTAGCTATAAAGTGTCCAGTATAAATAAAGTGAGCTCTAAATGGCTCAACAATTTAAGTCCGTGACCGTACCACCGCTGCTGATAACGCACTGTCCATGGATACGACCCAGCTAGATGTGTGCATCAGAAGTCTTCTGCATGACGTCGCGGCGTGTCGTTCAATCATTTCTATAATTTACCGGTACAATCCTGTCACAGCCTCGCACAGTGCTGTAAGTGTAGTGGTAGTAGCCGCCGCCGTTGGCGCAGCTCCCCATGGATACGACCCAGCGCGGCTCGGGCATCATGTCATAGGTCTTGCGCAGGATCGGCGCCATTTTGTTGGTCACTGTGCCCGCTACGATGATCACGTCGGTCTGGCGTGGCGTGCCGCGAAATACCATGCCGTAGCGGTCCATGTCATATCTGGAAATTATTTCCAGTGCCACTTACATAGCGATTGGTGTGGTTTGAACATGGAAAAAATGTGGCATTGCAGTGTTCGGTTGAATATGTAAATAGTTTAAGGTCGCCATCAAATATATCAAAAAAATATATATACGGATATTGAAACGCCTTTTTTGCTTCTGATGATGGTGTCGACGGTGAAAATGCCTTGACACTAATGTCTAGGTTTCAATTAATACCACTGGCATTCGCTGAGCTGGTTTAAACTGTTTATCCCGAAAAGGGTTAATTTAGTTATAAATTGCTTTGTTTATCAAGTTTGCTAGACTATGAGTCTACGTCTACGCCGCCTGATATATCCCCAATAACCGATTCAACCTTTCTGTGATGACATTTACTGTAACCTGACCTTTACCGATTATTGGAACTGCCACACGCTTCAATAGTTTCCAAACAATAATGAGATTCTGTTGAATTTGGCTTCGAGTTGCTTGATTAAGTAATTTTCAGACATTAAGTTTATCAAGATTAGAACTTTAGTTATTAGATTTTACCTCTAAGCTTAAGTTTGCCTATTCGCGTGACCTGAGAGTTAGGTATGTATTTAACACACTAGCTCTCATAAGACTAAAATTACAATTGTCGAACAAAATGTTCCATGTATAGCTAACAATATCATTAGTTGCGTATTTCAAATCGGTTCGCCTTAAGGTTTGATTATATAATGTCCAGTTATGGTAATCCTGATTCTAATCTACTTACATGCTAAAATAATATTATACAGTACAAATTATGTCATGTTTGACGTTTAAAGATTTATATTATACTGGAATGATAGCTAAATGTGAGCGGTCACCGTACCACAAAATAAGTAATGGTACCGTACGCAAGTTATTCTAAAAACATTTATAACTGACTGAAATGATAGAATACCTCAGTCCTTCCATCCACCATCCATCCAGCAGAAGGAGAGGGGGGGGGGGGGCGCCTCTCCTTTTCTTTGCATATTACCCATGTGTTTTACGAAGATTTTTCTGTAGCCTAGGGAGGAGTAGAGCGCGTCTTTATGGACTCAGCGACGATACGATATATATCGTATAGATTGGACTTATAAATTGTGAATGTCGGAAGTTTCACTTCATTTAACAAGCGTGATGGGTTTAAGTATAAACCGAAATTCACTTTTGTTTATGCAAGCTAAACGTTGAGGCCAGCAAAGCGGACATAATCGTGATAGTAAAATTATACGCAGCGCTTAGCAAGGGTATAGTGTTTAATTATGCAACAGGTACAAGCAAACGCGATAAGTCGGGCTCCGATTACGAGATAATGATCGTGTATCCGTTACCACTCGGGTTTCTTTAAGACGTAACGTTCTACGAAATCTAAGAAGCTTCTGTCGTTTGGTGACTGAAGTAAATGGCCAGGTAACGTGGTGTTGAAGGGTGGTAGAGGCACATTCTACATCTCGGAGTTTGCAAAGACTTGATAAGGTTTTGCTGTATTTAGCAAATACAGTTATATAAATAAATACGCAGTGCAATGTTGAATAAATATTGAACCAAGTGAATTAATTAGTAATAATAATCGTATGGCATTTGTTTTCGAACCGTGAGGTCTTCGAGAAGACAAGTACGGTTGCCAGTTTTTGTTGCACTTTTAGCACCACCAAGGGGTCACGTGTAGGGTAACGGTGAGTACTCCCTACGGACGCAGTGCAACTTCGACCCCCCTTGTCAAGTGAGTGGGCAGATTGACTGTTAGAAGTTCTTAAGCCGCCCGAAGACCTCTAACCTGGCTTAACGACTGCTATCGTAGACAGCAACCGGGATCAACGGCTTAACGTGCCTTCCAAAGCTCAGTTAGTAACCACTCAAAGCGGTCACCCATCCAAGAACTGACCTTTTTTTACCTGGGGAAATGCATTTACGCATTCCGGGGAACTAGGACAGGTATGACGGACTCCCGGGAACCGCCCGGACTACCGTCTAAAACCACCAGGGTATGCCCATCACGCAGCATTAGTGGCAGTGACACGGGATCGCCAAGGCACACAACCGCGAACACCGCCTGCTGTGACAGCCGAAGCTGTCCCCTCTCGGAAGAGGCTTGCGCCCCCCACCCGACGGCAAACGTGCAGGGCGACACTACACACTTGCCGACCAAAGGACCTCCACGCCAGGAGAGAATGAAATACCCCGGATTCACTCTCTCAGGTCCCCTTGTAACTTTTTATACAGGTTTTCTCCCTCGCAGCCACCACCCGGCCCCGGCCTGACGGTGACAGCCCCCGCTCCCGACGATAGCGGCCCTCTGCCGAAGTCAGGGTTACGGGTCCGTAATTCTTTAAACAGGCATATGGCATGGCCTGTCCGTCTCGCCGTACCTGGGGAGTCTTGTGACTCCCTGATGCGGAACCCCCCATCCCACCCATTGGTCGCATCTGGAGTGTCCTCCGCTAAACAGAGGAACACCCAGAGCGACCCCGTTCGGGTTATTGGTAGCACCGGCCAGAACCCTTCCCCTTCCCCCGGACCCGCGAGGGTCCAGAGGAACTGGAAAAGCACCGAAACTCGTGGAGGTTACCCGATTAGCCCCCCCCCCCCCCCCCAAGAACTGACCTGGCCCCACATTGCCCTACCGCACCCGGTACGCGGGCGCCACTGGGCCACGAGCGCTCCACCAAGTGAATTACTCAATAGCTATATGAGTGACAATGATTTACCAACGGTAGTTTTTTTATAATTTTCTCATAATTGATTCATTGCTCTCATATCTAGGTATAACTGTTATTATTACTTAAATACGGATGATTAAGAACTTAATTGTTTAGTTATGTCGATAACCAAAGTGGATTGTATTCCCTTTTATCATCTTTTTGCATAGGTACAAAAATAACACAACGTGTGTCAGTGCGAATGAGTTAATGAATGAATAACGATGTGACTTGTCACTTGCTATAATCAAATCTTGACAAATTGCTAAAGTTCTTAGAAGACAGCTATGAGTCACTGTTTTAAATTGATGACAGTGAATTCGTCACAGCTGACTGCGTCGACATTGCAGCAAAAAGAGACAAGATACAGTAACATAGTGTAACATTTCATATCTTGTTTCTTTTGGCGAGTTTCTGTAATTGTCTCCATACTTATATCTAAAATATTAACATGCTTTTAAAGCTGTTGGAACTCCTAAAATAAATAAATAAAAAACGTTAAGTACCTGGGTCCGGCGTAATGCATCATTTCCAAAGCGCAGCAAGCGAGCCCGAAGGTTAGAGGCCAGAGGGACCCTTTGCGCCCCCAGTTGAGGATGTCGTCCGCACGGGCGACTACCCATTCGATCTTCGACTGAAAAATAGAAAAATAATCCACATTATAAACATGCAATAACCGTAGGTGTCGGAGCTGTTATTGATGAACAGCTCAGCTGAGGGGTTTCGTCTCTTCAAGAAAACTCCTGCTTTCTAATACTGGATTTAATGTTCTTAAATTACAGTAGTTTTATTATTATGTACGTATGATGCGGTGGTCTAAGGCGGTGTGTCGGGAGCGCGGAGATGACAGCTGTTAGCGGTGACGTCATTCTAATGCGCCCTCACTACTCTGTAACTGTGTTAGTAGCGGCAGCGTTAACATCCTGCCCCCTTTGAAAGCTGTTGCTTTCAAGCTCCTTCGTGCAGGGTAAAGGGCACACTCGGTTGAGTGCTCTTCTGGTTACACCCTTTTGTGTGGTAAAGTCCGCGACCCTGCAAACTCCATCGGCCCCTGGGTATAGGTGAAGGACTCTGCCAAGCCTCCATTTTAAAGGAGCGATGTTCTCCTCCTTGAACACTACCAAGTCTCCAACCTTGAGCTCCTTCTGTCTCTGGCGCCACTTGGTGCGTTGCTGCAACTCTGCTAGATATTCGTTGTGCCACCTTTTCCAGAAATGTTGTCGAAGCTGCTCGATCCTCTGATACCTATCAGGGTTTTTAAGACAAATGGGGGGTGACGGCAGCGAAGTCATGGGCCGGCCCACCAGCAGATGCCCTGGGGTAAGAGGGGAAAGATCAGAGGGGTCTGAAGAAAAAGGAGTGAGAGGTCGGGAGTTAAGAATAGCCTCAATTTGTGTAAATAAAGTGCTCAACTCCTCAAACGTCAGACTAGCATTACCCATAATGCGCTTTAGGTGGAATTTGGCTGATTTCACAGCCGCTTCCCAGATTCCACCGAAAGTGGGTGAATAGGGAGGAGAAAATGAAAAAATAATGTGTTCCTCATTGCCAAACTCATAAACTGAATTTTGAGCGGACTTCAACATTCTACCTAATTCGTTATTTGCCCCTACAAAGTTAGTGCCATTGTCGCAATAAATCGTGTGCGGCCTACACCTCCGCCCCACAAAACGGCGAAGGCTTAAAATGAAAGCATTAGTGCTAAGCTCGCTGACTGCTTCCAGATGGACAGCCTTGGTTGCAAAGCAGATAAATATATTCAAGTAACATTTTGTGATGCGGTTACCCTTTCCCTTCTTACTGGAAATCAAGAAGGGTCCCGCGAAATCAAGGCCGCACACCTGGAAGGGGTAAAATCCGGTGACCCTATCTGCAGGCAAGTTGCCCATCAGTGGCTTCATAGTTTCCCCACGGAGGCGTGTACATATTACGCACTTACGCACGACACCGCGAGCTAAAGATCTGCCGCCTACCGGCCAGAATTGTTCCCGAAAAGAGCTAAGAAGCAACTGTGGGCCAGCATGTAGCAGACGTAGGTGTTCGCTTTCCATCAAGAGCCGCGTGAAGGGATGCTTCCCGTCCAAGAGGACCGGGTGCTTTTTTTCGTAGTCGCAGTTGGCATTTTGTAAGCGACCACCTACTCTGATCACGCTGTCGCCGTCAACGAATGGAGATAACTGTAAAAGGTACGATTTAGGTTTAAGGCTTTTTCCTTGTAGGAGTGCTGATAGTTCTGTAGCGTAGCTTTGACTTTGTGATAATTTTATCAGATACATTAAGGCATTATTAATTTCATTTAATTGTAAGGTTCCTTTTGTTTTAGTTTTAGGGTTTTTAATGTTGTGAATAAAGCGTAACACATATGCGACAATCCTTTTTAATTTATTAACTTTAGAATATTTTTCAAAATTAATCAAGGGTGATTGTTCAACGTTAACCATTGCTACGGTTGAGCAGTCACTTTGATTTATTTTTTCAGGTAAGTTAATGTCAGTGTAAGTTAAGTTTTGTGGCCAGTTACCCTCATCATGTAATAAAAAGGATGGCCCGTGCCACCATAAATTCAAGTCTGGTAGCTGACCAGGTTCGACTCCTCGAGAAGCCAGATCTGCGGGGTTTAATGAAGTGGGTACGTGTCGCCAGGCATCTCTAGTTGTTAACTCATGTATCTCATTAACACGATTTGACACGAACGCCTTAAGCAGCTTCGGCTTGGTTCGAATCCAACCAAGGACTACGGACGAGTCGGTCCAGAATACCTTGCGGTCCAAGGAGCAACGTAGGGCACTAGTGACCTTGGTAGCTAGACGTGCACCCAATAAAGCTCCCGATAGTTCTAACCTAGGGATCGTTAGCGTTTTAAGAGGCGCCACGCGCGTTTTTGCGCACAAAAGTTTGATCGAAATGTTACCCGCGCTGTCAGTGGAACGCAAGTAAATACACGCTGCGTAAGCTGCCTGAGATGCATCAACAAATGAGTGCATTTCAATTGATGCTGGATTGGTACATAAAGCATGACGAGGTACCCTTAGGTTTGCCAGTACATGCACATTGTCCACAAATCGATCCCATGCTCTCTTTACTTCGGTGGGTACGGCATCGTCCCAATTTAAATGAAGGACCCAAAGTTTTTGCAGTAATATTTTAAGTTTTATTGTGCATGCGCTAAGCAAACCTAGTGGGTCAAAAATTTTGCATGTATTGGACAAAATTACCCGTTTTGTTAAGTTACAGGTATCTTTGTCCAATTTGACTGAAAACTGTAAATTGTCATCATCAGGAAACCATAGTAATCCTAAGATGGTAGACTGTTTGTTTAAGTTTAACGACTGAGTCGATGTACAGTCAGCAGAAAAAATCTGTGGACAATTGGTGCGAAATTTGTGGATTGGGAAGCAAGCAGAGGCAAGCGTCTTTGTGACCGATTCATAAATGTGCTTCAACTCGCCTTCACTTTCCGAACCACTCAAGAAATCATCGTAATAGAAATCATGCTGTATTACTTCCGATATTGTCTTATCTGCACATTCTTTTGCCAACTGTACCAAGCACCTTGTACTCAAGAAAGGCGCACAACTTGTACCATACGTCAACGTATTAAGCCTAAGTACATCTAATGGTTTTCTTTTATCATCCCTCCAGAGGATTAATTGCAGATGTCGCTGCGATTCGTCCATCAAAATTTGTCGGTACATTTTAAGTATGTCACCGGACAAAACAAATTTATGTTGTCTAAACCGAATCAGAATATCGAACAGTTCATCCTGAACTACCGGTCCAATATGCTGGATGCAATTAAGTGATTTCTGAGAGGTAGATTTAGCGCTACAGTCAAAAACTACCCTTAATTTTGTGGTTTCGCTGTCGCGAATAACAGCGTGATGAGGCGCATAGTAGCCAAAATCTGGTTTTGTAATCTTATTTAAGTGACCTAGTTGTTCGTATTCTGTTATGAAATCGCAATATTGTTTTTTAAGCTCAGGGTTTTTATCTAATTTGCTTTCAAGATTCAAGAACCGTTTTTTCGCCATTTTAAATGAATCGCCAAGCGAGTTTTCTGGTATTTCCTTCAAGGGCATTTGTACAACAAATCTGCCGTTATCTAATCGTCGAGTGGTGTCTATAAAGTGTTTTTCGCAAATATTATCGTCTTCGCGGTAAGCTATATTCGATAATGGAATTTCCTCAAGCTCCCAAAATCGAGTGAGATCCTTTGATATTTGTTTCGTGAAATTGCAGTGTACAATCGCGTCCTCATTACGATCGAAGTTACCTACGGGTCCAGCCACTAACCAGCCCACCCTTGAACTCTGAAGAATGGGCCGGTTAGGGCCTAATTTTATTTTATCCGATGTTATAATGTCAAAGAAAACATCGGCACCAAGAAGTAGATCGACTTCGGACGGACGATGGAATCCGGGATCCGCCAGTTGTATACCAGTAGGTAAGTTCAATTCTGAAGCATTGACATAACCGTTAGGTAAGTTGCCCGTAATCTGAGGCACAACTAAACAACTAATATTTGCAGTGTATGAACTCGTTAATGACTTCAAGCCGAGTTCACAGCGGTCCGAGATATTAAATGTTAAATTATTTATGCCCGAAACACTAATCGGTTTGTTATGAATTTTATTAGAAAACCCTAATTTTACTTTCATGTTTTCACTCAGGAAACTCGACTGAGCGCCCGCGTCTAACAGCGCTCTTGCAATATGAGTCTTATTATTTTGCAAGTTTGTTATTTTAACTAAGGCTGTGCATAACAAAACTTGTTTACTTACTGTGGCGGCGCACGCGCTGACCGCGCTAATGATCGGGGATGCGCAAGCTGTATTATTATTATCGGGCTGTGTTTTTGATTGTAATTGAATGTTTTTATGTAATAATGTATTGTGCCTTGCCTTACAGATCTGACAAGAACCAAGCCGACATTGCTCAACGTTATGTCCACGTCTCAAGCAGTTCAAGCAAAGATGTAACTTTAAGACTTCGCTTGACCTACTTTCGACGCTCATGTCCTTGAACTTGGCACACTCCGATATCCTATGCGCACCGTGGCACACCGGACATGTCGGCGCGTTACTACTGTTACTAGGCTTGCGCGTTGCAGTTGCAGCAGCGACAAACGTCTTCGTTGGTTTAGGCTGTAGGTATTTATGATCAGCTGATTTGTCGCTCCTACAAGCTAGCATCGTTTCAAGTACGTCAGCGCGATTGCGCAAAAACTTCAAGAATTCGGATAATGGAGGTAAGTTCGGCAGCTCCGATTTATATTCTTCCCACTTTCTTGCTGTCGTGGGATCTAATTTACTAGCTACTAAATAAATGATCACGTCATCCCATGAATCTGTCGCGCGGCCTAATGTTTTAAAGGCACTTATGTTCTTAGTAACATGATCAATAAGAAAGCGAATAGCCCGATAAGATTCACGGGTGTGTCTATGTTAAATAATGCCTTCATGTGATTATTTATAAGAATATTTTTATTGTCAAATCGTTCACATAACAACTCCCATGCCGTTCTGTAGTTATTGGCGGTAAACTCGAGCGACTTTATTACGACACTGGCACCGCCCTCTAAGGAGGAGCGTAAATAATGATATTTATTTATGTCAGGGATGGACTCGTTCAAATGGATCATAGCTTCGAAGGTGTCACGGAACTCTAACCATTTCAAATAATTTCCATCGAATGACGGCAGGGATATAGTTGGTAAACGTATGTTTTGAAAGTTACAAGTTCCAATATTCGACTGTGCTGTCCGTGCACCCTCGGAACTCTGGTCCTCACGATTGGAGTGAGATTCAATGATCTCTTGAGTTGCCGAGATGAGAGAAATGAACTGAGTTTCCACTGAGTCTCTTTCCTGAATCTGGTCATCCAAATTTGTACATGACATTTCTATTTGAGTTTGAATCGAGTCAAATTCCGAAAATAATGTTTGCAATCTGGCTAAACGAATATTTAACTCTTTTATTTGCAATTCATTTATGTTAGATTTATCTAATCTTTGTATATTTGAAAGATAATCCTTATATTTGGTAACACGACATTTATAAGTCCCCCTTTGACGTATAAGTTCCTTCATAGCCTCCTCTGACATTTTTAATTACTGTTTGTACCTACACTAATTATTAATTAATGTAATCAAGGGCAAATAAAGATATTAAGTATGTAGGTAGCCAAAGTAACTTATTCACTCAAACCCAATCCACACAGCTTGACAAATCGGTCCACCAGCAGCTTGACTTGCAGCGAAGTAGGTCTGAAGGTCAGACTAGGTATGACGCGCCTCTCACGTCGTCGTGCACGACAACAGGCACTGCGCACGTCACGAATGACTGGTTATCACTGAAATGCACGGTTAAAAGGGCGTAAATATCTATAAATGTCTACTGACTGTACTTTTAATTTAAGGGAACAGCTGATGTACGCGAATAGGTACTTATTAGAGATTGCCTATAACAAATATAGGTCACGAAGTTCGTGCTAGGTTATATGGGCCGATAAATATTTAGATTTCAAGCAGTAATGGGCTAATGATGCTTAATACCGGAAATAAATTGAGGATGCTTGAAGCGAAAGATATGTACAGCTTAGATATCAAGAAAGAAAGTTAAGTTTTTATGATGTTTACGAAAATATATGGCAGTTGCTATGCAAAGCCGGTTCAATACAAAATGGACGCTTACTTATTCTTGTCACTCTGAGTAGGTACACCTATTAATGCTTGCATTTACGTACTTAATGAATGCAATTAGGATTCCTTAATGCACAGAGATATATAACAAGTAGCTATTTAAGAAATATAACACCACTGCATGAATTATGAATCACGAATTATGGGCACTTTAAGTCTAAAACACAACTGAAGGCTGAGCACTATTCACACAAATTTAACGCTGGATCACGAAGGTTAGGGATAAAAAAGGATTGGGCTACTTCCTTTCGACTGCGAATACGATGCACTGTATCCAGGTACAACTTTTATGTCCGTAGTGGAATATTCCGCTCGCTCGCCGGCCGGAGTCCCGTTAGAATTGGTTGCACAAACAACTTCGGTACTGTCCTTTCTACGGTCGCCAATTGTCGGAGCTGTTATTGATGAACAGCTCAGCTGAGGGGTTTCGTCTCTTCAAGAAAACTCCTGCTTTCTAATACTGGATTTAATGTTCTTAAATTACAGTAGTTTTATTATTATGTACGTATGATGCGGTGGTCTAAGGCGGTGTGTCGGGAGCGCGGAGATGACAGCTGTTAGCGGTGACGTCATTCTAATGCGCCCTCACTACTCTGTAACTGTGTTAGTAGCGGCAGCGTTAACAGTAGGAATTGGCTGCCAAAGTCGATGGCATAGATCAAATATCATTCAAAATTACCGACGTCCTCATCAAGCTGTACGTGATTAGTTGATTACTCTGCAAGCCGAATGCGAACGTTAAAAAACCATGTTTCCTAGTCCTACAGTCAAATGACATGCAGTTTAAAAGTCCTCGTGAGTTTAGTAATCCAACGTGCACCACTCATCAACTACGCATCATTTTCTATAGGTACGGTAATGTACTACAACAGTCATCATCATAAACGTGTACATTCTAGCATTTCAATGTTTAAGATACGGTTGACAGTTGTATACATGTTTTAAAATGCCGACTGTACTAAACACTTGTACTTACAAGTGAACGAGAATTCTCATAGAAGTGTTAACTGGACTGGACCTCGTCTGATCTATATTTAAACACATAGTAAAGCCCATTCATCCGATACTCATGTGTATGCGCAAACGGCTCCTTGGAGCGCGCAACGCATCGAATACTAAACTAAACCGCACTGACTCATCGCGCAGACATGCTGCGGCTAATATACTTTATTAAGCACTATGAGTTTTGAAGCGTTTACGTTTGTATAATTCCGCAGTTCGGCAGTTGTTTTCCTAGTTAAGACACATTAATCGAACCTATTAATCCCGGTTCATGTGTAGGACAGCAGGTACGAGCTCGTAGCTGACTAAAAAGCTTGGGGGATCTCTAGAATATAAATAGTTTCCTCTATATTGGAAATTCAGACGGAAAATCGTTCCGATAAAAGTACAATATCTAGATTATCTAGGGGGGGATTAAGTCGCCAATTCGGTTTGTAAAATGTTTTTCTAGACTAAGAGAATGAAGAAACAACAACATAACGTATGTACCTAATCAATACTTAGCAGAAATTACTGTAAATCTTCAAATTTCTTCTTCATCTTCTATAACCCTTGCTTGCCCTGGCAATCATTACTCAAAGAGAACATCTGAACGATTGTCAAATTAAACAAGCTTGACAGAACTGGCTTTCCACGAGGCAGCCTGACCCTGGTTTTCCACAAGACAGCCTGACCCATGAATGACGCATTTGAATTACTCACCTGTATATTTCAGATTCAGATTTCATTTATTCACCATGAAGTAATGTGGTTAATTACATGGTATGTCAGAATTACAGATTCATTATAATATATACATATTTTTTTACAGAGATATTTTTTTCTTAAAGCTATTAAAGGGCAATTCAGTAATTTGAAGAGGCAGTTTGTTAAACATTTTAATTTTCAAGAAAATTCCGTGTTTCTGTGTTTTCCTAAGTCTACATTTTGGTAATAGCAATTTATTCTTAGAACGAGTGTTATAGTTATGAACATGCAGTGAATCAGTTTGCTTATGTATGTCCAATAGGGAGTTATAAAACGAACAATGAAATGACTGTCATTATGCCTAGTGCCTCAAAGTGAGGTCTCGCTGAGTCACGTCGGTATACTCCACTCATGATCCGAATTGAACGCTGAATATATGCGTATTAGTATATTTATCTGTAGGGTTTGTTTTGGACGCATAAACACGCCTATTCAGTGATGAGAGACGTTTCCCAGATTTGTTAAGACTCAATAAAAACGATCGTAAAAGTTTATTCTACGGAAATCTGGGGTTCTGAAGATTTATTTATTTATTTATTTAACGAAGATGTATTTTTGATAGGCTCACTGCGGATGTTAAGCTTGAAATGCGTTTCAGAGCGGCACAGCGTCGCTGCGGAGCGAAGGCGGTTTTGTGGTAAAGCGAACGTGGTCCGGGGCACGTCGCACCAAAAAACCGCGCGGTATGCGTTAAGCTTGAAACGCGCAGAGCGCGGTACAGCGTCGTTGCGTGGCGGAGGAGGCGGTTTTTTGGTGAAGCAAACGCGGTCCGGGGGACGTCGTACAAAAAAATCAGCTCAGTATTTGGTAGCACGGTAGAGCGGAGGCGCCGTGTGTGACATATGAAGTAGTAATTGACAGTCGACAGTTTCGGAAAGACCAAAAATGCAAAAACCGCCTCCGCCCAGCTCCGCGCCGCGCACGCTCTGCGCGTTTCAAGCTTTATTGTCATATTTCTTGCTATCAGTTTGTTTTCTTCAATAATGACCAAATTAACTACGTACACTCAACGTTTTCAAACGCTAGATAACGCTAAAATAAAAGTGATGGTATCGGTGATTATCAAACAACTACTAATGCATAATACGATTAAGTGAAGGTTTATTTTACATTTATGGTTATTCTAATTATAATTAGTGACTAAAATAAATAGCCAACGTAAGAAGTTTTTTTTACGATTGTATCCCCGATACAACCTGCTGCTTTTTTAGCTCTGACTATAGAAGATAATTGTTGTAGAACGGACATCCAGGTCATTAAACGGCAGATCTATATTTCTCAATATTTTTATTTACGTATGTAATTTTCTTGTGTGGGTTATATAAGATTTCAAGCTAACATGGTCATTGACATTAGAATTAATGTTAGAAACGGGATATTTACCTTGTATATTATGATTATTATAATGATTTTTATTTATTTTTGTGTGGGTGTATCGTAATAAATAACCTTGACACCTTTTGCATAATCCTAATACGATAGGCAAATATTTTGTCATGCTCTTATTAGCAAGAGATATTTAATACGGCGATAATTTCACTAAATACATTTACAAATACGCTAATTTTTATTTGTTAATTGGTGTTGCTCGATTTTGTTGAAGTATATGTTGTTGCTATATTATATAGAGTCGATATTTAAAAAAAACTGGCATAATTAGAATAATAATGTACTTAATTATTATGACTGAAAGCAATAAAACTAATTTAGCTTTTCTTTTATTCACAGGTATGTCATCAAATACAAACGTCAACGGTAAAGCCAACTAACTACCTTTGACCCTTTGGATGCCAAGAACACCTAAAGGTGTTGCGTGTTGTCGTGCCGACGGCGCCAATAACAACTATAGATGTTAAGATGTACGCGGTCGCTGTCAATCACCTTCGTGCTTTACACTAAGGTTCATATTCTGTCTCTTATGGAAAATGGGTTGGCGTGTAAGTGTCACTGCTGTTCCTTAAAAATGGCGTTCAAAGGGTTAATAGCCATCTATAGTAAAACCAATTTAAAACTGACGGGCGCCGCCAATGCTCCAAGTAAATAGGCGCTTTACACAGGAATTGACACAATAACCATCAATTAGTTCAGTTTGTAAAAAAACGATATATCGTGTTAAGATCTTAATAACCTCATTAATGGTACCTACTCCCACGAGTGACACTCACTGAAGCCCTCGTTTACCACTGCCACCATTTTCCGCCGCTTTGAAAAATCTTCACATAAGGAAAATACCCCGTTGAAGCCGCTTGGGAACGCACTCGCGAGCATTTGTCTAATAATAGACTATACCTACTTCTCATCCCGTATACTCATTTTGCAGGGATAACACCATTCCGCGGTAATTGGGTCCCGCTGCGGCAAACCCCATTCTCGCACCTTATTATACCTCCTATCTCCCTCATTCACATTATCTTCAGCGCGTAAGAAAGGGAACAATATCCGAAGATATATCGCTGCCGTATCTCGTTTGGAATGTGGACTCTGTATTCGATATCCGCGACTTGGAAAGTTGTTTTTATTTTGGAAGGATAATGAAGTAAATAAGGTACTCAGTTGAATAAGTAACCTCACTGATCCACACGACAGTAAATAAGAGATTATTCAAACTCAATATCGAAATTACAGATGCAGATGCCAAAAATATCAGAATATGGATCTTATTGGCAAAGGTGTCAGAACGCCAAGATATCTTAGTCAAATTAGTAACGTGCCTTTATTTAATTTATGACTTTGAATGTAAGCAGTTACTTTGTATGATATCATTCTCCAATTATAAACCTTACTAATATTTATAAACGTCTGTAAATCTTATTAAAGAGACGTTAATGAGTGTTTGTCTTTGACTGTCACTTTAACCTACTTCACCTAATCCCGAAATCTTTAGGTACTTGTTATGTTTTCGAGATACAATGTCTTCGGCCGACCAATAATAAGAGCCTCAGTCATTGAAACGCTCGTTTAAACCACAATAATGGGTTTCCAATCAGAAACCTTAAACGGACTGAACGTTTTCCAACACCAATTCCCGGAGGCTTTACCTACCGAACCCTAATCGAATCCGTAAATCCCGAACCTAAACCCTTAATTACGCCGCTTGTCCCGGATTATTCGACGAATTTCCTAGCTATTTAATACCAGTTTTTTTTTCCCCTTGGGAATTACATTTATGGAAAAAGTCAGATTCTACGTGATATAGCTCCGCTCCACGTCTCTTTAGCTAAAATTTCCCACCCCAAAGTCATTGTGATATCCAGTGAAGATTGGATGAAGAAATAAGACGGCCGAAATGTGTACTATATTTTATTTTCGTACGTGTCGTCAATATTTGCGAAGCGACTTTAGTCGGTAACAGAGGAAAATTTCGCCGAGAAAATTCTATCCCAGCGGATCACTTTAAAGGCTTGCGCTAGCAGTATTATGTCTAAAATAGTACGAGCTATTTGTAAAGTCACTCGTTTTAGTACTTTACCGCTTTAACTTTATACATGCGCTAAAGTGCCAAGCAAAGTATCTGCGTTTCATACAAAGTTTATGAGGTGTACTGTGATCTTACACTTTTTCTCAATGCTTATTTGTGGTCGTTAAATTTCAATGCCACTGATTAGTGCTTCGCCATCATCATGTCGAAGGACGTTCACTGTTGGACAAAAGCCTTCCCCAAAGAGTGCCACAAAATTATAGTACTTATGTGATGTTAAGACGACATGAATATAATGTTATATAAATATATATTTCACATTAAAGGATTAGACAAAAAAAATCATCACGAAAGTATACATGTAACTAATGTAAATAGAACTTGTTTATTACGGTACGAACTGTCAGGGAAATTAAATAGGCATTAGAGCCTTCGGTATCTGGTTACAATGACAGTAAGTGGCACTATATATTTTATAGCAATAGAGGTACTTAGCAAAATATAGAGATACTAGATGTACGTATTATTCCGTAATAAATTGTTAAATTAAATACTTACCGCTAAGATTACAACAGAAAAACATGATAAGATATTTCTGAATTTGCACTGGTTTATCTAATAATCTCAGCCAGCATAATGTCAATTTAAACTCACAATGAAAAAAATCTTCTGAAAATAAATCTCATAACTCAATTTACATTTTCCATTTTACAGTTTCCATTTAAATCTTAAATCTGGTAACGCAATTTTCGCGCGCAAATTGAGGCGCCATCTTGGTTAAAGGTAATTCAGCAGAAATGCTGAATTCTGAATTTTATTTCTACGAATCTTTCCTTTGAATTTGCGGTGAATATTTGTACAGACAGACCTAGCGTTATTCCCAGTACAGTTGCATCCTGAAGGATGCCTGGGTTCCGCTACCTAATCCCAAGAGTTGGCGTAGGCACTAATTTTTACGTTATTTTTTTCTTATTCGAGTCTTTACCTATATAATATAACAGAGAAGTGCACATTGAGGTTAGCACATCATACTGATAGTTACGTCTTCTCGCGTGGCGTCATATCACGGTGGGAAGACGATAAAGGTACATAATTATATTGACCGTGTTACAGTGGCGTAGGGTATATAAATATTTGAACTTTGTTCCCAGTGATCCACCTATTTGAAAGTTATTGAACATCTTATTCGAATACTCATGAAGCAACGTAAATTAGGCCCCAATGTATGTATCATCACTGCACAAAGACAAATGAGTATAGCCCATCACGGCTAACATACACTGGTCACTGATGGACACAGCCCACTTTTGATACTTGAGAGGGAATGCCTTGCCATGCCATGCCTTTGTTGTGTTTATGTAAATGTTCTTATTAGAAATAGATAAATAGTCCATTAATCCTAATAATTCGACTGGCTGTTCCCGCGCGGTCTTGTTATTTAGAAATCGACGTCACAGATGTATTAATCCACAAACACAAAAATAAAACATCAAGAATTTTATTAACCAAATAAAGGATCGGTAATCAATATCGATTACCTGTCCGGGCTCATGGAACGGCGAATATCTTCGTGGCTCACTCTTCTTCCATATTCTGTTCCCGTGCAGGGGTACTGGGGGACTTTTCTTAGCACTAGCCTGCCTTGCTGGTACAAGATTTGCTTCCCAAAGGCGTCGAGCTTTTAGGTCATCGTTGTCTGCCAAAACTAATTTTAAATTCTTCAGTTGATTCCTGAAAAAAGATACTAGTTATCTTTATGATCGTACTCCGTAAATGGCAATAGGACGTCAATTTTAAAAACTAAAATTTCTAAAACTGGTGGGAAATATATGGATATGAGAAATGTTTTGAATTAAGATTTATTCGAATTGGAACTCTGTAAAAGGTAACCTTTAGTTGGGTATCCATTAACTGGAAATTTAATTGGAAATAGTTATTTAGAAATGGGAATATGTAATGAAAATCGTAGATTTGGAAATGATCACTGAATACAACGCTTTATCGATTTCTCCGATTTACGATCGCAGAATTTTATCGTAAATACTAATCAAGATTTTTAACAAGTTCGCTCTTTGTTATAGGCGATTGTTATCCATGAAGATGGGAATACAAAAGATCCTTTGTGCGAGAAAGTATTGAGTTTCCCTCGAATACTGTTTTCCGTTAACAGTATATAAATACGAGGTCATGGAACACAATGAGATGAGGAATATTGGAGTTTTTGACCGAGATATGTAAAACATACACAGTATACACATGTAACAAATTTATAAATTTTTAACATGTACATTAAAAATAGAATCGATTTATCTGAAAGTGTACAATGTTCATCAATCCGTGTAGCAAATGAACGTAGTGCCTACTCTCGTAGTACTTATAAAATTATTAATAGTCTCAAATAGTAATATGTAACATGTATCTACCGAAGGAATCTGAAAGTAACCACGGGATATTTTCGTAACGAACTACATGTATACCTGGCCCACACATCTCTCAACGCGTATCGACCAATGCGTAACATTACTGTTATTTACAAATAATGTACCAAGATTATAAATATAAACGTTGAATTTGCACTCACACCGCCCACAACACGGCTGACAGCCTGTCAGTTGACAAACTTCATTCGTTCGGAATTCGAACATAACTCCACAGACATATTTCTCGTTCGCAAAAGTTTTGATAGACACGTCAGGTGAATGTGTAGGTTAATTTCAGCAACGTGGTTTTCGATTTTTGCTAATGCGAAAACAACCTCGCGTAATACAAATTAGAGTAGACTTTTAAAAACGCTGAGGTGAAGGTATGAGGTTATGATAGTTACGTGTGCGTGTATTTTATTTAGAGATCAAAGAATTAGGAAGACTTATCGAACTAGTTTAGTTAATAAAACCAAATCAGAACAAGTTTTTCTTGATAAATAAAACGGTGACATAAAATTAAAAGACAACAGATCGCTTTCTTGTTAATCAAGATAATATATTATAACATTTATAACTCCGTTTTTAAAGTTGATTTTGGAGTCGTATATGCTGAAACGACATACAAAAATATGATTATTGCAAGTCGTATGAGTACGAATAATGATTATATATTCATTATGTGGATGTTAGGGGTCGTTGAACTCATAACATAAATCTAACATAACATTTGGCTAAGTGTCTATCTTCATTAGTTAATCTATTAAGGCCATGTCGAAACCTCAATTCACTCGGAGATCCACGAAATTGCAGCATAGGTAACGGGTAAATTTAAATATAGATATAATATATATATACCTCTGCGTGTCTGCCTGCCTGTTTGTTACATTTTCTCGCTTATTAAACTGCTAAACTACCTATAAGTCAGATAAGTTAAACATGGATGCTTTATATCCCGGATATCGTCGCTTATAGATGAATTATGAAGAGGGAGTTTATTTAACTGGGAGGATTCAGAATCCTTGCACCCACGCTCTCCTTTTTCGCCTAGCGTATGGTGGAAAAAACGTCAACAAAATCAAAATGTTGTCTTTATGGGTGTGATCTTTATCGCATGAGTGTTCCGTTAGACCAATTTTAAGAAGGGAATACTACAATTGTTTTGCGAGAAAAAAACATAAGTAAGATGAGCTCTGAAAGTTATTTCTGAACTAAATATGCAATTACTTTAAACTAGAAAGTCCCAAAAGCGATCAGTAGACTGTTTACGTTTCATTTAAACCCAACAGAGCGGAAAAGTGATTAATGGTCTCCTTAATACACTTCCACTAAATTATGTTCGAGTTACAGTTCCACATCATTGAGTGCTTTTTAATCTCCACCCACGCACTTCTCCACTCCACGAAGACAAATGATTAGGGAAGTCTATTTTAACTGTAATAAAATTACTGACGTAGAAAAAAACAAATTGAATTTTCCTTTCTTTGATACAATAATAAATATGGTAGGTACATAAAACTGGAACGCGTACCTTTTTAACCGTCTTAAAAAAGAAGGAGTTAATTTATTTTTACTTTTTATACCTTATTGAATGAACGTGCATCCGATTAAGCTGAAATTTGGCATAGTTCGGTGACAATACTTTATTATGGTACCACCGAGCGTATCTGACCATGTAGACAGAAGGTGGTCATAGCAACTCCTAAACTAGACAAGAAAACCCATCGTGTTTCAGGTCAATCGAATTGTCTCGACGAGTAAGTAGTTGAAGATTGTGGAAAAAAGTACAGCCAACAATAAAAGCTTGTACCAAAAGTTAAATTTTTGACAGAAACGTATAAGTAATGGAAATGATCCATTTTACGATGCGCTTTTGCATATCTACTCGTATAACTAAGATCATTAAGCCAGTAAAGCCGTTAAACCGAAATAGCGCGTACGATATGAGTAAGCATGAAGCTAAACATTGAAAGCGCGACCTATCGCAACCGGTCATAGGTTGTCTTATGCCGTGACTCATGACAAGTATCCGTTAAGTATATGTTGGTATCACGCGTATTTTGATAACATTAATTGTAATTCAATGACTTTAGCTCCTTTCCTATGGCTACTTCACCGTCTTGTACTCGTAAGAAGTGTAATTTTAAATTTGATAGGCAGGTAAAAGGCGTGTGGTAACAGCAGAAAAAATATTTAGGGACTGACAGTCATTGTTCAATGAAAATTGACGAATCGCCTGATGGTAAGCGATTAGCGCCGCCCATGGACACTCGCAACACCAGAGGGTTTGTAAGTGCGTTGCCGGCCTTTAAGATTATACTGCACTTGATACTATGATATTACTTTGTTTACACCTTGTATGAGTCAGCTGCCCTATTGGCTATGTGCGACGTAGGTGGTGGGGGTAAGCTAGGCATTGTACTTTGTGAGCTAGGCGATCGTAGCGCACACCATGTCAGAAATGTGTACTTACCGGGGACATCTGTCAAATTTACTTTCACGTTTTCTATTGGTTTCTTAACGGTTTCCTACGATTCCTTTCGTTTGTATTTATTTATTTATTTCAGTAAAATTTCCAATAAGGGGTCTATCTCGTTAACTAAAATAAATAAAATATCCATGTGTCATTATTTTACATCTCTGAGTTTGACATTGTCTCGGGACCCTTGACGTTTGACGTTTCAGACGTGTACATAGCCAATACTTGACGGTTTCAATTATAGTTCCGTAACTAACGCTAGATGGCGCTAAGATAAAAGTGATGGCATCTGTGATTATGATTATTTGCAGAATTAATCATACTTTTAAGTTTGGATTTATTTTACATTAATGGTTATTCTATTTAGTGACAAATATAAGTAGGCTGGCAACGTCAGAAGTATCCACTTAATATAATTTATAGTTGTATGCATGATACAACCTGCTGCTTTTTTACTGACTACGTTATCGGGTCGGACAACAGTAGCAAGTTCCTAATAGCAATGTGAAACTATTGGATAAAAATGCTATGTTATCTAATACTAACATTTAACTTTTGAGTCAAGATATTAAACTTTATGTTATAATAGCGTATTCTTATGGCCAAACCTCTTGTAATCGTCTTAACCAACCACAAATAATTTTTATAACAAGATTAAAACACCCAAAGTTTTAGATTCTCTCTTCCCAACGAGCACCTAAATTTTAATCAAGTCCAACTTTCTTTATCCGTAAAATGCCTTTGAAGTTGTGAAAAGAATTGGTTATTATTCGAGTTTCGGTTGCTCATTATTCTGGACTCAGGGAAATTTGGCGACTTGTTTCATAAAGTTTTTCGTTTTCGGACTTTTCTCTTGGACGGCTACGCCTGTCGCATGGTTACGATTTTAGAATATAAACTTTGGTCTTTTGTTTGATGCCGTGCTGTGCTCGGTGCCATATTTAGAAATTTTCATCACTGCCGTAAAACTAAGAGCCAATCGCCTCGCGTGGTACGGGCATGTAATGAGGAGGGATGGGCCCATGTAAAAAGATAAGTCTTAGATATGAATGTGGATTGTGTGCAATGAGAGACTGATGGCAGCATGCACGAAGTATCGCCGAATTGGTCGCTTGCACATAAACTTAGGCTGAAATCTGGGTCCGACGTATTATCTCCTTATATGCCCGCAAACGCATACGGGTTGTAGTTTGAAAGCGCCCCTGTAATGTACTTTACAGTACATATGGTGCTACTTTACCGCACGAGTGTGGTAATCAGCAGATTACGTGCATATGTCGAAACTTTAAAGAACCATATGTACTGTAAAATAATGTACGATATACGTGCGAATAGGTAATTCGCAACTCGTGTCGATTTAAAACATTCCCTTTGGTCGTGTTTTAATTTATCACCCCTCGTTGCGCATTTACTATTTTCTTCACTTGTATCGTAATGTACTATTACAGTACATATAGTGCTAGTTTACCGCACGAGTGCGGTAATCAGCAGATTGAGTGCATATGTCGAAATTTTAAAGAGCCATATGTACTGTAAAACTTTGTACGATACACGTGCGAATACTCCCTTCGATCGTGTTTTAATTTATCACCACTCGTTGCGAATTCCCTGTTCTCTGCACTTGTAGGTATCGTAATACTATTCTACAACGATAGCTACACACGAACAACAATATATTATAGATTTCGTTTAATCATATATTTAATAATTAATGATTTTAACTGTACTTTATATCACCGCATTCACCACAAGTCCAGTCTCAGTTAAATACAGCACCAGCTAGCACATATATTATGTGTCGTGGCAAAAGCGCTTTACATAGGAACCCAAGATGGACTTTTACTCTACATTCTGCACAGTTTGGTGTGTGACTCTTGCCCATAATAAAAGAAAAACTATTTAAAGGGATATGTCAAGACTGTGATGAAAGAAGAATTGCCTCGGCAAATGCGAGATCTCCTGCAAGAAGAACTAAGACACACCTTACAATTCTATTCAGATAAAATTGACGATTATCAGCAACGTATAGAAATTTATGAAGAAAAAACAAAGAGGGTAGAAAACGAAAACAAAGATCTAAAAAATAAGTTTACCAACATGAAAAACAAACTCGAAATACTAGAACAAAAGGTTCATATCCTGGAACAAAGCCAAATGGGTAACCACCTGGAAATATGCGGAATACAAAAAGTAGAAGGAGAAAACCTGAAGGAAATAGTCGAACAGGTCGCCGGAAAACTGAACCAGGATGCCAGGGACATCATACAAACATAGAAAGACCAGCAAGGCACCTGCTGGCCAGATAAGAAACGCATCCACAGTGGTGGTAACGCTCAGTGAGGGACGCCGGGACAAATGGCTCGATGAATCAAAAACCGTTACAATAACGGGACGCGATATCGGGAGACCGGAGGAGAACCGGATTTTCCTGCGCGAAGCATTGACACCCACGACCGCCTATCTCCTATGGAAAGCCAAATCTGAACTAAAAGAAAACAATCTGTTCAAGTTTGTATGGTGTAAAAGAGGATGTGTACTGATCAAAAAGGACGAACAAGGTAAAACCCACCCTATTCGATCGGTGAGTGACATTGAATATTGGGCATCAGCGTCAAAAGCGGACTAATCTTCCTACAATACCTACACCTCTCTTTTTAAAGACTTTTCTAAACCTGACAAATAGCAATATTATTTTTAATGGATAAATCAAGCATCATCGAAGAAAGTACGTATGCCAGTTGGAACGAATATATTAATACAATTCCATTAGAAAACAAATACCTTATAACATTGCATGTAAACATTAGATCTATGTTATTAAATTTCTCGCATTTAGAATATATAGTTACGCATAGCAGCCGCGAAATTGATTTGATAGTATTAACGGAAGTAAATATAAAAGAAACATGTGCACCTTTGTTTAATCTACAAGAATATAATACGTATACTAATCTTAGAAAAGACCGTAAAGGTGGCGGTGTGATAATTTACGTACGCAAATCCATCCCATTCACCTTAATTCCACATAAAACATTACATTTCGAATCCCTGTGTGGGTACATACACGTAAATAATAAGGAAAAAATAAGTATATGTGCCGCATACCGACCGCCGGATAAATGCAAATTTAGTTTTATATACGAGTTATTTGCAACACTCAAAAAAATATCCGACAAAAATAAATTAATGTTCTTAGGTGACATAAACATCGACTTAAAAAAATACAACAGCGTTAGATCTATGTACTTAAACAAACTTTCGGAACTAGGACTAGATTGTGGCATAAATCATTTCACTCGAGTGGAAAAGAAGGGAAATACTATTACAGAATCTTGTATAGATCACATTTTTATGCGAGCAGTGCATTGTCCCGCGATACATACGGGTGTTGTGAACATAGCTATAGCCGACCACTACATAACGGGCTGTGCGCTTGCGACGGCCGCCGGCTCGCGCGCTCCTACACCGCGAATAATCACCATGCTAGATAACGATAAGGTGGATAATGCTTTGCAGCAGGTCGAGTGGGAGGAAGCGCTTGCGTATAATTGTCCAAATAAAATATATAACTGTATTAGAGATAAGATACATAATGTATATGATAAATGCAAACGAATAATACCATGTAAGATGAAAATAAGAAAAAAATGTAAATGGGTAAACAAAAAAGTGATAAAAATGTGTAAACAAAGGGATAAGCTGTATAAAATCTGGAAAAAAAACACCTAATGATTTAGAAAATAGAATCTTGTATAATAAATATCGTAACAAAACAAATAAATATATTAATTATGTTAAAAATAAATACATAAAAAACGAAATAAGTATTAACTTCAGAAATTCTAAGAAAATATGGAGCATAATTAATGAATTGTGTGGTAAATTGAGCAATTCAATTGATGACATAATTTTAAAACATTTTAAAATGCAAGAAAAAGTTATCTGTGACAATTTTGCTCGGGAATTCCGAGATAATGTTGACAAAATATGTATACCATGTCAAACACATATACTAGACCATTCTAAGTTCTGCGAGAGCCCGGTGGTTGCAATGAGGATTAAGAAAGCATCATGTAACGAAGTATATAAAATAATAAAACGATTAAACGACCGAAAAAGCCCAGGATTTGATAAGATTAGAGTTATCGATATTACAAAAAATTGTTCCAAAATTACACCAGTTATTACCCATTTAATTAATACCTGCATTGCAACATCCAGATATCCCGATGAACTTAAAATTGGTACAATACGCCCTATTTACAAAAAAGGTTCTCACACGGATTATAACAACTATAGACCGATTACTATACTCTCTTGTATCGATAAGGTAGCTGAAAGATACTTTGGTGATGAAATTAATAAATTTCTAACTCGTAATAATATTATAAATCGAAAACAATTTGGTTTCCAAAAAAACCGAAGTACCTCTCAGCTTCTCTGTGAATTCAACAATGAAATCAACGAGCACATGCATGAAAAAAGGCACGTGCTCGTTGTTTTCATTGATTTCAGTAAAGCATTTGATGTACTAAATTACGAAACACTATGTCACAAGTTGGAGCAGAATGGTATCCAGGGCCCTTTAGTTGAGTTGTTTAAATCATACCACACGAATAGACATACACGAGTCAAGATCAATAACACGTACAGTGATGCTATTAAAACAGAAAAAGGTACAGCACAAGGATCAATAATCGGCCCAACCGAGTACTTGTTGTATGTCAACGATATGTGCAACACAATAACAGAGGGCTCCGTCTACCAGTTCGCGGATGACACATGCATTATTACAGCAGACCGGAACTTTGAAAGAGCAGAGCGCGCAATGCAATTAAACTTCAATACCCTTTGTAAATGGGCGCACGATGTAGGTTTAATAATTAATGCATCAAAAACTAAAATAATGCATGTTCATTCAGCGCACAACAACACGGGTCGCGATGTTACTGTGGTAGCGCACCGCCATGGCTGCCTGCACCGGAACAGCGTCGCGACTTGTGATTGTGACTGTAAAAAACTTGAAGTAGTCAAGGAACACATGTACCTTGGGCTAATAATAGATCACAGACTCAACTGGGGCCCTCATGTTAACTTTGTGTGTGATAAGCTACGAGCCATTCTTTGTAAGCTATCTATACTAAAACACAAATTACCGTACAGAACCTTACGATTACTATACTTGGCACTCGCTGACTCTGTGATCGGTTATGGACTGAGTACCTATGGTAGAACTTTTAAGACCTATATAGAAAAAATATATAAATTACAAATAAGAATAATGAAAACAATTGTACCTAAACACATTAAAAAGAAAAATGAATCCAATTATACACTACTATTTAAATATTGCAACTTACTTCCTGTACAAAACAAAACAAAACTAGCGATCTTATTAGAAGAACAAAGTAATGTCACAACTCTAAAATTAAATAAAAGGTGTATTAGTCTAAGGAAATTGCCGAACCAAAAACTTTTCTGTATCCCTAAATTTAAGAATGTCTATGGAACTCGAATGTATACATACTTACTGCCCAAAATTATAAATCAATTACCCTTAGATATTCAAAATACCTATGTTAACGGCAATAATAGTAAAAAAAAATCAAAGGATATCTTTTGAAGTCTAGCGACCTAAGCTATATCTTATAAAAAAAAATATGTACACATGCTGGAGGAATGGAGACGGGCACCCCTTACGTTAAAATCGCATACCGGGCGGCCGTTTTCATTCTCACGAGCGCGTAATTTCAATACATTCTAATGTAAAAAAAAGATATATTTTAATTTATGTAGAACTCCCCATCGGCACACAAACCTCCTCAAGGTTTTGCCAATGATGGGTCTTGTTATTCAAAAAATGTCATACCTAGCTATAGTTTTATTCAATAAATTAAAAAAAAAAAAAAAAAAATTTCCGGATCGCAATCTGAGAGAAGTTACAACATCCGGGCTCTCCAGAGAAAACTGGCTTAGAAGAGAGACTTCATTGATAGAAGTTAAACACAGGCAGGCAAGTAAATATAAGTATTATTTTGTGTAGGGTCTTGTATTAATGATCAAAACCGTGTCATGTTTCGGGACCGTGAAGCCAATTGCCGACATACACAATATAAGTCATTTACCTGCCTGCCTGTTGTTTACCTCTAGTTTTAAGTTTTCTTACGCTTAATAAGCTATGTAATTTATTATGGTTTGCAATAAAGAGTTATTGTATTGTATATAACCGTTGCCTAGCTCTAACCCAATTAAGTTTCTAACTAGGTTGTCTAGCTAGGCCATGCTCTTGCACAGTTCAATGCTCAATTACCCATCAAATATTCGCTGGAAACTTTCGCTAAGGGTCAGAGTTAGGCGATATGGACAATAAAGTTACTAGATACTTTTTCTTGCTATTAGCTCAGCGACCCGAAGTCTTGAGAATTTTGGACTCCGACACTAAAACACGCCACTGTGCTTTGTCCAGGGCGCAGCTTGTCGCTAATCATTAGAGTCGGCAGTTTGAAGCTTGTAAAGGTCGCTGGATAGAAGAAGTCCACTAAATACATTTTCTATTTAGAACAGCCACTCTTGTGTTATCCTTATATGTACATATGTAAGGGCGGAAAAACTGTACATTTAGTTGTTTCACCATAGAGTATCTTTCTTCCTGAATAATTATAATTACATGCAAAATCATTGGGAATAATATGATGTCCTCTCAGACATATTTGTGAACATCGACTCCTGGCAAAGTTATTCTGTGAGTTGAGATATTATTTATTTATTATGTATATTTATTATTACCTATTTATTATTTCATTTATTCATGCAAATCTAATAGGAATATGAACGTGGCATTCAATGAGAAATAATAGTACAATTGTAACGTGGGTGCCCAGGTTACACAATAAGGTTCCTCGCGATCGCAAGTTTTAAACAGTGCTTTATTGATGCTATAAATAATTATCTCTAGAAACTATCTTGTGAGATCGGATATGCGTGAGGGCGAGGTTCATTCAGGTATGATTTTAATTAAGACCTCTCCTGGTATTTACTGCTTTTTAGGGTTTCGTAGTCAACTAGGAACCCTTATAGTTTCGCCATGTCCGTCTGTCTGTCCGATCTCTTGATCTACAGGTCCAAAAAATTTGAAAAAAAATCATCAAAGTAAAGGTTAATAAAGACTTTCAATGAAAACTATAGCGGACATGATCAGTTTGGCTATTTTCGAGTTATCGTAAAAAGTTTTCCCTTCTTAATAAAATACGTATGAAACGCTGATAAAGTTTTCCCTTTTGCTTGTTATTGTTTTTTTTTAAGTAAGTTCATTGGGCAACTACGGAACCCTGCACTGAGCATGGACCGACATGCTCTAGGCCGATTTTTATTTACGAAAAAAATACTTTAAATGTAACTTAAACGTACTAATAGTTTAAGAACTGGAATGGTTTACATATTTAATGAGCAGAATCAAGAATGTCGCTATAAGTTGCAAATCAATTATAATGAACACCAAGAGACTTGTCAGGATTTATAAGGCCGTTTTAGTCTATTTTTATTTTATAAATGTAATTATGTATATTGACATCTATAATTCTATTACTTTATTTAATTACATTCTAATTAATTAGTTAAATAGTATTAAGCTAAGGCAAGTAGTTTTCTAAGAAAAAATTACCCACACGTAGTTGTTAAATCTCTTAATTCTGATCTTAGTTTGCCAAAATTCGGAGTTAGATAAAGGTGCAGGGACATGACAACTGATACTAGATTGAGTCCATCTAGATTTATTTTCTATCAGTACAAACTAATAAAGTGTTCTACTTACATATACAGATGCAATGAATACGGCGTTGCCAAAAGTATTGTGCACCTCTTATTTTGATTTGTAACCTATAAATAAACTTTTATTTATTACAATAAAAAAAAAAACAAAAATACTCATTGATGAAAATGTAAAAAGGTATAACTTGAAAACTAAAAGCAAAAATAAACGAGTTTGCAATAAAAGGAACAATTGCACGACAACGATTGGCAAGTGTAAGTTTTTTTGAAAATTATTAGATTTTCTGTAGTAAAAGATATAAAATGGTTGATTCTAAGTTTGACTTGTATATGAAAAACGCGGGATGGTACTCAATAATTTTGGCCAAGGCTGTACAAATATAAAATGTTCGAAGCATTCAATACGTAGCGCAGAAACGCTATCAGACTAACAGGAAACAGACGCGAGCTTATTGGATGTCTAGACTATTTCCCTTCGATGCCTATACGAGGGTAAAACTGAAAGTTTCGGGAATAGAAGAAAATATGCAGTATAAGTGAGTTTATTTATTTTTATTGTTTTTCAAAATATTCTCCTTTGTATTTCATGCACTTATGCATGCGTTCAAATCAGTCCATAAAGCACTTTTTGAACTCTGAAGTAGGGGTCGACAAAATGGCTATTTTATAGGCCTCCACTGCTTCTTCTGGCGTCTGAAACCGCTGACCACGCAGTTTGTCCTTGATTCTGGGGAATGTAAAAAAGTCGTTGGGACTTAAGTCAGGGCTATATGGAGGGTGGTCCAATATTTCGACTTTTTCACCGTCCAGGTACTCAGTTGTTGTCCGAGCGGTGTGTGGGCTGGCGTTGTCGTGGTGAAGGATGATGCGACGACTAGGGTTTGTTTTTCGGAGTTCAGCAAAGACGTTCGGCAAACAAATAGTGGTGTACCAATCAGCATTGACTGTTCTACGATCCTCAAGAGCCACAGTAGCTACGTGACCAGATTTAGAGATAAACGTAGCCACCATCTTCTTAGCCGTACTGCGAGAACGAACAACTTTTGTGGGTTTGAGCTCGTCTTCGAAGACCCATACTCGGGATTGGTTTTTAGTTTCAGGCTCATAAGCGTATATCCACGACTCGTCACCTGATACTATGCTAAAAACAGCATTTGAGCGTCCCTTGTTAAATCTTTTCAAAGTTTTGCGGCACCAATTGACACGGACTATTTTCTGCTCGTCAGACAATAGGTGAAGTATCCAACGGGAAAATAACTTTTTCACGCCTAATTCTTCTTTTAAAATAATTTGTATTTGACTCATTCCAATACCCAGGTGCTCTTGAATTTCCCGATATGTCACATGTCGGTCTTCATTTATCAGACGACGCACAACATCGACGTTTTCTTGCGTGACTGCCGATTTTGGTCGACCTTCACGCACTTCGTCGGTGAGGGATACACGGCCACGTTGAAATTCTGAATACCACCTGTATATTGTCGTCTTTGAAGGAGCTTCAATATTAAAAGCAGCAACCATCCGCTCTTCACATTGTTTTTGTGTTAGTCCACTTTTAAAGTCATAATAAATCATAGCTCTGAAATTTTCACGGCACAATTCCATTTTAAGCAGTGACTCGACGACTTCAATAAACAATTGAAACCGAACCATACTTTTTTTTTTCTAAGTGGCCAGTGTGTTGAGATAAGGAAACTTCAGAGATTATAAAAAGGTATAATACATGTTAAAAATAAATTAATAAGTATTCGATTCCCGCCACTTTCAGTGCAAGCCTCGTAGGTATCGCAGCCAAGTCGTTTTCGCTCCAAATAATGAGAATTCTGCGAAACTAGAATGCGGGCTGTATGTAGCCAGGCAAGGTGCAGCTTCGTTTGCTACAACGGAATCAAAATGGCTGCATACTATTCAAAACGATTTGAAACGTTTCGATTTCGATTATAATGCCCAATTTATAACGAATCGTGGATTTAGGTTATTTTGCAAGATTTAATAGGATTACCCTTTCATGAGGTGATTGCCATTCGATTGGACCATAAACTGCTTAATGAATCAGTCGATGGAACAGCCACGTTATGACAAAGTTATATCACCCAAGACATCCCAAGAGTTCCAAACCCATAATCCATCAATTGTGCAAATTCTGCAGTAGAAGCAGGCCTGCGTTATTTTGCAATATTACAACCTTCCTTTTATAGTCAACAAGAACAGAAATGTCGGTAATACAAACTTTGAATACAGGAATTCATTTAACATCATCAAATTATTTTGTAAGTTCTGAAGCTATGCTACCGAGAGAGTCCTGCGAGTAAATGAACATTCAACCTCAATTATACCCACAAAACTAAACTGTAATATGTAAATTGTAACACAGTCAACCAATTTAATCCCTAATCCAACTTGAAACTTAAACTGGTTTGCATAGGATAAGCGTTCTGAAAGGCTTGGGTTAGTCAGTGTAAACCCATAAGTTACGGCGCAGATGGACCCAGAATTAAACCCGCAGATGTTCGTGCCCATTTACTTTATGCGCCATTTTTAACTTTGTCCGAGGGCCGAGATTGGGCGCCTTGGGCAAAGAATATAAATCGCATCTGAGACATTTTGTAGTTGCAGACGGGCGTTTTAATATTAAATTTGATATACATTAAATCCTCTTAGTTAGTTTCTATTGGTCTTTATCCATTACGTAGATATAGGTAAAAAACTTAAGTAAAGGACCTGTTGTATGTAGTTGTAGCGTGTTCGAATAGACATTACATGTTTAAAATTTAAAACACAAACAAAACAAATCTCTATTCGAATACGTCATAAGTACGTACAACAGGTCCTTTACTTAAGTTTTTTTTACCTATACACTGTATTTTAACTTATGCAGATTTTTGCAGATATTTCACATCTTCGTAACGTTGCTATAGTAAGAATTGTGTTTGTCTCATAATTCTATGATATCAAATGAAGTCGATTACCAGAAAATTATGATTCTTTTCATGATATCCTATCAAAAAAGTTACACAGTAATCAAGCAATTGGAGTTTTTTGGGTCCCAGTTTTTCCAGTCTATTTTGATGTCATAACATGGACGTCCTTTGGCTGATACGATGATGATGTTCATCATCATCATCATATCAGCCAACGGATGTCCACTGCTGGAAATAGGCCTTCCCCAAAGAGTTCTACAATGACCGGTCCTGCGGCATCCGCATCCAGTGGACACGCGCGCCCCTTACCAGGTTATCAGTCCGCCTTGTTGGGCCGCCCACGCTACGCCTTCCGGTACGTGGTCGCCACTCGAGACCATGTGGGTAAATGTATTCTTCGATAAAATAGAAAAACTTGTGAAGACATAATAATATAAACAAAAACATTGCAGTGTGAAATAGCATACATCTTCCTACTCCCCAAACGTTTTGTAATTCCATAATGAAATTCACCGGGCCCTTCTCTTTTACGCTTTTACTTTACACGCAGCTGTCTCGACTCATACATACATACTCGTACTGTTAGTAGGAGATAGGACGAAGTTTCAGTATTCGTATTACGAAGATTGTGAAGTACCTATGTTTTTCAGCAAACACCTTGTAGAATGGGTTGCTAACACTCGTGTCCTCAAGTTTGCAATTTTCCGGGCTGTAAAATCAAATATTAACATGGGCATGGGGCCATGTTCAGATTTTTTTACCTCTCTTCATGTATAAAATGCAGCTGCAGGTAGACAGATTTGATATGCTTGTTAATAGATAGCGACTACATCGACTATAACACACGCTCTGAAAAACGAAAACTGACCAGGGACATAAATTGACAGTTATACAGAAATACTGCATAAAAAGCAGTTTCGTACACACCCTTCAATGCATAATGTTACAACATAACTGCTCAGTATTAAAGTATGATCTAATGTTTTTTCAGTTTATTTCATAGCTGACTTGCCGTATTTAGTTTTACTTTAATAGTTACTTTTTTCCTGTTTACAAATTGAGAAATTACATACTTAAACTCACTTAAAGGGTTTTAAACGATTATGGTTATAGCAACGGTGCACTAATAGGGAGTTTTCAATATAACCATGGTGACCAAAAGTCAACAGCACTTGGGAAAGCCCCGCAATCAACAAAGGGGTTTCCCTCAGGGATAAGCTTAAAAATATTGGGTATTTTCGTCCCTCTTTCGGCTATAAAGATTATCCTCCAACGAATATTACACGAGCCACTTCAGGAACGTTTATGGAAAAGTGTATCATATCACATGTCCTTTTGAGACAGAATTTACGAAATAAGTACAACCTATTGCCTTTGTTTATTGGGATTGAATATATTTATTATTTAATCAATAAGTGTATTTGGAACTTGTCATTTATTTGGAGATAGGACGACATTTTACTCTTTCTTTTTTACACAAGGAAGGGAAAGTTCTTTGTGATGCCGGATATATTGGCTGACTCATATTGTGTGAATTCTTTGAAGCATAATAATAAATATAGCTCGTATTCCCTTTGTTCGTATCGCGCATAATTTGACCAATATTTTAGTTATAATGAATCCAGGAAACTTCTGCAGGAGAATATGGTCTATGGGCAGATACGCAGTTCTCAGCAATATGTCTCCGATTAACACGAAAGAGTTATGAATTCATTATGAAGTACATTACTTCTAACAAAATATTTATCAATATAGGTATGGTAAGGTATACTGTCAAAAGCTGGATTGCCAGTAATTAGTTCATCATGTCATGTCAGCCGAAAGACGTCCACTGCTGGACATAGGCCTCCCCCAAAGACTTCCACAATGACCGGTCCTGCGCCACCCGCATCTAGCGGACACCCGCGACCTTCACCAGTTCAGTGGTTAATTAGTTACATAAGAACAAAATGAATATGTATTAATCAATGTCCTCTTTATGGTTACAAAATATGTTATTAATAAACCTCTGTATACTTATTAAGAAAGCAAAGACTAACTTAGTAATAACAGTCTCTAGTTGATGCCTCTGTTTCTCGAGAATTTCAGATTCAGTTCTTTTTAATTTTTATGTCATGTGAGTAGTTTAAGGCGTGAAGCACTTTCACACCTACAACGTTTATACCGAGCATTAATGTTAACTTGCAATTTGTTCCAGGTTATGCACACTGCGCGTGACACGACTGCGAGTGTGTGGGGCCTTAGGCGAGGCGGGTGGCGGGGCGGCGGGCGGAGCGGGCGCGGGAGCGGTAATCCTCGCCGCACGCATGCATAGCAGCAAGCGAACGCTGCGGTCCAACGATATTACGGTGCCGCCCATGGACGTCGAGTTGGACCTGTGCTTCTCGCTGCAGTACCCGCATTTTGTGAAGCGAGATGGAAATAGGTAAGCTAATCTATATTAATAATTTCGTGCAGGGGTACGGTAGACCCGAACGAGACCTGTCTCAAATTGAAGAACGTATAAAAATAACGATTTTTGAGTTGAACATATGTATCCGCAAAATTCGGATTGTCGCGTATTTTGCATTTAAAAGTGTTAATTTTATGACGAAAGGTCGGCCATATTAAATTCGTTGGTTGACAGCGTCGGGTTGGGTACGTTCGGAAATTGTTAACTATGTTTGCGTCCGGTGTGTTGGCCAGGTTGCTGGGCTGCGTTCTGGGTGATGGGCCATCATCGCCCATTGTGTGGATTCGGCTAGCCGCGTCTGCAGCGTTTTGTTTTTGTAGTTTTCAAGCGTTCTATACACCTATCAGCCTAGCTAGCACGATAACTTATACCGTCACGTTATATGGGTGAAATGTATTAAAACGTCACCTAAAACGTAACGGTATAATCTATCGTGCTAGCTAGGCTGATTGTCACAACAACCGCCTTCAAAGCGAATGTATTGGGCCTGTTACATGGTTATTAGTATCACGTGATACATTCATATCACGATAAGTAACACGTGAATATTGAAGTAGAATCCATAATAATTTGAAAACTGCTATAATATTGACACCCCAGTATTGTGATAATATTAATCGTGTAAAGGACACCACTTGAATGTTTGCTGAGTTTGTCTGCCATCTTAAAGCTGCGTCTCTATTTTGTTGTGACAAACTACTAGGTGACTTATGGCTTTTAAACGTCTAGCAAAATTCTATCCATATCTCGCTCTATCTTATAACTTAGTGGTACTGGGGGTCTACTCCGAAATTCGAAATCCGAACTTCGTATGGTGCCGTCCCTTTCACTCATATAGTCTATGACAGGAGAGTGAAAGGGACGGCACCATACGAAGTTAGGATTTTGAATTTCGGAGTAGATCCCCAGCTCATGCCGTTCGTCGCGCTCGGACGTTAGAGGCGCCATCGCGAACCGAAAACGAAGTATCTGCCTCTCTCTCGCACATGTATATTCGAACGACAGAGAGGAAGATAGTTCGTTTTTGGTTCGCGGTAGGCCCTCAGGCGTCAACTTTAAAACGAATAGGGTATTTTACTATAAGAGAAATAAAATTCAAAATGTAATAAAAACCAGCCAAGTGTGTCGGAGTCGCACAACTAAAAAACAAATGTGATTTATCAATATATTGATATTTTTGGTAAAATATACTTCATAATAAAGATTATCACCTAATTTCAAGTTCATAGGTCGATGGGAAGTTAAAAAAATATATGTGTGACAGACAGCACACGGAATGTTCTTTGACTTTCTTCGACCGTCCGCCGCGCTCGGACTAAGGTGCTACCAACCGAAAACTAAATATATATGCCTCTCTGTCGCACTTGCATATTCGAGCGCGGAGAGGGAAATACTTCGTTTTCAGATCGCGGTAGGCCCTCTGGTCTGACTGCTCCTATTCCTGGATGGTGCGCGTATCGGAATGTGAAATACCTTTGGCAAAACGGAACAAGTTGTTAAATAGCTTCCATTAATTGGAGAAAATATTACCAACTGTTTATTTATTTATTTATTATTTATTTATTTATTAAAAATGTTTATATGACATTACAGTGTAGCCAATGCGTCACGAAACTTAGACTAAACAATTTTGTTGACACAATAGCATGTAACAAATAAATTATATTGGAACAGTTGAGCTCCTAGCATCCATCGCCTCACAGAATCTCAAGCATTCGCTACACACTGCCGCCCATCGCCACGCAAACAAGTCGCACTCAGGTGTTGATGCCAGGAGCGCATTGAGCAGTTGCAGGGCGCGGGGCAGCGGAGAGTTCCTGTACGACACGGTGCGCGCCGGCGGCACGGCCAGCAGGTCGCGTCGTCGTGGCCTGAGGGGTATCCTCGGAACATCTGGGATAAACAGTCGCACGAGACGCTCCACAAGTTCGGGACAGTCCGACTCACCACGCAAGGCTCGACATGCCGTGATCATAAGGTGATAACTCCTCCTGACCTCCAAAGAGTTGTACCCGAGAGAGCCGAGAAGGTACTTTGTTGGGTACAGATACGGGTAGAAACCGTAGACTTTTTTATAAAGGTACCTTAAAAACGCTTTCTGAACCTTCTCCAGAAGTAAGGCATACGTCGATTCGTAGGGGTTCCATACGATCGACGAAGTCTCCAGCTTACTCCTTACTAGAGCATTGTAAACCATTTTTATAGCCACCGGGTCATGAAAATGGCGAAGGTTTCGGATTACGAAACAGAGTCTTCGAAAACAGCTTTTGGCAAGAGAAGAAATATGCTCATGAAAGGTGAGCCGCGTATCAAACACTACTCCTAAATCCTTGACGGAGAAGACACGATTTATCGGCTCTGACCCTAGCACATATTCAGCATGTATAGGGATAGAAGAGCGGCTAAACGTACACACGCAACACTTGGCTGGGTTAAAATGAAGTTTGTTCTCCATACTCCACCGAAACACCAAGTCGATGTCCCCTTGTAACGTCTCGCAATCGGCTCTTTGCTCTACTCCATATACCAACTTCAAATCGTCAGCATACAAGAGACACTGAGCCGCCCGAAGAACCGATTTGAGATCGTTGATCATGATAGCAAAGAACAAAGGCCCTAAGATGGAGCCCTGACTGACGCCAGACCGGGTATGGTAAGGAGTCGAGACAAAACATCCATGTCGGACGAACTGCTGCCGATCGCGCAGATAACTGGCAAAAAAGGTTAGCAAGCTGGGAGAAAAGCCAAATAAATACAGAATTGACTACAAGACCAACACGTCCGCTCCAAGCGACCGCGGACAGACGACACAACTGTTATTACTATCACGCGAAACACTGAATATTGAAGCAACATCCATAGGGGCCTGTTACATGGTTATTATTATCACGCGATATACTCATATCACGATCCGTATCACGTGCAATGAATATTGAAAAAAAATCCATACGATTTTGAAAACCACGATAATATTGACACACCAGTATTGTGATAATATTAAGCGTGTAACAGACCCCATACAATTTTAAAAATCGCGATAATATTGACACATAATATTGAGTGTAAAGGGCCCCACTTAATAGAATTTGGCGGAGAATAGAGAGCTGCTACCACGAAACGAAAACGAACGAACATCGTGTATTTCCCTCTGTGTCGCTCGATTTTGCAAGTTCGACAGAGAGGGAGATACACGAAACTTCATTTGTTTTCGTTCGCGTTAGCAGCTCTGACTTCGCACCAAAAATACTGACTGGCACATCAATATTTAACAATTGCACATCTGAACTGAATTTTAATGAACGATTAGCTATACAAATCTGTACTGATTACGGTGTCAAAATTTTTATGTGCCTTTAAATACTACCCTTATAAAAATGCTTAGGATTAACTTGCAAAGATACTAGCCTTTGCCCGTGACGTCGTCAGCGTAATCTTTTACTCCCTATTCCATATGTTAATCCAGACTACAGACTATATTTCTATATGAAGTTTCATCATAATCCGTTGTTGTAAAGTTTTTATTTTATACATTTTTGTACACTATTTCTTTCGTCGTTTGCATTACTGTGACGAATAAATGTTTACTTTATTTCTTTCTTATTTCTTTCAACCGAGCGAAGCCGGGCTTTCATCTAGTATTATAAAAAGAACTCACGGACGTTCTAGTTGTTAACATTGTTGACAGCTTTTTTAATTTTACAAAGAAGTAAGAACTGCGGGCCTATGATGGTTGCCATTTTATCACTTATCGTCGCGGACGCCCGTCACTCTCGCACTCGCATACTTGTCAGAACGTGACGAATGTCTCTGATCCACGACGATAAGTGATAAAATGTCAACCATAATAGGCCCGCTGGTTACTTTTAAAACCGCGGCGCTGTCGACTGTTGAAGACGCCCAATAATATACATCCCTCAAGCGTTTTGTTTACAAGAAATTCTACTTTCCTAATGCTGATGCGAGATGTCACATATGATTGACATGCTATCAACTACAGACTATTAACATTGTGGATTTATAATCTAAATATAAAATTCTAAATGGCATGCAGACTATGTTCACTGACAGTTAATTCACTTGAAAAATCACAAATCACTGCGTTTGCTCAATGCTCACAATAAAATTAAGACATTAAAACTATTTTCTAAACAAATTTGTTTACATGTCAGTATTTACAGCTCATTCTAATTTTATTGGAGATCGTTGAAACCGAATTGATATTTCAAAGCCGAGGTCAATTTTAATGGAGTAATAAAAATAATAGAGGCATGCAAACCGCCACGTTTATCGCTGTATAGTTGGCCGTGGCCCGTGGCCTGTTTAAATCTGAACTTTTTATTTTATTTGACATTAACAAATAAATTGACATATTTAATATCGTTTAATGGATGATACACTATTTGATCTGTAGCTATGTGGTGCTGTGTTTTTGGGGATGAGTTTGTTTACTTACTTGAGTTATGATTATGATGCTAGTCTTGACTCGAGTATTGCTAATCAATGAATCTTTACTTTATTGACTATTAGCCCAAGACAGAGAGACACACTTGAATGTTTTGTGTGTCTGTGTGTTAACTAGTATATACCACTTACTTCGAATAAGGACACACTTGAATGTCAATTAGTCTGATAATAGTGAACGTACTATACCTACTAATGATTTTAGCTTATATATTAGAAGATACGTAGGTGACTTCGGTGATATTGGTGGTCTTCGATGAAAATTCGTGTACACCTTTCCTTTGAAGTGTAAACAACGTTCTAGGACATTCCAAGAATGTTAAAAGCGCATACGCACGGAATGGGGAAAAGTCGTAAAATCGACAACATAAAAATTTAAAGCCACTAAAATGTTTAAAGGCTGGCCTGAAATAGAGAGCTGTGTAAATGTAAAGTTGGAATCTACTATAGATATCGTACTGCGAAAAATATTTAAGATTATATACCTTCTGTCCCTTTAATAAGTCGCTAAATATAATGGACGTGCAACTATTATACAATTTTGTACAACTTTCCTATTAGTACAACCTGCCCAAGAGTTCGCTTGAAATGTCAGAAACTTGCAACTCTCAGTATTCAGTCTTTACTTGTCTTCTGTATTTAGACGGTTGAACCAAATTTCTATACTTAATGATCACAGTAAATTATTTTGCCCGCTACTTGGTCTCCGCATAGAACTCGTTCTCGCATCAGAGAAGTATATACATAATTGCAATTAAATTACGTAAGTCATGTAAGACTTTCACCTCCTACCATCCTTATTTAAGAGTCCGCAGTAAGCACGGTTCTCCATACAAACGTTTAATCGCTCTTATTTTGAAATGGCATGCTTGAATAATTTGAAACTTTGTATACCCAGTGGGATCCGGTATATCTAGGTTGGAAATTAGTTTCTGTTGCTTGTTATTATAATGGAGAAAAAATACAGCGATTATTAAGGTTTTTATACAAGACCCAAAAAATTCAAAAACTCGCTGTATTGTTTTCAATTCCAATTTATAGCAACAGAAACTTATTTCCGACCTAGATATAGCTGTGTATACAAAGTTTCATGTTATTTCAGCAAGGCGTTTTAAAGTGAGAACGAAACCGTAAAAATAGCTCAACAACCCTGGCAGTATTTAAGTTTATTCAGCGTGCTCTGGATTTGTGTGGGGCTTCTTCTTGACATGACGAAAGCGTATGATAGGGTCTCCCATCGTATACTTTTAAACAAATTAAATGAAATAGGCATTCGGGGTAGTGCTTACGAATGGCTAAAATCATATCCTTGTGACAGAAAACAATATGTTCAAATACAATACTTTGACCATCTGAATAATAATCTAGATTCCGTGGATTCAGACATGATAGTAACGAATTGCTCTATTCCACAAGGTAGTGTGATAGGGTGTGTACTCTTTATTGTTTATATAAATAATTTACCAAAATCAAGTAAATATTTTAACATACTGTACGATGTGGTATCCTTTCTTTTCGATTGTCCAAATTTAAATAGTACAAATACAATTGTAGACTCTTTGTACAACACGACATCTTGGTCACCCTTCACAATCTGGAGATTAATAACTCAAAAACAAAAATTATACAGTTTCACCCTTATCAAAAGCAACCAATAGATCTTTCAAAAATTAGTAATACTCTAAAAATTGAAGAAGTAAAACATTTCACTCTCTTGGGTCTTGGGTCTATAGATACCGCATTGAACTGGCATGAGCATATCTCAAAAATAAAATCAAAATTGGCCCAATTCATATTTGCTTTAAGACTACTGAAGTCGAATACTCAGAGTGTGCCAAGTCAGCATATTATGCTTATGCGTATTCCTGGCTGAAATATGGCATCGTCTTATGGGGTCATAGTCCTGAGGCACGTAATTTATTTATAAGTCAAAAAAAGTGTCTAAGAATTATTGTAAATATTCACCAACGAACTAGTTGCAAACCACATTTTGTTACAGAAAATATGCTGACGCTGCCTTGTATTTACGCTGGCTTGCCTGCCGGCCTTTGTAAAAAAACATATGTCTATGTATGAACGCGTAAGAAGTGCCCGACGACAACATACGATAGTACAACCTCCCAAACCCAAACTACAAATGTTTCGAAATAGTCGACATTACAGGTCAGTCCTCATATACAACAAATTACCAAAAAGCGTAACTAGTGAAGAGAAATATAAGTCATTCATAAATAAACTTAAAAAAAATCTAGTACAGAAAGCATACTATACAGTTGAAGAATTTTTAACGCATAAAAGTTTGCATTAGTATCGGTAGTTAGTAATTATATTTATTAGCATAGATTATATTGTGGATTTAAAGGTAAAGACCAGCAAAGATTAATATTATGGTGTATATGTTATAAATTTGGAATTGTGTAATTGTTATTATCAATTTGCAATACCCTAACAGGGTTTTCATGTACCTACCAATTGTAATACTGATATCTATTGTATATAATGAACATGGTTGCAATAAATAAATAAATAAACTACGTCTGTATGGAAAATCGAGTTCGATCGAGCGTACAGGGGACTCTTAAGGCTGATCATTTTAATCTATACTGTTTTTCACGTAAGAAGAGTCCGGTGACAGCTGTCAACCCAGTACAAATTATGTCATTATACGTCAAAAATGACATAATTTGTACTGGGTTGACAGCTGTCACCGGACTCTTCTTACGTGAAAAACAGTATAGGAAAAGTAACAGACAGGACAGACAGAGATAAAGAGGTAGATATAAATAAATAATTAGTATGGATTGTATGTACATTTTCCCCTCTGGTCTGGCGGCCTGTATGTCGAAGACATTTTGACTAACTCTTGAGGTTTATATATATGTTTTTCTCTAATCCACAGCTAATATCTATATTAATAATTTCGTGCAGGGGTACGGTAGACCCGAACGAGACCTGTCTCAAATTTAGGAACGATAAAAAATAACGATTTTTGAGTTGAACATATGTATCCGCAAAATTCGGATTGTCGCGTATTTTGCATTTAAAAGTGTTAATTTAATGACAAAACGTCGGCCATATTGCCCACAGACTATATTGCAATATTAAATTTGTTGGTTGACAGTGTCGGCTACGTTCGAAAATCGTGAACTATTTTTGCGTCCGGTATGTTGGCCAGGTTGCTGGGCTGTGTTCTGGGTGATGGGCCATCATCGCCCATTGTGTGGATTCGGCTAGCCGCGTCTGCAGCGTTTTGTTTTTGTAGTTTTCAAGCGTTCTATACACCTATCAGCCTAGCTAGCACGATAACTTATACCGTCACGTTATATGGGCGAAATGTATTAAAACGTCACATAAAACGTAACGGTATAATCTATCGTGCTAGCTAGACTGATTGTCACAACAACCGCCTTCAAAGCGAATGTATGGGGCCTGTTACATGGATTCATATCACGATAAGTCATCACGTGAATATTAAAGCAGAATCCATACAAATTTGAAAACTGCGATAATATTGACACCCCAGTATTGTGATAATATTAATCGTGTAAAGGACACCACTTGAATGTTTGCTAAATCTGTCCGCCATCTTAAAGCTGCGTCTCTATTTTGTTTGTGACAAACTACTAGGTGACTTATGGCTTTTAAACGTCTAGCAAAATTCTATCCCTATCTCGCTCTATCTTATAACTTAGTGGTACTGGGGAACTACTCCGAAATTCGAAATCCGAACTTCGTATGGTGCCGTCCCTTTCACTCATATAGTCTATGACAGGAGAGTGAAAGGGACGGCACCATACGAAGTTAGGATTTTGAATTTCGGAGTAGACCCCCAGCTCATGCCCCGCCGCGCTCGGACGTTAGAGGCGCTACTGCGAACCGAAAATGAAGTATCTGCCTCTCTCGCACATGTATATTCGAACGACAGAGAGGAAGATAGTTCGTTTTTGGTTCGCGGTAGGCCCTCAGGCGTCAACTTTAAAACGAATAGGGTATTTTACTATAAGAGAAATAAAATTCAAAATGTAATAAAAACCAGCCAAGTGCGTCGGAGTCGCACACTGAGGGTTCCGTGCAACTAAAAAACAAATGTGATTTATCAATATATTGATATTTTTGGTAAAATATACTTCATAATAAACATTATCACTTAATTTCAAGTTCATAGGTCGATGGGAAGCTAAAAAATTATATGTGTGACAGACAACACACGGAATGTTCTTTGACTTTCTTCGACCGTCCGCCACGCTCGGACTAAGGTGCTACCAACCGAAAACTAAATATATATGCCTCTCTGTCGCACTTGCATATTCGAGCGCAGAGAGGGAAATACTTCGTTTTCAGATCGTGGTAGGCCCTCTGGTCCGACGGCTCCTATTCCTGGATGGTGCGCGTATCGGAATGTGAAATACCTTTGGCAAAACGGAACAAGTTGTTAAATAGCTTCCATTAATTGGAGAAAATATTACCAACTGTTATTATTATCACGTGAAACACTGAATATTGAAGCAACATCCATAAGGGCCTGTTACATGGTTATTATTATCACGCGATATTCTCATATCACGATCCGTATCACGTGCAATGAATATTGAAGAAAAATCCATACGATTTTGAAAACCACGATAATATTGACACACCAGTATTGTGATAGTATTAAGCGTTTAACAGACCCCATACAATTTTAAAAATCGCGATAAGATTGAGTGTAAAGGGCCCTACTGAATACAATTTGGCGGAGAATAGAGAGCTGCTATCGCGAAACGAAAACGAACGAACATCGTGTATTTCCCTCTGTGTCGCTCGAATTTGCAAGTGCGACAGAGAGGGAGATACACGAACTTCATTTGTTTTTCGCGTTAGCAGCTCTGACTTCGCACCAAAAATACTGACTGGCACATCAATATTTAACAATGCACATCTGAATTGAATTTTAATGAACGATTAGTATTTTAGCTATTGGCTATGTGCACGTCAGAAACGTCAAAGATACTAGCCTTTGCCCGTGACGTCGTTTGCGTAATCTTTTACTCCCAATTCCATATAATTCCATATTTTTATTCCTAATCCAGACTACAGACTATATTTCTATACGATTCGAAGTTTCATCATAATCCATTGTTGTAATGTTTTTATTTTATACATTTTTGTACACTATTTCTTTCGTCGTTTGCATAACTGTCACGAATAAATGTTTTGTTTATTTCTTTCTTATTTATTTCACCCGAGCGAAGCCGGGCTTTCATCTAGTATTCATATATTTCTGAAAATAACGCTGCCTCTATTATAAGGCGACTATAACTGCAATTATAGTTTTTTCGCAAATACAGAGTTTCTACAATTGTTTTGTACGTAGATCTAGATTTTTATGTTGCCCTCGACATCGACAGGCACTCGCTGAAATATTACTGGCAGTCGACATATTCGATTTCCACAATACAAGCCGTTGAAATATCGCTAGATTATCTTCGCATGTTCCTACAATTGGTTCAACCTAAATTGTACTCTAGTTAGATGGAACAGCGTTTGTTCTTCCTGATACACTTTTGAATTAGATATCCGCTTTTAAAATTTACTTGCCTACGGTTGGTTTCTGTAGCAAATCCAACTTAAAGTTTAAGGCTATTAGAGTTGATTTTAATACCGCGCGATAACGTACGAGTAAAATGCTGCTAGCAAGAGTTATATTACCAAATATTTATACTTTGACTTTATCGATATTAATATTTTATTCCACAGACCAGCTGTCGTTTTTACACTAAAATATTAGGCTATTCCGTTATTTACGTGGATGTTCCACATTTACACTTCCATCTATTTTTGGTATAGGAGCCTTAGTATATAGAATGGACCTTCGCCACCTTCGGAGTGAATATAGACTTTATCGTTTTTCGTCGCAAATAAAAGAAGCAGCCTTTAAACATACTAAGAATATGATTTTTATATAAATCTAAAAAAGTTTACGCTTCTGAAAATGTGCTTTCTATGAAGTTATTATTTTTTCCTTTCTCTATAAATTAGGTAAGGCATAATATCGATTAGTTACCCTCCCGGTAATAGAGTCACACTTTCCTTTTTATAGACCTAGCCTTACTGCTTGTAATATTTATTATGTTTCGTTTGGTTTAAGTATTAATGGTGACGTAGAAACCCATTAAAATGATAATTAATTATATCCGCTCCATCATGTTACGTTTGCCGTGTTTATGGAATTTCACTGCTGCATGTGAGTACCAGGTGGCGCAGGACCGGTCATTATGGAAGTCTTTGGGGGAGGCCTATGTCCAGCAGTGTACGTCTTTCGGCTGATATGATGATGATGATGATGTGAGTACCTATACAGATTAGAGATGATCAGTAAAATTGTACCAATTGTATAAAATCGTGCTTAGGAAAGTATTTGAGCCACCATAATCAGGCGTAAGTCATCATTCAGCCGAATGACGTCCACTGCTGGACATAGGCCTCCCACAAAGACTTCCACAATGACCGATCCTGCGCCACCCGCATCCAGCGGACACCCGCGACCCTTACCAGGTCATCAGTCCACCGTGTGGGGGGCCTGCCCACGCTACGCCTTCCGGTACGTGGTCGCCACTCGAGAACCTTTCCGCCCCAACGGCCATCGGTTCTGCGTGCTATGTGCCCCGCCCACTGCCACTTAAGTTTAGCGATTTGAAGGGCTATATCGGTCACTTTGGTTCTGCTGCGGATGGCCTCATTTCTGATGCGATCACGCAGAGAAACTCCCAGCATAGCCCTCTCCATTGCTCTTTGGGTGACTTTCGAAACCTATTCCGTTGCAGCGGGGAGTCAGTCAAGGAGATGTTATTTCTCCTAAACTGTTTTCCGCTGCACTGGAGGATGTGTTCAAGACTCTGGACTGGAGAAGGCTAGGCATCAACATAAACGGCGAGTACATCACTCACCTTCGGTTTGTTGACGATATAGTAGTCTTGGCAGGCGTAAGTAGTTTGTAATTATTGTTATGAACTCGAAATTCCCCCAAGCCAAAATGTGGAGCGAACTTTATGTACATTGAAAATAAACATGACGTTAAAGCGACAAGATACAAAGGTGTTCAGCCCCTTGTGAGGATGACCGTACTTAATCGTTTTAATCAATAATTATGTAACCATTTAGCACTTTCTCGAGTTGAAATTCCGAAGGTAAGTAATAATAATAAGCGTATGGCATTTATTTTTCGAACCGTGAGGTCTTCGAGAAGACAAGTACGGTTGCCAGTTTTTGTTGCACTTTTAGCACCACCCAGGGGTCACGTGTAGGGTAACGGTGGGTACTCCCTACGGACGTAGTGCTACTTCGACCCCCCTTGTCAAGTGAGTGGGCAGATTGACTGTTAGAAGTTCTCAAGCCGCCCGAAGGCCTCTAACCTGGCTTAACGACTGTTGTCGTAGACAGCAACCGGGATCAACGGCTTAACGTGCCTTCCAAAGCACGGGAGCGCTCAGTTAGTAACCACTCAAAGCGGCCACCCATCCAAGAACTGACCTGCCCCCATGTTGCTTAACCTCGCATACCGCACCCGGTACGCCGGCGCCGCAGGGCCACAAGCGCTCCACACCACGAAGGTAAGTATATCGAGAGAAAGAAAAATATAACTAACTATTTTTTTCTCATTCCAGCATCAATAATGTTCAATAACGTTTTAAAGTAAATATAAATCAATAAAGTAGGCATAGTTCTAAAAATAGTTGGATAGTTCTAAACGACATTCTAAATTTATAAATGGCTCTTCTATCGTTCCTTACCGTTGACTATTCAGATTATTTTCAAATTGTTTGCAATAGGGAAGCTGCACCGGCAGTGTATTCAGTTGTTTGGTCAACTGCCATGCTAGACTTGTGCGAGACTAACAGACGGCGTGCCATTAAAAAATACGAATTAAAAAAATTGTCGCTTACGCCAGTATGAAGTTAGATATGTCAGCTTCTACCACAATCTTCATTTATCACACCCACTACAAATTTATTACTACCATTGACATCCTTATACCTTTGATATAAAGTCTGTTATCATTTGATTCTTCATTTTTAGCTTTCTTTCTGTCTGACACACTGGTATGATGCTCTTAGCCACTCTCACACTTATCGCTAATGATACGTTGGAAGAGGATAATAAATCAGCCATAAAACGAGTATTTAATGGACGCACGGAAGCCGTTCCGGTAATCGGCTGCGCATTTATAAGCTTTATCTAACATAATAAATTATAGGGGGCTAAGGCCCAAGAAGTATAGATGAAGTTCACAAGTGGCAAGGCGGCACAGACCAGTTTTTTTTTTATTAAAAATGGGATTGCTCTTGGCCAGCATCTAGCCAGGGGGCAAAGATGAGGCCGACGATGAAGCGAGCTCACCCAGAAGATGCCTATTCACTCGTGCCTTAAAAAGGTCCAGGTTATATTTAACGTATACTAGGTGGCCCATTCAAATCGGTCAGTATGGGAAAGTCTGAAACTATAAGACATACGAAGATTTGTTCTTAGGAACCATGTCATCGATTTTGATAAAAAGAAAAACTGCATTCATACATTTGAAAAAAACACTGTACCCAGCTAGGGAATCGAACCCGGTTGTTTTGAAAAAATAAACTTACACTATTTCTATTCAGATATCGTTTGTGTAGGTCTTAAGTAGTAAATGTCTCTAAGAAACATAATGTCTAAAATGAATAAAATGCATTTTTTTCACATACTTTAATTTATCATAGTAGGTGTTCAAAGTGACCACCGTTACAATATTCAACAAGTTCAGGCATGTAAAATTGTCTCTATGGTTGTTTGTGCCTCTCTACTTGTAAAATCGGTGACATGGTTCCTAAGAACAAATCTTCGTATGTCTTATAGTTTTAGACTTTCCCATACTGACCGATTTGAATGGGCCACCCTGTATACTAACAGGAGACTAGGAGTAAATTTGTGCTAAAATAAAACTGTAGTAAAATAACTGTCACTTTAAAATGTGTATTTTTAGGGTTCCGTACCTCAAAAGGAAAAAACGGAACCCTTATATGATCACTTAGTTGTCCGTTTGTCTGTCTGCCAAGACCCTTTAACTCGGGAACGCGTAGAGGTATCGAGTTGAAATTAAAACCATATACTCAAGTCTTCAGTTCCTTGAAACCTGTGAACAAATCAAACTTCTAGTTTAACGTAAACGTAAAAAAACATACGGTTGTCTTTGCTCCAAAACACGTATAAGTATTTCGACACTCAAGGGAACACACAATTTATAGGGTACTTTCCGTTGACTTAGAACTATAAAATTTGGCAAGTAATATCGTCTTATACTACACGCACAGGGAAAACTCTGAAAACTAATACATTGTAATTAAAACACAAATAATAGTCTTTATTTAAAGTACGTAATCCTTATTGTAGGGAACCCTCGGTGTTCGAGTCCGACTCGCACTTGTCCGGTTTTTTATATGAAGCATGTCTTTCGTCCATTTGATTTGCGATCTTACCTGACAACTTACCGTGTCGCTAATCAATAGAAAGTGTGTTAAAACGTCGACTTTCGTCGTTACAGGTTGCAGATTATGCTTCAGAGGCGCAAGAAATACAAGAACCGCACTATATTAGGATACAAGACGCTCGCCGAGGGAGTTATTAGGATGGATCAGGTATGTTTATGGCTGTGTGGATTTTAATTGTTATTTATAACAATGTGTCACTGTACGCTCATAGTTCCCTTAGGCTGGGTTGCACCAAACCGTCTGTAATCGTATGCTGCGTTCGTCAAAATTTTAATTTTAATGTATGAAAAGTTTGACAAGTTTGTATTGTATGCTGGGATGACAGCTGCCGGCGCCATATTTAACGTTGATCGGTCTGTGATCGTAAGTTGGTGCAACCCAGCCTCAATGTCGTGCTCTAGTTGTAGCTGGTCACATACAGAGTTGAATGGGATTATGAAAAAAAAAATTCAAGTGTGCCAACGGTCGTTTTATTTATTGGTGAAGGCCGCGTCTGCTTTGAAATAAATATCGTCGTGTACATTTGAGCCAAGCCAAGCCTAATCCCAATACGGTCTAGTTTCCCCCTTGGTTTGGAAGGTCAGATGTCATTCGCTTCCGTAAAAACTAGTGCCTACGTTAGGATTAGTTAGCGGCAGGATGCAACGGTACTGGGAATAACGCTAGGATGACGATGATCCTCGTGTACGTTTGACACGGTACATAGTCAACTAGTTAGTTAACTACATAGTAAAGTTGATCTCTCCATATAATATTAACAGTAGTCTTTGCTCTCCATCGGATAGGCGACCGACCCAACCACGCGATAGCTTGCCATCTTGCCTTGTGTGTTTTTCCAACGTCTGTATGCCTTAATATCAGTTGTGCTGATTAACTTGTTTACGTTCTCCCGGGTCTACTAATCGTTTGAATGGGAATATGTACCAAGTCGCTGGCAATAGCTATTTTAAGTCCCTGGTCCGGTAAATATAAACTTTCGTATTTTATCTCGTAAATATTAATGTCCTTGTTTATTTGTATTTATGAGACGGCCGTGATACCAAAGTCGTGTTTTTATACATGTAGTTAGTTTGATGTTTAATTCAATGTTTTTCTTTAGAGTTATCGTTGCGTATTCTATTCTTTCATGACATCAAAACTTTGACTCTTGATTCAATAGCTTTGTTATTGTATAATATGATAATGTCAGTAAAAATAATGTATACTTTTTAAGACGGTATACAAGTTCGTATCATTAATATCAATTACGTGTAAATTGTTAAATATGAATGAATCTTCTTTTTAAAATACAAATACGAACCAGAGATTTGATTATAAATTAATTGTAAAATTATGTAAAATCATCATCATCATCGTCCTAGCGTTATCCCAGTACAGCTGCATCCTGAAGGATGCCCGGGGTCCGCTACCTAATCCCAAGACTTGGCGTAGGCACTAGTTTTTACGGAAGCGACTGCCATCGGACCTTCCAACCCAAGGGGAAAACTAGACCATATTGGGATTAAGCTTGTCAAGTGAGTGGGTAACTTGACTGTTCGAAGTTCTCAAGCCGCCCGAAGGCCTGTAACTTGGTTGGAACAACTCCTGTCGTAGACAGCAGCCGGGATCAACGGCTTAACATACCTTTTAAAGCAGAAGAGCGCTCACCCATCCAAGACCTCACCTGACCCCGGCCGACGTTGCTTAATCTCGCAAGTATGATTAGTATAAATAAAGACATAACGGTGCGCGGGCGCCGCTAGGTCACGAACGCCCATAAATAAATAAAAACAATTGTGTCCTCCTTCTTCTTCTTCTTTGTTTCTGTATTGTCCAAAAAACTACGATAATAAGCATATGTTGTTATATAATGCAGTCCACACTCTGTATACTGCACATTTGATAATACTTATTTATTATACATTCAGTGTGGTAAGGAATTACATTAGATCGTGTTACAATAAAACGTATGTTACATGCCATTAATTCTTCGTGTAATTTGCCTAAATTAAAAATAATCATTCATACGTAAAGGTCTGCCGTAATTATGTGGGTGCACACCGACCGTATGGGTTTGGTACTTAGGCGCCTAAGTGTTAAAAATATGTGAAGACGAATAAGAATACAAACTAATGCGCGATAGTCGTCTGCATAACTAAACAATTCGAAATACTTGAAAAACAAAAACGGTTGAAACTCACTGTGAAGTCACTATTTGCGACATGTTTCTTTGTTTAAGTGTTTATATGTCTCACGTTAGTATCCACCATATCAGCCAAAGGACGTCCACTGCTGGACATAGGCCTCCCCCAAATTCACGGGGGGTATATGCCATAATCGCCACGCTTGGCATGCGGGTTGGCGATCGCAGTATCTTCACCGCACTCCAGGGATGCTGCTGCCCATCCCCCGGTAGTCTTGGTCGTAGTTTTAGGACATACCCGGGTCAAACGTTAGTATAAATGTATGCAATTCGAAACAATAAGAAAACGTATTAGATAAATAATATAATACATTAACCATTACTATAGAATATACGCGAATGTGCTCTTCCGCTGCGTTGTATAATTATGATTACAAGATTACTAAACCACGGGGTGGATAGTATGAAAAGTAATGTCGATATTAAATCAGTTGAAATTTAGTAATGTATACGCGGAATATAATTAATTATTCGTTCGTCTTTACTCCTAAAAATCACTTAATCTATGAACACGAATAAGCTATCTGAATATGATAAGATATTTCGTATCGTTGCACTAATAACTCTAATAAGAGAGAAATTGAGATGCAGAAACAATACCCATTTCGATTCAACAATAATGAATGGCTTCTTAAGCAATCTGAAATCTATACTCATCCACTTCAATAAGTTAACTGACAAACATTCGCTGCTCGCCGTTCGGTAGGTGCAGACCCTCCTTATGTGGGTTATTGAAGGCAATTAGCGAGGCGTTTCATTTGCTTTTAAGAGATGCAATTTGTGTTTCCTTTATTTAAGCCATGAGTACATTGCCATGGTCGGTTGTTCACTGCTCTATATTCACTGCTGTGAGTCATTCTTGTTTCATTATACTTAAGGTCGAAATAATCATGGTCAAAGTTACCATCATGGAAAATGCATCAGTCTTCCACCCCTTTACGTATGTCCTTGCACCTTTAGTAAAAAAAGAAAAAATAATAATGATAGGTAATAATTAATGATAAAGTTTGTTCGCAATAATTTTTCGGTTGGTTTATTTTTAATTCACGGTCAGAAAAAACAGTGTGTACAGGCTCAGCCTAGAAAGGGTTCTTAAGCGATTTTGATAATCGCTGCTAGAATAAGACCTCATTTGGAGACCGATTATATCATCATTTAAAAGCGGAAATAAAGTTGTAAAACTTTAGGAGTCAATTTGTTAAAACAAGTCGATTATCTCAAATGAAAGCAAGGTATAAATTACGTTATTAATATTCTGTAGCTGTCTGTGAGCTACGGTAGATGGTAGCTTAGTGGGTCAAGCATGCGGCTGCCAAGTTAGCTTTTTGGTGAAGGAAAGTATCGTTTGGAAACCAGCATCAATCTGCGAAGAAACAAAGGTGTATATGAAGATCCAATCGCACTGGGCCAGCGTGGGGACTAGTGGCCCTTCTCTGTCATCTATCATCAGCAGTGGGACATATCGACTGATGATGATGATGATGAGAATCAGGATAGGTACTGTATCTAATTACTGACCTATTTTATGTAAAAAATTCCAGGTATTGCAGCGCTCCATGGATATGGAGCTGGAGTTAACAGGAGTGGGCTGCAAGGGTGGCGCCGCGGCAGGCCAGCCCGTGGCCCGGCTGTCCATCACCGGGCTCGCGTCCACGCCGGTAGACCACGACACCAAGAACAACAACACCCTGCTCATCACCGGTGAGTGCACTGAGCCTAACACTTCTTCTGAAACTGAGACACAAGTGTCCAAGGACCAAGCGCGCGGGCTCCACGCAGCTTGGTGTGACAAAGCTGATAACGCTATGTGCATTCTAACTACCACAGGCACGGGCCTGTGGTAGTTAGAGGCGGAAGCGGGGCGGAGCATCATGCACACGGGTGCATGATGCTCCGCCCCGCTTCCGCATTCGATACGAGAGGGCCTTAAACCTACGAGTATGATACGCAGACGACAACAGTAAGGCCTGAATCACACTGGCGCCAGGCCGCACCAGTCTGTGAGAGGCTTAAGGTCCGCAAACCTTTGATTTGCGTGTCACAATGCCAGCATATCACTTTCGGTAGTTTTCTGTCACATTATTTTTACATTAAAGAAATAAAAATAGACCGTAACTTAGACGCCGCAAAGCAGCTCCGTCCTGCCTTATTCGTTACGTAGTAACTTGTATTTATTCTATGATCAAGTATGATTTCCTCATACAAGAGAACATCTAAGGAAAGAGACCATGGAAGGGAAGGCACCACTTGTGGCTAATGAATCTTCACTTAATTCAACCGTTAATGGTACGGTTATAACCGAATATGTATATGCCTCGCTTCTGTGTCGTAAGTCCGTATAGCGCTCATGATAACCGACCTCCTGCAGGACTTTATTTTTACTAACAGTATATTCCTTTCAGAACGAGGCTACTCAGATGAGGAGGAGGAAGGTGAATTCAGTTCCGTGGAGGAGGCGGACGAAATGACGTACGGTGCGCCGGCCCGGCGGCGGACGCATCGACAGCTCACGTTTAACAAGGCGGATCTTTCCTATACTAAGGTAACTCTTAGCAGACAATTTGTATATGTCGTACAGGACTCAGGTTTTAGGCACTGGTGTAATGATGGGGCTCGACGCACGCCCTTGTGTGGTGACTCTGCACCGCGGCAACAGCGGTAACGGTGCGTTTTACGTGGGATCGAGCGATCAAAGCGAGGTAGTGTTGTGTTGTGACTTAAAGCTCGTCGGAGTCTTGAACTCTCGAGCCGTTAAAGCTAAGATTAACCTTTATTACACACTCTAGTTAACCCTGATGGCTAGATTCATTAAGACTCGGGCGAACTAACTCACAACACTAGAGCTAGGTCTCTCGCACCCAGCGTACCGTTACCGCAGATGCAACCGCTTGAAGTCGTAGTCAAGTTCTTACTCCTTGCTTTAATGATGGCTAGAATCGTTAAAGGTGTAGGGTTCCGTAGTTGCCCAATGAACTTTATTAAAAATATTAAATAATAACAATCAAAAGGAAATACCTTCGCAGCGTTTCATACGTCTTTTACTAAGAAAGAAAGACATTACGATAACTCAAAAATAAGGGTTCCTAGTTTTTTTTTTTATGATTGGCTGACCAGCGATTGGCCTTAGTCTCACCTGATGGAGAGCAATGACAAAGCCTAAGATGTTGCTCACTGATTCAGTAATAGCCTATTCAGTAATTCATAGATGACTACAGAAGCCTAAAAAGAGATAAATTACGGGGTCTTTCAATCGATGGCAGAACATATTTCAACGGTTTTTAGAATTAACCAGGAATAATTACGTAATAATTGTGTTTCGCTTGGCAATAAAAACTTAAGGCCTCTGTTCACACAAACGAGACTCGCATGCGAGTTTTATTACAGACTACAGTGCGGGCTACCGGTATAATAAGTTCAATCGTTGTGCCTAGCTAGCACGATAGCTTATACCGTTACGTTATATAACTAAAAAGTGCCGTCACGTCACGATAAGCTACCGTGCTAGCTAGGCTGTTAAATTCAAATTCAAATAGTTTATTCTTAGAACATGGTTCCATACACATAATTACAATTAAATCAAAAGGTTAGTAACAATAATGATACTTAGAACTATGTTAGTAAGCAAAGTATAAATAGAAAGTCATAAATTTAAAATTACAATTAATTAAATCGTTTCTTATTTTATTAAATTACCTTATACACCGTGTGGCCGGCGTGGTGTAGAGCTGCATCCATCGCCGCAGTATCGGGGAGTCCCACCTCTCGGCCAGCGTTTGTAGGATGGTGTTCGTGGAGCCGCGCACTCGTCTCGTCTTCGAGGCGGCCCGCTTTCTGATTACGGCGTGAAAGCCGTCAATTTGCCGCTCCGCAAACATCGCGGTGGCGCTGCAAGTGCCTCGGCAGCCTGACCAGCACCCTACACGCATCATTATACTCGACGCGCAGGGCGCTGTATGTACTATCGACAAAACGAACGCATAACCACCTTAAAGGCGCGTTTAGGAAGCCATTCATTATTGTTGAATCGAAATGGGTATTGTTTCTGCATTTCAATTTCTCTCTTATTACAGTTATTAGTACAACGATACAAAATATCTTATCATATTCAGATAGCTTATTCGTGTTCATAGATTAAGTGATTTTTAGGAGTAAAGACGAACGAATAATTAATTATATTCCGCGTATACATTACTAAATTTCAACTGATTTAATATCGACATTACTTTTCATACTATCCACCCGGTGGTTTAGTAATCTTGTAATCATAATCATACAACGCAGAGGAAGAGCTCATTCACGTATATTCTATTGTTTTTTTTATTATATTATATTATTTAATCTAATACAATTATCTTTCATGTTTCGAATTGGATACATTTATACCAACGTTTGACCCGGGTATGCCCTAAAACTACGACCAAGACCACCGGGGGATGGGCAGCAGCATCCCTGGAGTGCGGTGAAGATACTGCGATCGCCAACCCGCATGCCAAGCGTGGCGATTATGGCATATACCCCCCGTGAATATGGGGGAGGCTTATGTCCAGCAGTGGACGTTCTTTGGCTGATATGGTGGTGGTGGTGGGTAACATCTGCCCGATTTTTGTCAGCCGTCGTCCACCAATGAAATTCGGGGGGGGGGGGGAAACAATTTCTTTTGAGGATTTTTTGTAATATTGCGTCACAATGTAAACAGAAGTCCAGTAGGAATAACAGCACAGTTTAGTATAATTCTAAATTGTATCACGGCTTGATTTAACAAAATGACAGGTAGGCATAATGTCATCTGTCAAGATATCACGGTACAAATAAAAAAATGGTCGCGGTTCAAAGGTTCGAAAGCGAGATTGCATAATTATTAAAATGTTAAATTCTGACTTTTCGACATTTATAACCGACTTCAAAAAAAGGAGGAGGTTCTCATTTCGTCGGGATTTTTTACAGTACTTACTCCTACCGCTTTTCTGATCGCGGGAAGTATTCATTTAATCATGTATACGTAAATTAACAAATATGTATCGGGGAGGGACATCGTTTCTAATTGGTCAAGAAAATTAGGGGCGTGGATAGTTTAAATCGCCGCTGCTAAGCGAAACTGTTTTCGAAATGGTCATGCCTGGATTTTGCTGATAGTACGTTGCGTAATGGTTGCGTATGTCTAACCCATGTTTAGCCCGCATACGAGTCTCGTACGTGTGTTTTCTTTTACACATAAATGAGAAGCCTGCCTAACTTTTCGTAGTCAGGCTGATAATTTCTAATATATGATTGATAAGTGAATATATTCGTGTTCTCATTAATTTTAAAATATGTAGTTGATAAAAGTTAGAATAATATTGTTAGGAAGAACGGTAACATTTTTATACATTCTTTATAGTATTTATTTTCACTATAAACTGTATATTAGTGATTCCAATTATTATGTAAAAGGGCTGAATTGCATGAAAACAGTAACAACGTAAATAAAGCTTCCTTAGGAATATTTTCTATTATATAAATAGAGTTTATGTCAATTTTATAATTGTTATTACATATATACTAAGATATTTTTAATTGCATGATTATTGTGTAACAATTAATTACTTCTTTTGTTTCTTCAAATATTTTAGCTACGGTACTTAAACGATCGGTGTAAAAAAATCTAAATTGTACGCTACATATATGATTTTAAAGCATATTGTCGCTTAGCTTAGCCGTAACATAGTCGTTGCTTGCACGCAGCTGTCGCGTTCACGAGACTTGAGCTTCATGGAGCGCGAGCGAGAGAGACAGAGCTATATGCGCTCCAAGGCGGACAGAGACAGCGACAGTGAGCTGGAAAACGCGGCCGCCAAGCGCAAGGGCAGCCGCGGCAAGCTCGCGGTGAGCGCGAGATTGAGCCTTGCTGCTATAAGAATAGAGACAATTTTCCGTTGAACTCACTTTACTTTATCAATATACTATATTGAGGTGGTCAATAGCATTTTATTATTATTATTTATTTATCAAAACAATTGACAAAAACAAATTGTGCTAGTGTAGCTTTCGCTACGAGTATTATAGGGCCATAAATCACCTTTCGCTTGCACTCGCTGTCTGTCACACTTTAATAATGCTGTATTAGAGTGAGCGAGATACAGCTAGTGCCAACAAGTTTATTTTGGCCCTATAATAATTGCTTAAACATTTATTCATGTATGTTATTGTACCACTTCGATATATGAATAGCATGCACCTGTCACTTCTAGTATTGACTTACTGAGTAGCCTCTGGGGCAGCATATACCACAAAACTTTATGAGCGTACACTTTGACAAAATAGTCCACTTTTTCTATGAGAAATTGTAAAATTTTGTCGACTTGTAAAGTTTTGTGGTATAGGGGCCTGGTCCCTTGGAGACATTGATCAAGAGCGTCGTCAGCCGATGGCCCAGAGGAAGACAAAGGGGAGGTCTCTGTACAGTCTAGAGCATTTTGAATATCTACCCCACCTCCCCAAGATATTGCCCCTTGATCGATATCAACTGTTTGTGTTGCATGTAAAGACATCTTTAGGAAGCTCGTATCTGAAGATGGAACGTTTTGAGCCCTTTCCTTGCAAATGTTTTAGTGAGAAGTTCGCGTGCCAATATATTGAACAAATTGAGCTATGGGATAAATGAATTTGAATTCTAAATTAACGGAATTAAGGTTTAATATGCCTTTGCACGAAACGAGCTCTCTTTTTTTTACTCGATGCCTTAATTCTTATTGATTTGAAGTTGTTTCTATTCTGATACTACGAGTTTTTTTTCATTTGTGTTAGTAGTATGATTTAGCTTACTTTGTTATTAGTTTTTGTGGTAGTAAGTAGATACCGTTGCGCATGCTATTTTGAAAACTGTAACAATGTACAGTCAACTTTCCGTCGTAACCCAGTGGAAATCGACATTAAATTCACAGCGAGCTCAAGTTTTTGGATTAACACTACTCTAAACGATCCATACAACATACTAAGAAACCAGAACTATAACGTGCTTTACGATTTTAGCCTTCTTTAGTGTCAATTTCTAACTGAAGTGGCAGTGGGCGGGGCACACAGCACGTAGAACCGATGGCAGTTGGGGCAGAAAGGTTCTCGAGTGGCGACCACGTATCTGAAATGTGGACTGACGACCTGGTAAAGGTCACGGGAGTCCGCTGGATGCGGGCGGCTCAGGAGGCAGTCCTTCAGCTGATATGATGATGAATGTCGATTTCTACTAGGTTACTCGTATCAGTTGATTTTTATCTTATGTGTGTTTTGTATGCACTGATTTATTTTACTTCATATCGTAGCGCGGCTTTGGAAGGCACGTTAAGCCGTTGATCCCGGTTACTGTCTACGATAGCAGTCGTTAAGCCAAGTTAGAGGCCTCCGGGCGGCTTGAGAACTTTTAACAGTCAAGTTGCCCACTCACTTGACAAGCCTAATCCCAATAAGGTCTAGTTTCCCCCTCGGGTTGGAAGGTCATATGGCAGTTGCTTCCGTAAAAACTAGTGCCTACGCCAATTCTTGGGATTAGGTAGCGGACCCCAGGCATCCTTCAGGATGCAACTGTACTGGGAATAACGCTAGGAGGATGATGATGATCGTAGCGCGGCTTATAAAGTAGGTCGCAACGTAAGCTGAAAAATGTACAGTATTAAGACTGTGCAAGTGTATAAGTTATGACCTTACTATACCATATTCATTGTATACCTGTACAATATATGTAAACAAATCACATTTCAGCATTTACAATACTTTTAATTAACTTCATGTTCATGACTTCGGATGGTCACGTTGTAAAACGATCCATTTGCGGCAGACTTCTGACTATTTAGGTTTTTTAAGATAAAATCTATGGAAATAATTTTATGATTTATTTTTAAGTTCATCATAATCATCACTATCATATATGATTTTATTGATTAGGCCATTATCGATTAATACATGCTGATATTTATTCTTAAACCGATATCGTGATGAGTTTTAGTAATTCAAACCATTAGGGTAATGTATTTCTTGCTTTTATCAACCTGAAGTTGTCCCTTTAAAATACTCAAATGTGATTTATTTACATGAATTGTACTGGTATAATAAATATGGTATAATTAACAAATTTTGTTACACAACTTCAAACTAAATTGAATCTTACAGCGAGATATTAAATCTAAACGTATCGGATCTCGTTCTTAACCCAGGCTGTCCTCCCGCCTTATCAGTGCAAACTCTAAAAGAATCTTATGTAGATCTTTGTTATCGAATTTCGAAAGTCAAGGTAGTCCTCATGACCGTAACCACACTCGTAATGTTTTCATACTCGGTAGCTTATCTACTAGATTAGATACAGGTAGTTTTAAAAATCAGATCAGTAATTGCAAGCGCATTATGGAGGTAACTAGTTTTTTGACGTTCCCAAAATATAAATATCTGATACTTGTATTAAAGATTACATGCATGATCAATTGATCAGATTAACGATCATTATAACATCTAAAAGTTTCTGTTGTATTGCCCTGTAGTATGGTACGAGTATATTAAGAACTCGGTAACCTTAGAATTTGGTAATTGAAAACTGGTAGTTCGGGAGTGTGTGGGGATTTGAGAATGAGTGATTTTTCTGTGTACAATAAGTGTTCCGTTTTTACCAATTTTTATACAGAACTCTAAAAGGCGCCGATGTGGTTTTCAAAAATGATGTGTTTGAATTATATGTGTTTTCTTTTAAAATCTTTTATGAAGTGTTATTGTGATGTCTCTGCATGAAAACCGGTGGAGTTATACTGTACCCTTATGTGCCTATTTAAAAAATTACCTTTGTAAAAGAAAGAAAATAGTTTTAACACACTATGTTATTGAAAATGCTCAAAGTATGTACAATGAAATATGCAAGCATTTATTCATATATGCAACCACATGTATGTAATGTTTCAATCGATGCAAGAATCACTTATAAAATTAATGCAAATCTATCACAGTTTTCTGTCTTATAATGGTGATAACCATTGTGAACTCTATCTATAACTTAAGCATGTTACACCCAATGTCTCCTACCTGTTGCGACCAAGGTACCTTATGTTGCAGCAACGCAACTTGAAGCAGAAGTTCGCGGCGCTGTTGCGGCGGTTCAGAGTGCCCGAGGAGATGGGGGAACGTGGCGCGGCGCGGGATACCCACCACGCGCAGAGGGATATAGATGAACTGTTTCAGGTAAGACTTCACAGGTTCTCTAGGAGAGGGAGGAGAGAAACTTTACTATACTATGTTGTTTACGTCTAGATGAACCGTTTCAGGCAAGTAAAGATGATTCTTCATTGTGTGAAAATTATTTCCAGCTATTTATTTGCCAAAAGTTCAGCAGATTGTGTGACCTAGTTTCCACCACTTCGTTTTTATGAATGCATACGCGCATACCACGTATTAATGAAACAAGTTAATGCGACAAACGAAGCGCTAGACACCGTTTTTACAACACCTAAGACTCAAGATTTCGGCCAGTCAAATCTGGTGGTTATCAGTGCATATTCCTTTTTATTTCTCTAGGGGACAGTGAGACGTAAGAAAGGAATCAGGGCACATTTTACCAGCTTCTAACTATTCACCCATTTGTCTGTGAAGTGTGCAAGCATCAAGCATTCGTGATAAATTCCTCTTTATTGTTCAGGAGTTAGAGTCCCTATCTTGCGGTGAGGGCGAAGACTCCGGCCCAGACCAGATGGACACAATCAGCATCGGCTCCACGCCCAAGCCTTCGCTTCGGCCGTTCTTCAGCAGTTCCCGTAGTCTCGCCAACCAGGAGCACCACAGGCATTCCAACGGTATTTGATTGGTTATTCTTTGTGAAGTTTTGTTTCGTTTAATAACGGCTCTTGGTCTAATAATACAGGCATAATTATCGTGCTAGCTTCTGAAGCTCTATTTGCGGGCTACTGAGTACCGATGTTCGATGAGTTTGACCAAAACCAGCAATGTAATGACAAAACGCACGAAAGTTTTTACACGTAGGTAAAAACCTTTACGTCTCTCTTGTATTTTTATATTGTATAGTGGACTTCAAGGATACTCATATATGTATGCCTTTAAAATCAAGCCCGTACTCCCAAAAGGGTCTCATTAAATTCAATGTTCAGTACCGTTACTATGGAAAAAATGAGTTGTGATGATGACATTGTTATAATACTTATAAACTTATAATGTACGAAATGGTTAAAAATATCTTTGAGGTAGATTTTGTCTCACGAAAGTGGGTAAATAATAGTGTTTTAGAAGCTTGCTTGGCTTCGGGTGACACTGGGTACTCCCATGTTTACACACACAGTTATCAACCCCTTTCCGCCAAATAGAAAATCTGTATCATTACTATGGATCCAACGGACCACCCGGAAAAAAATATTTCTTGTGTGAACGTTTGCCGATTGTTTGTATCGTAATTAGTATTTTTTTTAAAGAAGCTTGTCATTATTACTCCAAGAGCCGACTTTGAATAAATTACAGTATTTTTGCAGTCGAAAATAATTACCTTGCCTGACCATCCTACGGCATATACGATAGTGCAATTTGACGCTTACATTATGATTTGCATTGCAATAGTAATAGAGCAATCATACATACTTAATATACATTATACATATATGTTGAATATTATACATACATTGTTTTGTTTGTAACGCTGTGTGCATAGTGTTTTAGCATGTGAGTGTGAGATGGACTAACATACATTATATGAGCACGGTTTCAATCATAAACGTCATATAATAACATCAATAACTATATTTCATTTTCATGTGACAAAAACTATAGATTAACTGATACTCAATTCACATAGACATGAGAAGAGAATGCTGTTTGTAATTTGAAAGGTATTTAATTATCTAGTACTCGTAGTATCTAAGTACCGCTTTATTTACGGTTAGTACCTAAACTCAGTGATAGAATATTTTTTTAGAAGCGCTTTCGAATCGTCAGTAAAAACATTATACTTTCTTCAGAAGACAAGTTAGTCTACGGTTTTTTTCGAATTGTATAGAAAAAAAAACATCTTACGCCCCCCTATGCGGGGTCCATCTCACACGCACTCCTGGCATGCGCAGTGATCCGGCACGCGAGCCTCGCCTCCGCGCAGCTGAGCGGCGAGCGTCTCGCCGTTACCGTCCCGCTCACAGGTAATTAGGACTCTCACACCGTGGTGTAGGGTCTATTTTCGCAAAGCGGATCCTTAGGGTTGGCACATGAATTTAACGACATTTTTCTTAACGAACGTTTTTTAATGTTTGCCCTTTTCTAGAAAACACAAACGTGACACATGTAAACAAACTAAGTTTTACAGTATTTTAGTTAACATAGATATAGGTGAAAAACTTAGTGAAGCCTCTTGTATCCAGTTGTGGCGTGTTTTAACAATATATTAGCGTAATCGTCTTTGACGTTATTCTTAACTACGAGGGCTGTGTTGACCATTTGGATCTCGTCTGCAAACAAATAATCTGATTTTATAGGTCAATGAATACAAAAAAAACTTAAAAAATCAGACTTTAATACTTATGAGTAATTAAACCAAATTATCGAAACATAAAAATCTAAACTATTAAATAATTAATCTATCGTTTAGTTCATCTATTAGGATGCTTCTGTCTTTTGTCTATTTTCTCACTATACTCATTCCGCTTCTATTTATCTTCACCGGCTTGGTTTACCAATGGACTAGACTAGGTATTCCTATACCTACAGTCAATTTGTATCCCAAACTGGTCAATATTTAGCACGAGCATGGGTTTTGTTTGTATTTTTGAGTTGTTTTAAAACTTTGTGTATTCCGCTTCTTTTCTTCAGGTACCTAAGCTCATTGATTTTACACGGTTTCTTGAAAATGATGTGTTCTTTTTGAACTACAAATATCTAAAACAATATATCCTATAAAAAATTACAGTTCTGTAAATACCTGAGAGCCAGGATTACCTAAGTTACATTCAGCGTCACGCCATTTGTTTTAAATTGGCTATGTACCTAATTGCAAAAAATAACACAGTGACGGACCAACGAACAGACAGACACTGAAATTACAAAATTCCTCACTTTTCCGTTATGGTACAAGATTGTATTACAGGAGTTTAGGTCTGTCTGGTGCTCAGATACTCTTGTACAACCGATCCTCTGGACGGGGTATTATCATAATGTTTGTTGTGTGTAGAATCGGAGACGGTGCGAAGCTCGGCGGGCGACGAGCGCGGCAGCGAAGGGAATAGCGACGGTGACATCACTGCTGACGCGCCTGTTTCTGGCGCGTCGGTATCCAGCTCGCCACCCAATGATACCAAGGTAAGATCCCGTGCTACATACCCACAACACTAGCACTATAAGATACCAAGGTAAGATCCCGTGCTACATACCCACAACACTAGCACTATAAGATACCAAGGTAAGATCCCGTGCTACATACCCACAACACTAGTACTATAAGATACCAAGGTAAGATCCCGTGCTACATACACACAACACTAGCACTATAAGATACCAAGGTAAGATCACGTGCTACATACCCACAACACTAGCACTATAAGATACCAAGGTAAGATCCCGTGCTACATACCCACAACACTAGTACTATAAGATACCAAGGTAAGATCCCGTGCTACATACCCACAACACTAGCACTATAAGTCCGCGGACTGGACGCCAGCGGGCTGCGGGGCGGGCAGCGAGGAGGCGCGAGCGACGCGATCACAATGCCATTTTCAGCCGATCTACGCCACAACCATGGGCCGCCCGCATCCAGCGGACTCCCGCGACCTTAACCAGGTCATCAGCCCACCTCGTGGGGAGCCTTCCCAATCACACTGTATAGACTTGAATAAGCCAGTCCTGGCCGACAGCGGCGCGAGTCCATTGTTCTCGCGCTGCCCCGCTGCTCGCTGGCGTCGACTCAGCGCCCTAAGTAACAATACCCACCGCGACCACCAGTAGAATGCACAAGTACTATATAGAACTAGTGCTCACGCAGAGACGTAATAGCGTCGTAATAATTATCCAAGGACATGCATCATCAATAGGACTACGTACTACTAATTTTACTACAACCACGTCCACTCTAACCATAGGTGTCCGGCTGAAGAGAGCGGTGTTTTGAGCGGCGTAGTTATGACTCCATGCCATGCTGTAGTCAATAAAGTATTTACCAGGTATTGCAACTTACATACGCTCACTATCACAGAATTCTACTCGTACAAATTGATTGCGCAACTTAACAACTGTCTTCTAACAACCGAATACTACAAGCTAGTTTTAAAATGGCAGACCTTTCAATCTCAACACTTATTTGACAGGAGGACAAGCGCTCTCGCCTATTCCGAAGCGCAACGAGCGGCGGCAACCTCACCCCAGGCGGAGCCACGCGCAAGAAGAACTCTCTCGCGGCCTCAGACCGGCCTCTGTCGGCTCATGAGCTGCTCGTCCAGAGCCCTACCACACTAGAGGTATGCTCCACTCGAGTACTGTCCTGGATAGAAACCTCAGCCTAAGTGGAGTCTATCGAAAGAAGAACTCTTTCGCGGCCACTGTCTGCTCGTACAGAGTCCTACCACACTAGACATGTTCCACTCCAGTACTGTCCTAGAGTGGAACTTTAGTCTAAGTGGAGTCTATCGCAAGAAGAACTCTCCCGCGGCAACAGACCGGCCGCTATCGATCCTCGAGCTGTTTTACAAAGCCCTCTTACATCATCATTACCATTTTTAGCGTGTACTCACTCATAAGCCTCTTTTCGAGTACGCCATTCTTTCTCAAGGCCAGGAGCTAACACTATACAGTAACGCGAGATCTTAATGTTGTCAATCCATCGAGCTGGTGGACGACCAACGCATCTTTGTGGCCGCTAATACGTTAGCATTTTGATCCTCCTGCCATCAGTTTGCCTGACAAGGGTATTTATGCTGCTATTGCTTATGTAACCCATGTGGGCCACGTGAAAATTAAACGAGTTGCTCTCTTCTAGCCCCGTCGGACTATGCTCGAGCAAATCAGTCGTCTGCTCGGCGATGACGCGCCTCTTCCCGAATGCGTGGCGGTTGCTACGCCTGCTGCGGCCAATGCCCTTCACACGTTAGGCGTGCCGACTATCGTCACGCCAGCTCCGCACGCTCCAGACGCGCGCCCATTGTTGCAGGCACTGTACGCGAGGGCTGGGAAGCAGTGAGTATATTCAACAAGTATATTCCTCTAGCGTTTTTGAATCCTGGTAGAGGTGTTTTATACTAGCCTCACAGGAGTGACAACAGCCATCAACAACATTGCGCATCACGAAGGGCGTACCTGACTATTGTTGCAGGCGCTGTGAGGGCCGGGAAACAGGAGTATACTTCTCTGGCGTTCCTAGATCCTGGTAGAAGTGTCTTACACTCGCTTCACCCGAGTGACCTGATGCGGCCGGTGGTCATTTCACGTGTTAGGTGTAATCAGCCTGGAGACGCGCGCCAATCGTTGCAGGCGCTGTATGCGAGGGCTGAGAAACAGTTAGTATACCTAGCTACTCTTCTGGTACCCTGGTTCACTAGCGTCGCCGGAGTGGAAGCGGCTACGCCTTTTTTTGTCAATGCGTTAGACATACTTATCATAATATCATATCACCCTTATTGCAACCATGGTATTTACATAAGGTCTTAAAAATTAATACAGTGTCACACGGGCCCTGGTAGGACATAGCAAATTTATATAAACTATTTCATAATATTTATACTAATTAAATAAGTAAATAATAATGTCAAGTTCATTAAATCTAAAACATGCATATTAAATTGAGATAGTGTCATTCACAAACTCTTCGACAGCATAGTAAATTTTTTTTTATAGTAGGTTTCTTAAATTAGTACGAAAAGTTTTGTCTTTTCTACATTGACTATGTTCTTAGGTAGCTTATTATAAATCAAAACAGACCGGTAGTAGGGGCTACTCTTAAACATTTGTAGTCTAGGTTCTGGAGGAAAGACTAGTTTATCTTGCCTTCGGGCACTTGCGACATCTTTGTACAGACCTTTATGCTTTCTTACGAACATTGCCATCTCTAACTTAAGGGAGTGTTAAGATTTGCAGACTCGCAAAGTATGGTCGGCAGCTCGTTCTTTTTGGAATATTAGGTATTATACGTATACATGTTTTTGGCCACTAAATAGTTTTCTAGTCTCTGAGCTATGGCCCCATAAAATTATGCCATATTGCAGCCAAGAATTTGCATAGGCATAATATGCAGTTTTGGCACAATTTGTCGTGGTGTTCGATTTTAAGATCCGTAGTGCGTATGTAAACCGCGATAACTTAGATTTTATGTTTGATATGTGGATTTGCCAATTGAGGTTGGTATCGATTGTAATACCTAGGAGCGGAAAACTCTTGACTTCTTCAACGTTCAGCAGATTGGTTACTTCGGTTAAGTCTAAGGATTGTTTTTGATGCGTTCTAAACTCGTAGTGACGCTCCATCGCTCCTGACACTCGCCCTTTGTTGCCAGCGCTGTTGCGAGGACTGGAAGGCATTGAGTACTCTTTTGGTATTCTGGTGTCCTGGTAGTCGCGTATAAATCCATGGGACTACTTAGTAATAGAAACCGCGACTGGAAGTTAATTCCAGAACTGAAGAAGTGATTGCGAAGCGTTAGCTCCTTTTTTTTTCTCAAGAGTAGTGTGATATGTGTTAGGAGCGTTCGTGGCCCAGCGGCGTCCGCGTACCGCGTGCGGTATGCGAGGTTAAGCAATGTCGGGCGAGGTCAGTCCTTGGATGGGTGACCGCTTTGAGTGGTTAGTAACTGAGCGCTCCCGTGCTTTGGAAGGCACGTTAAGCCGTTGATCCCGGATGCTGTCTATGAAAGCAGTCGTTAAGCCAAGTTAGAGGCCTCCGGGCTTGAGAACCTCTAACAGTCAAGTTGCCCACTTACTTGACAAGCCCAATCCCAATAAGGTCTAGTTTACCCGTTGGGTTGGAAGGTCAGATGGCAGTCGCTTCCGTAAAAACCTTTTCTCAAGGTAAGTCTAAAGGTCGTGGAAGTTTTTGTCAAACGCTATTCGAAGGATTCAGTAATAAAAAGACTAGGGGTCTACACCGGGTGATGTAATGTTGTATGTCCTTTACACGCCTCGCGCTAGATGTGCCCCGGAATGGGGTCCCTACTGGCCTATGATTACGAACATAACAGGAACATATCCGAGCATTTTTGAGAAATGTAGTATTAAGTAACAGTTGTTGCATCATGTTCCCCTGGTATTGACATTCCTATGTTGTGCAGGAGCGGGCGCCGCGGCTGCATCCGCGTGGTGGTGGCGGGCGGCGACGGCGCGGCGGCGGCGGCGCTGCGCGCGCACGCCGAGCTGGCCGCGCGCCGCCCGCACGACGCGCCCAACATACGGTTCCACATCGTGCCCATAGGTTGGTACCGTCCCTACGCAGTTGAACGTTAGTGAACCTTATTGCTAGGAGTGTCGTTGTTTCTACACAAGCTGGGTTGCAGAGCGGTTCCATCAACACCAAGTGAGCAACATCTTAGGCGTTGTCATCGCTTTCCATCAGGTGAGACTAAGGCTGGGTTGCGCCGGCAGCTGTCATCCCATAGAAACTTGTCAAACTTTCCATACATTGTTTTTTACGAACACAGCTTACGATTACAGACGGTTTGGAGCAACCCAGCCTAAGGCTAATAGCTGGTCAGTCAATCATAAAAAAAAACCATAAACACTGGCAAATATTCTTAAATTATTAAAAAATAGCAATGTAAGTAACATGTGTATTGTGTATGCAGGTGGAGTGACGGTGGCGCGACACCTGGCGGGCTCGGACCCGGCGTACGGCGCGCTGTTCGGCGACGCGTGGGCCGCGTGCTGCGAGCGCGCCGCGGAGGGCAGCGCGCCCGACCAGGCCGAGATGTCCTCGCGGATAGCCAGGTATGCTTCTAATCATTTCACTTGACCGAATTGTATCAAATTAGGCCGTTCAATAAGCGACATTACTGTCCAAGCAAGAAGGCTAAAAGCATAATAGCAGTTTTTTAAAAGTTGGACATATTAAATAATTTTATCTTTATCTACTTCGTGGACACTCGGGGAGTTACGGCGCGCTGTTCGGATAACCGAGAAGTGTATTATGATGGCGGCTATAACGTGATAAACTTAAAAACTACACCGACGAATTGAGAAATTTCTCCTTTTCGAAGTCAGTTAAATAGACATGCCACCTTAACTACGAACAAAAGTTAATGTAGGAACGTTGCTGCACAGGTACCTGAACAGCATCGGGCCAGTAAACAACGTGCCCATCGGGGAAGCCATGGTGGCATACCGAGAGCGATCAGGCGACGAAGACGCCAGCCAGACCTTCGTGCCCTTCATCGCGGTAAGTTTGCCAGTCTCTGTGTAAACTTTCGCCTGAGATAAAGTTTTTTTTTTGTTGTAATTGGGAAGTTTTTTTATTGAACTTGATAGAAAGTTAAGACAATGTCTAAGATGGAACACGCTCACTCAGAAGATGCTTATTCACTCTTACTTTGAAGAAATCGAGGTCATATACTTCCGGAAATAGTGCGAATCAGAAATGATTTCTTAAAACCGCGAGGTGCGGCATGGAGGGAACTGGACTACATTTGGGTGGAATCCCATACGGCGCCTTGTACTCCGATAAAGAAAAGTCGAAGGGGGAATAAGGTCATGAAGCTCAGCAGGACACTATAAAATACAACCTATAAAAAATTGACAGACTGGTGAACCTCCGCCGATGCTCCAAACTTTTTGGGTTGAGGATCTGTGCATCTGCGTCAGCTTATGTCCTGCTTAAACACATCCAGAAGAAGGCTCATAGTCACCTATACTAGGAGTTTCTCTGTGCGATCGCATCAGAAATGAGGCCATCCGCATTAAAACACAAGTAACCGATATAGCCCTCTGAATCGCAAAACTTTTGTGGCATTGGGCGGGGCACATTGCACGTAGAATCGATGGCCGTTGGGGCGGTGCGGTTCTCGAGTGGCGTGACCCGCAACAAAGTGGACTGATGACCTGGTAAAGGCCGCGGGAGTCCGTTGGATGCGGGTGGCGCAGGACCTGCCATTCTCGCATCTTTTATATAAGCTAAAATTAGATAGGTCTAAACTTGTGAGTCGGTCAATGCTTCTATGGATTTAAATTCTCCCGACAGTAACTTTACTCTCCGTTGCAGGAGGTCCGCGTGGGCTGCAGCGAGGGTGGCGTGTCGTCGCTGGAGCTGGAGGAGGGCGGGTCCCCGCCCGCGCGGCCCTCGCCGCCCGCCACGCCGGCGCCGCTCGACCTGCAGCCGCCGCTGCTCGCGCGCGAGCCACTCGAGCTTCAACTCGACTACTGGCTGGTGAGTTAGTACGTGGGCTGCCGCGAGGGCTGCGTGTCCTCGCTGGAGTCGGAGGAGGGCGGGTCCCCGTGCTGGGTTATTTTTGGGCACAAATTCCTCCTCCCTTCCAAATGTGGAACCTACCGCCGGCTACACGGTTGTAAACACCAAGGCTCCACCGATGTCACCTCTGTGGAATGGGCGTGATGTCAACCGTATAGCCACACCTTAACAGAGCATCCCGTCATTCGGACTCGTTTAAGGCTCCACCGAATTCACACCTGTGGATTGGGCGATTTGGGCGTGATATCAACCGTATAGTCACAATTTAAAAAATGATCCTCTCATTGGAACTGTTAGTGACGGCGTTGCACTTTGTGTGCGCAGGTGCCGGGGCGCGCGGCGGAGGGCGCGGACGGCAAGGTGACGGTGAAGGCGTCGTTCCGCGCGCTGCACGTGACGCGCCAGAACGCGCATCTCTGCATCACGTATCTCACTAAGGAGAAGAAGCAAAAGAGTAAGTTACCTACTGTTACAGTTGTTTATACTAGCGGACACGGCATGTAGTATTTCTCGTTCATTTAGGACCAGTTGTTTCAAACGTACTTGTATAAGAGTTTCTCTAGAAAGAAAGAAAGAAAATACGTTTATTAACTAACGTCTTCACACAATTTACATAATTTTTTGAATACGTAACACTAAAAACGACGCTAAAAGGGCGCCACTCAGCATGTCACGGCAAACCGCGACGCTGGTTTTCAGTGGGGTCCTGCCTTAAAACTGTCGAATAACGACACAGACGCAAACATAAAATAAAAGAAAAAATAAATCCACTGTCATGTATAGATTTGACTACATTGCTCAATTTGACACATCGATTGACTCTACATTGCTCAATTTGACACATCGATTGACTCTACATTGCTCAATTTGACACATTGATTGACTCTACATTGCTCAATTTGACACATCGACTGAACTCATTATCCCACGGTAACCTGCAATGTAATGATACTCGCATGCGAGTCTCGCACGTGTGTGCAGAGGCCTTAATCGCGTCTATATTCCAGTAATGCGCCTGGGCAAGAAGAAGGAGAAGACCGGCGAGGCGGAGCCGGGCCGCGCGCAGACCGTGGACGGCGTCGCGCGGCTCATCTGCTCCGCCAAAGGCTCGCACACGCCGCCGCTCAAAGGTACGCTTGTACATAACCGCCGTCCTCAAGGGCCTCGCCGCCGTTCGCCGAGTGATGGCCTAGGGGGGGTAGGTTGATATAAATAGGGTGAGAAAAGTATGAATTGTGGGTACAGTCTAGAGCATTTTGAGTCCCGGAGAGGAAGGTGGGGGCGGCGACGCCCTTGGCCGTCCTCAATCTGATGGCGCGCGGCCCGTCCAGTCCTGCAGCGTGCGCGTGCTGTTGTGTGAGTCACCTGGCAGGGTCGCCATGTAGGGATGGATGGACGTATAATAAAATACGATTGATCCACCACCCACCATATCAGTCCACCATACGTCCACTGTTGGACATAGACCTCCCCCAATATCGCCACGCTTGGCATGCGGATTGGTGATCGCAGTATCTCCACCGCACTCCAGGGATGCTGCTGCCCATCCCCCGGTGGTCTTGGTCGTAGTTTTAGGATATACCCGGGTTAAAGGTTCAAAGGTACGCTGGGCGACCGAGCTTTGCTCGTGTTTTCCCGGAGAATACGAGTTTTCCCGAAAATTAGACCAAGATAGATCGATTTTTCGCCCTCGTAAAACCCTATATTGTATATTTCATTAAAATCGTTCGAGCGGTTTTCGAGATTTCAATTACAAACAAATATAAGTATAGGATAGGATAATAGCCGCCGTCCTCAAAATGATGTAACCCGTCCCGTCGTGGCTGTGACGCTACGCTCGTCACTTTTCTTCATTTGTTTGTATCTGTCAACACAGCGAAACCTCAAACGGTTGTCAATGCAGTTGAGTGACTCGTCTGATCTCAGGGCTATGATCGATCAGTCATGTCTGCGCTCCGATTCAATCAAGATGCTCTGATGTATGTCAGTCGGAATTTCACCATCTCAGTGCAATTGCCTTGATTGACAATTGACTCAGCAAAATAGGCCGATCTGTTCAAGCTGTTTTTTTCTCTCCTAAACTGTGAAAGTTGTGAATTAATTCTTAATTCTGAAAATAACAAGCTCAGTGTTACTTGACTATGTTTTTATTTCACAGTGTACATCGACGGCACGGAATGGAACGGCGTAAAATTCTTCCAACTGTCAACGCAGTGGCAAACGCACGTCAAAACTTTCCCCGTGGCGACCTGCGGAGCCCCGCTCGCCCCGCCAGAAACCTAGAACTGGCTCCGGACCAAACTCGGTGTCATCCACTCTTTGGCTTCCTCGCTCTGGCACTCGCCCGCTAGACCCAAGTCGGTCACGAATTAAAAAAAATCGCCGAGCTGGTTTACGGAGCGCCGTTCGAATTCAGAACGCGGCTTAAAGGCACCTTAGGGGTGCCAACGAGGCTCTGAAATTTTATATCGGAACGCATCCGATTTCTAGTATTATAAAAGGTAATTTACGTTGGTTATTTTGCAGTCAGTAATGTTACGCTATCGAGCTGCCATGATTTTATTAGCGCGTAGGCTTTTGTTGTGTAGCTTGAATAGTGATTTGTTAATTAGATTTGTAGTCCGCATGCTTCGACTTCAATATTCGTGTAGATTCAAGTTACATAATGAACGCTCAATCACGTTTACTATTCATTCATAGTCATTCATTAGTTGTATGTTTAATATTATACTAGGTATTCGTATACTCAATATGTATCGAGTTGAAGAAGGGTTCGTGACATTTCCAATGTAAAGTAAGCTAGGTTATGTATGAAAACCGAATTTCGGAGTATCTGTCGGCACATATCATTGTAGGTTCGTGCTGTACGCTCGTTTTATTATCTGTGATTCGTTAATGCAGTTTTTTTAATGAATTGGCGAAGGCGATCGCCAGACATTTTGTAAGCTCCTAAATTGCTGAAGTTTATAAACTTTTGTACCGATTAACGTATAGATTTTTTAATACAAATAGATTTCTAGAACGCCGATATCTTCCGCATGTTCCCTTACGCAACGTAGCTTTTACGCCTTTGCATTAAAGCCTATTATTGCAGGTGTCATATCTAAGTTTCCTTGAAGTTATCTTCCTCCCTGTATGATTCCGAGCCAACTTGGACTTTGTTTAATGGTAATACGGCTAGTTTTTGGAGGCGGAGAAAACCCCAAGGGGACGACTGTAGCAACGACTGTCGAATGATATCATAGGTATAACTGTACTCTCAAGTAGGTCAGGGGTGTGTAACTCATTTGTTACGGCTGTGTGTAGCCTAGTGGCAACCCTGTTTCGGCTCGGTTTAGGTAATACAAGGAATTTTAATGTCTCTACATAGCCAGGTTGTATTACAAGTGTATTGATAAAAACGTTTGAGAGTTAAAGTAAACAATTGTATCAAATTATTTTGCAGTTTTAGACTACGGATATTTACAAAAGTGGGCGTATATCTAAGTCAACTTTTTAAATATAGGTACTGTAGATACGTTTAGTATTACAATTCAAGCTGATGTATGAACGCGAATGGGTTAGTTTTAAAGTATCTGCAAAGTTGCTTCCCAAATATTTTATTTATTTTGTCTATGGTTTTAGCTTTATAAGCCCTACTAGAGACGTGCCAAATTAGAAGCAATCACTTATAATACCAATTCTACGTAGCATGTACAAAATTAATTGAAAATCAGATTCAAAATAAAAAATATATACTTACACAGTTATATATTTTTTCGCTTCGCTATATTTCTTTTGGTCTATACAGACCTATATATACAGGTCTATACAGATAGCGCGAATACAAGTGTTTACTCTCTTACTCTTTCTTTAATGGTTGACTTATGAAAGAGATAATAATGCGAACATCGTTCGTCTTGTATAATATATAAAAAGAAATTTTACTGTTACGTGTCAAAAAAAATTGACAAAATTAACTTCTGTAGGTAAACAACATGATATAGATAAAATATTTGGAAGAAGCTGAGGATCTACTCCGAAATTCGAACTTCGTATGGTGCCGTCCCTTTCACTCATATTGTGTATGACAGGAGAGTGAAAGGGACGGCACCATACGAAGTTCGAATTTCGGAGTAGACCCCCTGATTTTTGTAAGTATCCAAAAAAAATTCGACAATAGTTTTGCCAATAGTCGTACGCTTTCTGTAAGTAAATCGTTGTAGTCAGTTAGTGTAAGACGTACGAGTAAGAACAATAAATATTACATAGCAGAGTTATTGAAATGATCGGCAATATTTCATTCAAAAATCCTAGACTCCTTTTGCCAGTTGTGAGACTACACATACCGGTATCTACTCTGGTTAACGTAACTATTAAAGCAAAGCGCCAGAAAGTTTTGCTTTTACCATATATTACGTCTGCATTGCTGTTTTATCCACTAGTAATATTTACTGTTCTTATTCGGACTATTGTGCAGTAGTTTAAGATAAACTTGGAAGGTTCTAGAGTACTAATGTAAACTGTGTACTGTAAAGGCAAAGATTTCTGCAGGATTTCATCATTGTGTCATTTCTTCATCTCTATTTTTTTCTCAATGAGTTACAGACATACTGTTTTCATTTATTTTATTACTTAGTGTAGCCATATACCTGTGTTCTTTTTCTGAAATCCAACAGAAATCTTAATGTTCCGATAGCACCCTATTAACTCAATAATGTATTGGAATTGATTAATTACTTCAAATAACCGTTAAGTAACCGTTGCAATCCTAAAGTAGCTTCATGTTGATACGAAACAAGTTAATTTTCTCCAATAGTTATTTTGATTTCATATTAATGATTCGCAACGTAATCGGACATTCGAAATGTTAAGAGTCCCCAGTACGCTCGGCTGATCTCGATTCTCCATACAAACGTAGTTTCGTTCTCATTTTAAAACTCTGTAAACACAATGGGAGCCGCCATATCTAGGTCGGAAATTAGTTTCTGTTGCTAGAAATTGTAATAGAAAAAAAAATCAGCGAGTTTTTGAGTGTTTTACGTCTTGTATGAAGATCTTAATAATCGCTGTATTTTTCTCCATTATAATTTCAAGCAACAGAAACTAATTTTCGACCTAGATATGCCGGATCCCATTGTGTATACAAAGTTTCATGTTATTCTAGCATGGCGTTTTAAAATGAGAGCGAAACTACGTTTGTATGAGGCACCCAGCTTACTTGCGGACTCTTATTTACTGCACTGTGTGTAATTGCCAAGTATTACTGTTAAAACGTATACATACTCGCAATTGTTCTAAGGTTTCCAGATGCAGTAAATTATACAATTTAAGCTTTCGTCTAAGAGACAAATGTCGCAACATCCTCTATAACAACAGTTATTTTTATTAAACACAATAACATACCTACTTACAATATGTTTTTTGTATACCCAAGTTACTAGCTACAAAACGAGAGAGATGTTATTTACTTTAGGAAACGACTCGAGTATATAATAAACATATATCAATAATACAACTGGTACTCGGTTGTAGTTATAAGTTATAACTTCATATATTGATTTTATAACTTATTTTTTCTTTGGACGCATATCGATAGCATGATCACATTGTTTAGATATTTTGCTATTGAAAATTTGATTGTATTGAAGTGATATACATAGGTACGTCACTGTTTTGAATATAAAAATTACTATGGACAAGACTCGATTAAATATGGCATTTGTAATGATAAAATAAATCGGTCCCTATAGCAAAACAAAGGGCGCGTATAATGTAGAAATATAATAAATGTATAAAACATGGCGTAAAAATAGCAGTTTCGCTAAATGCAGTGCCGTTTAGCAAAAAGTTTGCTCAGCTAAATTCAATCTCATGTCAATGTTATAAAGATTAATAATTATAATTTTACAATATCGTAACTAACCTTTGCTGAGTGACTCACATTCTATTGTACCTTTTACATTGACACAAATGCGATTGTAGCATCCAGTAAAGCAGTATATGACCTGTATTAAAACTCTTCGACTAATTACATTATCGCAATTAATCTGTATTCAATATTAACGTTCATAAAATAACCAATTCAATATAATAAATAATAATAATAATAAATATTTAATCGATATGCGCTCTAGTCGTTCGTCGCGGAATGGAAGACTTCTGTTTGTATTAAATGTGTTTGAGATTGTACTTTAGCTATACGAACAGTCCGACTCTAGTACAAAGTTTGAAAACTAATCTTCGTCGCCTCTAATTAAGTAAAGTTCTCCTGGTTTTTAACTTTGCTTGGTTTTTTTTCCTATAGACGACAATATACTGTCAGATTGAGTGAGTGTTTGTGATAGCGATAGACTGTCTATAGCCATCAAGAGGCTGGTAGTGCTGTGGGGCTAGACGACTGACGATGCGACGCGACACGTGATGACAATATAGGTATCCTTCTCTTACATCTATTCCAGTTAGGATTCCAGTCCCATACAATGCAGTAGACCGTCATTCCAGTCATGCATGTATGGGACTGAAATGCTAAGTGGAATAGATGTAACGGGGTATTTTTATCAGAATTATTTCTTTATTTCGTGCGGTGCGCTGCAACAGTGTCATTGTATTCTTTTCACTTTTGTGGTAGCTTCTTTGTTTGGAAGAGATAAAAGGCACTATGTCACAAAAAAGCCTATTCGAACTACTGTCTTAGCTAATAAGGATCAAATCGTTACTGCATGAGTAGAATGTCATATGTTGAAGATACTGATATTGTTTTCTTACCTCGTAGTGGAGTCTTGTATTGACAAAAGTTCGAAGCCCGAATTGCAACTTTCATCTTTTTGTGTAGTTGTGAGTTGAAAGTTAGATGGAAAATGTGCATATTTTACTGCCCGCTATTACAATGACGTACACGGTACAGTAGTACCACAGATATAAGTTACACCGACATACCATTGTAACTAATCTAATAATAACTTTTCTAATAAAAGGAGCTGAAATGAGGCTCCTCTGGTATTGTTCTCCGAGCAGATATCGTGGTTGTAACTTATAGTAGTGACATTATTGTACCTTCTATGCATATTAGGCTACTTAGTTTAAGGATCTAGCGAATTTGGATCTTAGGAATCGAATATAAACCATCCAAGTTCTAATATCAGTAATGTTCAATAAATTACTAGCTAGTATAGTTGTTACTTTTCAGTTGTAGCTGTATTTAAATGTATTGCAATAACTGTATAATGTAATCTGAGTAAAATGTCAAATATCACTGGACTTACAATTACGGTGCCATTATAGTGTTGGCAGTTAAAACAAAAAGAAGCTCAAGCTAAATTAAGTTTCGTCATATCTAGAGGCCTAGCCGATGTGTAAAGGTGGGAGATATTGTCAGCAATATAGAATTGTTTGATGCCTCACATTATATAGTGCTGGGTATACTGACAGTGTCTGACCATCTCATGTAACGTTGTTCCATAATCGTATATTCATGTAATAGCGTGTAATACTTATAATTTACGATTATTTAATTAATTGTAATAATTATAATTTGATCTCATAACTACCAACGTATTGGCATTATATTATTTCAAATTATCATAATATTTGGTTAAAATAATATAATTGTATTTAACTATTTGGTGTCATTTCATTATGTAAATCATCACAAATTCTGTCCATGAGAAGGTCAAAAGAATTTATGAATTTCGTTGTAAACATATTCTTTTAAGTTGGTTAAATTAGTACAAAATATTTTTATGTTTGTTATTTACGAAATATCTATATTATTTTCTGGAAAAATAACTGATTATCAGTGCAATAAATTGTATTGAATACTCCCCCAGGGCAATTGATTTTTATTTCTCTGTTTGACTTACAATTTATGATTTAATTAATACTTTAAGTGAAGTGATGAGATATATTATTTTATCATAATTTGCAAGTATAGTTTGTATTTATTGTACAAATAAAATTTTGCATTGAAATAAATATATCTTTTATTAAAACTCTAACAATAATCTTAGTAAATTGTTACCAACATGACTAGATGTAGAATGTTCTATAAAATTACATAATTAACTAATAATAATTTTATCTACAAGCCATGAAATATCACAAACTGTCTTCTGAGGCCATTTACACCTCCTATACCTCCATCAGGTATAATGTACAATTGACTTTCTTTGCCTTTAGGTGGAGTAAACTCCCATAAGTTTTTATTACTGACATAAAGATCATGTAACTTCCAAGTAGCTAAATATCTAGATTTTCCATGTTTACATAACACATAGATGTTGTCAGGGTCGGAATCTAGTGACGATCCAGGGTTGTTGATGACAATGACTCCACTGATGAGTGCCCAGTGTGCCTTGTGGCCGTGTTTTAGACACGGGGAATGGTTGGCATCTGCATCATAACTGGAGAGGGTGTTAAGGATTAAATTTGAATAATGATAAATAAGGGTCCGGCCACACCTCTGCTCAAAATATGGTGACAGTCTGGAATCACAGGAAAGAGATGGAGAAACTTAGGAGTCAAAAAGTCATGCATGATGCACTTCACTGTGATTATGTTGCGTCAGTGTGTTTTAAGCAGGGGTGTGGTTGGACCAAATTAAATATTCTTATAAAACAGTGTTATGAGCTTATTACTACCAGAGAAAGCAAAAAAAATGCATTAGATCAAAGAACTTACATTTTCATGGAAAGTAATTTGATCAAAAATTATACAAAGATATTGGATGAGTGAAGCCCTTAGGTTTATTATTCTTTTCTTATTTGAGTAAATAACATTAACACCAAAAATCAATTACACTGCTGCTGTAAAATAAATAGTCTTGTGACATATATTCTTCAGCATGATAAGCTACATGCATATCAATTGTACCTGCTATTTTGGTGGCAATTCAGATTGAGAAAATTAATAAATATTAGGGGGACAATCTTACACAAATCGACCTAGTCCCTAACTAAGCAAAGCTTGTACTATGGGTACTAGACAACCATTCAATAATCTTTTATCAGATAGAATATATAGTATAAAAATATTTAAAAAGGATACGGTACTAGCAACACAGCACCATACAATAGCTTCTCTATAATGTCATGGCTGAAGAGACGTCCACTCACCACACCACATGTGACCCCCTCCACCTCTGCCAAGCTGAACACTTTCTCTGCCAGCTTTACCATGTCCCTACAACTCAGCATCTCTCCATTATTACTATAACCTGCTTGCTTACAAATATCTAACATTTCACTTGCCGTCACTTTACTTTGTACCATCATTGACAAAGCTGCCAAGCCACAAGTGGGCCCGACCTGCAGTACAGACTCGAAAGGCTTGTAACTATATTTAAAGGGTGCATTTTTAGGGCAAATACTATATTTAGCACAAGCCTCCCACAACTCAAGGTTTGATGCCCATTCGCATATCTCTGGAAATTTTGTTGTTGGGTTACTGTCTGCATACGAAGGCAGCTCAGGAGAATTTCTGTGCTTCAGTTCAAGGGTTTGAGGCGGAGGTGGAGGCGGTGGAATAGAACACATCTTATTAGTTCAATCAATGTGTAAATATTACTTGCTATATCTATCATGTAAGAACTGATGGATTCTAAACTTAAGTCAGATGTTCTAAATATAATTCGTAACAAAAATATATCGAGGGAAAGTCGATTACAAAAATGAAAGTAGAAAACTTTCATCACTGTCTGTACTCGACAACAATTTGACAATGACATGTGAATGACATTTAATTATAGATTATAACAGATTATAATAGCTTAAACAGTTGACAGTTCACAGCTGATTCCTAATGATGCGTTCTTAAATTATTATTATTTTTATGAAGAATGGGATTGCTCTTGGCCAGCATCTATTCTAGTTAAACAAACAGACAAGAATACCTTACTATCAACAACAAATTATTTGTATCTCTAATAAATGAACCATTATTCATTTCTTAGTAGTAGTCTCGATATAGTGAAATTAGAAAAAATTGGGATGTCGTCAGTCGCGGGTTAGTCGGCGTCATTGTGTCCGTTTCGCGATCGCGTCCTACCAAAAGTCATTCGTTCTTGTCTTGTCATTCATTTCACTACCAACATTCGGTCTATTTCATTCTGTTCTGTCTGTCTGTTCTTCTGTCAATCTGTGAAATCTGTCATTCACTCACACTGAGTTAACAGATGGTCGATAAGTGCATGGCGAGAAATAATTAATTGTTCCAAGTACTTGTGCTTATTGAGGTGAAAGAGAAAGCTTTTACTTTTGCTAAACCGGTTCTGCGAGTACCGAATCCATCATGTCAGAGCCGCGGAAGAATCATCTCACCATAGATGGGGGCCAGGCGAAGGACGACGATCACGTCGCTTCTTATAAGCCTATACCGGAGGCCGATACAGGTATATTTAACCTTTATAATATCTCTTATTTTATTCTATAATCTCTTCTCCGATTTTATTATAATAATTATTTTATTCTCATAGAAAACGTACAAAAGCTCGATTTCCTTATTAACAATGTAAGGGCATTAACCGGCCAAACACGTGTAGATACTTAATTAATGTTGTTATAATAATTAATGTTCCTTTGTTATCTATTGTTATCTGTCTTTCACGGTCCGGGGTGATAAAAATAACTTCACTGATACCATACATACCCAAACTATAACACGGCAAAATATAAAAGGTCATAATTTACGTCATGATTCTCAATGAAACTAAACGTTTTTTATGACTATTTTGCATTTAATAAGATTAGTGAAGCAATTTTATATCTGTTTATAATCAGTTTAGATAAATGCGCCAGTTAATTTGCAATGATAGCGTCACGGTGTGACATTTACGTGTGGTCGGGTTATAAAGCGCTTTTCGCCACGCACAGCGCCATTTTGTGATTGTTCGCTGACTGATGCAATTTATTCTAAGAATTGCTTTATTTCAATATATAAATCATTTTCCTGTGGTATTTCCTTCATAAGAATATCGAGTGACCTCAATAATAAAACAAGGAAGGATGATTGTGGAATTAAAATATGGATGGTGAGCTAACCTTCAAGAGAGACGCGAAGAAAACAAGGCGACTCTAAACTTACCAATAACAATGCTGTCGCGGTGCTGCCCTCAATTTCAGGACTATCAATTGATATAATTCTTCAAATAGCTCTCATCCTGTCCGTTTAAATACAGATCTCCTTTCAGGACTATTTTAGAAATACATTAAATTAGTTATGATTTATGATGGACAGACGGTAACCAACAGTTACTAATCTAAGTAATCAAGACCATGTTGAATCAAGAGATGGAACCGGAGTTGGATGATGGGGATGATCACTGGGAACATCACAATATACAAACACTGTTGAACATGTATTTGCAAAACATTGACAAGTTTAGAAACCCTAAAATTAGAAAGAAAAGTGTCTGGATTGATATATCCAATGCTGTAGGCAAGGGACCTGACTGCTGTGATAAGAAGTTCAGGAATTTAAAACAAACTTATATAAGATTGCTTAAAAAGAAAAATAGAAATGGCACTGCGACAGTCAAATGGCCTTACTTTGATGTGTTTGAGGAAATATACAGCGATAATGGAGAATACCAGCCAGATATACAGCAAAAGATAGAAGAAAGTGCAACAGAACGAACAGTTGCTAAAGCTTTATTAACTATGAACTCTTCTAAATTTGACTCTAGCTCTAATTTAGAAGTTAATGAGGGTGAGAGTTCTAGCGGTCAAAATGAAGAAGCAAAGAAGCGCTTAACAAGAAAACGGCATGCAGAGTTCCGTAAGGTTACACTGGAAATGAGAGACCGTCAGAGGCTGGTAGAGGAGAAGCTAGATAGGTTAATTAATATTGTGGAAGAATCCAATAACATACAGAAAGAGAGAAATAGACTATTTGAACAGTTTTTAGAAAAACTTGGCCAAACACAGTGACTTTTTTCAATGTAATTTATGTACCACAACTATATGCATAATAATATTGTAACAGTATTGCATTGTAATAGTATAATTTGATTTGTCTGTAATTTGGATTACTAAAACCAGTGATATTAATGTTTTTCTTAAGTTTTACAACTTAAGAAAGTTGTTGAAAGGCTTAAGAAACTCGTTGTTTTAACTTTATTTTAACTAGATGTATTTCAGCTACTTTTATTAAATATTTTTTTTTGTTTAAAAGCAAAGCATTGAAGCACCATGGATTTTAGGAATGAGTTTTTAACTACATATTTATTTTAATTTATTTATAATAAGATGATTAAGTATGTGCTATCAATAACTTTTACTATTGAGCCATCAGCAGGTAGACATGGGCCCATTTTGGGAAAGGTTATTTTAGTGTATAAAAGATAACAAGAATTTTATAACTTAAATTAATTTTGTATTTTAACTTAAGGGGCTCCACATGCTTTCATAAATTTTTGTGTTGAAACTATATATATTTATATTTATTATTTATTCCTCCATCAAAACTATAGATATTATTTTGGCACAAATGGTTACTGGTTCTTCAATCCTTTATCTAAATTTGCGCAAGCAGAATTTAGAAAAAACTATACTTATTTGTATTTGTATATGATTTATTCAAAATTGGTCCAAAAAAGATCTAATTTCGATATTAGTATGTTGTTTATGCACTTTTATAAATGAATTCTACATACAACTGTATTTATTGACATCTCTAACAATGTAAGATATTTTTATTTTTATATTTTTAATATGGAATAGTAATTTTGATAGCTCAGTGTTTTTAACCCTTTTCCAACCCGCACCCATTTAGAAGGTTTTACAAAAATCTAAATATATATTAAAAATAATTATGTTTTGTGGATTAATTTGAAGAAGACTCACTTTAATAAAAATGCAATATAGTATGTACCTTTAAGCTTAAATAGGAGGTAAGATTGGAATTCTATTTATTAATAAAAAAAAATGTGTAGACAAATGTGGTAGATAAATTATACTACAATTTTTCTAAGCGGACGATCCTGCTTGTAAAAATATTTACAAATCTTACTATGCCTGGAAGAGGGTTAATAGAATAAGCCATAAAAACACGAGACTACGGAGAGTTAAAGATCGAAGATAAGATCATTTGGGAACTAGGAGCCCCTTAAAATGTGTAGCTATGTTTAAGTACTTATTGTTATTATGAATTAAATTATGGAATAAATATTTTAAACAAGTAATACTTTGTGTTCCTTTTTACTATAGCTATTGTGTAAGTCAGTACTACAGCTGAGGTCAACACAAAGTTCCCAGACCCCCCGCAATGACTCCATCTGTAAGTAATTTACGAGTAGCTTGCATTGTGCTAATGAAGACTGATAAATTGATAATTTATACAAGCAATGAAATGGGGCCTTTTACAAGGTGAGTATTATCACGCGATAGCTATGACGATAATATTGACATGAGGTAATGTGATTATAATAATCGTGTAAATGCCCCCAATGACTCATCTCATCACTTACTCTCAACTCTCTCAAACCCGTTCCTATTCTAACTTCAAAGATATTTGCGACATACATATATCGTAGGTAAAGCGAAAATCTCTTTTAACACATTACCTGTCTGGAGTGTCCGGTTATGTGGGTCAAACGTTTATTCAGGAGTCCATGCTTCCACTGGGGTCACATCCCCATACTGAATGTAATGTAAAGTTGGACTTGTGACATTGTCAGATCGTTTTGTATGGGGACAGTGAACGTGTTAATTATGTTTTTAGCCGACGATATATACAGTATTACGGTACATAAAAATATTGCCTACCTTTACTCAGAATATCCATTTAACACAAGAAATTGTTATAAACACGAAAACTCCGTGTTTTCATCTAAGAAACGACACATGACTGGTCCATTAGGTTCAATTCGCACACCGGTGTCTAACTCCATTATCTCGGCCCATCGACCATGACAGTGTTTCAATTAGGGCCACTCTAGATAGACGCGTTTCCTATTATTGTAAAATTACCATTAAATATCGCAGTTGGATCGAGATGGTATTCTGTTGATTACTGTGCACGATCTCGAAATACTTCTGAGAAGCTACAGGTATAATTTGCATTTTTATTTTTTCGTGTTCAGGCAGGAATGCTCATTGTGGTTTCAAGTGGATAAGTGCGAGTCGTGCTCGGGCCTTGCTGTTGGTTTCGTTCGGAACCAAGTTTCAAATAAAATAAATGTAGGAGTTATCTTATAGCAGGGTAACCTTTAGTTAGTTACAGCACTTCTACACATTTTTTCATTGCTCGTTTCGAATTAAAAAAGGAATAATATTCTCTTTTCCATCATAGTGTACTCTAAAACTACCTAAGGTGAACAAGGATTTTTACAGTACATATGGTGCTACGTGCGGTAATCAGCAGATTACGTGCATATGTCCAAACTTCAAAGAGCCATATGTACTGTAAAACGTTGTACAATACACGTGCGAATAGGTAATTAGCAATTCGTGTCGATTTAAAACACTCCCTTCGGTCGTATTTTAATTTATCACCACTCGTTGCGAATTTACTTTTCTTTGCACTTGTATCGTAATGTACTATTACAGTACATATGGTACTACATTACCGCACGAGTGCGGTAATAAGCAGATTACGTGCATATGTCGAAACTTTAAAGAGCCATATGTACTGTAAAACGTTGTACGATACACGTGGGAATAGGCAATTCGCAACTCGTGTCGATTTAAAACACTCCCTTCGTTCGAGTTTTAATTTATCACCACTCGTTGCGAATTTCCTTTTCTTTGCACTTGTATCGTAATGTACTATTACAGTACATATTGTTCTACATTACCGCACGAGTGCGGTAATCCGCAGATTACGTGCATATGTCGAAACTTTAAAGAGCCATATGTACTGTAAAACGTTGTACGATACACGTGCGAATAGGTAATTCGGAACTCGTGTCGATTTAAAACACTCCCTTCGGTCGTGTTTTAATTTATCACCACTAGTTGCGAATTTCCTATTTTCTGCACTTGTATCGTAATGTACTATTGTAGCTTTGTGGCGATTGTAACAGAGATATGATAAACGTGTGTAATACGACAAAATCTAGGACTAGTGCATTTTTACACTAGAGCCTTCCCAAAAGCTACGAAGTACATAAAATACTCAGTCGTGTATCTAGTTTATATAAAGCACTTTTTTATTCCGTCTCATGTCAATATCATTCTGTGTACTCTTACACCAACACTTGGCAGTGAATTCCCTTTCGTGGCCTCTTGGACCCTAATTCTCGTAACATGTCAAAGCGCCAGAGTTCCCGCTGGTTTCATCTGAACTTTAAGTACCAATACCACACCAAGAAACCTCGAGATTCAATGTAACTACCTAAACATACATACATCGTTGTTGAAATTTGAGACCTGTATTTTATGTCATTGTCTTCGTACAGTGGATGGAAACGGTAGGCTTTTACTGCAGTTCCTAAGAATTCAGTTTATAAGTGATACAATTATAGAAGATATCTTATGGACATAACATGAAATAAATAACTCATCGGTGCTTAACTTGTGTATTACTAAGTTTCTGTGGTGTGTGGTTATATTGCATTATTCACAGTAGATTTATTCATGAATTCAATCTTAGTATATGGTTGAAGGTCGTGGATTAAGTGTGATCTACTTTATTTATAATGCAGCTATGAATATTGAATATGCTTATATATAGTATCTTTATAAAAATCATACGTAAAAACTTTCATAATATAAAAGAAGTTAGATAGAGAATAAAAAGTAAAAACAAAACACCTATATACTAAATAAAATGTAGATTTCAAGGATCTCCAAAACATTATTTCAAACAATCAAACTAGTGTGAACTGTTTTAAATGTACAGAGTAATTTAACAATAAATACCTTGCCGTAGTAATGCATAATGTAAGGAAATGAGAGCGATTTGCATTTAATTGTTATATTTTTTGCGTGTCTGAGAGGTATATGACTATGTATATCATATGCATTAGTTTACTGTGACAAAGTGCTAAAACACTCCGTAGTAGGTATGTCTCGACCGAAGTTTCAAGATCGCGTGAACAATACATTTGAATTTCGACAATGGATATGTTATAGAATAATACTGCGGTCATATTCGGTTGCGCCTATTATGTTTTAAAATACATACTTACTCTTTTTTATGTCTTGCATATCTAATGCATGTATTACATAGGTACATTTATCATGTTTGCTTTTATGACCAGTCTGTGTAAGAGTCTGTTTAATATAACAAGTGTTTCATAGTTATCAGACCGGATTCAATTGTTAGGTTGCGGATTTTCTTCAATAAATAGGTAACAAATTAAAAGCAGGATTCGAAGTCTATGGGAGATCTTCGGTCAGTAGAGAGACATTACACTTTGTAGACAAAGCTGACCTCATGTAGGCACTAGGCATCCCAGGAGATTTAGAGAGTTATTTAACGCAGAGGAAATGCGTTTATGCATCCCCCCGTGGGACTGTGGGGACGGCCCATTGGGGGGTATGTGGGACTCACCCTATGCGAAGAAGGGAATACCCACTAAAACCTGAGCGGCGTTATCCCGCTTTGCCGTGTAGGGGGCACCATGGGATCGCTAGCATTCTACCACGATGCCCCCCCCCCCCCCCCATAGCGTAGCACCCTGACTCCCTGTAGGCCTTGGCGCCCAGGGCGGTCACCCCAGTCGCACCCTGAAACCGGTTCTATTCTATAGAGTATTTATTCGTTTGAACAGAGTTCCGCTCATCAAAGTCCAGCCTCCACAAGTCCAAGGAGAAGGTAGACGAAGCGGAGGAGAAACTTTTGGAAAAAGAGGACGAGGCGAAAATCGTTACGCGCGTCGACATGGCCGACGCCAAGTACGTCGTCGGCGATCATCGCAACGGGGACGCCAAGATCGAGCTTGATGCCAACAAGAGGGTAAGTACTACTTTTTTACCTATTATTCATTTATTATTATTTATTATAAATAATATTTATTAATAATCACAAATGTAGGAACATAAACATATTACATTGCCCCACAAAACTGTAGCAAGCGTTTGACTGTGGGATCGCCAGTCTCTTAATAAGGCATTATCAATTATATTTAAGTAGAAATGTAAATAGAAAAACATATATTCGTGACTAACAGATATAAAACAAAGACTTGGAGGTTCATTTTCATATAAAATTAAAAGAAAGAAACTAAAAGAGACGAACTATACCACAAAAATAAAAATTGTACCTTACCTAGTTGGTTACTAAGTTCTGTTACTGTAATAATCCTTATCTACATAAAATATACTAACGAAAGTTAAATAAATTATATATTAAAATGAAGTACACACAATCAGGATTTACATTTGTCAATTTCATTCATAATGGCCTCCTTGGGCCTGAACACAGGCCTTCAGACGACGAGGCCAGTCATCAATAGCGGCACGCACGGTTGTCATATCTAATTCCGTCACTGTCTTGACTATGGCCCGCTTGAGGGAGTCAAGATTTGTGTGGGGTTTAGCACAGGCTTTCTCCTCAACAACCTGCCATATAGCATAATCCAGGGGGTTGAGGTCCGGGCTGGAGGAGGGCCAGTCTTCGTGGGCATTGAAGTCAATTTTGTTGCTTCGAAACCAGGCTTGAGTTGTTTTTGCCTTATGTGCAGGGGCTGAGTCTTGTTGAAAGACCCAGGGCTGGTTTTGAAATAGAGAGTGGCTTAAAGGCTTCACTATTGGTTCCAGAACGGTTTCCTGGTAAACTTTAGCCCCAGTTTTGACACCTTTTTCACAGAAATGGACCTGTGTTAACCCTGAGTATGACACACCTAACCAAATCATGACATAAGAGGGATGATGGCCTCGTTGCACTCTCGGAACAGCTACACTCGCTTCTTGACTGTTTTTTGCATACACTCTGTCATTCTGGCGGTTACATCATTCTTCAATGGTAAAAATTTTTTCGTCTGTAAATAATACATTTCGGTGGCCATTTTGTGCGTACCGCTTCAGTAGCACGCGACTTCTATTCAGCCTCATAGTCTTCAATCGTCCATTAAGCAAACGACCTTTCCGTCTACGATAAGCGTGTAGTCTAAGGTCTTGATTGATAACTTTTTTAAGGGAGCTTCTCTTCACAGACATCTGAATTGCCAACAACTTTTGCTTCCGAACGGGGTTTCTTGCGATTCTCGCCTTCACTGCCTTTATTAGAGCTGGGGTCCGAACGGTGCGTGGTCTTCCAGACCTCTTGCGGTCATCAAAGCTCAGGGTACTATTGTACCTATTAATGGTACGATAAACGAATTGTTTGTTGATTTTCAGATTTTGAAGCAACTTCAAAATCACGTTTGGCGGATGCCCGCATTTGTGCAACGCAATTACAGCGACACGATTTTCTTTTAGACCCCAATCCATTATAAATATGACGAGATAAGTGTTGTGTGTGCTATAAAATTATAACTGACAACCCGCCATTATATGTCATTTTTTATTTTTTCGGTAGCATTTGTTTTAACGCAAGAAGAGTTTGCAAATCGAGTAACAGAACTTAGTAACCAACTAGGTATATTTTATTCTTGATTCTTTCACACCTGATATCTTCTAAACATTGAAAATTAAAGGTTATAAACCATTTATGTTTATTTTGTTATTTATGTGTAATTTGTTGAATACATTTGTGTTTTAATTGGTTATTATTAAACTTTTTAATAATTTTCTTTTAAATTTAAATAATTATTTTTCGTTAGTATTAAATTAAATACGTTTAACTGCTACCTATAACTGCTTGCTATAACAAAAAATACTCATACTCATTTATTTGCACTGGACATACATTACACGTCAACGTTTTACATTTTCGTATACACATTGTTGATGTTTTATTAACAACATCTTTATTGGCAACAATATTTTTATAAACAAGGGATCATGATCAGCAATTGGCTCTAATCTCACCTAAAGAAAATTGACCACTGCCACTTGAGTCTTGCAACTGGCTGAGCTATGTCGACGACCCTGGTTTTCCTACGGATCTCCTTATTTCTGATTCGATATCTTAGGTATACTCCAAGCATAGCTCGCTCCATAGCCCTCAGAGTTAGACGCTTCTTGCCTTGAAGATGGTTATTTATAATTATAAGAATGCAATTTTTCCAGCAATTCTCCGGTCTGACAAAGGAGGAGCTGATGAAGTACGCTGACGACCCGTTCTGGGTGCGGCTGCGCTGGGCCATGTTCGTGCTGTTCTGGGCGTTGTGGCTGTGCATGTTGACCGGCGCCATTGTTATTATTGTGAAGGCACCCAAGTGCGCGCCGCCGCCGCCTAAGGAATGGTAAGTCAACTAAGAAGCCTACACGATATAAAATAAAACCGGTCGAGTACGAGTCTGACTAGCACACCCAGGGTTCCGTGCGAATTGTGTTTATAAAGGTTTTTTTTTTAATAATTTAATAAAAGGAACCTGCACGGCTAGCACAAGACGGCGCGCGAGATAGATTATCCGTCTCTATCTAATGGGTATACACACGGAAAAAACGGATAGTCTTTCTCGCGCGCCGTCTTGTGCTAGTCGTGCTGGTAGATAGGGATATCGGTTATATTGTTCCTGTAATAATTTAGTTAATCTCAATCATATTTGTTAATTTCAAAAATTTCGCTTTTTGATAGGGGGGATTGTTTCAGAATATTCCTCTCCATATTATTAATTTTCGTAGATAATAAAATGTTTATTTCGTAATTTTAATTTCTATACACGCGGTAGCATACTAACCGATAGCATAAGTGGTTCCCAAGATATTTAGCGATGTAAATGTGACAGGCAGGCAGGCCGACAGAATCGCACCATAAGGGTACCTTTTGTACCTTTTCGGAGTTTTTGATGCGGAACTCTAAAATCAAGGTTATAAGGGGCCTGTCTCACTTGCCGCTTAGTCTTAACTCTGCAGTTCCGCACTTCCTAGGTGACTATTCATTTGATCGCGGTTGACAGTGACACATCGCTGCGTGATAGCATGTTTGTAGCGAGAACTCGGTACGAGCAGCATAGGACCCGATTTCGCATCTGGCTTCAGTTGGGTTCTTGGTATCGATAGTGTTAATCTTGTGATGTGTACTTTACACATATAATTGCGTAGGTACCGGTTTTTTTAGGGTTCCTTAGTCAACTAGGAAGTCTAGGAACCCTTATAGTTTCGCCATGTCCGTCTGTCTGTCCATCTGTCTGTCCGAGGATTTCTCAAGCATTTTTCGATAAAGTGAATATTTTCGGAAATATTCACTCCAAAAAAACAAAATTGTGCCCCCCCCCCCCCTCTAACTTTTGAACTATGGGTTCAAAAAATATAAAAAAAATCATGAAAGTAAAGCTTAATAAAGACTTTCAACGAAAACTATAGCGGACATGATCAGTTAAGCCATTTTCGAGTTATCGTATTAAGTTTTCCCTTTTAGTAAAAGACGCTTAGAAAGTATGAAACGCTGCGAAAGTATTCCTTTTTTGCTTGTTATTGATTTTTTAAGAGATAGTTCATTGGACAACTGTGGAACCCTACAATGAGCATGGCCCGACATGCTCTTGGCCGATTTTTATTTTATGGTTGACTGGACAAAACCTTAGTCTCACCTGATGGAACACGATGGAATGGATGGAAAGCGATGACCAGGCCTAAGATGTTCGTCACTTATTCAGTAATAGCCTATTCACTCTTGTCTTGAAGAGACCCAGATTGTATGATGTATCAGGAAAAGTAACGACGGCAGTAAATTCCAGTTCTTAGCTGTTCGCATTAGGAAAGAAGAAGCAAATCGCTTCGTGCGAACAAATGGTAGGCTGACAACGTAAGGATGTAACCGCTCACCACGTCTGGACGTCCGGTGATGGAATGGGGAAGGCTAAACTAAGTCATGTAATTCCTGTGCACACTCCAAAATGTATTTGATAGAAAGCAGACAAACAAGCGATTCGACGGCGGTGTTCCAAGCTCTGTAACTTAGATTCAACCGCCGGATGATCCTCGAAAAGCCCATAGGCATAGATTGTGTTTTGCCCATAGATAGGTAGGTTTTATCGACGTCATTATTCTGATTATTCTGATCGCTCTTTAGCGATATATTTTTTTGCCTCATCTTATTGTGACTGTGTTCTTTTATTGAGGTGTGCAATGCCAATGCAATAATAGTACATGACGATACAAGTGCAATTAACAGGAAATTCGCAAAGAGTGGTGATAAATTAAAACAAGACCGAAGGGAGTGGTTTTAATCGACACGAGTTGCGAATTATTCGCACGTGTATCGTACAACGTTTTACAGTACATATGGGTCTTTAAAGTTTCGACATATGCACGTAATCTGCTGATTACCGCACTCGTACGGTAAAGTAGCACCATATGTACTGTAAAGAGAATTTTTTATTGTATTCTGCATCATCATTATCACCCCGCAGTCGTCTACTGCTGCACATAGATAGGCCTTCCCCAATTCGCGCCGCCACAACCCGTGCATATTGACATCAATCTACGTACTCCACAGGTACCAAGAACAAGTCCTCATAGAAGCCTCTGACGTAGACTTATCCGAACTGGAAGCCGATCTTAAGCTGTTCCAAGACTCGCAAGTGGGCGGTGTGTTCGCCAAGACCGTGTGCGGCGCAGACGCTTACGAGGTGCTCAAACCGCAGACTTGTCTCGACCAGTTCAAGCAATTCGCCACTAAGGCCAAGGATCATAGTGTCAAGTGAGTTCGCATACTATATATCAAAATCTTGTGGCGTCACTATCAAATGTCAAAGTCAAATCTGTTGTGCGAAAGCGCAAACTCTTAAAAGTATTTAGGTTTTTACAACTTATGATTACAGAACGTTAAATATTGCGTCGGCAGCTGTCACCCCATAGAAACTTGTCAAACTGACCGTTTAGTAACTTTAGGCCGTCGTACTCGTAATCGAGTAATTATAAAATACAAGTCGAGATATATTTTATTCATAATGTACGCGAATTCCTTTCAATCGTTTTACTCGTATTTTAACAGTAGTAGTACATTTTTGCACTTTTCTCACTTTTGCCAATTTAAATCTCATCTGTGAAGTTTATCATCCATTGTCTTCTCACTCTCGCGCCCCCGAAGAGGGCTGGAGTTGGACTGTGAAGTTAATATTACAATAGGATTACAGTATCGTATTTCACACAGGGTGATCGCGAATCTCGTGGCTAACTACGTGCCGATCACACACGAGTGGTTCACGAAGAGCGAGAAACGTGAGGTCGGGTACGAAGACTACTTCATCTGGCGCCAGCCCAACGGCTACGACGGCGAGACCCCTCTGCCACCGAATAACTGGGTATGTGAAACACTGAAATCTGAAAAAAATAACATTGAGTATCGGAGACCAAAAACGATAGGAGTAAAAAGCAAGCAAATTTTACTTACAGTACAGGTAAATTACTTTGCACTGACATATGCTCTTATTCTATTGGATATTCTACTTTAACACTAATGTAATAGAGTTTCTATTACATAGACACTGTCTTAACATCATATGTTTGTAATAGAAACTCTATTACACAAGCGTTAAAGTAGACTATCCAATGGGATAAGAGCATATGTCAGTGTCAAACTCAAAAGTAATCGTACTGTACCGTGACATTGAGTTTCTATTACAAACATACGATTTTAAAACAGTGTCTATTTATTTTTATATGTTAATTTAACAGTTGGCAGTAACAAACATTCCCGCGTGGAACTACAGCGATGCCCGTAAGGAGTTCTATCTGAGCCAGTATGGCGAGGGCAAGGCGGACCTCAACTTCACGAACCCAGCCGTCGTCGAGCAATTCGATAATGTTATGAAAGCGTGGATGAAAGCTGGCGCTGCGGGTGTCAGGTTGGTATCAACGTCCATGTAAAATTTATAATTTTAAACTAACATGGTCATTGACATTGGAATTACTGCCATGTATTTTTGTGGGTTCCCGATATTTCGGCACTGTTTCAAACGCAATTTTCAAAGAACAACACTCACTCGGGAACTCACTAAAACCAATATTATTTTTTATATCGGTAATTTTTATGACAGAAGACACAATATTGTAGGCCAATTTATTTTGTTTTCCTATTACGTATGGTATCTCTATGAGCTTCTTGTCTTAAAGCCGTGTATTATTAAAGTGTTGTCGGCAGTGACGTAGCGTGCCTTGGAGGGGCCCTGTATCAAAATTAGGGGGGGAGGGCAAATAAAGAGTTTTGCTAACACCCGTTAGGGGCTTCTGTAGTCCGGGGGCCTCGTATCATTGATACTGCTGATACGGCGGTAGCTACGCCCCTGGTTGTCGGTTAAGAATTTTGCCACTCATGAAACGGACCACTGTTTCTAAGTGTCGTGTTTGTTCGCAGGCTGTCCAACGCTCGTCTGCTGCTCGTGTCCAAGTCCTTCAAGGAGGAAATGCCCCGCGCGCCGACCGACCCGCTGCCGCCCGCGCTGACGCACACGCCCACGGCGGGCGAGTACTACTTCCTGCGGCACAACTTCACCTCCGACCAGCCGGAGTTGGACGGGCTGCTCGCGCACTTCTCGCAGGTCGTCGACGATAACGCGCCGGAGCCGGGGGCCAGTGAGTATTCTCGACGTATGTTCTACATAAATGGAAGCGATCCACCCGATGGACCCGGGTATGTCCTAAAACTACGGCCAAGACCACTGGGATGGGCAGCAGCATCCCTGGAGTGCGGTGGAGATACTGCGATCGCCAACTCGGGTTGATATATTTCACTGTTCTTTGAATGAATTCACTTTGTATGTATTATGTTATTGTAAAACTTAAGAGTTATAATTACCTATAGATTAGATATTTGTTATGTAACAATTTGGTACACTATCGCAATGGAAAACTGTAAAGATAGATGTATAAATATTTTTTGATACGTCCTAACGTACGTGTGTTTGCAGAGAAATCGGTGTTCACGATCTTCGAGGACGGGTCCCGCGTGGAGCTGTACCAGCTGCGGCCCAACGCGTCGGCGCTGCGGCCGCCCGCCGCCGCCGCGCTGCCCGCCGCCGCGCTGCTCCCGCCGCCCGCCGCCGCCCCCGCCGCCGCCCTCGCCCCCGCCCCCGCCCCGCGCGACGCCGTCAACAAGACGCTCGCGCCGTGGCCCGCGCTGCAGGTAGCATTCCAGATGTCTCCAACACACTACACTACTGTACTGTCGCGCTGCCGTCTCTGTCGCGACGCTACTCACTTGGTCCTTCGACCCGCGCCCAAAAACCGACAACACAGGGATCGGTGGGCATGACAAGGATATATATTATGGGACAATTTTTACACAAATCGAACTAGTCCCATACTCATACTCATACTCATTTATTCATAATATTACATGTCAAAGCTATTAATTACGTATTAGTTCAGTGATCATATTAAATGCAGAAGAAATTAAAAACAATTATATACGAGTAGATTAGCATTAGGTACAAATGTCAGTGTTTACAAGCTATTATTGTTATTATATATTAATATGTATTTTTAATTCTTTATTTAATGTCATATAATTCAGATAATTTATAGAAAGCTTTGCCAATGAGCCATTTTTTCAATTTTTTTTTAAATGTATGTGTGCTCTCTATTATGTAATATATACATACACATAGTAAGCTCAATAAGGCTTGTGTTATGGGTACTAAACGACGATATATTTAATAGATATATACTTAAATACATAGAAAACATCCAAGTCTCAGGAACAAATGTCTCTGCTCACCACAGAAACAAACGCCCTTACCGGGATTCGAACCCGGGACCTCTAGCTTCGGAGGCAGTGGCACTACCAACTAAGCTAAACAGGCCGACATGAAAGATGTTAAATACGGTAATTGATTGACACTTCCTCGGGTCTTGTCGTATTCCGAGCTTACCCGATGGGAAAGCATTATTCACTACATCTGTACCTATACATCCCAATGAACCCTGCCCTCAGTGTTCGATCACCAGAGGCCGCGGTCTGAGCGACGCCAGCAGGTAGCGGGGCGGAATGTATGATTACTCGTCGCCCCGCTGTCCACTGGCGTCCAGACTACGGGCGTACTCATCATCATATCAGCCGAAGGACGTCCACTGCTGGTAATAGACCTTCCCCAAAGATTGCCATAATGACCGATTCTGCGCCACCCGCATCCAGCAGACTCCCGCGACCTTAACCAGGTCATCAATCCACCTTGTGCGGAACCTACCCATTAGGGCATGCAATTTCCCGGGAAATCCCGGGAATTCCCGGGATTTTGAATGGGATTCGGTACCGGGACTGCAAACCCTACTACCCATGCTGCACCGCACGGTACGTGGTCGCCACTCGAGCACCGCACCGCCATCGGTTCTACGCGCGGCCGTACAATTTTATTTGACTACCAGTTTAAGGTGCGTACGCATTTGAGGCAGCCTCAGGTTGAGGCACGCACGGCTCGCCTGTTTGCTCAAATGCATACGCGCCTCGCGCGCCGTGCGCGTGCAGCGAGCGAGCAGCTCGCGGCGAGCCGGCCGGAGTCGGGCTTTTGACCGTGCTCAAAGGCGCCTCGGTGTGCGTGACTCGTATAATTTGGACGTGTACCTGAGCGTGCCGCGAGCAGCGCGCGAGCGTTGCGACTATACGTACACGTTTTGACTTGTTTGTTCGTGAGGCGCATACGAATTTGAGCAAAACATGAATTACGATTTTTTTAACATTTATTTCACCCACCACAGCAAATTTTTTGTTAAAAATCCAGCGTTCAACAACAGCTGTTATCGAGTCCGACGCCATTTTGTGCGACGCACAATGTCGGCTCGCCGTGAGCGAGCTGCCTCACTCTAACATGTTTATGTGCAATTGTTTTGCTCGCGAGCAGCTCGCCGCTCGGGACGAGCACGCCTCGGGCCGAGCCGCTCAAATGCGTACGCAGCTTTAAGACTTGTTGTTGGTAGATCTTGCAATCGTGTCCGGGTTTAGGATAATCGGATCGAGTACCCGTGTCTTAGAGCATACATAACCCCCCGTCCCCGTTCTTGAGGTGCGTAGAAGGGATCTAGCCCATTCTTCTATCCATAACACGATTATATCCTTATTGTGCTTACTATGGGACTAGTTAGATTTGTATCAAAAATTGTCCCCTAATATTGATTTATTAGTCAAAGTTGTGGTTTAGCATGTATATGTGTTGGGCAGTTGACGCCTCCGGAGGAGAGCGCGGGCGACGCGGTGGCGACGCTGGCGTACCTGCTGCCCGCCACGCCGGTGCTCACGCGCGCTCAGTTGCGCCTTTTCAACACCACCGGACAAGTGAGTTTTTTTTTACTATATTGTGCTGAATGTTAGATTAAGTACTTTAGTACAATTTACAAAATGAAATTGGTTCCTTATAACGAATAGTATTTTATGCAACTGTTGTATAAGAAGGGTCTTAAAACGCGAGTGGCGTGGGTTGTGATGCGAGCCTCGGCGAGCATCGCAAGTAAAGACGCCACGAGTGACATACAATACTTTTTCTACGACTCATTTTAAATCAATATTGTTTGTTAGACTTTTCACGCACTATGTTTTTTCCTAGTTATTGTACTTACGCAATTTCTTCCGAAGTGCAGTATTTTTCTTCTTCGGGCATTTTTAAAAGAATCAACGTACACTTTATTCTACACCAACACACAAAATTCTTCTTGTATAACTAATCTAACGGTTAATCAGCTTGAATAATTTCGCTTTCAATTGGAGTTTTGGTGGGAAATCATAAATATGACACTTCTTGTTTATGGTTTGTTTTGTTTTAATTTGCTGCACTTGGTATATCACGCGATACACTCATACTCATATCACGATACTTATCACGTGAATATTGATGAAGATGAATTTTGAATACCGCGATAATTATGAATATGTTTATTCATATTATTAAATAATCTATCTATCTATCTATATTAATAAAAGAAAGTTGTGTTAGTTACGGCTCTTATAACTCGAGAACGGCTGAACCGTTTTGGACGATTTTGGGTTCATTGTGATCCTCTCGACCCAAAGTTTAATAGTATGCTTTAAAAAATGGAAAAGATTTACAAAAAAGACCCCGAATTTACGATTTACAAATTAAGAGTTGAATAGTCCGCCATGGTCCAATGCGGCCAACATGAAATTGAATTGACGCATTCCACAGATATCATATGATGTCTGTGACGCATTCGTAACATTGGCACGACGAGTCTGTTCAAGATCAATGCATAAACGCCGGTAGCTGAGTATGTGAGTTACCATTTTCAAATAAACCCAAACGTTTTCTGTACTTTTTTTTTAATTTGTGGTGGTTTGTTGTGATTGTGTCGTGCCTGTCATTATTTTCAGTTGTGGTAGTCTGAACTTATATTATTTATTTTGTTCTTATCTATCGTGTTAGTGTTTTTATTATAGTTTTCATCGTGGTGGTGGTAATGCCAAAAATCGTAAGTATTTGCAATATTTTTTAATTGTAGTGAGAAACATATTTTCTAAGGATTATACATACGTATTCTTTTTTCATAGCCAAGTCTGCTCGCTTTTGGTGTACTATTACTTATTCTGTGCTTTTGGCAAACACTCCCATAATTGCAGCAAGCGGATGGAACGTAGAGCATTGAGAAAAGATTGTAAATGTTCTACCACAATTTTTCAGTAATGATAATTGTAGTAATGTTTTATGTACATACATACATAAACTCACGCGAGTATTCCCAAAAGATATTAGCAGAGCACATGAAATATACAGATTACACTTCATTCACACTAAAGTGCTATGTAACATACTTTAATTATATCTTTCAAGTAGTTTACTGTTTGGTTTAGAGGATTTGTTTGGTTATATACCTATTAACAATCAGATTGGTACTTAATCTGCTTTCAGTGATATGATATGCAATTTTTGCAAGGATTTTGTTTTTTACAACAAATGGCAAATAAATGCAAATGTGCAGCAGATGCATAGAAACATTACAAATATGACAACATTGTCCTCGGTTAATGTTGATAAACATTATTGTTAATTCAGACAATTTTAACTACTATGAATGCTGCGGCCTTGAAGTGGCAAAGCAAACCTGATATAATAAGACTCGGGAACAACAATGAAAACAAAACAACAAGAGCACAATCAGAAGTGTCCCAGGATATTTTAAAAGATGTTTTTTTTTGATATTAAGCAGTTAGAGGAGTCATTATTAAATTACCAACATAAAGAAGACGGAGAGAGAGAGAGGAGGAGGATAATGAAGATGGCTGGTCAATGCTGCGGCTTTGAAACGGCTTAAGAAAAAAATAAGGCTCAGGAACAACAAATGAAAACAAAACAACAACTGCAGCACATAACAAATGCAGAGGAAGCAGATAAGCCCACATTAGCACAATTAGAAGTAACCCAGGACATTTTTAATGATGATGAGTCATTATTTAATTCCCAACATAAAGAAGACGGAGAGGAGGAGGATAATGAAGATGGCTGGTCGACCACGAAATATGGGAATATTGAACATTTTGTGATTATGATTTTAAATTAAGACTGATAGTATGACTATAAATCAAGACTGTAATAATAAAAATCAAATAAGATAGTTAGAAATACAAAAACATTATTAAGACGTATATTATTTTAAGCAAATTTATCACAACCCTTATATTGAGCTGAGCTCGAAAAAACTGATTCAAAGAGCTTTTGTTAAAATTTAACAAACAATAGCTGTTAAATTATTAGTAAACATATTTTATCTTCTATTTTCATGACTGTACATTACATTCCATTTCAATTCTTCAATCATTAAGACAAATTAGGGAAGATAGTAATGAATGATAGTAACACCTAACTTTTAATCAGTTTGAATTATTTATTGCGCCATATTAGGAAATCACAGTTATTTATTACTATCGATCACAGTTTAGTATGGTAGTCGGCGGTTAAGAAGTCATATCATATCATATGATTTATTGCATTATATTGTGTGTACATAGGTAAAAGATCTTAAAATATGGTACAGTGTTCCAATATAACCAATCTTGTATAATTAATAACCTTAGTCACTTTGAGGTTATAAACTGTATGGAAATGACAGGTGGATTGACTTCTTAACCACCATCAACTATATTACTATGAATCACAGTTTTTTATTACTGTCAATTAAGTACAGTTGTTTATTACAATCAATCACAGTTTATTATTTGTATTATTACTATCAATCACAGTTTTTTTATTATTACAGTCTTGATTTATAGTCATACTATCAGTCTTAATTTAAAATCATAATCACAAAATGTTCAATATTCCCATATTTCGTGGTCGACCAGCCATCTTCATTATCCTCCTCCTCTCCGTCTTCTTTATGTTGGGAATTAAATAATGACTCATCATCATTAAAAATGTCCTGGGTTACTTCTAATTGTGCTAATGTGGGCTTATCTGCTTCCTCTGCATTTGTTATGTGCTGCAGTTGTTGTTTTGTTTTCATTTGTTGTTCCTGAGCCTTATTTTTTTCTTAAGCCGTTTCAAAGCCGCAGCATTGACCAGCCATCTTCATTATCCTCCTCCTCTCTCTCTCTCCGTCTTCTTTATGTTGGTAATTTAATAATGACTCCTCTAACTGCTTAATATCTAAAAAAACATCTTTTAAAATATCCTGGGACACTTCTGATTGTGCTCTTGTTGTTTTGTTTTCATTGTTGTTCCCGAGCCTTATTATATCAGGTTTGCTTTGCCACTTCAAGGCCGCAGCATTCATAGTAGTTAAAATTGTCTGAATTAACAATAATGTTTATCAACATTAACCGAGGACAATGTTGTCATATTTGTAATGTTTCTATGCATCTGCTGCGCATTTGCATTTATTTGCCATTTGTTGTAAAAAACAAAATCCTTGCAAAAATTGCATATCATATCACTGAAAGCAGATTAAGTACCAATCTGATTATTAATAGGTATATAACCAAACAAATCCTCTAAACCAAACAGTAAACTACTTGAAAGATATAATTAAAGTATATTACATAGCACTTTAGTGTGAATGAAGTGTAATCTGTATATTTCATGTGCTCTGCCAATATCTTTTGAGAATACTCGCGTGAGTTTATGTATGTATGTACATAAAACATTACTACAATTATCATTACTGAAAAATTGTGGTAGAACATTTACAATCTTTTCTCAATGCTCTACGTTCCATCCACTTGCTGCAATTATGGGAGTGTTTGCCAAAAGCACAGAATAAGTAATAGTACACCAAAAGCGAGCTGACTTGGCTATGAAAAAAAGAATACGTATGTATAATCCTTAGAAAATATGTTTCTCACTACAATTAAAAAATATTGCAAATACTTACGATTTTTGGCATTACCACCACCACGACGAAAACTATAATAAAAACACTAACACGATAGATAAGAACAAAATAAATAATATAAGTTCAGACTACCACAACTGAAAATAATGACAGGCACGACACAATCACAACAAACCACCACAAATTAAAAAAAAAGTACAGAAAACGTTTGGGTTTATTTGAAAATGGTAACTCACATACTCAGCTACCGGCGTTTATGCATTGATCTTGAACAGACTCGTCGTGCCAATGTTACGAATGCGTCACAGACATCATATGATATCTGTGGAATGCGTCAATTCAATTTCATGTTGGCCGCATTGGACCATGGCGGACTATTCAACTCTTAATTTGTAAATCGCAAATTCGGGGTCTTTTTTTGTGAATCTTTTCCATTTTTTAAAGCATACTATTAAACTTTGGGTCGAGAGGATCACAATGAACCCAAAATCGTCCAATTCGGTTCAGCCGTTCTCGAGTTATAAGAGCCGTAACTAACACAACTTTCTTTTATTAATATAGATGTATGAACTATAAAAGCACGCTAGACAGTGATATTATAGACCAGAGAACATAGAGTTTTCACTGACTTATTATATTATTGTTGTCATTGAATGTGAGTCAGCGACTATGTAAATGACAGATAAAAGTACAGGAGTAGAAAAAGTTACTAACAAGTGGGTTAAGGTAGATTTATTTGTAGATTCTGAATATAGTTAAGGTCATATTACTCGTAAGTAACGTTGTTGTGTTGTCGCAGGGCGAGCTGTCCCGGCTGGCGGCGCTGCGCGCGGACGCCAGCATCCAGCACGGGCGCTACGCGCTGGCCGCCGCGCCCGCCAGGGACTCCGCCGACCAGCTGCTCGCTGTCGCCAGGTCACTACACTACCTATTGTTTATTCTCATCAGTGTATAATGTACGGCCTGAATGCCCGCTTTGCTTAAGCGTATTTTGTTTCTCGTAACGCCTTCTAGACCGGTGGTGCCTGCTTAAGGGTTAAGTTTGATATACAGGTTTCACAAGCAGTGCATGTGCATTACTACTATATTCTAACAGGTAGTTGCGGTATCGTTCTATATTTCATTTCATAAACGTCCATCAAGCCTCTATTAGTTAACAAGCCACTAAAGTTGGTTTGTCCTTATCGGTCACTTTGACATTTATGTCTGTGGGAAAAGGACGATACAACTTTTAGTTAACAGAGGTTTGTTAAGTTTTATGAATAAGGGGATAAATCATTTCTATGTGCGATTAAACGTCTAGATTGAAACCAAGCTAGAAGATTCAAATTGCAATATACTTTAAATTGTTCAAACAGTCCCTGTAAAATGTATATTTCGAATACTCTTGCCTAAGATACAGGAATACAATAGCGCCAAAAATCCGCCATTTTGTTTTTTTTTATTATTTTACCCAATGTCACTCTCACAGTAAATACAAATCTAACGAGACCTCTCAAACTAAAATCCACGGAGCCGTTCAGGCCGCAGAGCGTGCCAAACAATTATACATACATACAATACTCTCGAAAAACATTACCGTCCTTCTGACGCAGTTGGGTAATAATCCTAGTTTAGGCGCATGTAACAATTTGTAACTTGTAAGTATGTACAAGCACAATGTAACATTAGCTATAAGGATTTTTCAATAAATTATTATATTCTGCTTTCAACGTCTGTGCAGGTGGAAGCCTAACCACACTGGCTACGTGGCCGTACTGAACACGCTGCCGTCTCCGCTGCGAGCCAACCTCTCCGACATCCCCGTGTTGCCGGACAAGCTCGCCGTGCACTATGTCTCACACGAGGTGGCTCAGCAGACCAAGTTAGTATACATTGTCTTATGTTTTCTGCATAAAGTCAAGGGCACTCATATGTATACATTTTTACCGTATTCCATTGAAATAAGGTTCAAAAATGTATACATATTTATGCCCAGCACTGTACACTCACAGACTTTTTAACTGTTGAGCCATTTACAGCTTACTACATACTGGGCATCATAGTTAGCTATAAAGTGTCCAGTGTAAAGTGAGCTGTAAAATGCTCAACAATCAAAGTCCGTGACCGTACATAATATAAGTCGGTCAACAAACTATCTTTTGTTTTGTAAGTTATACAAAATAAGATTAAAAAACCGGCCAAGTGCGAGTCGGACTCGCGCACGAAGGGTTCCGTACCAGAAAAAAGGCTAAAAGCTGGTGCCATTAAACACTTGTTTCATTGAGTTTTTTTTGTATTTGTTGTTTTAGCGGCAACTACTCTCTCTGTTATATGGGAGCCCCCCCCCCCTTAATTATTATTTTGATTTTAGTATTTGTTGTTGTAGCCACAATAAAAATACATAATCTGTGCAAATTTCAACTGTCTAGCTATTACGGTTCTTGAGATCTAGCTCGGCGAGTGGTAGCCATGAAAAGGGCCTAAAATATCACGTTTTTGTATAGGAGCCCCCCTTAATTATTATTATTTTGTTTTTAGTATTTGTTGTTATAGCAGCAACAGAAATACACAAATTGTGAAAATTTTAACTGTCTAGCTATTACGGTTCTTGAGATACAGCCTGGTGACAGAAGGATGGACGGACGGACAGCGAAGTCTTAGTAATAGGGTCCCGTTTTTACCCTTTGGGTACGGAACCCTAAAATTACAAATTTATCCCACATTTGGTGGATAAATCACAGTTTTAAAAAGTGACCACAGGAGACGTAACCATGCTAACAAAAGTTAATTTATGAAAAGTTCTGGAGTACTTTTTCGTCTTCTAGAATCGATAGCGTTTGGGATTTTGATTTCTGAGTCGAATAAGCCCAAATGTCCATATTCTAAGAAAATATCGGAATGCGCCATTTTTTTAATTTCCCCAGGCAGACCAACCAGAGGGCCTGCTCCGAACTTCGAAAATCGAAGTTCGTATCGTGCCGTCCCTTTCTGTCATATAGTGTATAATACGAGAGTGAATGGGACGGCACGACACGAACTTCGATTTTCAAAGTTCAGAGTAGGCCCTCAGGATAAAGCGGTCACTAAGTTATCCTTCTTCAAAAAAACAATTCAACGTAGCAGTTTAATAAACCACAACAAGAACCAGAAGAGTAATCTATCTATCCTTTTTAGTTACACAAGCAACAAGGCTGTGGATTGCGACGACGTGTCAGTGCCGGCGTACTCTGCCGTCGTGCTGTCCTTCGTGCCGAAGACCGCCGCCGAGAAGTAACTCGCGGAGGAAACCCGAGGAGATTGCTAGCCGCAATGTATGAGCGGCGATTTGGTTGCATTTCATTTTTGTACCGCGTTTACGAATATAGATTGAGCATTATTTGTTTTTTTTTGTTGTTTTAGTCCTTATACAGGGTTGTGGCCTGTAATAGGAGCAAAAAATTAAACGGTACACCATTGAGCTCTCCAGTAATTATTTCCAAATGGTTTCAATTGGAAAAAAAAGTTTTTTTTTTTTAACGCAAATATAGCTTACGTGTACTTTTTTACTCTACTGGAATGATGTGAATAACTTTTTATTTAAAAAACACAAACTAAAAATGCAACAACGATTATAAGTCATAACTAGATGCTACCTCAAAATCAGCATTGACTGCCGCGCTATAATGTCGTGGTGCCAAGATCCATTACTTGGAGGTCATAACTTTAAATCGAAATTTCTCCCAATTGAAAAAAGACATTAATTTTTGGGACACAAGAGGTTACTGTAGATGCTCTAAGGAAGCGTCCTTTAATTTTTTTTGCTCCTATTACAGGCCACACGCTGTATAATGCCCGCAGTATAAATAAGTAAATAATGATATCAACCAAAACAAGTGCGGATCGAATTCACTTTGATTTGAAGCATTATGAGCAGCACAGAAGCATGAGTCGTATGTATTGGCTATGTGCACGTCTGAAACGTCAAACGTCAAGGGTCCCGGGACAATGTCAAACTCAAAGATGTCAAATAATGACACATCAACATTTTATTTTAGTAAACGAGAAAGTAAGGGGACTGAAAAGTTTACTGAAATAAACAAGAAAATAAATAAATAAATGTAAACGAATCGTAGGAAACCGTTAAGAAACCAATAGGAAACGTGAAAGTAAATTTGACAGATGTCCCCGTTAAGTACGCATTTCTGCTATGGTGTGCGCTGCGATCGCCTAGCTTATCCCCACCACCTACTTCGCACATAGCCAATATTAGGTATAAGTTATTCTCGTTTACTGTTCTATACACGCATACGTCTAAGCATTAAAGGTCCGGCCGGTGCTCAAAATACGGTGACCGCGACAAAGAGTCACGTCACATGAGGTGCGCTTGAGGCATGTCACTGCGTTTACGGTGCGTCAGTGAGTTTTAACTAGCGTTGTGGCCGGACCCTTAGGCTGAGTTGCACCAAACCGTCTGTAATCGTAAGCTGTGTTCGTTAAAATCTGAATGTATTGAAAGTTTGACAAGTTTCTATGGGATGACAGCTGCCGGCGCCATATTTAACGTTGATCAGTCTGTGATCGTAAGTCGGTGCAACCCAGCCTTAGTTTGGGTTGCACCAAACCGTCTGTAATCGTAAGCTGTGTTCGTAAAAATCTGAATGTATGGAAAGTTTGACAAGTTTCTATGGGATGACAGCTGCCGGCGCCATATTTAACGTTGATCGGTCTGTGATCGTAAACTGTGTTCGTTAAAATTTGAATGTATGGAGAGTTTGACAAGTTTCTATGGGATGACAACAGCCGGCGCCATATTTAACGTTGATCGGTCTGTGATCGTAAGTCGGTGCAACCCAGCCTTAATCTTCCAAAAGTAACTACAGTTGTACAGTCAGCGCCATACACTACGAAGCAGCCAAAGTGGCCAATAGTTCGGGACAAAATATATTTTGGTGGTTATGTACGGTCCATCTGCGAAGAAATACAAATGTGTATCATTATCATCATAATTCAGCCGAATGACGTCCACTGCTGGACATAGGCCTCCTCCAAAGACTTCCACAATAACTGGTCCTGCGCCACCCGCATCCAGCGGACACCCGCAACCCTTACCAGGTCATCAGTCCACCGTGTGGGGGGCTAGAATAATAGGCTAGGCTAGACTGATGATGATAAGATGCTGAATGTGCAGTAGGCCTGCTGCTAAAAACATTTTATTGTTATTTTTTTATTTAAGAGGGCGCAGTACGCTCGGTTCTCCATACAAACGCATTTACCCTCTTATTTTAAAACGCTATGCTAGAATAACATGAAACTGTATACACAATGGGATATCTAGGTCGGAAATTAGTTTCTGTTGCTAGAAATTGGAAAAGAAAAAAAATACAGCGGTTATTTGCGTTTTTTACGGCTTGTAAACCTTAACAATCGCTGTATTTTTTCTCCATTATAATTTCAAGCAACAGAAACTAATGTCCGACCTAGATATGCCGGATCCCATTGTGTATACAAAGTTTCATGTTATTCTAGCATGGCGTTTTAAAAGAGAGCATAAATACGTTTGTATCGAGAACCGAGCGTACTGCGCACTCTTAACCAATAAACAAAAAATGTATTTTACTCGCAAACGAAAACTGCGTACGGTTTATCTGCCGCTGAATGGTCGCTCGTACAAGGAACGTTCTATTATTATTGTACTTTAACCTTTTAAACGCCGATCATTTTTCATTGTTCATGCCCGGGTCGCCGCCGGTACAAAATTACACAATTTTTTTATGTATACATGAATCAAATTAGAATCGGTGAGTGTTCACGTGCATTGAACATGCCTACATAGAATCAGCATCAAGATTTGGGACAAGAAACTGCACAGCTGCTGACAGAGCGGGCAAAGTACGAACTACGTTTTGTTTAAATTGACAATATACATGTAAAACTAAGATAATCATTATTTACACACACATATGTAAAAATCTGTATAAATAGCTTGTAAATTTGTAAATAAAGTCTCTGAGTTAGGGCTAGGCATTGTAGGGCTTTAGGATTGTCTAGGGTTGTTAGGACGATAGCGCAGTTAGGTTGGTAGGCTACAGCTCTTCCCATAGTTTGTTGGTAAAATCACCTACTTGATTTTACAGTAAGAGAGATGAATATCCCGTACAAAACATACCAGACATCTGACTTATTTGTCAGAGTGCGGTGAAATGAGCTGGATATTTTATGTCTTATGTTTCAGACTACGGCGGTTAAAAGGTTAAAGTGCACTACATGGGTAAAAACATTGTTTATATATTTTTACACATATCCATATTGTTTACCAGGTTCAGGCACATACATCCTGCGTCCAATCATTTAAAATATAGGGTAACATATATTCCCACATATATTAACATAAAATGCCGTGCAAATAATTTAGCTACTGTGTGTCACATACTCCTTATCACACCTATGTGGAAGAGTCAATGTTGTCCTCAAACGAGGGAAGAAAAGTACGACTTTGATTCCTCGTTCGAGGGCAACAATGACTATTTTCTGAATAGCAGGTGTGAAGACAATATTTTCCGCAGGCTAGGTGAAATTCAACCTTATGTCAATAAAGACTTGAGTGGTCAAATTTTTTTGTTCCTTATATCTGCTGCCTGCGTTATTTATACTAGTCAATTTTCCTCGACATGTGCAATATTGTAGCGTGTCAAAGTATGAAACTTAACAACAAAACAACAAATTAATAAAGTATATTTTAATAGTTCAATAACATCAGCATGTTAACATTAAAAAAGCATAATTTCATTCTTACAGTCAGAATATGATAAAGTGGGTCGCTTGAAGTTATGCACCTTGTTCTATCACAAAACTGACTTTAATTAATAAACATCAAAAAGTAATAATCATAAAAATCTGACTGTTAACTAACATTACGTTATCGCTAGGTATTCGTAGAGATATCGAAAATTCCTCTTAAAAATTAGGTCCCAACATTCGTATGGCAATATTTATTAAAGATAAGTACATAATTATCAATTTTACAAATACGTAATTGGTCACTAATTTACGTCAAAGTCTATATTAAATAAACTATATTATGTCATAGGTATATCTAATATAATATTATATATCCAGGCTTTGATGTGTCTATAATATCTGTAATTTGTAAAAAGGTGAAGGAAAACTGGTTGTACGTAGAGTTGTATACATCCCTTGGTACTAAACACAGCCAGGACCAATACTCTTTTGAGGTTAAATATCTACCTCCTCAGTTCCAGTAAATACCGCATTCTAAAGCCTCTCACAGACTGGCGCGGCCTGGCCGCGGCGGTCAGTAGTAAACTTGTCAATAGCTGTCAAATTTGCTATTGACCGCCACCGCAGGCCGCGCCAGTGTGATTCAGGCCTTCAACTAAATCGACTTATTTGTTCAGGGAATAGAGTCTAACTTAAGAATCCATTTTTTTTTCTTTTTTTTTATCGTTGACCATGGATACGTGTACTAAGTCCTTCAGTCGGAGAATAATAAATAAACATGGTGGTGCCAGGTATTCATAATACGCCCTCGTCCCTCCTACCATATATTAGGTTCCATAATAACCCTTATAGGTTCAATCCACAAGGACATACATGAGATTCAAATAAAAAAAAATCAGATTCCTGACAATTACAGAACCAAAAATTAAATTTGGGTCTGAAGTAATATGTTACCAAGTAAGAATATGTTGTATTGGGATTTCGACGGGTATTTATGAAACGAGTAATCGTAAAGTTAGTCTATCCTCACAGATACAGGCGCACAGATATTGTGACTAAGAAGAGATTTTACTCTTCGTCGAGATTACAATCGATGACACCTTTCACAAATTGCATAATGAAAAGCTTTAAAAATAAACACGATGCTGCAGTATATAACGACACCTATACCTATATGCATCAGTATTTTTCCAAGGTTAAGCTCAACATAGTAGGTTGATTTAGGTATGATTAAAACAGTACTATCAGGATCCACTTCAGTTTCATGTGAATGTGTGCTTCTACGGAAAGGTAGTTTTCTATAAAGACCACGAAACTTGGACGCCTTCACGATTGGACTCATTGTTAACTGACAAAAGTAACTTATTAGTGAAAATTTACTATAATTTTAATGAATGCTAGGTATCTAACAGTTTTGTAACAATTTCACCATTAGATAAAGTACTTGTCAAATTAAATGGGCGCAGAATAGGTAGGTTGAGCGAGGTACGAGTTTTACAGATGGTCCAATGTTGTACTTGAATCGGTGACATTCTTTTGAGATCTTATATTATCCTATAGGAACTAGGAAATTAATACACTTTAGTTTAGTTATCGTTACTTCTTTGAGTTCCAAAACAATTTGATTTTAAGAGAGATTAGTTGCAAAGTCAATAAGTTAAAGAAAATCAATAAAAATCACTATTAGATAATTTTACTTCGCATAGAAGCTTATACACTTTGAAGTCCACGGTTTGCCGTTCGTAGTGTTTAGTTGTCAAATTAATTACGTTACGCAGTTCGATTCCGCACCTAAGATTACCAAAGATTAGGTTTACTAATCAGAATTTGAGACGTCCAATAGCTTCAATTGTTGTCATCTAGCCTAGACGTGTGTTACCGACGCTTGGAGTTGTTGGGCTTGGCTTGACCGGGTTTGGGTTTGTTGAACTGGTACGAGGCGCACTTGGGGATGTGGCGGTCGGCTGCCGCCTGGTTGAAGCGTCGCCCGCAGTGGGGACAAGCGACGTAGTCCGGGTTCTCGGAGGGTGGTGGTGGTGGTAAGTCGCTTAGCTTGCCTGAAAATGGTAGAAAAAGGTTTAGCAAAAATAGTCTGTATATCGTGGCTCCGGCAATGCAGGCAAAACCCACCCAAGGTTGCACCAAACCGTTTCTAATTGTAATTGGTGCTCATTTAAATCTGATTGTATGGAAAGTTTAACAAGTTTCGGTCTGTAATATGATTGATGTGTGATTTGTTTCACCACCACCACGGGGGGTATATGCCATAATCGCCACGCTTGGCATGCGGGTTGGCGATCGCAGTATCTCCACCGCACTCCAGGGATGCTGCTGCCCATCCCCAGTGGTCTAGGTGACATACCCGGGTCCGGGTCCCGGTCGGATTTGTTTCACAAACAACATTAAAATAGACGAGAACAGCTGATTTAGATAATCATCTGCGAAGTTATCCCGAACAAAACAGATTGTATCTATACTTACCTAAATAGGTATAGGTACTGAACACTTCAGCAGTCATAAGTTTCTTCACTTACTATCAGTACATCACATAAATGCTGCCTGCCTATGAGGATGTGTTAGTTATGAGGTTGTGTTTAGGTACCTCGGCGGCCCCAATAGCAACTCGTATGCTTTACCTCCAGCAGTGAGATGTCTCTGCACCTGCTTGGTGGAAGGCCGGCATGACTGCCTACTGCACAGACCATTTAACACATTCACTGCCAGCCACACCCCCCAGGAACAAACTTGCATAGAAGTGAACGCACATGTGCGTCGATGGCAGTGAATGCGTTAAGTGATCTGTGGTCTGCCGGACTAGCACATGATTACACCTCGGGCCGCGAGATGTTGCTGCACTTGCTTCTTTTAAGGCCTGGACGACTCACGTTTCTGTAGCCAGTTGTTCAGTTGGCTTCGCTGGGAGCAGTACTGAACAGTCTAATACTCACCTCCGGCTGCGAGATGTTGCTGCACCTGCTTGGCGGCGCGGATGGCCTGGATAAACTCCTCGTGTTTCTGCCGCCAGTTGTTGTTGAGCGGCTTGGCCTTCGTCGGCGCTGCGTTTGTACTTTTGCGGAGTTTGCTTATGAACGGCTCAGCTTCCGTGCCCTGCAAGGATTAGTAGGTACCGGATTATGCTGAGGTCACAATGATAAGACCAAATCTTAAGATACGTGTATACATGGAGGTCTTTTTAGGGTTCCGTACTCAAAGGGTAAAAACGGGACACTATTACTAAGACTTCGCTGTTGGTCCGTCCGTCTGTCTGTCACCAGGCTGTTATCCCATGAACCGCGATAGTTAGACAGTTGAAATATACACAGATGATGTATTTCTGTTGCCGCTATAACAACAAATATTTAACACCGGCCAAGTGCGAGTCGGACTCTTTGCCGATAATGGTAAGGAACCCTTTGTGCACGAGTCCGATTCGCACTTGGCCAGTTTTTTATATTTTCGTATTTCGCTGCCAATCGCTATCCTATTTCCATACATATGGCACATGCCGAGCTACCGTGTCAGTGGAAATACGATTGGGGTGTAAAAGAGCTGACGATGGTCTGCCGAAGATTGTTAAACTTTGGACGTTTGTAGGTATATGGGAATGTGCGGAAAATTAAGTAGTACATACACAAGATGCGAGTAAGGTAACAACAGGTTTGAAAACGTTGTATTTTAGGGGAGAGACGAAGTGTTCCAAATGTAAGCTTGGTAGTAAGGCAGTAAGGAAACAAAACGTAAACATTTGTGTGTGAGTGTAGTGGGTGAGCTAAACAAATAATTTGAATAAGTAGGTAGGTGGCATTATTTATGTATGTATGTATTGCTTTATTGTACATAAAACACGGCAAAATGACAAACAAAAAGTGGAAGTACAAAGGCGAGCTTATCCCTTTAAGGGACCTCTTCCAGCATTAAATCATCGGCGGTAACTTTTTCTTTGTGAGTCATAGATTTATATACATCTATATATTGAACATTAGTAGGGAGCGTCAGCCGACCTCGGTGCATTTACAACACGTGTGCTAAGAGACAAATAATTTAATGCATGCTTAGTGATATAAATGGCTTGCCTTAAACTCCTCTGCATCCGTGCCCTTTATATAGAAATAAAGAGAAAATAAATTAGTAATTTAACTACTAAATGTACATACTTAAAAACCGAGCTATTGCCTAACTACTAACTACTATGGGTAGTTAAAAAATAATTGAAATACTACTACACGACTATTACTAGACTAGAACTTACCTACAAGTGCTAAAAAACATATATTATATAACCTAGGTAATGCTATTGACAAAAATGTTTACCATTTTTTTCCTTTTTTTTTGGAATCGTGCAGTGCCTCAATACTATAATAATAGATACGGTTTTTCCTATTAATCGAAAGCTAAATAGGCATTCAAAATAAAACGTCTATTTACAAAAGTGAAAGGAATTATGGACAGCTGTCAAATTTTAACTTTTAAACATGTGGGCGTAGATTCAAACCTATATTTTTTGGAAGCTGCATTTGCAAGTCCTATTTTGGTGGGCATTTAAACCGCTTGTTCACCGAGCTACTGAAGGCGACTTATGCGTTGGCTTTCATTGGTTCAGTGTGTGCGCGGCTTTATTTAAGGTAAAATCACATGTAGCGACGTGTTAATTGACAGGATCAAATCTCGTTCTTTTGATAGCCGTTGGGGCTGAAACGTTTTCTATGGCGAATGCGTACCTACTGAAAGACAACGTGGGATGCCGCGCTCAGGTGGAGAGACAATCGTTCCCATCATATGAAACAATATTAGATAGAATAAAATAATATTCTATTTTCGTGGCTGAGCTTGATGCTTGAGTGCCTCAGAAGGTTCGCGTTTCTTTTCTCGCTTAACAACAGTATATTTATTTATTTATAATATTAGGAGGGAATTCATTCTACGCCACATCACTTATAAGCCACCTCTAAATTTTATCATTCCGTTGTTTTTTTTTTCTTATTTGGCATTTAGGCGTCCCTTGCCCACCTGGCGCCTAGAGCGAACGCCATGCTCTACCATAGAGACTGCCTGCGTCGAATGGCTTCATCTTTTTGTTCTGCGCCTTGCGACAGATTGCCTCGTGGGTGGCGAGGCAGTGGTGACCTCACACACTTTACAAAAGTCACTCACCGCGAGCCTGTGTTTCAGCGCGTCGAATGACTTCCTCCTCTTGTTCTGCGCCTTGCGACAGATCGCCTCGTGCGTGGCGAGGCAGCGGTAAACTTACACACTTTACAACAGTCACTCACCGCGAGCCTGTGTTTCAGCGCATCGAATGACTTCCTCCTCTTGTTATGCGCCATGCGACAGAGCGCCTCGTGCGTGGCGAGGCAACGGTAAACTTACACACTTTACAACAGTCACTCACCGCGTGCCTGTTTTTCAGCGCGTCGAATGGCTTCCTCTTCTTGTTCTGCGCCTTGCGACAGATCGCCTCGTGCGTGGCGAGGCAGCGGTAATCTCACACACTTTATAAAAGTCACTCACCGCAAGCCTGTGTTTCAGCCCCTCGAAATGCTTCCTCTCCTTGTTCTGCGCCTTGTGACAGATCGCTTCGTGCGTGGCGAGGCAGCGGTAATCTCACACACTTTACAACAGTTACTCACCGCGAGCCTGTGTTTCAGCGCGTCGAATGGCTTCCTCTTCTTGTTCTGCGCCTTGCGACAGATCGCCTCGTGGGTCGCGAGGCGGTCGGCGGCGAAGCGGCGGCCGCACACGGCGCACGGAACGCCGTCACCGGTCGACGACGACGCCGGCGCCGGTGCGCGCTTGCCGGTCTGCGAGCTCTGCGGACAACAGACGTATTTTAGCAGTGGCGTGACGTCAGACACAATCCTTAGGAAGCGCCGGGGTCAAGTGCTCAGTATCATTAGTGCAGTCAGAATTACAACACATGTTATCGGAAAATTCAGGTGTTATAGGTGTAACAAACCATTGTGTTTAAATTGCTATAATTTAGAGCACTAATTTCAGTTCAATTTATATTTTATTAATTTCAACTAATGTGTGTTTAGTGAATTTTGTGTCGTTAAGTCATATTTTTGATATAAAATGTACAAAAAAGTCAGGTCCTAATCCCAAACTGGATTGATAAATAGTGTCTAAGATATGTTAAGATAATGACGTTATTTAATAAGTGTTAAAAATATAACCTTTGTTAATTTACTTTTTTTATAAATAAATTCAAGTTTACAAAGTATCGTTTGTTTTAATTCCCATCACTACCAATTTATCGACATAATCAAATCCCGTTCGTTACGGGGAGTTTTAAACCCCGTAGTTTGTAAACTTTAGTGCGGTACGGGGATAAAGAAACCCCGTATTTTCCTTTCTATATAAGTTCGTTAGTTTTCATCGCGTCTTCGTGCGAAGAGACTATACTTAGTAATATAGGAAATTTCACATTCTTTAAATTAGTCAAAAAATTATAAAAAAAAGCCAAGATTTCAGGACTCTATAGCAATTGAAACGGACTTGGGTATACGGTGCGCTTTTATACCCGTAACGCACCACGGTGTACACCACTACGGGGCAGGTTATACCTTGTAACGCACTACAATCCAGGTTTGGATTTTGAGGTGCCGCAGTGAACGTGTTAATTAAAGTTAGATCTATAAAAGTCCGGCTTCCCGTGCTTCTCCTGCCTATTATTATTTATTTAGCAAGCTGTAAAAAAGATAAATGGCCTTTTTAGGGTTGCGTGTTTAACAAAAAAATACGGTTAACTGGTATATGTAGAATGTCTTATTAGCATCACACTGAAAAAAAAAAGATTTGTGAACAGTAGCCCAAATGTTAGCAGCTAGTAACTAAATCGGAGGACTGGCAAACTGAGAGTACCACCTACCACCTAGACTACTAACCAAACTACCGCCACCACTACCACCACGACTACTTTGGACTAGTAACCAAATTAGTTGTTGAAAATTAGCATAATTTTGGTTACTACTAAGCAAAATTTGGCTATTTCTCAATTAGCCAAACTAGTTGAGCTATCCTTTTTTTTCAGTGCAATACTGTATTCATCAAATAAAAAAAAAAACTCAAAATAACAAAACAAAACTAACCCTCGGCGTAATACTTCTTATTGGACTACTTGCGACCTGGAAATAAAAAAGAAAGTAAAAAATAATCTAAATCACTCGCATTGGTTAAAGATCAGTCGCTCCTACACCCCGATGTACATGTAGAACGATATAAAAGATTTTTTTTCCAAAATTAGGTAAACGTTAAAAACGATACCATCCATCAGCAACAAATATAGTATACCTATTATGAGTATGACTAATGTCGTATCTCTATAAACAGATTAAAATTATTTTGTGGATTCCGTAGGTAAACGAAAGCCAATTTAGTCTTTTTCAGTATTATCATAATATATGGATAAGCGTCCATTATCTATAATGGTAGGTGAAGACTGAAGAGTCACTTACAGGATTTGCCTTCGGAGTTTTTTGTGCCATGGACCCGCGGGTCTTGCTCTCCGATACCTGAATAGAAAACATCACTTATAACACAAATAAAACTAGCACTGACTGCTTAACATTTTCGACACTCGTGTCTCCTAATATATGCACTGAAATTTATCAGGTAAGCTTAAGGTAAGGTAGGTAAGGTAAATAGAAAAGCTTTATTCATGGCAAACAGACAAAATGTTAAAAAAGTTTTACAATTTTTAAAGTTTACCATGAAATGGTCCCGCCTCAGCATGGTGCTGACTCAGGAGTCAGCACTGGTCTTCCGGCAGGACCATTGATGGGTCACGATCTGTGCGGCACAGCCAAGTTCACACATACGTACACATTTCATAAACAATAAATAATAATAATAAGGCACAAATGCGTGTACGTGTAAGTGAACCCGACTGTACCACACGGCCTTATACAAAAATTGAACGCATCCAGGCATCTAGCTCGAAGCTAGTCTGTGGCTTAAAGTACGACTTTTTGCAAAGGATGCTAGTTTAACTCGTTTGTATCAGATGTCACTGGGTGCTTCCTCTGTCGCACTTACATATTGGAGTGACAGAGATGCAGCGGTCGTACGGTTAGTTCTTACTATATACCACAGTAGCGCTCGATCTATGTGGAGTATTTCACTGACATTTCTATGACTGTTTCTTATCTCTGTAATCTCTGTATATATATTTTACTTAGTGCTATTCTCTTCGAACATAATAAAATTAATAAAACATACACAAGAATTTCAAGGGTTCGTTTGTAAACACACGGGTTGTGTAGTGAATATATGACACTACGTGTACACATTCAAATATACCGCACGTTTAAGTCGAAACTGCTCGAGTGAATCAGAGTATTTAAGTAATCACTATCAACTACACTCACTAGTAATCACTATTATATATATAGTTTTCACCTGAATGGGACCGATGTTCGGAAATTCACATGAAACTGAAAGGTTTCTGAAATGTTGCCAATGTGGAATCCAATTTTTCATTTGGCGGTTGTTTGGTAATAAGCACTAAAAACTTGTGAATTTTTGAACAATATTTGCCGTTTGAAATGCATAATGTTCACTTGTACATTTTACATGGATTTTTAATTAGATTTTAATGCTTTATTATTGACTTGACGCTGACTTATGACATGTATTTAATCTTTTTAAATTTCGACTTGTCATCTTGGTATTCACTAATTAGGTAGTCACTGAAAAGTTTGAATTTGGTTTAAAGTAGTCTACCAATTTGAGATCGATCTCTAGAATCGTCACTACAACTTGTTATAATCCACTGAGGATCAACTGTTACATTCGGTATTTTCAATTCAAAGCTGCTTTCACCACCGCTAGATGTTATAGAAATCGTCTAAGCTAACAATTAGAGCACTTAAAAAAGAAGACGCGAGCTAACTTCGTACATTAAAATCAATCTTGAATAATATGTTTATTACACTGAGAGAAAAAATATTGTTCGAATTAAAAACCTGATGATATCTAAAAACCGTGAATATCAAATTCTTTTAACTTTTTTTTTCTAGTCGGTAGAAAATAGTATAATTTTAAGGAAATTTTATTAATTTCATAGTATAGGAAATGCAAAACGGTTTTGCTTCATCGTGAAATTAATATTCTTTACTCCGAATTACAAGTTGTACAAATTCTATAAAACTTTCCTTGAGTTCACCACCAGTGTAGTACGTAAGATTACTAAATATTACAAATTAATTATAATAAACAATATATATTTTCTTGCCGTTAGTAAATACTGTAAAGTAAGACTGGTTTGTAACCGTTACTATATAATCACATTGTCTTGGGATTTATAAAATTTTACTAATGACTAATATTATTTACTTGTTTTTTTCTCTCTGTGTACTTAACATTAATAGTACTGAAAACTCACATTTCCACTGGGCGTCCTCCTGGGGGGAGCGGCGGGCGCGGGCGCTGGCTTAGGTTTGGTGGCGGTGGCTTTGGTCGCAGGACTTCTGTAAATCAAGTTAAACTTCAGTTGGAGCCGAATCGCTAGAACATCCTATATCAAATAAACAAACATACATCAATTCGCCTGTATTCCCGAACGATAGAGTACATGAAATTTGATTTTAGTGCCACTTTTATAAAATGAAGCGCGGAAATTCTTTACAGAATCGGAGTTTTCAAAATTAATGCTTTTGTGCCGTTTAATTGAAATATGATTTGGGCCAAGAATCCGTCGACGGTTCTAGCGATCGACGTCGAGTATAGTTAAATTATCCCACCTGAACAGCTAAGTTTTTTGTTAGCCAGCATGTGTCCATAAAACCTATCGTGGTGTGCTAGCTAGGCTGTTTCTCGTTTGGATTTTCGCTAGTCTCATTTGTAAGATCTCAAAGGATCGTTCAGAATATATTATAAAGTTCTAACCTCCGGGGCGGCCTGGCGGGCGGCTCCTCCCGCGGGGTGACGGGCGCAAGCGCCTCCGGGAACGTCTCATCTTCTAGCATGTTGCCGTCTCCGTCCAACTCGTCCACGTCTGTCACCAGTCCGCTATTCGATAGCTATAAATTGACACTTTAGTATAATATCTAATTCATTCTAGAAGTGCTACTCGAAATATTGAAAATGAATATTACCGCCGGAAACTTACCGCCTGCTTTACAGCATTCATGTCTACCTGATGGTTGTGGTTTAGATCACTGGATTTGTTTATAACTTCCTCACTTTTCTGAAATATAAGGTATTATATCTGGTCAACCTGTTGATATTGTATGAAACTTTCCTTTATGCAGGCAGCAATTATAACAAAACGTTTGAAGTAGTCTCTATATTATTAATTATTAGATACCTACCTCCTGAAGTTAAGTAATATAATATCTCTTAAGTCAAAACGGAGTGGATATTTGAATCTAAATACGTGTCCCTTAACATTAGAAAACCAAAATTTAAATAACTTGAAATGTGGAACTGTTAAAATCTAGTCCAAAAAATGAAATTGGCTAATCTTTTTTCAATTTCATTAAGAACACAAGGTAGGTAAGTAAATAAAAGCTTAGGTACCACATGATGTTTCGTCAAACTCTGCGTGACGTGCGTCCTACTTTTCTTCTCGACGACCCGGCTGGTCACCCTGGTCCCATTCTGCCTGTGTTCCGTCTTTTCCATGCCATTCTGAACCCTGTTACTGGTCACTTTGGTGAACCCATTGGGTAAAGGTTTGCGTGTTCGCTCCGTGTTGTGTATCGGCTGGAGGGGATAGCTTTTGTCGATGCCCTTTGTTCGACGCTCTTCAAACATCTGACGGACCTGGAGATAGATGAGTCGTCGTATTAGTTGGAGCAACAAAGCTAGGACACTGGTTCGAAGAACTGGTGATTGATAGGCTGTAAATATTCTTGAATGGAGACCATGAATCAGCAGCGTGAGCTGGCTCAACAAAGTAGGAGCTGATGGTTACAAAACGATACTAAGACTTTTTGTTACGGATGTTTTTTACAGCACTGAGCGTGGAACATTGCCTGAGTGATCATGGTTCAGCCACCCGTATCTGTCACCCAAAAACTCGCCCGTTTTTGTGTTTCGTCAGGCCTGGACTTAGACACCCCGGGCCCCTAAGAACTTGGCATTTGGAGTCGAGATTATAGGGGTCCCTTTCCCATCTTGGAACCATTTAATTTTGGAATGTGTCCGCCACTGGGCTTTGTAGGCGTAGCCGAAAATTTGGCGCTGTGTTTCGTATCTGTTTTTTTTTCGTGTCTGCGTGTTTTGTTTTCGTGATTTCTTTACGCGATCGTTAGTTAAAGCCTGAGACCTTACCTTTCCGGGCTGGTGCGTGGAGGGGGGTGGCTGCGGCGGGCTAGCGAGGCTCTCGCTGGGCGAGTGTCGCACGCGGGTCAGTGCGCGCGCCTGTTGCGCTTCATATAGCGACGCGATCTTTCGTTCGCGCTCCTGCATCTGCTTCTGCTGAAACCGAGCCTGAAACAAATGCGAAACGATATTTAATTTGGGCTCCTACTTCGTCGGGTATTAAAAGGCTTTATATCTCCCAACGCAATGAAAATCTAGGACACATATGCGTATAAATACCTATTTCTATTTCTACGTAAAGAATCACAGTTGCCTAGCAAGTTATAGGCAGGCTGGATACCAAATAGTATATAAATATCCTAGTAAAAGTTTTCTGTAGCAATAACAAATCGCAGCAAATTCCGAGCACTTGAATTTATTGCCATTTTGTTATTTCATGATGTACTCCATCAATAATGGAGGTGCTGCGACAACAACGTCGTCTTCTTCTCCTGCTCATACATACATACATAAATTCACGCGTTTCAAAAAGGGGAAGTCATAGCAAACGAAAATTAAATTCAGTGCCACTTTCAGCAATTGTAGGTTTATAGATGGAGAAAATGTGATATTGCAGTAACAGGTTGCTAGCCCCTCGCCCACAACACACTTCAAAATGGTTCCCATAGTCGACTATTAGCTATGACACCCAAGGGAAGAAAGGGAGTGGTGCTATTCTAACTCGGCACCACGCCTCCTGCTCGAAGGAAAAAAATGGAATTCACGAGAAACCCCACTGATAATTGCGATTTTTTATATTGTATCTTCTAAATCCAAATCAGGAAGCGCTTAGTCGTCTGCAAGACGCCCCCAATCTGTGGAGTGACGTAGGTCCTTCTCGTCGGAAGTTAGAACAATGTCATGTATTGACAGTGTGTGGGCGCCGCGAAAGGCGCTCCTTATACGGATAATCGCCGATAATAGACACGTCTGTTGGGTTTAGAAGGTTCGTTGTTTATACATGAATCTACTTGATGTGATGTAACGTGAGATATTTGTTTTGCTATTTTTACGCGTTTGCTTTCGTATACAAAAAATGGAGGTTATCTCTCGTCTAACAGTGGGAGGCATTCAGGGTAAGCCCTGTAACAGGAGGAAATAATAAAAGGACGCTTTCTTAGAGCATCTACAGTAACTCCTTATGTCTAATTATTTAAAACTTTTTTTGGTCTAATTTACGATCTCCAAGAATGGATTATATCGCGTCAGTCAATGCAGTTTTTGAGGTTACATCAAGTTATGAATTTTTATAACGCTAAAAATTGTTATTAGGTAATATCACTCAGAAGTAATTGCTAGCTTGCTCATTAGTAGACTGTTTATAGGCTGTGTATAGGCTGATGAATGACGATAATGAGTAAGTTATCCTTTAAACGCAAGAATATATTTTTAAAGTAAATTTAAATTGTCGTGATGCATGTCAACTAACTCTTAATAAACAGACGGAGGCTATGCGTAGGCAGGATTGAAAATCAAGATTAGGGCACGTTTTCAATGGAGGCATAATGTTTCGAAGTTATATTTATATTGTAAGCCACTGTAGCCAATCGGTAGGTAAGACACGTAACTTTCAACCAGGAGGTCTCGGGTTCGAACCCCGGATCGTAGGGACCACTACTTAGGTTTATCAGAAAAATATGTACGAAATGTAGCTTTACAGAGAAAGAATACATTATGAGGAAATCGGTCTCATAACAACAAGGTCTATTTTACCCTCTGGATTGGAAGGTCAGATGGCAGTAGCTTTCGTAAAACTAGTGACTACGCATATTCTTGGGATTAGGTGCCAAAAAGAACCTCGGGCTCCTTTACGATTGAACTGGAAACACGCTAAGAGGACGATTTCATTCATAGCATTGATTTGATGGACCTTGCCCTCATATACATACCAACCAGATAAACCCATATGAATTGGAATGAAATAACTACAGTAACAATGAGTGGCGTACTGAACTGAACATTGCAGGCTGAAAATCACTTCCACCTTTTTTCCCATTAGTGTTTTAGGCGACTATGGGGATAGAGTTGAAGTATGTTGTGGCCGATGGGCTAGCAGCCTATCACTGCAATACCGTACATTCTCCATCTTTAAACTTAAAAATTTAAAAATGGCATCGGAAATTCAATTGTACGAGGGCTGTTCCGAAAGTTTTTAGCTGCTCTCACTCTATTCATGCGATATATTTTTTATTTATACCATTATGTGGGTAATTTCAATAGTTATGAGCTGAGATAAAACCGTTAGTAAGCAGCAAGAATTTTTTCACAACATTTTTTTTACCAAAAGGGCTTTTAAAAATTTGAATGGGCTTTTAAAAATTTGCGATAATAGTACAATTTTTGATACCTAAAAATAGTTTTGACATCTAAATCCCTAACAACTGTGGTGGAAAATGCCCGGGATGACTTTCTAACTTAGTTTTGCTGATTTTAATGTAAAATCACTAAATGATTTTATTAAATTTAAGTTTTTTTGTGATGATGACCAGTCCCTAGTCTCGCGACCTAGACTAATATTCGACACACCTGCTCATTGTCGCTGATTTTCATGCAATCGAAACAGATTACGTGGGTAGAGACAGGGAAGTTTCATAGTTTGTGGTGTATACAATTTCGTTTAGTTGTGGTGACGTATTAATTAATATTGGCCCGCAACACAAAATTGGTATTGTGACCCGTTCATCGATAGGGCTGTTGACACGTCGTACTTAAAACACAATTAAAAAAAAACCCAAGCGACTTTCATCAACAGTTTCACCCCAACACATATGTATCGAAATTACCCACATAATGGTATCATTAAAACATATATCGCATGAATAGAGTGAGAGCAGCTAAAAACTTTCGGAACAGCCCTCGTATGTGCTCTACTTCGCTCTTGTGGCAATACTTTGTGGGGCGTAAGTTTATATACTAATACTATTTGTATCGCGTTATCTCACTACTTCCTCCTAAATACCTAGGAAGGATGCCCGGGGTATATTGTCAATAAGGTCTAGTTTCCCCCTTGGGTGAGAGTGGAAATGTCAGATGGCAGTCGCATCAGAGTTAGACAACATCTCAGTTGGTATGAAGGTTTATAACTCAAATAATTCTCTTTTTCTTCAAATTTCAATGGGAAATAATACTATCATACAACTTGGTCACTTTACCACACTGTCAACTCTCCATGCTAATTTTTGTCATCAACGAATTAAAAATGAACTGTATTTGTTTCGTGTAACTACTTTTTTTTATATGGCTAATAGATATCAAGTCGGAAAACTGATTCATGATCACGACCCCCTGTTATATGTAATGCTATGTAGAAATAAATACTATGTAAGAATAGTTTTCGGATAAATGATTTTCAGAGAAGACATTTTTAATTTGAGCGCCAAGTCCAGAGACTTCTCATGAAAATTGATATTTTGAACAGTATACCTACCTATAATACCCATCTATTAACAGTTTTTTTTTATTATAATTGTCGCCAATGTTTGTTTCTCTGTAATAAACACAAAATTTAACGATGAGTAAATTACCAAGTAGGTAATAAACATAATAGAGCGAATGTTATATCGCAAGAAATCGATAGTTACTAATGAACACAATTTTAATTACAAATTGTTTGCAATTACAGACTGATTCAATCGCAAATTCGCGACTGCAACGCAGTTCTCAGGGTATGCTAATTGTGGTTTGAATCGTCAGCAATTGGCAACCTTGTGGCAATCGCATTAAGTTTCCTAATCGAGTATGCTAATGTGACAGGACGCGCTCTGAATACCGATTAGAAACTAGAATTAGTGGGTAGTAATTCCATAGTTATAGTAGGGTAGCTTCGCCGGTTCTCCGTCCAGCGCCGGTTCTCGTCCTTTTGAGTGACTTCTTCCTTACAAATGCATAGAATAGGAGTACTTATATATAAACAATTACCCGCGCAAGTTTTGGCTCTTTGCGTTCCTTAATACCGAACTACAATGCTAACTATAAACAAACATTATTTAACAACGTGTGACTAAGATATAATTAACGAAAGTTTACACCACATTTTAGACCCTCGAAAACCACGCCAAACTACAAAAAAAATAGTGTGTAAGGAAAACTTTGAAGTAAGTTTTGTTATTGGTATTAACTAATTGCAGTGATATTTTTGGCACATATTACTAGTAATATACATAACGAAGACAATATTGAGTGTTAATTATACTTATTTTACCTAAAACCTGCATAAATTTAGTGGACGGGAACCGGACCATCAATTTTGCATATTTGCCAGTTTTCGTCTACGTGGACGGATAACCGGCTTGGGGTCATTTTTCTGGATTTTCGCGTTGGTCCGTTTCTCGTCTATGGAAATCAGATCAAGCTGCAGCAAGGTAATCAAGGTACAGAATAATTATTGAAATGAATACAGATGATAGGTATTAGGTACATAAGGCCCACTGCTTTACTGATGACGTTAGCTGTCAAATTTTAGCCATAAACAAGACTAGAGTACGATTACGTAAGCGGGGATTATAAAGGAAAATCAACATTCAATTAAAATATTTTCGTTCTTACGTTATCTTCACAAATCTAGAACCTATTTAATGCCGGATCCACACAATGGACCATGATGGCCAACGTACAGGATGCAGTCATACGATGGAACGAGATGAAAATATGTCTTCTCCCTTTAACGCACAACTGCTTCCTTTACATCGGATCATCATGGCCCATTGTGTAGTCGGGCATAAAAGTTGTTCTACAATTATTTTATGTAAATATTATAATATGGCGGTGTTTTTTGCTTTCTTTCAATATTCGTTGTGGCAATGACTCTGACAACTTACACGGGGAGTTTATCAAAGGCAAGTATTGTTTCACGATAACTTTTGGTGGAATAGGCCTGGTTCTAGGCGTTATAGCAACACATGCAACGGAGGTATCTCTAAACCTTAAGACAGGGGCGCCACCGCGAACCGAAAACGAGGTAGCTGACTCTCTGTCGCACTTGCATATTCGACTGACAGAGGGCGAGATACTTTGTTTTCAGTTCACGGTAGGCCTTAAGGTTTAGGCATGCTAGCCTAGTGAACAAGCTTCACAAGCAGGAAGCTTGTTCACCAGGTTATCAGTCTATTATTTATTATGAATATATATCAGGATATAATTTGGCCTAAGCAACTGGATAGCTGATTTCTTGAACGGGCAATTGACCCGTGTGGTCTTACAAATAGAAGGCTACACAGCGAGTCAAATGGCTTTAGTTAGATGTCAGTGCCTCTCGGGGACCTATTCTGCCTGCTACCTTATTTGTATTGCATATATACGACTTACGACTGGTACCTGTGGGTATGCCGATGATAGCACGGTTGTAGTCAAATAAATATCTTTCCAAAGCACAGGCCAATAAAGATGTAGTCCAATCTCTTCGACAGGATATTATGAATCGGAATTGACTTTTAGAGCAGTTTCGAATTGGGGCGATGCTAATAAAGTCAAATTCAATACATCCAAGGCACAGACGTGTCTCAGTCTCATCACTATTAAACGGAGTGAACGAACTCTCGACTACCAACTTTCCGGAGTGTATTCATACAAATTTCCAGTGGCGGCCTTAGGGGGTGGCAAGCAGGGCAACCGCCCTGGGCACACAGTTACAGGGGCCCCGCGCAACCCAGGTGAAGGCCTCGCCTCGAAATGTCTGAGGCCGCCACTGCCAATTTCTGACCATCTACACCTCCTTGGCATGAGCAGCATGTCCAATATGAACTTTGGGTCCTACATTGAATCCTTGGTGTAAACTGCAAGAACCCAGCAAAAACTTGACAACCTCTCTAAGGTGTGAAGTACCGCTTGGTACTTCATACCTGGGGAAATTATTAAAACTATTAAGTACAGGTCGGGTATATGCAGTACTGCTGCCAGCTCGGACATGGATTTGTTTAATATCAGCTGGCTTGGCTTTGATTGATAAGCCTGCCAGGAAGCTCATTAGTATCTAACTTGGACTTGGTTGAAGCTAAGATGCAATGTCTAAATCATCGTAGGAAATTCGCCTGCATATCGTTGTGCTAGAATTACACGAATTAATCCCTCCCTGACCATTTTGGCATCTTAGGACAAAGCGTGGACGACATGGGTTTGACCCTTATGTTGTTAACAACAATGTTGACATGCCTCTGCTGTGCACGAAGCGTTTTGATTCTACTTATCTTACGAAGACAGCTAAAGAGTGGATTAATTTTCGGGAAAATCTATTCCCATTTCATTATTTACAACTTACTTAGATCTTTTCAAGATGAGTGAATGGGCAGTGTTATCCAGGTACGCGTTTTACACCCTTGACCTCATCATCACTTACCATCAGCTGAGATAGGGGTCAAATGCTTATGCATTATCATCCTCATAACGTTTTTCCTGGTTATGCTCTAAGGACCCCGGGTTCCGCGTCCACAATTAATCGTAAGATTTGGCGTAGGCACTAGTTTTACGAAAGCAACTGCCATCTGACCTTCCAACTCAGAGGGAAAACTAGCCCTAGTTGGGATGAGACCGCTTTCCTCACGATGGTTTCCTTCACTGAAAAACTGCTATTAAATTTAAAAATATATTTCGTACACAAGTTTTTTTAAATAAGCCAGTGATGCGAGCCGGGGTTTACAGTTACACCCGCGACCTCTAGATTGAAAGTTGCATGCTACAGTGGCTCACTCAATGATTACCTTTTATATCTATAAAAAATAAGTTGATCATTTCCTTATTTCTTAATAACAAAAGCAAACTATTAAAACATTGTAAGATAAATAGCTAAGTACCTACGCATTAAAGGTTTTATACTCAGAAATTGGTTTTTGAGTGTATGAATCACTCCTCTTTTCCTATAGACGAGAACTGGCACCGCGTGGACGAGAACCGGGACAAACGGACGAGAACCGGCAAAAACCATACTTTTTCATTTATTATCTTTTACAAGAATAACGGTGTATGTTATTAGTTAAAACTTAAACTTGGCGAAAAATAGACTATATTGGCATTAAAAAGAAATATTACTCGTATAAATTGCTATAGTTCAACATATTATTTTCCCGTGACAAAGTTGGCAACTCCACTAATCGGACGAGAACCGGCGAGGCTACCCTAGTACCTAGGTAGTCGGAGAATCAAGTGTCATAATAATAACTAGTGGCTCTATGAGCTGTAGACTCCGCAAAAAAAAACAAAATTTCCAAAAACTGACTCAACAAAAAAATTCGATATCATTATCGAACCAGCTCACAAAAATTCACGAGAATCGAACATACGAAAGAATTTTAGTCAAAAGCTGAAATGGTGACGCGCTTCGCTCGCTCGGTCAATAATAGGAGTAAGCCCTACGCCAAGCGTGGCGATTATGGTATTTACCCCCCATAAAATTGGGGGAGGCCTATGTCCAGCAGTGGACGTCCTTGGGCTGAAATGGTGGAATTATCCCTTTAAAAAAAAATGTTTTTGCTTGTTTATTGACCGAGTTAAACGAAGGTCCCCGTTTAGCTTCGGAAAAAATACTTTCGTATGTTCGGGTGCCTGCCAGCCGGCGGATTTCCGGATCTCCGGCTATTCTCCTCTACAGGTCGCATTTCTCAACCGATTCTCGTGAAATTTTGTGAGCAGGTTGTAATTGTATAGATTTTTTTTATCGAGACTGGTTTTTAAAAAAAATTTAATTTTTGGTAAAATAAAATTCGCTAGGTTTACTCGTACATCTACAGCTCACAGAGCCACAAAAAGGCCTCCTCTCAACTCCTTCCAATGTTTCCCATCTCTCGCCACTCTTGTCCAGTGTGGGCCTGCAGATGGTTTTTTTTCGTTTTCCCATCTCTTAGCTTGGTGACCTCATACTCTTTTACCGTTTCTTGGGTACCATATGGTGAATCAAGTGTAAACACCAATATAATTGGAATTCATACAGTATAGGAAGGCCCTCTGGCCTATCAACATATAAATGCTATTTACGGATCTTCACTTATAACTGTTACCAGACTTCATTTAAAGCCAATAGAATGGAAGCATCAGTTCTGAACAGGTCATCATCATCCGCTTATGTGTTACGGTCCACGCACCAGGTCTTATCTCTTGGATGAGCGAGGATGGGCTGTACCCACCACTGCCACTGACACAGTACATTTGACTATAAAAATATGTTAAGTGCAAATGCGTATACATTTTTTGTAGTCGACTGTACCGACTATGGATTGGGGACTATAGGTACAATAGTCCCCAACTACTTTAAATTTCTTCGCATTTAATCACGTATATTGACGGCCTGTTTAGCCTAGTTGGTAGTGACTCTGCCTCCGAAGCTAGAGGTCCCGGGTTCGAATCCCGGCCAGGGCATTTATTTGTGCATTTTTCACGGATATTTGTTCTTGGGTCTTGGATGTTTTCTATGTATTTAAGTATGTATTTATCTATAATAAGTATGTATATCGTCGTCTAGTACCCATAGTACAAGCTTTGCTTAGTTTGGGACTAGGTCGATTTGTGTAACATTGTCCCCCAATATTATTATTATTATTCCTTTATTTATTTTTCGTCTTAGGTTAGGTTTGTACAATGGATTTACAAAAGGTAAAATATAAAAATACACTTACAAAATATAAAAACATTATAAAAACCTAACCTAGGGTGCCGCCGGCAGCGAGGCAGGGCCTAAGCCACCGGTGGTTAGGGCGACAGAGAGAGGAACCTCCGGACTATCCGCGCCGTGTCCAGGAGTACCGCCTTCTGTATTTGACCCTTGACCCAGCCATCTAGCGAGAGTCTCTTGAGATGTTGGTCGAGACTCTTCGCTATTAGACCGTTCGCAGAAACGACTATCGGGACAATGATCGTCGAATCAACATCCCACATGGCGGTTACCTCGTGTGCCAAGTCTAGGTACTTGCTGACTTTGTCCTTCTCGGCCTTCACGAGGTTCTCGTCATGGGGGATGGTGATGTCGACGAGCACTGCCTGGCGCTTCGATCGAACTATCAGCACGATGTCGGGCTTATTGGCTACAATAGTCCGATCCGTGATGATAGATCGATCCCAATAGAGCGTAGCACGACCATTTTCGAGAACTGGCGCAGGTAAGTATTTATAGTACGGCACTTCGAAGTCCACAAGACCGTATGAAAGAGCAAGTTGCTGGTGAATAATTCTGGCTACCAAGTTATGCCTGTGCAAGTACTCGCCGTTAGCAAGATGACTACAACCGGAAATGATATGCCTGAGTGACTCTCCGGGACGGCGGCATGCCCGACAAATGTCGACCGTACCGTCCTTCAGGATATATTTCCGGTAGTTGTTCGTCATGATAACTTCGTCCGCAATTGCACAGACAAAACCTTCGGTTTCCCCGAAGAGATCCCCGAAACGTAGCCAGTTCACCGACGCGAGCAGGTCTACGTCGGGCCCCGTAAGGGCCCTGTAGAACCGCCCGTGTAGCTCCTTACTCTTCCATTCCGCCCTGCGGTCCTCGGTGCTCAGTACTTTAAATCTGCGCCAGTTCTCGTTTGCCATGGAGAGCGGGGTGAAAGATGCGTCTACTGCCACTACATCTCGATGCATCCCACATTCGCCGTTTAGGAAATAATCCCTGAGACTGCACACCTCGCGGTTGTGGAGGTCTTTGGCATTTAAAAAGCCACGACCTCCACACTTCCGCGGGATGTACAGTCTCATAACAGACGAACGTGGGTGCAACATGCGGTGTGCAGTGAGCAGTACACGCACCCTTCGATCCAGGGCATCCAGCTCAGTCTGAGTCCACCTTAGTATGCCAAAGGAGTATGTGAGCAAGGGCATAACCCAGGCGTTGAAGGCGCGCGCCTTATTGCCACCCGACAAAAAACTATTAAGTACTTTTGTCAGGCGACAGAAAAAGCGCTCCTTCATCGCCTGCTTTATGCCCTCACCCTCAATACCCAAAGCCTGTGACATACCAAGATATTTATAGGTTTCTGCTTCGGAGAGAGATCTGAGCGACATTGTCTCAGAGAGTTGTAAATTTGTTGAATTTACAACTTTCCCCCGCTGTACATGCATGACCGCACACTTATCTACACCAAATTCCATTTTGATGGCGCTACTTGTAACAGAACGACATCCCTCAGCCCATGAAAGCTTCTAAGCTTCGGGAAAATCGGGAAAGCTTATTTATTTTCTTGAATTTTCATTATCGATGAAGGTTTTCATGGTAAAAGTTAATGAGCTTTAAATTAAGTTTTAATAGGTTCGATTATTTACTATTTCTTCTTAATATATTCCAAGTTTTAATGTATTTTTATTGTATTTCAGAATAGTATTATCAATATAATTATTAGAACAGCTTTAACAAAGTTTTGTTAATGTTTATTTAGGCCAGGCAGGGCCATCTAGCGACAAGTTGCTTAGCTGACAAGAGATAATAATCCAACCGTGTCAAAGATACGTCATTTGGTAGGTCCAGTAGCGATATCTGTAGCCATCTGAATTTATACGAGTAGTTGTGAGGACATCATTCACAGCGCTAAAGTTGAAGTAAAAATTACCTCGCGTTAAACTAACCAGTGTAGGTCTGACCTCCGACTACGAGTTGTTAGTACGGGTCTCGGTGTCAAGATATACTAGGCGTTAGCTGTGAGTCTCGCTGATGGAGGTTATTAATTGAATAGCAATAGCTGCCGAGCCGGCTTGAGCGGGTAGATTCGCGCCTGACTTTATGCTTACCCAGCTAAAATGAAATTTATGATAAAGTAAGCAAGTGCTTCTGCATAGGTGACTTTTTATTTTAGTGAGGTTTTAAAAGGAATATCGAGAGTGGAGGTGTCTGGTGTCGAGTAGAAGAACTTGCGAGTTTTGTCAACCAATAGTATTTCAGATTTAGGTTGAAAACCAATGAGAATCGTTCCCTCCAAATTTACGGAAAAACATAGTGATCGCGTGATATTGGTGGCGCTGATGATCGGATGAGGGGGGTATATAAGGAGATTCACAACGTTTTTAGGGGACTTTTTGCCTTCACCAGAGCGACAAGTAACATAAGTCTTGGTACTTCAGGAGTGTCTTTATGTGAGTTGTTTAAAGTGTCTTGGCTAGGGATTCTGATAGGGTTTTCACTGTGTTAGGATATTTAGGATGTGTGTGAATAATCCTTTCTGTTCACAGGGATTTCTTTGTCAGCGAGTGTCTTAAAACCTCGTATAGCAAATATTGGTGATAATATTAGTGTTCCGTTATTTGACTAGATAAACCGCAAGCGTAAGTTCGTGTTCCTTTCTTAATTTTGTTTTACTGAAGTGAGACGTTATTTAGGTATTGCTTTATCAAGAATCGAACCGTATTTGTCGTTACGGAAATCAGTCCGGAGACTAATACGGTTAATTATGCATATTTACCTGGCCAGATAACTCTCTGGTGGAAGATATGTATGATGATTCGGGATTAGCATAGCCTCGTTATTTTGAATTTGTTAATTTCTGACATGCTTTATCAATAATCGAACCATATTTGTCGTTACGGAAATCAGTCCGGAGACTAATACGGTTAATTATGCATATTTACCTGGCCAGATAACTCTCTGGTGGAAGATATGTATGAGGATTCGATATAGCATATCACATTCCTGTAAATGAATGATAATAGAATTGCAGTTTATTAATTTCTCTATTAAAGATGCATTTTATTCTATCGAGTGTAGTGTTGCCTTATTTAACAACTGCGTTATCCATATATTTGCTATATGAGAGGTACATCGGCGACGTTTGATTACTACCCGATTTAATTAACAACTTGTCTTTCATTCGACCTACATTTATTGTGCATGCTAATTATTTACCAAATTATGGTGGCGGATTATGTGTGTACTATTTCACTTATTGAGATGCGTAGGTGCTATTCATGCGAGCTGGTAATTACCGAATTTTATACTTTTAACTATTATGCCTTGATCATATATCATAAATTATTTACACTGTTTATACAATGACGGTAGCAAATAGGCTTACGTCTTGCTTGATGGTAAGCAGACACGGTTACATGTATGTGCTTGCGATTCCAGTGGAATCACGGGCGCGTTACAGACTCTTTACTGACTTGAGGATTTGTATGATATCTTTATAGGATAGAATTATAATAATGAGTGTGTAATGTTCATGTTGATTATAGTATCGGATCAGTGTTATTTTAATGTTGCGAGATTTATTCTTTGATGTGTTTTGGGCGTATCATTTTATAATGTAATACGTAGCGCCTGATTTACATTTCGTGATATATTTACAGTGATTATGCGTTTCGTATTGAAATAATATCTCGTTTAAAATATTTGGATAATGTATGTGTCTAGTCGTATTTTATGTTTCTATAACTTTGAATGAACTTTATCACAAATTATAATTATACATGATAAATATAACTATTAATATCCAACACATTCATTACGGATTCTTGAATAGGTTTTGTATATTTTTATAGGTTTTGCAGTTAACGTTATAGTTGCATTATTAGTGTAGGGTATTTATTGGTTGTGTTAAAGTAGGGTTCAATTAGTGTTTAACATTCAATTGATTATTACACCTAGTAGATTTCTATGCCATAGTTCGGACGTTTGGAAGGTTTTGCGAAATCAAACCTTTTTAAGAGAAGGATAGCGTGCCAGCCACATCACTGATACTCAGAAGATACCATGTGGATAATCGATGACCAGATCCAGGCCACCATCAATCTACTGCTGTGCCATGACAATGTGACATCCGTCAAGCATCCACCAAACGCTATATCCAACGGCGTTCCTGCGCACATTACCATATGTTTACCAGAAGTTTCCGGCGCTGCGAACAACTGACTACCAATGAAGACCATCGCAAACTACACCTGTGCCATGACGACCTGCCATACTTCTAATGCTCAACCTGAGGGGGCTACTGAACACCATACCATTTTATCTCTGGGTTATATCCTACAACCCTGAGTGGCAATCAACGGCTTTCCTTACCACTGCTAGAAGATGGGTCACGAAGATGTGCTGCAATATCGAGCTGGATGGTCAAGGCTTCAACAACTGCATATGGGAATTGTTCCGGTATGACGGCTTTGAAGAATTTGGCTGTACACGCACAGATGAAGAGATCCTTGGATGGTTTTCTAAGTTTCGCAAAACTTTCTGACTGTGTGAGCTATGGTACTTATTTATATTCTCTTGCAATTTAAATGGCATAAATGATATTATCTTTATAGCAAGCCGAAATGCTACCGTTGCGTTGTGTGATCTAAGTCTATTATTTTCTTACAGACAATATCTTGTGTGATATTAGTTTATTTATCTTTTGATGGAACTTGGTTTCCAATTGCAAATCTGTCTACTACGTAATTAATATTACGTAAATATCTTCATCATTATTCTGATTTTATTACTCAATCTATGATACTTATTTGGGTTCTTTGGCGATTTAAATATCATAATTAATGTTGCCTTTACAACAGGCTTAAAATGCTATCGTTGGCTGTGTGATCTGATTTTGTCTCACAACCATATTTCACGTACGACAAATGTCTTGAGTGATGATCTTGACTTATTTATCTTGATGGAATTTGATTTCCAATTACAGCATAGTCTGTCACACGTAATTTATATTACGTTAATATTTTCATCTATACTTACTCGTGTTACGAGTAGATACTGTTTCAGTATTCTATACCTATCTACCAACTGACATATTTTACTACTAATTTATTGTAGTTGTTGGAACTGGTCGCAATGGACCTTATCCGTGGCTAATTCTAACAATGAGGTAACGTCACAGCCTGGACTGCCAATCGTTTGATACGATAAGTATGGTTTGTTCCAGCCTATGACAAAAGGTTTTGGTTGTATTGTAGTTGTTGGAACTGGTCGCAATGGACTTTATCCGTGGCTACTTCTAACAATGAGGTAACGTCACAGCCTGGACTGCCAATCGTTTGATACGATTAAGTATGGTTTGTTCCAGCCTATGACGAAAGGTTTTGGTTGTACATGTAGTACCCAAATATACCTAATAATAACTATTTTGCTAAAGAACGGTTTTCCTCCAGATCGATGAAATACGGTCATCAATGGGTGTTAGGGACGGTCTTTACAGATTCTTAACGACAGGCTTTCTTCTTTGGACTGAATCCACGGGACGGGCTTTGAAAAGGGCTGCTGACCCGGTTAGGTGCCGGATTCTATTACTGCTTGTCGGAATCTTTGATTCATACAAGACACTATAGATCCGTACGGACGAGAAATCTGTATTGCCGTTTGCTGAAACTGATCATTAAAGACCCCAATATATATGTACCCTTATATACTCTACTATATGGGCGAGATGGGATGTGAAAGTTCAATGGCGATACAGGTTATTGAAGACTCGAGCAAAACTCCTTGCTGTCGTGAGAACGCTGGTCAATGCTGAGGTCTTGCGGTTGCATAACTCAGTAGTGATACTTAGCTTATGGGATGACTGTATGATTCGATTTGGACGCTAAACCTGAATAGTAACAGCTTTGTTTTGTTTGCACAATATTTGGGTACGAGGTAATAGATTGATCATCATCATATGATCTGATTGACGTCCCCTGCTGGACGTAGGCCTCCTTCGTAGAGTGCCACTATAATATATTTATATTTCAGCTGATCTGTGGATCATAGTAGTATATACTACTTATGCTTTATGCATTTATTCCAACTGGCTTCTAATTTAGATCACAGTTGTTTACTTTGCCTATGCTTTTATGCATTATAAAATGGCTGGTCTCATAATATTATGGGCTACGCTCTTATTATTACCATGTACATGTTCATTCATTAGGCGCTATTGTCACATAACTCTCATAGTCTCGGTCATGTGCCTTGTGCCTGTACCACCTGCGAGGATACCCTGATTGCTCGTGTTAGGTGTTAGGTAGGGACATATCCAAGCGGCTAGCTTGAGGCTCAGGTTCCTTCGCGAGACTTCTGCCTCGACATAGTTGCCTCATCATGTCCAGTAATGGCTTGGTGGTTTATATGACTTATGCATGGTACTTTTATGAGAAACTGTGGCTTTATGGTTGCGTGCAATCAGCTATTTTATATTTACAATGTTCTCATATCTTTTAGATTGAGATTTACGCCATATTTGGTAAGAAGCCAGACTTTACCTGTTATATCCTATTTTGTAGGAAACATTAATGCTATCTCGACATAGCAAATTTAGTTTTAAGGTTTTTCTTACTATATGTTTCACAGGAATTTACCTACGTTTATCTGCTACCACGTTTAACTATATGTGCTACAATAACTTATTTTGCTCCATTAACTATTTTCTACCATTTTTTCCAAACACTTAATCTTCTAGGTACTACATGACTACTTCGGATCATTTATACTTGCCTTCATTTAATTCCAAGCAATTTATTTAAGCCTTTACTGATCACACAGCCAACGACGGTACTATAATAGTAGGGCTAGATTCTAAACTTGTTCTATTTCATATAGCATTGTGTTGATAATTTAGAATTATTTTCTTCTAGTGTTGTTCTATTACTTTTATTATTCTCATGAGAATAATGTTTTAATCTCTAGTATGTTTGTTATAGGTTTCATAATATTGTGTTCATGGTTAGTAATTGATATTCATAGGATATTATAGGATATTGTTGTTATTCGTTTAGGCAAGCTTATCCTAATTTTAGGTTATGTTGTAATATTGTTTAAACATTGTCCAATTCTCAATTGTTTATACATTTCTCACACCTCAGTGAACTATGGTTACTACGTTTATAACAAGGTCTTAAATATGTCACTAGATGATCATGCCATTAATCTTTCAATTATTTAGCTGTTGATTTACTTAAAACTGTAGTATGTTTAGTATTTCTTATAATATTGTAATTAACAAGTTATTTAAATTACTTATTGTATTAGCTTTATGGCAACAAGGGTTTTTGTGTGTCCGCTTGTTTTCCCTTGTCTAGGTTGGCCTAGTAATCAAGCGGATGTCTAATAAAGTTCTCCCCGGACTTTATTAGATTCGAGTTTCGAGTAAATTCATTTTTATTAAATAAATGTTTTGTTTGTTTATTTTCTCTCTCTCAACTTCTTGTTTGATTTATTTTCTTTCCCTATAGTAGGAACCCTATCATTTAGATCTGAGAAACTTTAATAAAAGCTTTAGTACTTCAGTAGGTATTAGCAACTTGAGGAAAATCCTGGGTTTCAGATTTTCTGGTAATGTAAGTATAAAGCTTTAGGTATACTTTAGGAACTTTAGGGAAATTTTAGTTAGGCTTTCTTTAGATAAACTGTCCTTGGACTTTCCATAAGTTTTCATAAAAGTTCTCCCCTTAGGGGTTGTTACAATATGTGTTACCGTGACCTGGATCTTTAATAATGATAATTATCATAATTGTTTGCCTTTCAGGCACAATTTGATGTTCGTGCGAAGGTCTGAGGTTTTTCAAGTGAGAAATGTTAAACTGTTGTGATGGACAATGTTCGGACAAGTTTTATGTTTAAGCTTCCCATTGATTTAAGTTTTACTTTTATTTTATTATTTTTAAATTGGTTATTATTTTGTTGAATATGTTTCGGCTTGAATGAATAGCGCCTATAAAACATGTTTCCAGCTGGTATGAATAGCATTTCTAAAAGATAGGAGAAAGTAGATCACCTTTCATTTAGCCTGATTTTAATAAATTATTTGCAAGATTGCTCTTTATATCATTTATTTTCAGGATATTTTGAAATTTCATTATGTATTCTGTCACTTTTGAGCTTTTTCTGATTTACATATAGCTCTTAAAAGGTTTGATGACGTTACGTCGTCAGTCATCATCATGACGTCATAATGTAGGTTGTGATCAATCGTGTTGTGATAGTTTATTAGTCTATTTATCAGCTTATTATTTGGTAAGCATTGAAGTAGAACCTCATTTTTTGGGAAATAGTATTAATATATTTTGTTTTATTGACTTTATATTCCTACTTCAAAGTGGTTACTTTCAAAGTTCACGTTTTAATGACTTCAAGGTTTGGTTCAGAAATTCAGTGGGCGTATCTCACTGATAATTTGTAACTAAAATAAATCTTGGATTTTAATCATCGAAAATTTCACATTTTTATGTCACAATTATTTGAACTTAAAGTATTATTCAGTTCATATTTCAAGTTATCAATATTTTTGCACAATTATTTCCTGGATTGATATTGGTAAATAGGAAACAGTATCGGTTAATTGCATTTATTGATTTATTATTTTATTGATATTTTTGTGATTTTTCTTACGTGTGCATGTGGATATTTTAGAGATACATGTTTCCAGGTAATGCATACTTTCATGATTTGATGATGTTAACATATTTTCTTATTATTTGTGTATACTGTGTCTTATTACAGGACTTTACATCGTAAATTTAGACAGAAACATTTCTCCTTAGTATGCTTTTTTCTGTAATATTTCTGCTAGGCTACTTTATTGTTAGTATAATTTCGTCTAGATCATATTTCGGATAGGGCTACCTTTCGTTAATATACTTTTTCCTAGGTTATAATTTGATTACTTTCTCATTGTTTACTTGTAGATTATATTCGGAGTAGCGCTACTTTTTCTTTAGTTTACTTGCTCTTGGGTTATGGGTTTGATAGTAATACATTGTCACTATACTTATTTTCAGATTGTGTTCCAGATGTAGTTTATCTCGTAGTATAATTGCTTCTAGGTTATATTCTGATAGATTTCTCCTTCGTTTATTTACTTTCTACTAGGTTTTATTTTTGATAGGGTTACTTTTCCGTTAGTATACAGTTTGAAAAGTGACGAGTATTTGTATAGGTTATGTTTCGGATAGGGAAACTTTATCGCTGCTATACTTATTTTTTATATTATAGATAGGGTTATTCATTAATATATTTGCTACTAGTTGTTTGTGATAGGTTACTCCTTCTGTTATCTACTTTTTATTAGGATTTATTTCTGACTACTAGGGTTACTTTTGCGTTAATATACATTCAACTGGGATATATTATCGTTAGTATAGTTATTTTTGATAATATTAAGGTGTTGAGCTGATTACAGATTATTGAAGTAATTATTTGTAATGAAACTTAGAATGCAATATGTTATGTGATTAAGTTTTACAGTGCAGGAATTGATTTTTCCACAAATGCGTACTTAATTAGGTTTATCAAAATTATTTTAACAATTACTTGTTGGTTTTTTTAATGGTAATGTTTTTGTAACACGATAGCTTTAAATTCTTAATATATTTTATTAGTTCCTATTACATCCCTGAATTTATTGGTTGCTGAAAACATACAAATAAATAACTGTAGGTCATGACATTTTTAATGATCATTATAATTTACAAGTTTAGTGTTTTGTTGGAGTCGTTTAGTAACTTATTTTATTAATTAAGATTTTTCCTTTTTAACTTAAACTTATTCATTCTTTAAATAGGCCGCTTTACATAACTCATCTGTTTTTATTATGCTTATTTTGAATGATTTGGGATATTTGGTTTCATAAGTTACAATTTTATTAAATTCTTTATTATAATACAATAAAAGGTTGTAGGCTTATTATGCATTTTTGAGTAATTAATCCTTATTAATTAATTTACGTTAATTTTGTCCATCCATTTAGAATTCTCGATTTTATTTTGGTTTAATAGGTTTAGGTTGATTTGTGTATAATTTGCTTTCCATTCACTTGGCCTTCGGTGTCTTCTGTTTAGTGTTAGTTATTTTACTCCGGTAAACTACGGTAAAATAACATAGGGCGATTGTAACAGAACGACATCCCTCAGCCCATGAAAGCTTCTAAGCTTCGGGAAAATCGGGAAAGCTTATTTATTTTCTTGAATTTTCATTATCGATGAAGGTTTTCATGGTAAAAGTTAATGAGCTTTAAATTAAGTTTTAATAGGTTCGATTATTTACTATTTCTTCTTAATATATTCCAAGTTTTAATGTATTTTTATTGTATTTCAGAATAGTATTATCAATATAATTATTAGAACAGCTTTAACAAAGTTTTGTTAATGTTTATTTAGGCCAGGCAGGGCCATCTAGCGACAAGTTGCTTAGCTGACAAGAGATAATAATCCAACCGTGTCAAAGATACGTCATTTGGTAGGTCCAGTAGCGATATCTGTAGCCATCTGAATTTATACGAGTAGTTGTGAGGACATCATTCACAGCGCTAAAGTTGAAGTAAAAATTACCTCGCGTTAAACTAACCAGTGTAGGTCTGACCTCCGACTACGAGTTGTTAGTACGGGTCTCGGTGTCAAGATATACTAGGCGTTAGCTGTGAGTCTCGCTGATGGAGGTTATTAATTGAATAGCAATAGCTGCCGAGCCGGCTTGAGCGGGTAGATTCGCGCCTGACTTTATGCTTACCCAGCTAAAATGAAATTTATGATAAAGTAAGCAAGTGCTTCTGCATAGGTGACTTTTTATTTTAGTGAGGTTTTAAAAGGAATATCGAGAGTGGAGGTGTCTGGTGTCGAGTAGAAGAACTTGCGAGTTTTGTCAACCAATAGTATTTCAGATTTAGGTTGAAAACCAATGAGAATCGTTCCCTCCAAATTTACGGAAAAACATAGTGATCGCGTGATATTGGTGGCGCTGATGATCGGATGAGGGGGGTATATAAGGAGATTCACAACGTTTTTAGGGGACTTTTTGCCTTCACCAGAGCGACAAGTAACATAAGTCTTGGTACTTCAGGAGTGTCTTTATGTGAGTTGTTTAAAGTGTCTTGGCTAGGGATTCTGATAGGGTTTTCACTGTGTTAGGATATTTAGGATGTGTGTGAATAATCCTTTCTGTTCACAGGGATTTCTTTGTCAGCGAGTGTCTTAAAACCTCGTATAGCAAATATTGGTGATAATATTAGTGTTCCGTTATTTGACTAGATAAACCGCAAGCGTAAGTTCGTGTTCCTTTCTTAATTTTGTTTTACTGAAGTGAGACGTTATTTAGGTATTGCTTTATCAAGAATCGAACCGTATTTGTCGTTACGGAAATCAGTCCGGAGACTAATACGGTTAATTATGCATATTTACCTGGCCAGATAACTCTCTGGTGGAAGATATGTATGATGATTCGGGATTAGCATAGCCTCGTTATTTTGAATTTGTTAATTTCTGACATGCTTTATCAATAATCGAACCATATTTGTCGTTACGGAAATCAGTCCGGAGACTAATACGGTTAATTATGCATATTTACCTGGCCAGATAACTCTCTGGTGGAAGATATGTATGAGGATTCGATATAGCATATCACATTCCTGTAAATGAATGATAATAGAATTGCAGTTTATTAATTTCTCTATTAAAGATGCATTTTATTCTATCGAGTGTAGTGTTGCCTTATTTAACAACTGCGTTATCCATATATTTGCTATATGAGAGGTACATCGGCGACGTTTGATTACTACCCGATTTAATTAACAACTTGTCTTTCATTCGACCTACATTTATTGTGCATGCTAATTATTTACCAAATTATGGTGGCGGATTATGTGTGTACTATTTCACTTATTGAGATGCGTAGGTGCTATTCATGCGAGCTGGTAATTACCGAATTTTATACTTTTAACTATTATGCCTTGATCATATATCATAAATTATTTACACTGTTTATACAATGACGGTAGCAAATAGGCTTACGTCTTGCTTGATGGTAAGCAGACACGGTTACATGTATGTGCTTGCGATTCCAGTGGAATCACGGGCGCGTTACAGACTCTTTACTGACTTGAGGATTTGTATGATATCTTTATAGGATAGAATTATAATAATGAGTGTGTAATGTTCATGTTGATTATAGTATCGGATCAGTGTTATTTTAATGTTGCGAGATTTATTCTTTGATGTGTTTTGGGCGTATCATTTTATAATGTAATACGTAGCGCCTGATTTACATTTCGTGATATATTTACAGTGATTATGCGTTTCGTATTGAAATAATATCTCGTTTAAAATATTTGGATAATGTATGTGTCTAGTCGTATTTTATGTTTCTATAACTTTGAATGAACTTTATCACAAATTATAATTATACATGATAAATATAACTATTAATATCCAACACATTCATTACGGATTCTTGAATAGGTTTTGTATATTTTTATAGGTTTTGCAGTTAACGTTATAGTTGCATTATTAGTGTAGGGTATTTATTGGTTGTGTTAAAGTAGGGTTCAATTAGTGTTTAACATTCAATTGATTATTACACCTAGTAGATTTCTATGCCATAGTTCGGACGTTTGGAAGGTTTTGCGAAATCAAACCTTTTTAAGAGAAGGATAGCGTGCCAGCCACATCACTGATACTCAGAAGATACCATGTGGATAATCGATGACCAGATCCAGGCCACCATCAATCTACTGCTGTGCCATGACAATGTGACATCCGTCAAGCATCCACCAAACGCTATATCCAACGGCGTTCCTGCGCACATTACCATATGTTTACCAGAAGTTTCCGGCGCTGCGAACAACTGACTACCAATGAAGACCATCGCAAACTACACCTGTGCCATGACGACCTGCCATACTTCTAATGCTCAACCTGAGGGGGCTACTGAACACCATACCATTTTATCTCTGGGTTATATCCTACAACCCTGAGTGGCAATCAACGGCTTTCCTTACCACTGCTAGAAGATGGGTCACGAAGATGTGCTGCAATATCGAGCTGGATGGTCAAGGCTTCAACAACTGCATATGGGAATTGTTCCGGTATGACGGCTTTGAAGAATTTGGCTGTACACGCACAGATGAAGAGATCCTTGGATGGTTTTCTAAGTTTCGCAAAACTTTCTGACTGTGTGAGCTATGGTACTTATTTATATTCTCTTGCAATTTAAATGGCATAAATGATATTATCTTTATAGCAAGCCGAAATGCTACCGTTGCGTTGTGTGATCTAAGTCTATTATTTTCTTACAGACAATATCTTGTGTGATATTAGTTTATTTATCTTTTGATGGAACTTGGTTTCCAATTGCAAATCTGTCTACTACGTAATTAATATTACGTAAATATCTTCATCATTATTCTGATTTTATTACTCAATCTATGATACTTATTTGGGTTCTTTGGCGATTTAAATATCATAATTAATGTTGCCTTTACAACAGGCTTAAAATGCTATCGTTGGCTGTGTGATCTGATTTTGTCTCACAACCATATTTCACGTACGACAAATGTCTTGAGTGATGATCTTGACTTATTTATCTTGATGGAATTTGATTTCCAATTACAGCATAGTCTGTCACACGTAATTTATATTACGTTAATATTTTCATCTATACTTACTCGTGTTACGAGTAGATACTGTTTCAGTATTCTATACCTATCTACCAACTGACATATTTTACTACTAATTTATTGTAGTTGTTGGAACTGGTCGCAATGGACCTTATCCGTGGCTAATTCTAACAATGAGGTAACGTCACAGCCTGGACTGCCAATCGTTTGATACGATAAGTATGGTTTGTTCCAGCCTATGACAAAAGGTTTTGGTTGTATTGTAGTTGTTGGAACTGGTCGCAATGGACTTTATCCGTGGCTACTTCTAACAATGAGGTAACGTCACAGCCTGGACTGCCAATCGTTTGATACGATTAAGTATGGTTTGTTCCAGCCTATGACGAAAGGTTTTGGTTGTACATGTAGTACCCAAATATACCTAATAATAACTATTTTGCTAAAGAACGGTTTTCCTCCAGATCGATGAAATACGGTCATCAATGGGTGTTAGGGACGGTCTTTACAGATTCTTAACGACAGGCTTTCTTCTTTGGACTGAATCCACGGGACGGGCTTTGAAAAGGGCTGCTGACCCGGTTAGGTGCCGGATTCTATTACTGCTTGTCGGAATCTTTGATTCATACAAGACACTATAGATCCGTACGGACGAGAAATCTGTATTGCCGTTTGCTGAAACTGATCATTAAAGACCCCAATATATATGTACCCTTATATACTCTACTATATGGGCGAGATGGGATGTGAAAGTTCAATGGCGATACAGGTTATTGAAGACTCGAGCAAAACTCCTTGCTGTCGTGAGAACGCTGGTCAATGCTGAGGTCTTGCGGTTGCATAACTCAGTAGTGATACTTAGCTTATGGGATGACTGTATGATTCGATTTGGACGCTAAACCTGAATAGTAACAGCTTTGTTTTGTTTGCACAATATTTGGGTACGAGGTAATAGATTGATCATCATCATATGATCTGATTGACGTCCCCTGCTGGACGTAGGCCTCCTTCGTAGAGTGCCACTATAATATATTTATATTTCAGCTGATCTGTGGATCATAGTAGTATATACTACTTATGCTTTATGCATTTATTCCAACTGGCTTCTAATTTAGATCACAGTTGTTTACTTTGCCTATGCTTTTATGCATTATAAAATGGCTGGTCTCATAATATTATGGGCTACGCTCTTATTATTACCATGTACATGTTCATTCATTAGGCGCTATTGTCACATAACTCTCATAGTCTCGGTCATGTGCCTTGTGCCTGTACCACCTGCGAGGATACCCTGATTGCTCGTGTTAGGTGTTAGGTAGGGACATATCCAAGCGGCTAGCTTGAGGCTCAGGTTCCTTCGCGAGACTTCTGCCTCGACATAGTTGCCTCATCATGTCCAGTAATGGCTTGGTGGTTTATATGACTTATGCATGGTACTTTTATGAGAAACTGTGGCTTTATGGTTGCGTGCAATCAGCTATTTTATATTTACAATGTTCTCATATCTTTTAGATTGAGATTTACGCCATATTTGGTAAGAAGCCAGACTTTACCTGTTATATCCTATTTTGTAGGAAACATTAATGCTATCTCGACATAGCAAATTTAGTTTTAAGGTTTTTCTTACTATATGTTTCACAGGAATTTACCTACGTTTATCTGCTACCACGTTTAACTATATGTGCTACAATAACTTATTTTGCTCCATTAACTATTTTCTACCATTTTTTCCAAACACTTAATCTTCTAGGTACTACATGACTACTTCGGATCATTTATACTTGCCTTCATTTAATTCCAAGCAATTTATTTAAGCCTTTACTGATCACACAGCCAACGACGGTACTATAATAGTAGGGCTAGATTCTAAACTTGTTCTATTTCATATAGCATTGTGTTGATAATTTAGAATTATTTTCTTCTAGTGTTGTTCTATTACTTTTATTATTCTCATGAGAATAATGTTTTAATCTCTAGTATGTTTGTTATAGGTTTCATAATATTGTGTTCATGGTTAGTAATTGATATTCATAGGATATTATAGGATATTGTTGTTATTCGTTTAGGCAAGCTTATCCTAATTTTAGGTTATGTTGTAATATTGTTTAAACATTGTCCAATTCTCAATTGTTTATACATTTCTCACACCTCAGTGAACTATGGTTACTACGTTTATAACAAGGTCTTAAATATGTCACTAGATGATCATGCCATTAATCTTTCAATTATTTAGCTGTTGATTTACTTAAAACTGTAGTATGTTTAGTATTTCTTATAATATTGTAATTAACAAGTTATTTAAATTACTTATTGTATTAGCTTTATGGCAACAAGGGTTTTTGTGTGTCCGCTTGTTTTCCCTTGTCTAGGTTGGCCTAGTAATCAAGCGGATGTCTAATAAAGTTCTCCCCGGACTTTATTAGATTCGAGTTTCGAGTAAATTCATTTTTATTAAATAAATGTTTTGTTTGTTTATTTTCTCTCTCTCAACTTCTTGTTTGATTTATTTTCTTTCCCTATAGTAGGAACCCTATCATTTAGATCTGAGAAACTTTAATAAAAGCTTTAGTACTTCAGTAGGTATTAGCAACTTGAGGAAAATCCTGGGTTTCAGATTTTCTGGTAATGTAAGTATAAAGCTTTAGGTATACTTTAGGAACTTTAGGGAAATTTTAGTTAGGCTTTCTTTAGATAAACTGTCCTTGGACTTTCCATAAGTTTTCATAAAAGTTCTCCCCTTAGGGGTTGTTACATACTGAAAACTTCTGTCGTTTTCAGTAGCTCCAACAGGTCCTGTCTATTTGGTGCAAATAGCGTAAGGTCATCCATGTATAGCAGATGAGAAATGACCTCACCCCCTCTCCGAAGCTGGCAACCTAGCCCCGAATCCTGCAGCAGAGTGCTGAGCGGATTCAGCGCTAGGCAGAACCACAAGGGACTCAGACTGTCACCCTGGAAAATGCCTCGCTCAATCCTGATGGAGTCCTGCGGGCCAGAAGGGCCATCTCCTCCACCCGGTTGACGAAGGACTGTGGTCCACTGCCCCATGCAAGCACTTAAGAAGGATCTTAAAGCTGCATCAACTTTATACAGCTCTAAGATCCTCCTCAGCCATGAATGAGGCACCGAATCATAGGCCTTCTTATAGTCAATCCAGGAGGCCGAGAGGGTCCCTCTGTTCCGCCGTACTCGTTGGCAAATGGTCATGTCTATGAGGAGGAGCTCTTTAGTACCACGCGACCCAACCCTACATCCATTTTGAGCAGGGGCCAAAATGTTGTTCGTAACAATGTGCGTGTTAATTTTTGCCCTCAAAATGGATGTAAGGAGCTTGTACAGCGTAGGCAAGCACGTGATGGGTCTGTAGTTCTTCGCTTCCGTGGTACTACCGGACTTGTAGAGCAGGGAGGTAACACCAGTTGTTAAGGGAGGAGGTAGGGAACCGAGCTCGAGGGCTTGCTGGAACTGTGTTGCCAAACGTTCGTGTGAACATCGAAACCACTTCAGCCAGAAGTTGTGCAATCCATCCGGTCCCGGACTTTTCCAGTTCGGAGCCGTACGGATGGCACAACTTACGTCTTCGGGGCTGATGGTAACAGACCCCATGGGTTCGATGGATTCACAGTCACGTTCGACAACACCGATCCAGGCACCCTCAGTGTGTTCGACAGGCACCGACCAGATACTACGCCAAAAGTTAACCATGGCAGTAGCATCCGGTCGCTGACCGTCGCACACACGATGGTCGGTTCCCTCCCACTTCCGGTATACCTTCCTTTGGTCACTCTGGAAAAGGCGATTCTGCTGGTATCGGTCCACACGCTCTCTGTAGCGGCGAATACGGCTTGCCCATGCATAGACTTTCTTATTATTATATTTAGCCATGGTGGTTTATTACATCAAACACATACGAGTAGGTAGGTCCATAAGTTCCGAATAACTCGTTAGTACGAACTTACGACCTCCGTTCGGAAGTCGCCTGCTTAAACCACTATGTATTCATTTGTTCTCAGAATGTAGTTGATATATGAAATTTAACAGCGTACCAATATCATAAATTTTCATCGGTATCTGTTAACAATATTATGACAAGACAGCAATATCAAACCATTATTTTTATTTAACAAGTGATAAGACCTCACTCGCTCCACTTTTTCCTGTCTAAACAAAGTGGTAGGTTAACAATAAAATGGCAGCGAGTTGAGTTGCGAGTGTGGGACGGCAATCGATCGGAAGTGTATGCTAATACTTCAAGGTTGTGCCGAGCATAGCTGTGCAAGGTGCAAGCATGACGATTGTTACCGACATGTCTTAATGTCTATGCATAAATCAATCATACTTTTGAGTTTTGAATATATTGGTTTTTCAACGATAAATTCAGATAAGAGCGGGATGGGGGTCTTTTTTACATTTTCCTTCATAAATCGAAATTTATTCATCGAAAAATCGTTACAGAATGTGCAATTTTAGCTCTTGAACTTTTGTCCCATCCCCCCTCTCTTGTATCTGTATTTTTTACCATAAGGGTTTCCCTTTTTTATCTGTTTGATGCGGAACCCTAATAAACTGTCCGTTGCCTATGTACGGCCACGATATTTAACTTGGAACCCATTTTCGCAAAAACGGAATTTAATTTACTATATTTGCGAGACGGTAGAGGTAGTAATAAACATAAAGTATTAGTTATAAGTTAAGTATCATGTGGGTGAATGTGGGCATAACTAGACAAGCTTCCAGTCTGTCTAGCCTTATTATTTTCATCAAGCATGCGTATTTCCTTTAACTGCTTCGTAATTTGCATGGTAAGGTCGATGACAGTCAGGTGAGTCACTGTTGCCGCTCGGCCCACTGATGCCTTAATAGGGGTTTAGACCTTGTCTTGGGGATTATGTAAATAAATCTGCAATATATCAGACTACATTCTAACTTTGGATGTCAATTTAGAGCACCTTCTGCATCAGTAGTGAATAGTATATTTACCGTTTTATCTCTATAATTTTACAAATAGTACACTAGGTAGTATACAACCATCTAACGCAAAGGCAATCTGTACTTGATTTGGATCTATTTCTTTTTAGGTAGTTTTAAAATATCGTGCTCAATATTGTCTAACAAAAGTCTTATGGACGCTTCAACTAACGGCGATAGCATAAAATTACTACATTAAAGAATTACATATTGGATGCGGATGGTTTTGGCGATGAGTGTGAAGCTTAGAGGATGCGGAAGGTCTAAACTAACATGAATGAAGGGTTGTTCAAAGGAACCTTTAAAGATGGCCAATTATCATCCTGGCGACGCCATACTCGGAGAGCCGACCCCAAGTAAATGGGACAAGGCTGGGAAGAAGAAGAAGACGTTAAAGAATCACATATTAAAAATAATGAGAAATACTAAAGGACATACGTAAATTTGAAACAATGTAGTTTAATTCAACAAAAATAAATAAACGCGGATCCAAAAAACTTTATCCTTAAGTGAAATCATACAATACATGAGTCACGTTAACCGAGCGCCCGAGTTATGTAAAGTAAGTGATGTAAGTCACAACAAACAAGTAACTCGGTGAGCCTACGCGAGCAGAGGTAATCCGTATTAGTAGCCGTATATAGACATAAATACTTGGAACGTTATATACGGTGTATAATTTAATACCTAAGTACGGTTAAGGATACTGTGACACCTACTATTTATCACTTATTGTCATAGTGCCAAGAGCAAAAAAGGTACGTTTTTCAATTTCCTTCACTATGCTAGTTGTACTTATAGTAATTTGAAACTATGTACATTCAGCATCATGTACATTCAGCATCATATAGTACGTAGCAGCCAAAGTGGCCAAATAGTTCGGTAAACCATACAAAATACATCGTGTATCTACTTATATTTGGCCACTTTGGTTGCTACGTACTTTATGACGCTAACTGTACACTTTAGGGATGCGCCGCATACGAGTTTCAACGAATACGAATATTCGACCCAGCTTTTGGTTAAATGAATAGTCGGCCGAATTATTTGGTTTAACGTAATGGCTTCATCAATTGTATTAAAACGGACTAATTTTATAGTAAAACTCTTTATCATATTCCAAATGAAATTGTATAGTGAAGCAACTTAAATAACAGTAATAAACTAATTTTGCATTAAGCAGTAACGTCTGCTAACAAAAATTCTAAATTCTAAACAAGGATTTTTTTCAAAGTAATGTGTACTCCTGATTCTTTTACCTTTAAATTGAAATTTACAATCATAATAACTTACAACACACTGATTAAAATACATTGCGGTAACTTGTAAACAAAACCTTTTAAAATTGTTCGGTAAATATTAAATAAATTTGGCAGTGGAACCGAACAATTCAGCCGAATATCGAACATACGCAGAATATGCCGATTACCAAATAAGCAAATAACAACTGAATATTCGGCGTAACATATCTAGTACATATACATCATCGCTTGAATAAAATGCTCTGTTACGGGAATAAATAAATTGTGTTGTATATTGAATACCTACATAACATGACAAGGTGATCAAATATTCTGACACATCTCTATTTGTGGAGTTGGTAAAGCGTGTTATTTATTGCAGGCGACTGTGCTACTCGTATTATCAGCAATGCTATTTTGCATTATATTACTCGATAAATAAATAATAAATAAATATTACATGACAATTTTTTACACAAGTCGAACAAGTACCATAGTAAGCTCAATGAGGCTTGTGTTATGGATACTAGATGACGATATATTTAATATATATGTAAATACTTCGGTAAATACATAGAAAACATCCCAGTCTCAGGAACAAATGTCTCTGCTCACCACAGAAACAAATGCCCTTACTAGGATTCGAACCCGGGACCTCTAGTTTCGAAGGCAGTGTCACTACCAACTAGGCTAAACAGGCCGACATCTCTCTCGACTCGATACTCATGAATTCGTAATAAGAGGATAATACAGGTCTAGAAAATTCATAAAATTGCATTAATTATGCACTCTTAGTAACGTACAAGGCTCAAGTCTCGCCTAAAAGTAATAGTAGTTCTAGTAGGTGTATGAAAAATGATTTATAGGTTGAATTTTGCACGTGTTGATTTAGACGAGCACTTGCAACAGTTGCAACTATGCTAGACAAAGTACAGTCCTTCGAAAGTGTATAAAGTACTCAGTAAGCAACGACTTTTTGAAAAATGATTAGAGATGCAAAAATGCGAAGAGTGCTGCGTTTCACCTGCGTGATTTGTGCGTAAGTAATTCGGATTATAAAGAATATGTTATCATTATGCCTATTTTCCGGAGTGGTATAGGTAGACATAGATAGATCACTGGCTTCAATTTGTTAATATCCTGACAAAGTTCTATAGCATCATTCACTTTCATATTAGTTCATACGTATCATTTTAAGTTTCAATACTTAAATAATATAGTAGTTTGACTTGGAATATAAATATGTAATTGCAGCTATTATTGAAAACTACGCAGTGCTGAAAAGCCATTTAATTTATGTAGCAGGGACAGCGAGTCCTTCAAACGATGTATTATTTTCGTGCGTATATGTAAACCCCTGTAATTAGAGTCCATTAAACTTTGTGAGTAGGTAAAGTTACCGTGAATATGGTAAGACTATTTTTCATCATTCAAGTTGTTATGTTGATATAAAAAATAGTAATTACGAGTAAGTATATGGCTTAGAGTTTAAAACCGCTTAGAAAAATTTAAATTTAAATTTCTGAAACGCAACTGAAAATTACTCTCGTTTGCTCAGCACTGCCAAATGTATGAGAACAAGTTCGATAATGAGTACTCTGAGCGAAAAAGCTGTTGAACGAATTGATCGCAGATATAATAGAGGTAAATAAATCAGATATTGAATTATTACTTACCAAATAGCAAATAACTTTTCCAGCGTTGAACAAGTTTAAAGAAAACTATTCCCAAAGTCGTAAATAAATGTGTAAAAGTGATAAATATGGTTGTCATTTAGTCCATAAAGAAATATTTGATGTTGACTGTAGTGCAACCTCCTACTTCATAATTAACGAGGCCTCGTTGACGCAACACCGTTCGACGTTCCCCTGTCCCCGAGTCAAGGCCGCAAACAAACATTTAAAGTAAAAAGTATTCAATTCTGTAATCAATAGTTCTGACGCAGGCATCATAGGTAACAAGGTGCTAAAGAATTGTTGTCTATTTGTATTATTACAGCGGGCTTAATATGTACTTAGAACGACAAGTATAACTTGCTTGGTTCCAAGTAATTGATTGATTTAGGCGATAGTTTGCGAAATTCTATGATAAGTTACTAGTAAAACATGTTAAGATGGTGGACATGTAGAGAGGATGGATAAAAGAAGATTGACAAAACGAGTGTATGAAGTAAAAGTGGATGGAAAAGTTGGAAGGGCAATAGCCCCAGTTCCATATTTCTCATACGTTCTTATTTTCCCATATGTTATTGGGTTAGAATAGAAACATCATCTTTCTTCCCATGAGTATCGTGAGGAGATAGAGATTAGATATGGTTAAAGCGCTGCTTAAAAGCTTTGAAAACAAAAAGAGAATAGAGGTGTGTGAGCATGACTCACTTCCGTATTCGAGGCAACTCCAGCTTTTTTCTTTTTATATGATTAGTACATCTAGATATTTTTCTAGCACGAACGACTTGATGTAAGTGATTGACAAAATAAAAACATCGACAGTCCTGTTATCGATAAGTACCACTTCAACGTCATAGATAAATGTTCGAAAATTACTGGGATTGTCTAGTTGGTAGGTACCATGGCACATTGCAATTGATCATAAACTTTGTTAGGTAAATATGAAATCGATTTTATTCTTCGCGAATTCTTAAGCTTGTCTGTGTCAATGTGACATGTGATGTTATGTTTCTTTGGGACGATGTTTATTTTGCATTTGGTGCAAAATAATGTTGAACCTCGAAATCTGATTTCTAGTAAATTTACAATAAACGAGGTGATTGCCCCTTCTCGGGACGTTTTTCTGGGTGGCATTTTTTTGTATTACATCTTGGGTTTACAATATATTTGCCTTAATATGCAATGTGAATAAACGTCACATTGTATGTCAATTATTTACTTTTTTAACCGACTTCATGATTTCAAAAGAGGAGGTTATCAATTCGGTTGTATGTTTTTATTTTTTTTAATGTTTGTTACTCCATAACTCCGTCATTTCTAAACCGATTTTGAAAATTATTTTTTTGATTGTAAGTATATATATCCAAGTTGGTCTCGTTTTTGTCAAAACGCAGTTCTGATGATGGGATCCATGAGGAATTGAGGAAACTCCTCAAATCTTGAAGGCAAATATATAGTGATTTTTGTGTTTTTATCAACAAATCGAGCATTTTCATACAAAAATATGACATTTGATGAAGTGGAACTGCTGATGATGATCAGAACAGAACTCTTCAACGACGAAAAGTTGACGTTTGGCGATTTGTACTTTTAGTTGTGTTTGTTAAGCAAGTTCTATTTATTTTCAGGATTAATTTTTGTCATGCTCGAGTTCTGATGATGTATCTTCTGATGATCTAATCAATGATGATCAGAACGGAACTCTTCAACGACGCGTAGTTCTCGTTTGACGATTTGTTCTCTTCGTTTTGTTTGTCAAGCAAGCTAGGTTTTCAAGACACATTTTTGTCAAGCTTTGAGTTATGATGGAGGATTCCATGAGGAATTGATGGTACTTAGTCTTCTACCATTATAAACATAAAGACCTAAGAAAGTGTACGGATTACGTTCAATTTGTACAAGATCGGTGCACGCGGCGTCTAGGTAGGTAGCCGATATAAGTCTGTGATTTTATGTACGTCTTGTCGTTGAAGAATTATGTACTTATCGATAATAGGATTGTCGATATTTTTATTGTGGCTAGCACTAAACAAATGTTGTTCCTGCTAGAAAAATATCTAGGTATAATGATTAGTAATCGAGACTTAATATTATTCTCACCGTATCATACCTAGCTGGACCAATCTATTGCAGATCACGTAACATTTTTGGTATTCTAATTTTGATTTTGGAAGGGTAATACATGCCAAGCGAGGCAGAGAAAGAACTAGATTGACTTATCTCGGTCAAGTGAAGGAGAAACTGGTTGCCGCGTCTTACGAAGAAGTCAAGAGGAGGAGTGCTGTAACAGTAGCCCGGCTCTTGAATAAATGTAAATGATCTACAAGAAAAACTAGTGTTGGTAAAGACTCAAATTTTTGGGGTCTCGAATTCGAGAACTCGACTCACACTTACGCGATTCGAAACTTAAAAGACTTCCGAGTCTTTTGAGTCATGAGTCGAGTCCTTTTTCGAGTCTTATCGAGTCCTGTAGTCACAACTCGAGCCTTAGAATAGACTCGAACGATCGTATCTTTTATAGTTTTTTTCTTTATGCGTGCCTCAAAATACTTGAATCTAATAGCAAAGACTCACTTTTGAAGTTTCTATCGAAAGAACTGATTCCTACAGTACCAATTTCACTGAGTAGGCCGCGTAACCTTACGTGTTTCTACAAGTACAGTTGAGTTCTAATCATAATGAGTTAAAAGCCTTTTGTTTGCACTTAGTAAACAAAACTGTCAAGTCAATATAGGGGACTCGAGTCTTTTTAGAGGCGAAAGGCTTTTTCGAAGCTTGAGTCTTTACAAAACACTCAAGCTTCGATTAGTCCAAAAAACTAATTCGAGTCTTCAGAATGAAGACTCCAAAGACTTAAGTCCTTACCAACACTAGGAAAAACGCATTTAATAGTTATTTATAACCGACTTCCTGTAAGCTTGAAAGTGCTTGAGGGTAACGCTTTTAAGCGTAGCCTCACAAACTGGCTCTTAGACCGATGTTGTTTATAGCGTGAAAGCTTATATTGAGCATAAGTAATTACATTTTTAATAATTCCCGTTTTCTTGTGTAGTGCCTCTAAATTATTGTAATTGTGTATGAATTATTCGATTATTATTGAAATTATTGTATTATCCCAATTTATTAATAATTTTTAACATTCGAATTTTGAAGTACCTTTATCATTGTAACATCAAACATTTTAATTATTTGCACGCCTGCTTGTAAGTTTGTAAATGTATCTTAGCAAATAAAAATTTCTGATATCTGATAAGATAGGTTTTACTGAATTGTTTCCCTGGGGATGAGGCGGAGTGAGCCATCCATTCCTGATATCCGCCGGGTCTGCGCCTTCCAGCGATACTGAGGATGTATTGCGGAACAGAACATTGTCTAGCAAGCGGGATATTTCTCGTCTATTTCGGTCAAGTGACGAAGAAAGTGTCTGCCACGTATTATGAGGAAGAGGTTGGCCGTGAACAAAAATAATTGGTGATTACTCTACCATAAAAGAGGCTCTTTCTCTTTTGTTCTTAAATGAATTGTTTACCTTAGGATCAGGAAGAGTTAGCCATCCATTCCTAATGTCCGCCGGGTCCGCACCTTCCAGCGACACCGAGGACGTACTCCGGAGCCCCTTCGGCCGCCAGTGTTCGGGCTCCCACCAGTGCACATTGTCCAGCGAACGGGACATGTCTCCAGCCTCCATTGGGATTTTGAAGGGAATCGCGATGGTTTTTTGATCACTTTTAGTTACGTAGTTCATTTAAGTAAACGAGAGATCGTTTCAACGACAACATTTTAAGGCGTACCTAATACAATTTTAGGCATAGTTAAAAGGCAAAAAAATCCAACAAAACGGAGACTTTCACGACATGGACGCTTATCTTGGTTATGTAGTGTAAGTATATCAATTTATTTTCTGTCTTTATTTAGAGATTTCTTAATACAATTCAAGCTGGAGTTTCTAATAAACTTCACAAACAATACAAACAAACACTTTTCTTTACGAACTAAACTTTGGTTTTGACAACTGAATAAAAAATATAAGTTACAAGTTCCAAGATGCCACAAAGTTTATGCATGAGGTCGTCGTATTCTCAATTTCTTACAAGTTTTAAACTAAAAACTCTCAGTAAGACGGGGGTCGTCATTTCTGCCCCAAGATCAACTGCCAAATGGCTTCCTAGAGGGTTGTTTGTTGTTGGTGTGTGGTCGCTAGGCAACGCCCACGTGGCTTACCAACCCTGACCTTAGGTTTACCGCTACTTGACCCCGGGTCTCGACTACCAAATTTATTTATCAGCTGCTTGTGGCAGCTACAATCATAATGACTTTGCCGTAAGCCACTTAATCGATTGGCAAGCAATTGAGCAACGGCAATTGTGACTTGTTATTAGCAGATGGGTGCTTTTAAGAAATGTAACTTATATCTCAAGCATAAGGTTTAAGCATAAGGTTAAAAGCTGCATCGTACTATTGTTGAAGAGACAATATTGAAACTTTCTCAGGATGCGTTGTGGTTAGGACACTTTAAAGTTCTTGTGAGATGCCTAGCGAAATATCTTCTGATAAAATGCTTGATAAAGATGCATTTTGCATAGTATTAGCACAAGAATCGTCGGTACCTACCTGATTGTTGAAAAATTATTCTCATGAGGAAGTTTAAAACATGCGTAGTTAAATATACTCAGGAACTCTTTCAATAAAGCGGAAAAAGTATTTAGAAAATGAACTGAACGGAAACATTTAATATGAATTTACGTATTATAGGAATATTATTTATTATAGGAACCTGTTGATGATTTATTTAGTAATAAGCTATAATAAGAAGGCGTAGCGTGGGCAAGCCCCCCACACGGTGGACTGATGACCTGGTAAGGGTCGTCGGTGTCCGCTGGATGCGGGTGGCGCAGGACCGCACATTGTGGAAGTCTTTGGGGGAGGCTTATGTCCAGCAGTGAACGTCATTCAGCTGAAATTATGAAGATGATGATGAAGCTATATTACAAAAAATAATTTATTATTTATTTGCGCTTCATCAAAAAATATTTGGAATCACAACGAAAACGAAAGCACCTCTATACAGGGTGTCCCAAGAAGTAGTGATATACTGAAGCTGGGAGGTAGAGGACCTAGAGGGCTATCTGAATCACCCCCATGTATGTTCCGCGATTTTTAGTATTTTCGGAGTTATGTTTTTTTTTTTAATTTTTCACCTATCGCCGCGTATGATGAGATTTTTATTTATGGTGACGTGAATTATTGCGGTAGATGCTTGATTTTTTTTGTGTGCTAAGCTGATAGATAGGCCAATTCAGTATGGTAACATTTACTATCGTTAGATCTTTGAATGGCATAAAAAAAAATTAAATGCCAAGAAAGATAAAATTACCCAGTATGTTCACAACTTCAAGGGCCCTTAAAAAAATAAAATCACATAAAAAATAATTACCTATTGGCTTTTAAAAACTTGCTCTATCTATCAGGTAGCTACCCTGAAAATTTCATTTCATTATTAATAAGGCTTCAATCAAAAAATTGAAATCTAACTGTGGTAAGTGCAAAAATTTTATTTACATAATGATTAATGCGAGTAAAGTAAAACCAATTACAAGGTGTTTAATTACAATAAATTTTCAAAATGGCCCCCCTGTTGCTCAATGCAAGTGTGACATCGCCGGAAAAAGTTGTCTTTTAAACGTCTGAATGCACTTCTATTATTTTTAATGGTTTCTTCTGCTACTCTCAATTTCCGGGTTAACTCGTCCAAATTGCGGCATTCTCTCGAGTAGACGAGGTCTTTGTAATATCCCCATAGAAAAAAATCTATGGGGTTTAGGTCGGGGGAACGTGGAGGCCAGGCTATAAGGCAGGCGTCACCCTGGCCGCAACGACCAATCCATCTTTCAGGGTATCTTTGATTTAAATAGTTTCTCACGTCCAAGGCAAAATGGCATGGTGCACCATCACACTGCAGTACTATGTTTCTGCGTGTCTCCAAATCCACATCTTCTAACAGCAGGGGCAGATCGACGCGTAGAAAATTTAAAAAGTGATTGCGGCCCAAGCGGTCTGGCAGCTGAAAGGGCCCGATTAACTTACCGTTAAGTATGCCAGACCAAAGGTTAACACTAAAGTGTTCTTGGAATGTCGATTCCCTTTTTAAATTCGGATTTTCAATTGCCCATGAGTGAGAATTGTGCATATTAAAAATCCCATTGCGTCTAAAGTGGGATTCATCCGTCCACAAAATTTGGTTAAAAAAAAATTCGTTTTCAGCTTGTCTCCTCAGCATTTCCTGACAGAATTCAATTCGCCGATTGTAATCTTCCGGTTTCAACTGTTGCACTTTTCTAATGTGAAACGGATGATATCCTACGGTCTGTAGTGTACGGTGTACCTGAGATTTAGAAAGTCCGGTACGACGTTCCGTAACTCTCACACTGGTCGACGGGTCTCTTTCTACTTCTTCAACAACTGCATCTACTACATCAGGATCCGGCATAGTGGCCATACGGCCTGATTTCGTACCCGGTATGTGACCTTCCAAATACGCATTATCTACTCTTAAGATCATGCGATAGTCAGGAAACGTTTCAGGTTGAGGCCCGCCTCTTCGTTCCACATGTTCCCGGTACAGCCTTGAAGCTTCCGCCGCATTCCCCCTAGCATAACCGTAATAGTAATGCATTTCTGCGTAATCACGTGAAGTAAACATGATCACTTACACGCAAACTCAAGTCCAGTTAAATGATGCCAACTCGTCGATTCCAGGTAATAACACTAATCCAAATTGTAATGCAAGTCAAAGTCCATATGAATAGCCAAAATGATTAGGGAAACGAACAATTAGCAGTATTAAAACACAATTTTTAAATTATTGAAAAATAACAACGATGACCAAACAACGTGAAAATTTTCTCATGCGTCAACCGTCTTTTGTTTTTTGTTCTTTTTCTATTGGTGGCCAGTGCGTGATTTAGAACGAAATTTATTTAGAAAGGTTTTGCTTTGCTTGCATTAATCATTATGTAAATAAAAATTGTGCACTTACCACATTTAGATTTCAATTTTTTGATTGGAGCGTTATTAATAATAAAATGAAATTTTCAGGGTAGCTACCTGATAGATAGAGCAAGTTTTTAAAAGCCAATCGGCAATTATTTTTTATGTGACTTTATTTTTTTAAGGGCCCTTGAAGTTGTGAACATACTGGGTAATTTTATCTTTCTTGGCATTAATTTTTTTTTATGCCATTCAAAGATCTAACGATAGTAAATGTTACCATACTGAATTGGCCTATCTATCAGCTTAGCACACAAAAAAAATCAAGCATCTACCGCAATAATTCACGTCACCATAAATAAAAATCACATCGTACGCGGCGATAGGTGAAAAAAAAAAAAATTCATAACTCCGAAAATACTAAAAATCGCGGAACATACATGGGGGTGATTCAGATAGCCCTCTAGGTCCTCTACCTCCCAGCTTCAGTATATCACTACTTCTTGGGACACCCTGTATATGCATACCTATAGATAGTATCTATAGGTATGTACCTACATACTTATTGTTAGACATATTTGGGTGGCCATTAATTAGCCACACATGTTCGCATATTTGTTTACATCTGTTCCACTTTCTACATTTCTGGGTAATTCTAATATAATGTATATTTTTAAGTAACTTATGTCTTTAGAATAAGATCCAAATTTGTATACATATTTTAGACAGTTATATGTCCGTCTTTAAATCAATCATTATGAGAAGTATGAAGTATTGTATCTGACTCTATCAGAGACGCGTAAGTAAAATGCAATGTCACGTCACGTGTAACTGTAGTTATTTTTTCGCTCTTCTATAACACAGATTTTTCTAAGTATTTGCTAATAAGTTGATATCCCTATAAAACTAAGCATCACAACTTTTAAAAACTGCAAGTTTAAAGTATAATGAGTCGTACTGCATTGACACAAGGTCACGGTTTGTTTGGATGGGTCCGATGCGTGCTGCTACCATAAATGTCGAGGCTCCAGTCTGCGGTGATTCAGACGCTTCCTTCTAAGGCGGCACTTGGATTAGTGACGTCATCACTTTCGTTTACTGTGGCCATACATAATATGAGCTTTCGATTCGTGAATCTTGATTTTCAGATTAGTGCTGTGTGATAAATATACCGTGTGTATCTAGACACGCGGCAGCGTGTCCAGCCAAGTTCACCCCAGGAACTGGCGAACATCATATTTACAAATATACCGCTAGAAATAGGTGAAAAATTACTTGTAAGACGTACTTGGATGTGTCAGTTTTCTCGAATACACGGTGTACATAATCACTATAATCAGCATGCATGTAGACATTATATTACTTTAATGATACCTTTGCGCCCAAGGACAACTCTCGGGGGCTTGTTTGGGCTTTGGCTTTGAATTAAGTTTTTTTTGTACCGGTGAATTTATTTATTAATGAATAAAGGAGCTAAAGATTAATGTTAACGTATTTATTAGTGACGACAGTAGTACTGGGAGTTTACTCCGAAATTCGAAATGCGAACTTCGTATGGTGCCGTCCCTTTCATTCTCCTGTTATACACTATATGAGTAAAAGGTACGGCACCATACGAAGTTCGGATTTCGAATTTCGGAGAAGGCCACCTGATACAAAAACACTGACATTGACATAAACATGTAAATACGTAAGCAAGCAAACCTACCTAAGCTAGCAAGTTGTTCAGAATTTACCAACTTTAGATTTTTTTTCTTATAATGCCGAAACTGAAATGAAATAAACGTCCCAGTGCCCGACACTGACCACACACTTGACTATTTTAGTGGGTATCAAGGAATCATTTATTAGGACATCCACGTTAGATGGACTTAATGTGATATTAATCGAATTAAATTAAAACGAAGAAGAAACAAATTAAAGTATGTCCATTTTAAAACCGTTCTGTTATGGATTTTATTGAAGCCTTAAATAAAATCGCGACACGAAAAATTCATTGCTGTCATTTCGTATCGCGGGCACATCATAAATCAATTATCCCAAAACATATAAAAGCTAACGACCTTTCAGAAATACCTACATATTCCTAACACGAGGAACATTTCAAAAGTCACATATTATACTCGTGTGCTTGAAAAACATATCTTATTATGTATAGCAAGAGTTTAAATTTGGGTAAAGTTGGTCTTGTGATACGAGGCTCCGAAAGTCGGTAAACAAGTGTCACTGTGCTCATTATGGTCATTGCCTCTTTATTAATTTATTTGTTTTTAGCATCATGTTTTAAGTTCAAGTGATCGTGTATTTTCAAATTCAGATCATGCTCGTTTTGACCATTTGCAAATTGTTCCCAATCTTTATGACATGTATACCTAAGATAAGTATATATATCCCTTTAAACCTTAAGCGGCGCACGTTCGAACAGTGCGTCCTCCCTGTGATGGTTTATGATATGAAGCCGAGACTTGGACGCTGACTAGGCAGCTCATCCACTGACTGCAAGTTACCTAAAGGGCTATGGAAAGAGCCATGTTGGGGATTTCTCTTCGCGATCAGGTCCGTAATATCGAAATCCGCAGGAGGACAAAATTAACCGACATAGCAAAAACCATAGCCACTAGGAAGTGAAAGTGGGCGAGTCATATAAATATGCCGTAGGTCCGATGGTAGACGGGGAAGAAAGTTGCTGGAATGGAGACCGCGATCGGGGCGCAGAAATGTGGGAAGGCAACCCGCGAAATGGAAGGATGGGATGAGGAAAGCACAGGACCGCACAGAATGGGCTAACATGGAAAAGACCTTTACTCAGCATTGGGTAGCTCAAGGTCGAAGAAGAAGAAAAATATATCTATTAAATATATCGTCGACTAGTACCCATAACACAAGCCTTTATTGAGCTTACTATGGAACTAGTTCGATTTGTGTAAAAAAATATCCCCTAATCGTTATACAGTTATAGTTAGTTATACCATGGGTATACCTAAATGCAGCAGTAATGTAGATACGAGTAAGTCTAGGAAACTTTTCTTACTGTTGCCACGTAGTACCTAAATACTCCTAAAATCACATTATGCAGTTATGTATTTCGACCGGTATAGTTCTGGAAATGGAATAACTGTATTAAGTATTTTATGACCTACTCTTGCAGGTTAATTAATAATCTGATGACCCGGGCAAAATTTGCGACAGGAATCATCCTGAGTATGTAGATAACTTTGTAGGAGTTAGGTTTTCTAAGCAATCCGTCATACATAGGACAAAAGTCGTCAGTATAAAGAACCTCAGTCACCGAGGCAGACTATTTTGCGTTTCCCTTAGAGTGGAAGGCCAAATATACTCTTTTCCGTGTTATCTCCAAACCCATTTTAATGGCGGATAGATTACCTTTATGCCATCGTCTACGAGTACCATGGGCATTTTTTATGAACAGATATATCGTAGAGAATTTCCGGGCTCGGGAGATGAATGTGTGGGATGTAATTTTGTTTGTCACGCCATTTTTAAAAACAAAGGCAAATAATTCTACGAGATGAACAAGTCTTGCCTTGAATCTTGATCCAGCTGGTTCGAGATCGATGGTTTTGTTTTATAACGAGGATACGTTAGAACGTTACGAGGGTAGGTACCGACAGTAAGCAGCAGGAGTATCTATGCAATATAACACGTTCACAATTATCTACACAGAACCTTATTCTCTTGACATTAGAGTCTGTCTGCTGACTACGTTACGTACCTTCTCATCATCCTAGCGTTATCACAGTTCAGTTGCATCCTGAAGGTTGCCTGGGGTCCACTACCTAATCTCAAGAATTGGCTAGTTTTTATGGATGCGACTGCCATCTGACCTTCCAACTCAAGAGGGAAACTAGACCTTAATGGGATTAGGCTTGCCAAGTGAGTGGGCAACTTGACTATTAGAAGTTCTCAAGAAAAAAGTGGTTCTCTCAGTGACCCAAAACGGGTCTTGGCCTCCGAAACGAGAGCACGCCACTTATCCTGATCCTGCACCACTGCTTGCCAATCGTTGACCTGCAGATGACGCAGATCCGCCTCCACTGTGTCTTCTCAGCGATACCTGGGTCGCCCGACTGGGCGGCGACCAGGTTCAGTGTAATACTTAATTAAAATAGTCTGACGTAGGCCCGACTATAGAAAACTACTTACAAAATCAAGCTTTATGTCCAGCCAAGGATCACCTTTGTGCGCACCGACAGACGCCCACTAACGTTGGTCATACTTCCCTGTTGTTAGAATTGGAGACGCACTGTTCGGGCTCTAGTTTATACATTTATCATTACTCATTCGTATTATACGAGTAAGTACCTGTTTTTGGGTCGTAGAGTATGCCGTAATTCAAATGTTGATTGATACCTATTGTAAGCGTATGAATAAAGGGTTTTATATAATAAGTAGTACTATTGAGTTAGTAGAGAGCTACGGTAGCCTAGTGGTAGGTGGTCGTGGTTTCGAATCCCGGCTCAAAACAATGACTTTTTTGGAACTTACATATGTACGGAATATCATTTGATATTTACCGTTAGCTTTAATGTGAAGGAAAACATCGTGAGGAAACCTACACCTGCGAAGAAATTCAAAGCTGTATGTGGAGTCCATAACCCGTACTGGGTTAGTATAGAGACTACTGCCCAATCCTTCTCATGAATCAGAGGCATCTGCCCAGCAGTGGGACGTATATAGGCCGATAAAGATGAGTTAGTCTAATGAAGACGTTCAAATATGGTCGGTATACTATATTCAGGGGACAAAAATACAATGTAAAAAAAATAAAGAAATAAGGATTACCTAAATTCTGTGGCTTTAGTGAAAACGGGTACAAGTCCTATATAATTGTACGGCACTTATACCCGTTTTCACTTGGGTCACAGAATTCGAGATGTCTGTTTAAATATCAAAAGATTTTTTGAAAAAAAAAAAATACGTCTTATTAGTGTATTATATTATTAATATATATCTAATATACAAGCATTCACATTTGATCCTCAAAAGTTACATATTTTTATATATCTTCTAGTGTATAAATGTACCATCGGTAAAAAACATTTTTGCTAGATCGTGAGCCACTTTAAAACGAAATCACATTTACATTATACACGGTAAATATCCTTGTTTTGAATTAGGCCTTAAACGTCAAAATGTGGTCCGACATTTGTCTTCACCCGCATTATTCATTGTCCACCGACGCACGCGCACGCCCACTGCACTGATTGCAAATGCTGGTTATGCACTATAACCTAATAGGTGAGCGAAGACAAAGTAATAAGGCTTGATGGCCTTATTGTTTACAACTCCGTGCGAAAAATAAATTAGAAGATATTGTTTTGGTTTTAAACAATAGTTGCTTACACATATGACACACAATAGAATATCAGTTTTAACCTGTCAGAAAAAATAATATATATGTATAAATGAGAAAAAACGCCAAGTTCGGAAACTGTTTCGCTAATAAAAGAAGTGGGATCTAACAGGAAACCAAGTTCTTTCAAAGGTTCTTAGATCACGCTTTATCCAATTAAAATGACTTAATATGTTATTTGCTACTCATACTCTTCTATTCGGTAAAAAATAGTAATTTTCGGAATTTTCCGACACCGAGTAAGCTTTAGTTATTCGTTAGATACCGATGAATTGTACCGTATTAGTTCGTGTGCTATCTCTTGCATTGCAAAGCGAACGAGCTTTCAGGCGCAAAATGTTAATCAAGATGTTGATAACTGACTTATGTATGTCTTATTAGTCAATTCCCAGTACCTCGCACCCACGTCAATTGGTATCAAATCAGCGATATTGGTCGGCGTACTTGGTATCGCTTTGACGTAATAGACTCTTATAGAATTTGTATTGATCGACTTGTTGTGTTGGCATTCGAGATCGGAGGAATGTAAATACATCCATATCAAGATATAAAGTACCCTTATCGACTATCATCGATATTGAAACGTGATATCGCCGAGATAAACGATGCTACTACATCTGCATATGGAATAAGTAACCTAGAATTAGCAAAAATAGATGCATCGCTGCAGCGGAGTGGGTATATCAAAACTGGAAAGAATAAAGGGGCATCCTCACGGGCAAGCATGATGGACTGCCGAGGAAGGTCAAGCTGACGATTAAGCACGGTATGTCTTGGTTTTGATGGAAATCGTGCAGCCTGCAATTGTCCAGACGCGCCAAATCACGCGGTAGACTGCCATGCTCGTCCGTGTGAATACAAATTCAGACTAAGATAATTCTATTGGTAAATGTATAAATACATTTTACAAGTCACATTGTTTACACTATGAAATGTCAATAACATGATAATTATTCATTTCTATAACATACAACATTTTAGTTTCTTTTCCTTAAAATATACCCTTTTACCTATGCTACTGGCGGGTATGTAATACTTTTATACCTGATTATACTATTCTGTGCTGCGGGGTCTATTAGTATATTTTAACCGCGACGCTACACAAAAGAGGGGTGTTATAATTATAGGTTTAACGTGTGTATCTGTGTCTGTCTATGGCATCGTAACTCTCTACCGGATGAACACTCTTCATGATTATATAAAAATCTGTGATAATGCTCACAACCACCAAAACACCCTTACAAACTGTTAATGTCATCTCCAACTCACTTGTGTTTTGTTAATAAACAGTACAAGTCACAAAAAATGTACCTACATTCTCAAAGTGGCAAAAAATATCTGTACGCTTATAGGCCCATGTCATTAAATGTCATGTTCGTCTATTTTGTCACTAAGTGCGTGATATTTCTTTTGTTGACTATACTACGTGGCCTGTGCGCTAGGCATCCTAGGAATTGTGTGAATGGACATGTTTGGAGCGCGTGGCGACTGTTTACGAGCAGACCTGTATCTAGGCAGGCGGGGAATGTGACCGATGCAGATATATTGCCTAGCCATAAACTCACCATACTGAACCTTATTTTAAAGAGCAACACAATTGGCTATTTGATAAAAAAATATGGTCATTCGAACCAGTTTTTAAAGAGGATAAAAAGTATATACTCGTATGGGACCAGATACAATTAGAGCACAACAAAGGCCACAAATTTGGGACAAACTTAGTTCACCGCCAGCGGCCTTGCAAACGGCTCCTATAATTGTGGCGTCACATTGTAATATGTTGTATGCGAAAATAAGTTGTATGGGACCCCTTTACTTATTTTCCCATACAACCCACCGTTGCATGGAAAAATAAGTAAATTGCTGTGATGATCGGGAAATACTGCGTTTAGGTTCATAGTGTCGTACAATATTTTATGTTTTTCATTAGGATTCTTTTGGCATCTATATAAACTATTGGCGGATAAAAACAAATTCTAATAATTTAGTCTCATATCTTTTTATGATGTTGATACATTTTAATAATATGCCATTTATTGCCATATTTTGATGGTTACTATCCTTAACACAATGCTTTACATTTTAATATGTGACAAGTATTCCATTAAGTTGAAAAAAAAACGAATCTAAAGCCCTACCAGAGTCTTTTTGGAGCTGGCTATGTTGCGGATTACATTATCTCAGGTCCAAATAGACACTGTCAGACAGTAAAGCCTGACTTACTTACAAATCTTGTGACGAAGGAAAACGTCGAAACGGGCATAATCCCAATAAGGTATGATTTTACTTTTGGGTTGGAAGCTCAGATGAAGCCTTAGGTAAAACTAGTGCCTATGCCAAATCTTGCAATTAGGTGCTAAAGAGAGCCCCAAGCTCCTTTAGGATACAATTGGGAAAACAAAATAAAGTCCTCAACAGTGCGTTTCTCCAGAAACTTCTTGCCTCACACAGCTAAACTGTGGAATGAACTGTGGTACTACTGTGGACCGATACGACCTGCAAACCTTCAAGAAAAGAGCGTACTCACAACCCCTCTGGTGTCCTTGGGCGGCGCTAATCGCTTCCCATCAGGCGATTCGTCTCCTCGTTTGCCTCCTATTTGAAGACATAAACGGCGCTATGCATTTAAGTAAACAAGGAAAACTATATACACCTTAAATCTAATAATAGCAGGCAAGTCCTGACAAATGGGCTGGGTAGGTCGTGAATTATTACCTCGTTGATGGCATTTAATTAACCTAATAACGTTATTAGGCAATATTAATTACCAAGCAACGACGACGGCGTTGTTGGCTACAGTTTTTTTTACTAAAGTTGTCAAAGAAGAGTATACACTAAAATACGAATTTATTGGTAGAGTAGAATTCATTTCCTTGTGTACTAGACTAATAAATGGCTCAATAACTTCATTTAATTATGCAATGCTAAGTGCAGCTCTTATCTCTAAAAGCACCGGTCATGAATGCTCAAGCGTAAATATAAAACAGCTCATAATCAATAATACGTTTCAGGCGGACTATTCCCAGCCTCAAATTGCACTATTTCTGACGAGTTGTCGTGGTTTTGAAAACTTTGGGCCATAAAACGTGGCTACATCGACTGGTGAATAAAGCAGTTCTATTTTTAGGGTCCCGAACCCGGCGGGTCCAACCGGAGCCCTATGTATGCTGTCACTCGCGTATCCATCTATCGTCAGTCACACATTTTGTTCCAAATATTTTTGTAACTCCCCATTGACCTATTAACTCACCCTCAACACAGCGGCAGCGCATCCTGGGGAGCCCTGGCGACCTTACTCACCACCAGGAACACAACACCACATACCCTAAGAGCTAGTATTGGTGTAAATATGGCAGCTATTTCTGTAAGCTGGAGGTACTGCATACTAGTGCATACGATTGAAGAATGCGGCGTAACTTCCGTGGGAAAAGAAGGGATTACATTCTTACGAGTAGCTGTTAATTCGTATTTTCAATTGAAGATTTAATAGAAGAGCCAAACGATCCACAATTTTTCTACATTCCATTGTACCCATTGTATTAGACAGTGAATATAACATTTTATGAAAAGGTATTGAAGAGTGCTTCAGTACACAAAATATGTCTACCTATACCTACAAAACCAGTAAATTGCTGTGGGAGCGCTGGGGGACCGATTATAGAAATACCAACTAACTGGCTACCTAATGACCTAAAATCATTGGTAGAATTTGACATTTTAATGTTGCAATTACCTACCGTTTAACTCCTATACTCACCATTCGTAAATCAGTCCATTACAAACTGGGACTATTTCCAGCCTCCTCAGCGATCGCATGATTGTTACTAATTAAAGAATGTGGTGCGCGTAAGCACTTGAGTCAGTATTGAACATGTGAACCGTTAGAGCTTTCTTTGATGATGTTGGTTGATGTGAATTCCTGATTACTTATGTCTGGCATAACATTTTATCACAAATTATTCATTTCACTTCACTTTTGTCACCCATAAGTATCTTATTAATTACTTGTATGTACTATAAATAAAATAAATAAATGAACTTTATTCTGCAAGTAGGCCTCAATGGCACTTTTACAAATCAAAATCTATAAAATAAAACAAACATAACTTATAGTTTAATTATTATAAAACAAATCTTAGCTATCCTAACCATAATAATTTTCTTAAAATTCCTGAAAAGTAGCGTCGTTTGGGAAATAAACATATGTGACCACCGTGAAAATTCTTAGTCATCAATTTTAGTAGGCTCTTTCGATAGTATCCTTTTACTAAAATAGTTGGAATTTGATTAGGTTGCGCTGGGTCACTTTTATCCAACAAAAGAGAACCCTATCGATATAAGGTTACAATATATATGTTTGGCAACATACATTTCGTATTCCAAATTCATATCAATATAATACACGCGCTCTTTCTGACACATTAGCAAGCGTGCGAATATAGTTTAATTTGGGAGTAAATACATACAAAATCTTTATTTTAAATACTTACCTACATATCTTTCCTAACTGTCACCTGTAGTTTAGGCCCTAGTCATGTGTTTACACGTTTTTTGAATATTATTGAGGTGGTGTCCAGCCTGAATTTACCGAAAATAATACTACAATATTTTGGGATAATTTTCATTTGATCCGATTGAATGATATAGGAAGCTAAGGATCTTCATGAAATTACTGTCGACGATTCCAAAAAAGTTGAATTCCGAAGCCGGGCTTATAAAAGTGCATTGGGATCATATCATAAGCTAAATCCTTTATCAGGCTGCCTGTTGTGAAACGAGATAGCGTTTGTTGCCTTTCGCGACTTGTTTACGAGATAAGCTTATCGAGCTAACTCCTTACGAAACTCAATGAAGCCTGAAATCCTTCGCAACGACTTCGAAGACAAGAAATTTTGAAATATTTCACAGAGAATTCTTGATCGGGTCGTAAGCTTTCAAGTTCAAAAAAAGTGGTTCCAAACAGTGTCAGTTTCGTTTCGCATTCACTCTTTCTACGGTCTTTATACGGTTGGCGTCATATAGTAAGCAGCAGTAATACTAGTCAAATATATCGTAACACACCCTTATTCCTCCAGAAATATAAGGACGTGTTTACTATGCTATATTTAGTTATCTTGATTGTCAATAGCTATATGATGTTGACTGTATAATCATAGCAACAGCAATAGAATTGGAATCTGAGGTTGTAAGTAGCAGGAAAACGAAAAACAATAAAGGGTGAACGTCTGAATAATTGCCACAACGCAGCGCGCTGCGTGATTGCTGCGTGGACCTTAGCCGCCACAGCCGCTATGTGTGAACGTGACTCAAAAACGTACAGAAAACTACTTAGCATTAAAACTTCTCGTCCACAAGTACGAAAAATCGGCATCACGCAGCATTGCATACATTGACTCTACTCTATCCAAAGACCGTAAAGTGTCAAACTATTGCTAGGAAGATGAAACGGTAATTTTAAGTATGGAAAATGATAATATAGATCTATCTTACGGACGCTCGAAAACGTACATAAATACCCCCGAAATATTTGACAGGTTTAATTTGATCATAAATAAGGCTGTCTATAAGTCTCAGGCTGCCTAATAGACAATAACAGTGTAATCATCCACAAAAAAGTTTTGTCAATACATTCCAATTGTAGATCCATCGATTTGTTGCGTAGGGTTGTCAGCGACGGAATTGTAGAACTAAATGGAAGTGAACAATCCCGAACTATTTCACTCGTTACACAAACTTCGTTGTTCGTGTTTTTACTCGTTATACAAACTTTTGCACATTAAGCATTGCAGTTTAAGTGCCACGCAAAACGGATGCCCAGGCATAAGCAAAAGTTGTAATTATGATCTCATGAAAACATCAAATCAATCATACCGAATCATGTGCTTTTCAAATATGGGCAAAATGCCTCTAAGATGTGCAGACCGAAAGCAGCACGACGTACACACATCGACACATGACATCGATAATATTCGAGAGATGACGAACTGTTGATCCAGAAAGCAATCAGTAGCGAAGCGAACTGTAAGTTATTGAAATGGGAGTAACGGGGGCTATCACAACTTGTTAAAAAGTTGCGTCGCGCATGAGTCCCGTTTCACAGGCCACGCACAGGCACTGTCAAAATCAGAAAGAGGAGGTTAGGTTCTTCTTGTTTCGTATACTTAGCATTGTGCCAGCCCCGATATTGGTGTGAGTGAACCTTAAAGGAAGAATTACATAGAGTCATTATACGCTAGTGAACAAGAGGGACGGGAAATCTCTAATTCAGCTTAATTGAGAACATGTTTAAAACGACCTAATCGTTTGTTTTTTTTGTTTGTCACCATGTTTAAATAGTTTGAAGCAAACAAAAAAAGTGAGGCTATGACCAAGACCACAAATGATATGTCTCTCTTTGTCGCTCTTATTCCAATATGTATACGACCATATCTCTCGGTAGTGGTATTATTATAGGATTTCTGAACTATTTGGTAATCTGTGCTGCAACCCTAGCCAGGACACCGACTGTTCTAAAGCGTAGGCGGGCGTCGCTCCACATCGATCGGTTGGACCATGTACAGACATATGTAACAATAACGGACCCATTAACCTATCTGTGGGACACGCGAGCTCGTGTGAAATGACCTAATTACTGTGTACATATATACCGTGTGCGAGTTAAAATATTGAATAGGATATCTGCATGACGAATGGGTATAATGTAGACATAGTATCAATCATCTAAGCTAAAAGTTACTTTTATGCATGAGTTTTGCCAACGTCACGTACGTTATCCTTATTAAAGTATGTTGCGTTCATTATCATTGACTGATCTAGGCTCTTGTCAGTGCAACAGTCTCCATATGTATCTTTTTCTTGGGCCTTTCCTATGATGGCCTGATACGACATTATGTACTAAAATCGGTGGTTGTTCAAACATTATGTGAATCATCATATTTCATGCGGTTCTTCTCATAACTATCATAGATACTTAGTCAAGTCTGCGAAAATGAGACACTACACTTAATAAAAATATTCTCAGAGATCATAGTGTCGCAGCTATAATGATGCCATTTGTCTCCAAGTTTTGTCCAGCAGATACTTTGAACGGGGTTTATCATCATCTTTTATCCTAAGGTTAGGTTCATATGGGCCTTCTAAACTGGAAGAACTTATTCTGCAAAAAATTAAACCACATTCAACTGGAATGGAGTTTGAATTTCCTTTTCTTTCGTTTTTGAAGCCAAATAAATTTAAGTTTCCGACACTAAATGGTTCCGATTTCAATTTCAATTTGTATTTAATCGGTTGCGTTAGAGAATCTATAGCTCGAAACGCACAGAGCGGGCGCGGCGCGGTGCGGGGTGGAGGCGGTTTGCGTTTTTGATCTTTCCGAAACTGTTTCCTGTCAATTACTGCTTCATATATCACACACGCCGCCTATGTTCTACCGCGCTACCGAATACCGCGTAAGTTTTTGGAGCGATGTGCCCCGGGCCGCGTTTGCTTAACCAAAAATCCGCCTCCGCCCCGCAACGACGCTGTGCCGCGCTCTTTGCGTTTTAACCTTATATCATGGGGAATGCATTCGCTAGGCCACTAGAGGTAAAAAAACTTAAGAAAAGGACCTGTTGTGTGACGTGTTTGAATAGGTATTTGTTTTGTTTGTGTTATACATTTTAAATATGTAATGTCTATTCGAACACGTCACAACTAAGGACAGCTAAGGACTGGAATTTACTGCCGCCGTCTGTATTTCCTGATACATAAAATCTGGGTCTCTTTAAGACAAGAGTGAATAGGCTATTACTGAATCAGTGAGCAACATCTTAGGCCTTGTCATCGCTTTCCATTAGGTGAGACCGCTGGTCAGCTTATCATTAAAAAAAACTACATACAACAGGTCCTTTTATTAAGTTTTTTACCTATAAGCATTGCGTACATTGTTTTTCTGCAAAATGTGGAACTATAGTATGAAATTCGTTCGCGTTCGCAATAATGTCCTTAAGGCACTTAAAAGGCTCGCTCGATTAAACGTGTGGGAGTAATAAGATACTGCGCGGATTTGGCGATGCAGCCGCGCCTACGCAGGTACTGAGCTCGCAAACGTAATCACAGGTTTGAATTCAAGGTATACAACGTTCGGGTGAAGAAGTTGGTGGAAGCGTACATCTTTAACAATTATTACTAATTATTTAATAGTATTCATTAATTATGTAAACTGTCTTAACTTCTACTCTCTGTCGTAACATATGTATGCCCTCATTGTAACTAGTCTTAATTCATCATATCAGTCAGATTGAAGGAAACTATACATACTGCTTATTGGATATGTGCGAAGTAGGTGGTGGGGGTAAGCTAGGCGATCGTAGCGCACACCATGGCAGAAATGTGTACTTACCGGGGACAACTGTCAAATTTACTTTCACGTTTTCTATTGGTTTCTTAACGGTTTCCTACGATTCGTTTCGTTTGTATGTATTTATTTATTCTCTTATTTATTTCAGTAATATTTCCAATACGGGGTCTTTCTCGTTTACTAAAGTAAATAAAATATTCATGTGTCATTATTTGACATCTCTGAGTTTTGACATTGCATCGGGACCTTTGACGTTTGACGTTTCAGACGTGCACATAGCCAATAGCACAGGTTTAACCTATTTTAAGTATCAGCGACACAATTTCGGCCAATTAAGACGATCAGTGTATTAACGTCTATGAATGTACGTACATACATTAGTTAAAACTCATGCCTGTCTTTCGAAAAGTGGTAGGTAGAGCACATGAAAATTAATTACAGTGCCACTTTTAGCAATAGGTTTAAAGATGGAATAAATGTGATATTGCAATAATAGATTGCTATCGCCATCGGCCAGAACATTCTCTATATCAATCCATAGTCTCTTAGTGTTTTAATGCCAATTGGGTCGTCAGCGAAATTTGACAATTGATAGCGCCACCTTGTTCTTCAAACGGTGGCCCAGGTGGCCATCAAGTTTACCTCATCAGCATACAGCATATGCCCCTATTTCGAAGCTGTGTGGTTATTTTTTAAAATAAGATGTCTTAGTATATTTTGAGTACTTAGCAAACTGAACGAAGTCGTCAATTTAGTTTAGACCACCGCGACATTTAAGTCTTAAGCTGACGGGAAATGGCGCAAGATCGAGACAAGCGGCGACCCTTCGTATCTCCTTGTTTTAAGACTCGCTTTAGGTCGGTGAACTATTAAAGTTATTCACCTAGTTTATAGATAAATTCCGTATAAACTTAGGAATGCTATTGAAGTCCTAGAACATCCCCGGAAGCCGAGGCGATGCGAGCGACGGAGTCGTGTCCGTGCCGCGTGCTCCGCTAGGATGCATTAAACATCGCCAGTTGGATTCTCTGGAATGCAAGTACCATTAAACGCTCTTGTGACTATTTGTATACCTTATTGCAATGGTATATGGTATATTTTGGATACATTGTGTTTCCTTTATACTGTTAATAGCCGTGGAAAACATTTATGGATTCAATGGTGTTTAAGGATGGTATTCCAGAGCCTTCATTTGCAACTACAAACTCAATTGTAATCTAAATTGGTAGCCTCGTAGGGGCCTCATTGTAAAAAGTGTATGTTTACATGATTATTGATTACTGTATGATGACTAATTAATGTGAAAGAAGCGTGACGTCACACGGCACGAAAAGTACGAGCCCCGCTTATGTCAAATCGTTTTGGGTTTGAATTAAGATTCGTCAGTTCTGTTCTCGATTTGCAAATGTAAGGAAAGATTTAGCTAATAATTTTTAACGCGTGTTGAATGGTCTCTTTAAACAGGTCGATGGAAATTCGTTCGTATACATATATCCCTCTCTGACGTACTTGCAAGTCCGAGTGACCGAGAAAGAGATACACGAACGAATTTTGTTTCAGGTTGGCGGTAGCATTTGTGATAGGGACTTTTTATTCCTAGTAGGTTAATTTTCAGTAATGACCATTCATCAATTTTATTCATGTAATAACCTATAATAACGTTACACATGACTGTCACCGCATATAAAGATAATTGTTTTAACCCACGCAATTTTGGGTTCGTTCATGTAATTTTATATTCACGTCAAGGTCCTGAGTCCAATTTCCCATATTGGGCGTCGTCATGGTCGCACCTAAAACATTTTGCAGTATATTTTCCCCTTCTGGCATGTTTGATTGCTCCCCTTATTTGGCGTAGAATATTAGCTTAGTACTCTCCTTTAATACTTACACCCTTTTCTTTATGATCGATCCGCAATATTCCATCACAATCCCTTACCTTGCTTACCACGATATACTATGCACTCTGTCAGTCCATTGCATCTTACTGTATCACAGCATGGGGAGGCGCTGCAAAAACTTCATTATTAAGACTCGAACGTGCCCAGCGAGCGGTTCTAAAAGTTATGACGTTTAAGAAATTTAGATACCCGACTCAAACCCTATATAAAGATACATCAGTGCTCACAATAAGGCAATTATTTATAAAAGGTCTTATATTATCACAGCATCAAAAGCAGCCTGACTATTCTCCATTACGCCGCAGACTTGACTTTGTTTATTCCATCCCTACTTCCATGTCGGCGTTCTCACGTAGATTCCAAAAAAATCTCGGTCCTAAGCTATATAATCGTATAAGTAAATACATTGAATTGCGTGATTTAAGCTTCTATGAATGTAGACTTGTATTGGATACTTTTCTGAATTCACTGAGCTACGAGGAGACAGAAAAACTTATAAAGTAAATGGCAAAAACATCACACCCTCACTCACGCACACACGCAAACACAACATGCACACTCACGCACTCATACACGCACGTACACACGCACACACACACATACACACTCACACGCAAGCGCGCACACCCAAACACTCTCACAGACACTCACACACGCACATACATACACACACACACACACACTCACATGCTTACACGTAAAGACATATTAGTTAAGAAATCGCTAAGATATTGAAAGTTTTAAGTTCATTGCATTAAACAAATTGCATCTGTACTCTTTGCATATACTACTTGTTTACGTTTAGAATACTGAGTTACTAGTAAAAGCAGTTTACTACCAGTGTACACAAAGAATATGACATGCACCATAGCGCTTAAGTAAGCGACTGAGAGGCTATTATTGCTTCATCCGCTTGCATTCTTGTTATTACTTGGGTTATTGATGCACCCGCATATTGCCTGCACATATTAAATCACCCTCAATTTTTTCGAAACTGTTGTTGTCTGTCGAAACTGTTGTCTTGTAGCTTTTAAATGTAATATAATAAGGAATATTAACTTGGCGTACTCATACTTCGATATAGCATTATATTTATATCTCTTAATGACGGATGACGTAACTTACTTCACCGTGATACAGTTTTTAACTAGTACGGGAAGTAATGGATATCATTCAGCTAAAGGATGTAAATTACAACTAACACAGCTATGTGACTATACCTACTATACTTCGATGTACCAATAACTTGTGTTGTAATGAAATAAAAAATATTTTGATTTTGATTTGATTTGACAATCCCAGAATATTGTGACCATGACCTTGCCAGCTGAAGGCACGACCTTGAACTTCTTGGGATGAGGAGTTCCTTTAATGTGACACTGCATGGACTCTTGTTTGCTCTAAGGGTCATAATGATGAACCCACGTTTCATCTCTACTAACAAAATTTTGCAGTATCTTATCAGGAATTTCACCACATACCTCAAGAAATTCGGAACAACAAGCAACACGTCTATTTTTCTGAAGCGGTGTCAGGATTCGCGGTACCCATCTCGCACTGACTTTTGACATATTAAGATGGTCATGAATTATATCATGTCTAGAACCAATAGAAAGGTTGTTTCTTTGAGCTATTGCTTTCACCTTCACTTAACCATCTTCAAGTATAATTTTCACCAATTTATTAAATTTTCTGATGAAGAAGCTTCGATGGGCCGACCAGCTCTATGGTCGTCTTCGATACTCTCTCCTCCACGCTTAAATTAACTTGACCACTTCTGAATTGTTGAGGAGCAGAGTCACGGTAAACATAATCCATTTATTTTTTATAGCTATTTGATTTTTTACCTATTTGGTCAAGAATTTTATTACCGCTCGGTGCTCTATAGTACATTACTACAGAGGCCGGGACGTAAGGGGTTGCCGGCCGAAGACATATATAGACGGCCGAGCGCAGCGAGGTCGGATAGGTCTGAGGCGGGCAACCCCATATTTCCCGCCGAGGTATGTATAGTGCTTTTCTCAAACATGCAATGAAATAAACAACAAAAAAATCAAAGTTTTATTTTTAGTGGCAGAATGTCATGGTGCCTGTGCCACAATTTATGTGGAATGGAAATTTAAAAAGAGGACTTTGCCGGCCTAGGCCTGCAAGATTTGTATGAAATTCCATTAACGACCTCTTGTCCTAGCCGCACCTGAAACGTCATACTTCGCAGCCTGTTATAAGGAACATAACATCAATATTTCATGGCATGTTTGAGAAAATTTAATTAACATTGAAAAATCGCTCACAGTGATCACGTTTTTTCGGCAGTTGCAGAAAAACAAAAGGACATCGCCGTTTGAATTTCACTTTTTTTAAATATTTATGAATGACTTTTACCGGCCTGTATTAAAAAAGTTTACTAAAGAGGTTTAAAAGTTGTCAATATCGAGAATAAATTGAACGCCCCTCGTATTGTAATAAAGTAACTGAAGATTTAGAAATTCCGAATATTCCGATAATATGATCATGATACCCCAAATATCCAAATCCGTCAAGCTGTTTAGGCTCTGCAGAATATACGAGTAAGAAGATCAATATATGAACATTATGAACAGTTAGCTAAGGAAGTTTAACGTTTAAAGTGGTTTAACTGGTAGACCAGTTTTTTAGCTCACTACATATATAAGACTTTAGCTCATTGTAACGTAATGAATTCAAAATTTTATGAAAACACGCGGTACAGTTACTGTGTCAAAATAAGTGCGCGCAAAAATTGATTTGAATCCAATACTGCAGATAGGTACAGTCAACTACAGTCAGCAGCAGAAGTAGCTAAGCAGTATAACGTTCACAGTTATGAATTATCTACACAAAACCTTATTCTCTTGATATTAGAGTCTGTGTGGAGCTCATTTTGAGCACTACGCCAGCGTAGCTACTTCTGATGCTGACTTTAACTAGTCAAATACATTGACTAGTTAAACACTATAGCGGGTACAGTCAACTACAAGGAAATCTATCTAATTTGGACCTCATAAGCCATAAGGTGTAAAAGTATATCTCATTTTAGTAAAAATATACAGGTTGTTTTTATTGATTTCCGTTCCTTTAAGCATATAGCCATGTATAGCTATAGAAACGACGTAGCATATTTGGTTTTTCAAAATTGAAGAGTAAAATATTTTTGTCATTTTCATACAAAATAATTATATCAATATCACCAAAGGTGAATGCAAAACGGCCTTAAGAGTTAACGTGGAGTTAAGTAAAAGTAAAAACTCGAGAGTCTCTCTAACAGAACAAGCGTAGCGAGTTTTGTTATTAAACTTATTAAAGTCCCCAAATGTTTCTTCTTCTTTTTAGACTTATGTAACGTAGCTTACGATTTATATATTTAGAAATTAAAAAGTAATGGTGGTAGGATACGGGCATTAACGCGTGCCTCTTTAAAAATGGAAAAAAGTTGTAAAAATAATAGTTGTATAACAGTTGAACTTGTGTTGTTGTGTTATGTATGGAAATCCATTATGATTCTCCCATCAGTCATATAAGCGAGTATTCTTGACGTTGAAGCTGAGAGAAGTAATAGGAAACACATGCAATCGCAAATGGCGGCCGTTCTTCGTCGACAGCACAATTACCTCATTATCGCAATCGACCAATCGATATCGCTTCGAGTGTTTAGAGCAATTTAGAGCTTGTAGGGCAACAAGACTGTAATCGTCTATCTAGCCAAACTTACTGTATCGAAGTAAAATTGATATTGACGGTAGAATTGTCATGCGCGTTCGCTTCCACGCAAACCAAGCCTAACGCGTTAGAATGAGTGCGAGACAATTAAGACAATTTTCAATACAATTTGTTATGTCACAATCAATTGCCATTTCAATGGTTTTATATAGGGCATTGGGGCGTTAGTCGGCCCAAATTACCAAAACTAATCAATTTATCCGATGTATTGGTAAAAAGTGGGACAAGTTTGTTTTATGACGGCTATAAAAACCGTGTTATGGCGTGGAAAATTTAATTTCAGTAGCGATGTTATAATAATAGTAATACATTTTTGTTATTTGGCAGAGTTTGTGTGAAGACATGCTTTTAAATATAACATTACTGGCTAGAACCGGAGACTAGTCATCATATCAGCCGAAGGACGTCCACTGCTGGACATAGGCCTCCCCCAGACTACCACAATGACCGGTCCTGCGCCACCCGCATCCAGCGGACACCCGCGTCCTTTACCAGGTCATCAGTCCACCGTGTGGGGGGCCTGCCCACGCTACGCCTTCCGGTACGTGGTCGCCACTCGAGAACCTTTCCGCCCCAACGGACATCGGTTCTACGTGCTATGTGCCCCGCCCACTGCCACATAAGTTTAGCGATTCGGAAAGCTATATCGGTTACTTTGGTTCTGCTGTGAATAACCACGTTCCTGAGGTTTGTTCCGAATTCTACAGGTTTCTATTACAGATTCGCTTCTCTACAGATTCCCAATTCTACATTCTGCAAATTTCCAATACTACAGATTCAGAATTATTCGGATTCCTAATTCTACATATTCTGAATTCTGCAGATTTCCAATTCTACAGATTTCCAATCCTGCGGATTTCCAATTCTACAGATTCCGATTGACGGAGCCCCGCTCCGCAGGGCTCCTATTTCTGCGCAGTTTGCCCTTCGTTCGGGCATCTGAAGATACGTTGTAGATCACCTATAGTAGAACTCTATTAGAATTACACATCTGTAGAATCGGGAATATGTAAACTTGAGAATCAGTTAAATTGGGAATATGTAAACATGAGAATCTATAGAATTGGGAATCTGTAAACATGAGAATCTGTAAAATTAGGAATAAGTAAACATGAGACGAGTAGACGTGCGCCTAAATGGTTCCTGAGACTCGGAGACTAGTACACATACACACAGTATATACATACAAACACACACACATACACATATGTAGTGTACATTATTACAAAGGCCGGGAAAAAGGAATTCGTGGACAAGTTGATTTTGACCAGTTTTGCCGGACGACGTGAAGCGGAGCTTCATCTTAAATGCTAAACAGATTATTTGAAGGCTTAAAATATACATACTCCTATAGTTTCTATAGATGTTATTGTAACGACAAGTGCGATTGAATAGGGTATGTAATGTTGACCTAAGACTCCTAAGAAACAATGTTTAAAACTTTTTCTTTTAACTTGTAATTACTTGTCATTTCTCCTCATAATTTTCTTACCTACATTAAATTACGAACAGCAAAATTGTTTTAAATGTGAGGTAAAATTCTGTGTCAACATTAAATTACATAAGCTCTTAAGTACTTTCTACGTGAATTCCAAATTCCAGTCCAAAGAGCGTTGTCATATTGTTCTCTGGCAAATGAGACCTTCGAACAAATTTACAACAAAGTGGGGTTAAGAACCGCATTATTCCAGATAGCAACACACAATAAAGACAAGACCTTTGTAGGAATCGTACGAGAGTCAAATTTGCATGCTGGTAGGCTAAGTTATAAACATTAACTACTTCGTTAATCGTTTCCAAATCCTACCAATAAAAAGAATAAGAATATGCACGAAAAATACAATTAGCTTTTCGGTGAAGCAAAAAATACTGAGGATCATAGAAATTGAAAGAAGTAGAAGTTCTCACTTTGCACTGGGACAGGGGTGTACTGGCTACTGCCAATTCCCCTCATTCGTGACAAGAGTCTGTGTCAAGCAGTGGGACATATTGATTATGATGATCTTAAAGTTACATCAGTTGATATTTGATTTATTGGTTAAGTAATTAATTACGAATCGTGGACAGTGTGGCCTTTACATTTGACTGTGGTCGAATAAATTCACCCGCTGAATAAAAGTAGTAATGACGTGTCACTGACCGTTTCGCACCCAAATTGCTAGTTTATCAGTTCCAGTGGCTGGATAGTAATGCCGCAGGTCAAGGTTCGCGTCCGTTCCGGGCTGGGGGTCTATCTGACACTCACAATTCGCACTTTTTTTTAAAATTTGATATGAACCTGTCATAAAAGTGCTTCTAAATACGGATGTAATACTTAGTTATACAAGTACTTTTTGTTTACAAGGGTACATTTTATGTACGAGTCTAAGTTTAAAAACGTCTTTAATAAACTTATTTTCAATCACTTCTAAGGAACGAGGTGGAAATTGTTGGCCTCGAGGAGAACTCAAATGAGAACCCCTGCCATCTCGCATTGACAACGGCGACAATACTCGGTGTAACCTTACACGACACTGACCTGGTGTATGCTTCTCGAGCTGGCCCTCGAGAAGCATACACCATAGACGCAAGGATATCAAAGACAGTGTGGAAAACAACAAGCAGCGCCCTCTAGTGGTGGCTTTCACCCGTCGTGTCATACGAGATGATTTTCTAAAGCAAGCAAAGGCACGTCGTAATCTTAGTAGCAAGGACATAGTGGGACAAGGCCCTGATAGAAAGGTGTATATAAATGAGCGTCTTACTGGCGCTAACCGACGTTTATTTCGTAGCACCAAAATATTCGCTCATACGCACAAATACAAACACTGCTGGACCCGTAATGGGGCTATCTACATCAGAAAGCGAGATGCGTCACAGGAGAGCCCCGCAATACGAATCTGCAAGGAAGAGGACCTCACCAAACTATCTCAAAATGCATCGACGGCCCAGGATACCCCCACCGAGCAACCTGCGCATCTATGAGTATCTCGTAGTAGTACGCACTTGTGTAACACTTACCCATTGCTTATGTTATAATTCCCTTTTTTTTCTTCTCAATCTGCTACAATGGGCTTTGTATATTGCTATTACACATACTGACTTCTTCTCACTTACACATTACAAACATAAACACAATAGGTGTCGAGCGCTACGCATGAATGGTAAGAAAACCTTATTAATAACTCTAGTATTTTATGTCACTTTTCTTGGTGTGGCCGTTTCGAGCGTATACTGCAAATCATCGTACTTGCCAACGATTTATCCATGTCTACCCTAAACCTGTTGCAGGATGTTGATAATTCATATAAGATCAAATGCCACACTGTTCGTTACCCTGAGGGATGCTCGGAGATAATTTCTCAATACACCTTGAAAATAGTTAATGTTAACATAAGAAGTATTCAGAAAAACTTTAACAGCTTTCTAGTCTTTTTGAAGCGAATGGGTATTGAGTTCGACGTCATTGTGCTTACTGAGTGCTGGATTAATGAAACCTCCACCATTTATCAGATTCAAGGCTATACCTCATTCAGTTCGAAGAAATTTATAAACAAGTCCGGTGGGGTGATTATGTATATTAACAACAAATGGTCCCCAGTTTTCTCTGAATTAGAGGTCAACGATGCCAACTGTATACTTTCCAAACAGCTAGTTTTCACAATACTGAAGCTTTTACTGCGTCCCTCGATTGTGCTCTTAGCTCTATCTCCCCATATCCATGCCTTGTACTAACGGGTGACTTAAATATTGATATCTTGGACACGGCAGAAACCAATCCGCAGTCATCCGAGTACTTGTGTGTTCTTGCAGAACATGGTCTCGTCTCCTGCATTGATACTGTGACTCACCATAAAACGTGTCTTGATCATATTTTCGTGTCGCGACACTGTGGGGTAGAATCGATTGTCTGTTCTGCTGACCTGACGGATCATGATGTTACCTTGGCTGGAATCTCGCTTACAATGCAAAAGCAACGCAATGTGCAAAGTCGTTATAGAACCATTGTTGATTACATTTCGCTGAAATCTGAGCTGCAAGCGGTAGATTGGACCCCAATCTTAAATAGCTGTGACCTCGACGACTCTGTAGATATGTTTTCCACGAGAATCTCACCGGCAGTGGCCAATAACTCTAAAAATGTAAAGCTAAACAGGTCCAAACACATTCTTCAGCCTTGGATGACTCCAGGGTTGCTTAGATGTGCTAAACATAGAGATAAGCTGCATATGGAACAGCGAAAAGACCCTTCAAATGATACCAAGAGGATTGTTTATACTCGCTACAGGAACTTCTATATAACTCTCCTCAGGAACCTTAAGACTGATCATGACCGCAAGGAACTGGCACAAAATATGGGCGCACCTAAAAAGCTTTGGAGTTCAATTAAAACCATCACACACAGAAACCCTCCTGTCAAACCATCCGATGACCTACTAAACATTAGTTCTGGTGCTCTAGAATCCCTTAACGAATGTAACATGTATTTTTCAACAGTTGGTTCTAAGCTCGCTGAATAAGTAAGCTGTCACGTTTAAAAAACAACCAAGAAGATTTGGCCATGAAAGTAACTACAGCAAAAAGTAATAAATTCTCAGGTTCCTTTTATATTGAGCCCATGGACCGCCATGAAGTCCTAAGCCTCATAAACAAACTAGATGTCAATAGTGCACCAGGTCATGATGGGGTGAGTAATAGACTTTTAAGGGCTATCGGCGATATCATTTCAGAGCCACTTGCGGCTATATTTAATCTTAGTTTCGCATCAGGATCCTTTCCAAAGGAATGGACAACCGCTATGATAGTTTCAATACATAAAGGAGGACCTAAAGACGCACCGTGTAACTATCGCCCTATCTCACTCCTAGTCGCTTATTCCAAATTGCTTGAACGCATAGTAAACAAGAGACTCATCCAGTTCTTGGAAAAAAACCGGCTCCTGTCTGATCGTCAATTTGGCTTCCGGCAGGGTAGGTCCACGGAGGAAGCAGTAAAACTTCTGACTGACATCGTCGTATCTCATCTTGATGAAGGTAAAAGTTGTATTGGTGTCTTCCTGGATTTGGCCAAGGCATTTGACACGGTCTCGATTCCCATATTGCTTAAGAAGCTAGAAGCGTTCGGAATTCGAGGAAAAGCGCTCGACTGGTTTTCTAGTTATCTCACTGGTAGAAGGCAGCGAACTAAAATCGGTAACTTGATAAGCGCAGCGCAGTCTGTATCATTTGGCGTACCACAAGGAAGTATTCTGGGTCCTACGCTGTTCATTGTATACATAAACGATATTATGTCATTGGAACTAAGGAACAGCGAGGTCTTGTGTTACGCCGATGATACAGCAATAGTTTTTCATGGAGATTCTTGGCAACACGTTCACGATGCGGCTGTTTGGGGGCTTCAAATCCTGTCCAGGTGGTTAGACCAAAACCTTCTGACTCTGAATGCAGACAAAACTAAATTCTTGGGCTTCCATAAAACTGCTGCGTCTTCTCCCCCTACCTCTCTGTCATTCTTAAAAGTGCACAATGACACATGCTTAGTACCGAACTCCCAAATATCAGCCTGCTCCTGTGATGGTATAAAAAGGACTGGTTCTCTAAGATACCTTGGCGTAATAATAGACGAGAACCTTAACTTTAAGAGTCATATCGCAACCACTGCCGGCAGGGTTCGCAAACTTATTTACACAATGAAGCTATTGCGTGAACCTGCCGGAGATAAATTGCTTAAGGTGGTGTATTTAGCTCTATGCCAGTCGATTTTGGGTTATTGTGTACTTGCCTGGGGAGGTTCTGCAAAATCTAATTTGATTGTCCTGGAGAGAGCGCAAAGAGCGGGTTTGAAAGTCTGCTTGGGAAGACCTCGGCGGTATCCGACTTCAGATCTCTTCAAAGAAGCTGCAGTTCTAAGTGTTCGCAGATTATTCCTGTTGCGTGTAACCATGCATGTACACAACAAAACTCTGAGATCGCCCGAACACCGAGACATGGTGCAAAAAAGAGTCTTCAAAATCCCCAAACCTCATGTCAACACGGTTTTTGCAAAGAGGTTTTCAAAGTATCTTTTCCCTCACATATACAACAAAATGGTAAAAATCTGCGACATAAGGCACAGTAGTGTTATTGAGGCTCAAGCCCTCATCCGTATTCTCCTCCTAGGATGGAACTACGATACGTCTGAGGACATTGTTAATTAACTAAAACTGTAGTGGACGTCAATCTCGGTTATATTCTGAATTGAAAGATGTTATTTATTTATTTATTTTTGTATAGGTTTACTATTCATGCTATGCTCACACACACAATTATAACTCTCTCACACACAATCACACACACACTCCCACACACATACACAAACATGCACACACACACACACACACAAACGCACATACAAACACTCACCCAAGTAGGATTTAATTAATTAATAAATTAACTGTAAGTTTGAAGATATCAAAAGTCGCATCACTCTGGCAATTCATACCGTGCTTGAAACCCACGACACAGGCTTTGCCTAGTGTGGGTGTCATTGCAAATTCTGTGCATAAGTCTTTTTAATTTCTGGTAAATAAATGATTTTGATTTTTTTGATTTTTTTTTGATTTTTTCTCTCTTTTTTCAAATTGTTGTAAACAAAAAATAGCACTTATAAATTTAAAAACACACAAACGAATTGCTTTATCAAAAATTGGTAAATAAAACCCACATTAGTTACTTATAAACGACCTATCTAACGATATACCACACTATGGGTTTCGCAAGAAAAATAATGCATCTCCACTTTACGTGTAGGGGATCCCAATAAAAATATTTCAATATTTTATTATACCTTTTTGTCGGTGTGATTGATATGGACCCGGGTATGTCCTAAAACTACGACCAAGGCCACCGGGGGATGGGCAGCAGCATCCCTGGAGTGCGGTGGAGATGCTGCGATCGCCAACCCGCATGCGAAGCGTGGCGATTATGGCATTTACTCCCCATGAAATTGGGGGAGGCCTGTGTCCAGCAGTGGACGTCCTCCGGCTGATATGGTGGTGGTGGTGGTGGATTGATGTATATACCTATGCCAAATTACAGTCTTCTAGTAGTAAAGTCCGATTCACACCGAATGCGTGTGCAGCACGTGCGCGCACGCATTTGGTGTGTCTCGGCTTTAACGGTTACTGACCTAAGCCGCGGACAGACAGACGGACGGACATGGCGCAACTATAAGAGTTCCTTGTTTATTGAAACAAACCACATAAAATGTTTGTGAAGACACGGATTTAAAAATGAGACGGCTAGACCACGATTTGACATCGTCTGTTTGTTTGTAGTGATAATGAGTCATGCCTATTACTGGTTTTGGCCATATTGGCAGTTTTTGCACATACTGACGGTTAGTTATGATTTATGAATAAATAGTAGTTAAGTTTGTACCTAGTGAGATTTGAATACTTATGATGTTTTTTGTCATGTTTATTATTGTCAATGTGTGTAAAAAATAGGAGAACAGGGTTTTTATAGCTAGGGAGAAATTTGTAGTAGTAGATCCTGTTTTGTCCCCGTTCATTTCTTTCGCACTAAATCTGAATAATCTGATCGAAATCGTTAGAGCCGTTTCTAGATCAACAACGACCGGTCCTGCGCCAGAACCTTGTGTTGTTTAATAATATGAATTACTCATTTTATCTGTACGAATTACCTGTTTAAAGTACTAAACTTCTATTTAAAGTAAAATTTAAACGTTGTGAAAGTTGTATGTCAGGATCGTAGCAAGTGGAAATCCGTGATCTCTGTCTACCCCTCTGGGAAACAGGAGTGATTATATATATATGTATGTATGAAACGTTGGACAGTCGCCGAATGAAAAGGCTCGTCACTTTTCAACTCTATTATAATGCCGTTTAGGTCTAAAAGTGAGGAACCTTGTCAGTCGCGACTATACACGATGTAAGTTTGTCTATCGTATTCTCCCTCTTTCAACTAAACTACTCATGGGGATATATAGTAGTTGCAGGCTAAGAAGTCAATCCTGACACCTGTCATTTCCATATAGTTTATAACCTAAAAGTCACTTTGAGGTTATAAACTGTATGGATATGACAGGTGTCAGGATTGACTTCTTAACCGCCAACCACTATACTTTACTTTGCCTTTGTACAGTAAGCGCCAGTTGAAAACGAAAAAAATGGAATTTGACATATTAAATGTCAAATTCAATACATTGTGTGTTTAAATTTTTTACGTTTTCAACTGGTGCTGACGTTATGTTATGCGACATGTATTTCTTGGGGGTTAAATGCCATAATCGCCACGCTTGGCATGCGGATTGGCGATGGCAGTATCTCCACCGCACTCCAGGGATGCTGCTGCCCATTCCCCGGTGGTCTTGGTTGTAGTTTTAGAGCATACCCGGGTTCCGGGTCGGGGTACATTTTAACTAGTCTACCATTTTTAAGGTTCTGTAGTCAAGTCTCTCAAGGTAGTTCTTGTCGATAACCCGCCTTTTAGCGGCTCTCGAGTCTCGACCTAGAGAAACGTGATACTACCAAGCTGATATTTGGCATTGTTACGCATAATGGTTACGCTGTCAAGACAGGAAAATAATATCTTATATTTTTAGGGTACCTCTCGTACACGTAAAGCGAAGAGTATATTCTAAGCCATTTTGTTTCACACGTCTCGATATCTGTTTCTAATAAAAAAATGCCAAAATAAATTGACCATATTTCTGGAGTCACATCGAGTTGAAATTTTATGCACATCACACATCAAAATCACAATGTACTATTCAAATCACTCATGGAGTCATAACACAATTCATGGTTTGTAACAAGTGGTTGACAAGTTTGCAAAAAAAATACAGTTGTTAAAACAATACAATAATAGGCTAGTGGTAAAAATTATTTGACGGAAACTTGCTTTTTATTAACTTTGCAAAATACCGCCCTCAATCCTCATCACCGCGCACTTTGCAGTCAAGTGTGAAAGACGCACGTACCGACCACTTTTCCAGTCAACTGGCTACTACCTGATTCCGTTGAGATAAAATCGAATATCGCCTGATTCTTGTCACGGATAAGTCGGTTAGCCTGTAACGGTCGAACGCGCTAACCTTGAACTCTGGATGCAGACGTAGGGTTGACAAAAAATACTGATAAGCAAATGAATATACTGCTGATGTCATGTTTATGGCGTAAGTATGATGGAGACACTATGTAATTAAAAAAAAAAACTAATATCTCTGACACATCCCTTCCTGTAGTGTAGAGCCGTGACAGTGTGTCAGATATCTATATCTATAATTATTAACTAGTAACACGTTTGTGCCGAGACGTCGGTTGAGGTACCTGATCTTAAGATGACGTAGCCACTAAGTTTTACGAAAGCGACTGCCATATCTGACCTTCCCATCCAGAGAGAAAAGTAGTTGTTGGAACTAAATCGGTTTCCTCAAGATGTTTTCCTTTACAGAAAAGCTACTGTTAAGTATTAAATGACGTACATACGTTTTTTGAAACATACGAGCCGGGTTACAAGTATCGCGACACAACACTCGGCCTCCAGATTGAGGTGCGTGCCTCACCGCTGGCTACAGTGGCGTTTGTAACAAGACGTAAGATATTTAATGATATATCCATTATCTCCTGAAATGTGATATGTAGAAAACGAAGAAATTAATATTTTCGTAATTTTTTAGTACCCATGTGTACGAGTAAATAATATGGATGGATAGTGATATAATCGAATGCTTTATGCATTCACTGCCACTCCCTTTTCATGAAAATTTGCCAGGTGCCGCACTTTACTGTGTGCCCCTGTTATGAACGCATCTGTGCGTTCAAAGCACTGGGTGAAAGTAACGAAAACGCATATATGCGTTGCTGCAGTGAATGCGTTAATAAAAAACCGCAACATAACCTCAACTATAACCTAATCAAACTTAACATAAACTATGAAATGTAATGAAGGAAGAGCTATGTATGAGGTACCTATTAATGTGTAGTCCCGATACCCCTCAAATCCAGCACCTGTCCTCGCTCAACTCAATCAAACATCTGTTTAACTAACTGTCAAGCCACTCCATTAGCGAACGACAGGTGCCAACCCTAATGGGACCCTCGTCGTGACGTCACACCGTGATATGGGACGTCCCGGGAATTCAAACTGCCTCACATCGAAGGACTGAGAGTCCTCCATATGAGAGTGGTTCTAATGTAGACCGTATTAGCATAAATCAAGGCTGCGATTACATTGAAGTCGATGGTTAGATAAGAGCTTGCGAGAGTTAGATTAGATCTGATGGATGACTCATATTACGAGTCAGCTATCGTTTAGACGATTACAATGATGGGTTTCTGAGAACTTAGTACAATTTGATACAAAATCTAAAGAATAAATTAACCAACGAAATAAATAGAATTTCGTTTCCTATTGTTGGCTTAGTATTAAAACAAATTGGTTTTTAGTTATTTTCTTGGTAGAGTCAGGCTCTATCTCTATGATATGAGTGCGAATTTTAAGAACAGATCTATGCTATAAAAATCTGACAATATATTGAATATTCAATATAAGTTTCTATTTTTTGCAGGTATATACAAAATAAATGTTAAGAATCTATTGAAAAAACGTTAAAGTTCAAGAGCCATTATGTAAATAAGTTATATCACGAGCACATATGTGTATCCTTCCACAATAAGTAATATTTTTCCCGGAAAATATGGGGCTTAAATTTAAAGTTACCAAGTAGGTACCTATTTTATATATTTTGTAAGCACAGAATTACAAAGTATTGATACAATTTAAATGCTTTCTGGGTAAAAATTAAAACGTATGCGTATGGTAATCAAAGCAAGTCTAGACTTACCTGCATCTGCATTAACTTTGATCCTCCTTTTTCCATTTTGTTAGACTCCAACACACAATAAACAACCAGTAAAATCAACACTCAAAAGTCACAAATAATTGTAAACAGACCTTCAAAATAAGTAAATAAATACGCGCGATTTTCCAAAACTATAACCATAACGTCTACAAAATTTGACACAAGCGACTGACACTACTGACCGCGAAATAACAGTTTAAATTTGGAACGTGCGTTCAGAAATTGCAAATTTAAAAAGTTTAAATTGTTTATGCGCGTGTTCGCTTCGTATAGCCTATAGCGATCAAACAGCCGTCGCCTGGCGACTCTGCCGCGTTGTGCGGTTATGTTGACTCGCCGGCATGACTGTACAAGCGTGCCAACTTATCGTTGACTCGCTATCACCCTTAACCCAAGGTTACATGGTTTATTATTGCCTGACTTGCACCGCAAGTTAAGTTGGTGAATAAGTACGCTGACTAATCGGCTGCACCTACGGCCTATAAACTTGACTATTGCACATTGGTTCCCTTAGTTAACAATCAACCCTGAAGCGACCTCATAAGGTTGAGATTTGTATGGCAGTTTGACCAGACTTTTAAAAGTTGGCTTACTTTTTTATCAAAGCACAGTTTAAATGAATTGGAATTTTATTGCTAATCATTAGAGTGCCTTTTGATATGCCCTACTGTTGCAGAATGAAAGAAATTTGCACGCCTGCAGACGAATTCGGTGAAAGCATTGTATCACGAAACGATAAATCACTAACTGCGAGGATTAGCGAACGAACTGATACGACATTATCAAATTGTTTTCAATCATTAATTGCGTTGATAAAGTGCAATGTCTCTTTTATTATATTGGCATCGACTTAGAATCAAAAAATATATAGATATTTATTTATAGTAATATAATTTATTGACATAGAATCAAATTAAAATACAATAAACTTACAGTGGCATATGGGACGCACACGGCCCAGGGTTCCATTTTACACGTAAGTATCGCATCCAAATTCATTGCAATATTTTAATGTGTTTTGCGCGTCGTATGCTCTCACGAAAAACATGGTGCGTCGTGTGCTCATTGAACGTGCCAAGTTGATATCCGAAACTCAGTCACATTGAGATCCCAGCTTTTGAAACGTCTTTTTATCCCTTTAGAAAAAATGACCCTCGAAATCATTATTTAGTAAAGGTTTATTTTATACTAGGTGTTGCCTGCGACTTCGTCCGCGTCTTCGCTCCTATTATGCTCCTATTGGTCGCAGCGTGATGTTATATAGCCGAAAGCCTTCCTCGGTAAATAGACTATCCAACACAAAAAAAAATTCAATTCGAACCAGTGTTTCCTGAGATTAGCGCGTTTAAACAAACAAACAAACTCTTCAGCTTTATAATATTAAGTACTGATGGGTAGATAAATATGTCGGGGTAAAGCGGGGTAACGGGGTAACGGGGAAGGAGCACAATAACATCGGCATCAGTATGATCAGGAGTTGAATCCATATTAAGTGGGCGGAATAGTGGGTACAATCACGCACACGAGATCAACACAGTAATAACAATTAATTACAGTCACAAGTCTTAAAATCACAAATCAATGTGAATAAATCACAATCACACGAGGTGGAAATCAAATGACAAAGTCTTTCACACTGATATTCAAATTCAATATTCAAGCTGAGAACGCGACAACATTGTTGAAACGGTAACGAATCCGTGGGTCAAGTGGTACTTCACAAGGTGCGGTCACGGTAGGGAATACGTCCCATCTCATTCGCAGATCCCATCAGAATCATCAGAATGCCCGCTCGGCATTCAAGCCAAAGCTTAGAACAAAGGACAGATATCAAATTTCATTCAAATCTCCAGACCCACGGCTACGTTCGACAATAACACATTGTCCCGTTTCTACGAACACAGACCTCCTCTGTGTAAAATAACACCTTAATGCTGTTAATGTAAACATTGTGCTAATATTGCGTGTCACCTGCGCGGGCCCCAGCTATTAGAGGTTTTATCCCGTCCCGCGCCGACAAATATATTTAAGTATTGAAATAAATGAACTTTAGTCTGCAAGTAGGCTCCAATGGCACTCAAAATACAAGTCAAAATTGACAAGTTCTTACATATGAACGGCATGCATGACTATGACTATCATCGTCATCATCATCATGTCAGCCGAATGACGTCCACTGCTCGACATAGGCCTCCTCCAAAGACTTCCACAATGACCGGTCCTGTGCCACCCGCATCCAGCGGACACCCGCGACCCTTACCAGGTCATCAGTCCACCGTGTGGGGGGCCTGCCCACGCTACGCCTTCCGGTACGTGGTCGCCACTCGAGAACCTTTCCGCCCCAACAGCCATCGGTTCTACGTGCTATGTGCCCCGCCCACTGCCACTTAAGTTTAGCGATTCGAAGGGCTATATCGGTCACTTTGGTTCTGCTGCAGATGGCCTCATTCCTGATGCGATCTCGCAGAGAAACTCCCAACATAGCCCTCTCCATTGCTCTTTGGGTGACTTTGAGCCTTCTTATGAGGCCCATTGTAAGTGACCACGTTTCAGTACCGTATGTCATCACTGGCAGTACACACAGGTCAAAAACTTTCGTCTTGAGACACTGCGGGATATTGGACGAAAAGATGTTCCGTAGCTTCCCGAACGCTGCCCAGCCGAGTCGAATTCGACGATTAACCTCTTTCTCGAAGTTGGACTTACCTAACTGGACAGTCTGTCCTAGGTTTACGTAATCGTCGAGACTATGGCTGGGTTGCACCGACTTACGATCACAGACTGATCAACGTTAAATATGGCGCCGGCAGCTGTCATCCCATAGAAACTTGTCAAACTTTCCATACATTGAAATTTTAACGAACACAGCTTACGATTACAGACGGTTTGGTGCAACCCAGCCTATGACTATGTCTTTACTAATTGACATGCGCATGTGACACCCCTGGGAGCTGCAGGCGTCCAAAGGCTGCAGTGACCGCTTACCATCAGGCGGGCCGCACGCTTGTTTGCCACCGAAGTGGTGTACAAAAAATTGAGGTGGGTTGGGAAAAGGTTATATTATTATATTGTGTACATAGCCTATTGAGTGTTCCACTGCTGGGCAAAGGCCTATTCCCGTGATCTCCATGAGTCCTCCCGGTCATTGAGGAATGCATCAAGGTTATCCCACCATCTCCGTCTGGGCCTGCCCCGTCTGCGTCGCCCGTCATGTGGCACCCACTTGGTAGCTTAGCGCTTGCGCTTGGTAGCTGCATAGCCCGCCTATCCGGAAGCATGCGACAGATGTGGTCGGCCCAATCCCACTTGAGCCTGGCAGTTTTTGTGCCTACGTCAGCTATGCGTGTTTCGGAGCGCAGCGTAGTGTCTCGGGCCCGATTCGTCCAAAGAGAATATAATCACTTGTGTCACACCTAAACTACTGGGCTCCATAGTGCGTTGGCAAACCTTCAATTTGGATTTGTGGGTCTACTCAGTTAACAACACCACCGCACCGTAGGGGGCAGGCAAGATGCACATAATTTATTCATATAAAATAGTGTTGCGACGGGGTTCTAACAGTTTCGTTGCTATAGAGATACGTCAGCTATATATTCGGAAATTCGCCGTGTCATTACAACTAATCCGTGGCCCAGTGGGTATAGACGGTGGTCTATGGAGTCGACACACCCGGGTTCGATTCCAGTAACCAATATGCTTTTTGTAAGATGTTTTTAAAGTCTTAACGATAACGTTTTCATTACGCTGAGTAGCATGGAAAGTTCTAGATAACTAATTGGAATATTCGGTGCTTAAGAAAATTTATAGGAAAATGTATGGTCTTATTTTCGAGAATCGTCGTTAAAGCGCAAGTTTCTGGAATAGCCAACGCTACTCGGAACAAATAAGTAATTAAATGAATAGCGAAATTAATATCGAAATTATTGTCTACAATATTCGGATAGGATATAAATATCTGACACGACTCTATTTCCAGGGTCGTTAGGGCGTCGTGTCAGATATTTTCGCCGCCTTTGTTTTGGTATATATTAATGCTGGTGACTGTACAAGGTAGTTCAGTGTGGAATAAGTTAAGTGAAGGATCGGAGAGAATATGGAAGTGAGTTGTTAAAGTAGAGTAACCGTAAGTAGAGTAAGTGGAGTAACCGTGGAGTTAAGAGAAAAGTGATTATAGTGCACAGTATCGGTGAAGTTATTTGCTGTGTCACGTACCTACTAATAGGCGCGGACTCGGTCGACCTGTGAGTGTAAATTGAGTCTTTATTAGTACGCGGGAACTCAGTAAACTCTACCAGTGTAACTAAATCGCTTAATAAACCTATCGTCGTGCTACAGAGGTATTTTAACTCTATCCATCATAGGCATTTGACCTTATGGTATCCATCTCACCCTATGGTAAGTGATGATGAGGTCAAGGGTACCTAAATAGTGCATATTCACTCTCGTCTTGAAGAGATCCTAACTGTAAGTATTTGTGAAAAGGTTTGCCGGAAGAGGATTTCACTTAGCTGTCCTCGCAAGCGGTTCGTATATAAACCGCTTTCCTTCTAGCTTATGTTTGACTTGCCATGTTAATATGTTTGTCTGCCTCTCTGGGACAAATCTTGCAACTAAATTTTAAACCAGTTATCAACCGATTGAGCTGAAATTAAGCATACTAAATGCAGTTCAGTGACAATGCAATATTAAGGTAACCACCGAGTTCATCTGATGATGGAGATGTATTTAAGGTGGCAACATGATAAATCCGTCGTGTTTGGGGTCATTGGAACCGTCTCAACGAGCAATTGATGACTGCGGAATAAAGGTACAGTCGGCAAGAAAAACTTTTACCATTTTTTTTAAATAAGGCTTCATTTACGAAAGAGCTAAATCACATCAAATATCATCCAGGGCCTATCATCTATATAATATAATGTCGTATAACGTGTAAATACAAGCGAAGACCCGTTTTCAATATAAGGGTGTTTTTTCTGCTTTTAATAAGTACAAGTTACAAGAGATTATGTAGTAGACTCCAGATGGGCCGTAGACTTATTTGCCACCAACGTGGAAAACGCAGCGGATTGTACCAGAAAACATACATTCTTAAATAATTGGATACTTTTTACATTGCCTATTTTATATCTATACCACACACACACACACACTACACACTACTAGCTATACAATATACCTAATATATATATGCTATTAGCGCTAAAATAATAGTAATGGTAGGTATTGGTGATTATCAACCGAATAGATATTGGTTGTTGATGTAAACTATTATTATTTTATTTAGTGACGAATATAAATATAGATATTCTGCGCTATCTAGGGTTAGTAATGGAACTGTGCAGTTAACTCAAGCTGCCAACAAAAAAGTATCCACTTCAAAAACAAGTCATTAATAAATAAACATTGGGGGACAATCTTACACAAATCGACCTAGTCTCAAACTAAGCAAAACTTGTACTATGGGTACTAGACGACGATATACATACTTATATACATAAATACATACATAAATACATAGAAAACATCCAAACATTCGTGCCAAACATACACAAATTGATACGGGATTCGAACCCGGGACCTCCGGCTTCATAGGCAGGGTAACTTCCAACAAAGCCAAAGTGGTCGTCAACAGAACAACAAGTCATTGGAATTGTCCGGAAGAGAGTAAAACGCTTAATACAGCCGCACAGGCGTTTATTTTACAAAAGTTACATACAAACATTCATATTCATTAATGTGAACATCGCTATGTGTACGGTGGATGTTAAGGTGCCTGTCCACTGGAGATCACTCACACAAATGCCGTGAACACAATAGACATTAGATGCTATTATTAGGAAGTAAAATAAAATTTCACCTGCAGCCAACTAGGGTTAATACTCGACACCCGCGCAAAGTCATATCATACGACTAACTTTTATGTGTTTGCGATTCTTTAGATTCTTTTGAATGTTTCTAAAACGTGTATTCGACACGCACTCAATTCCTGACAATGTTGGTGACATTCAGGGTATCTCTCGTGAACAGGCATAGGAAGGCTATTCTTAGTACGTAGACATTATCGATTAAGGTTATGTATTTTTTTCGACTTTTCAGTTCTCCTACGTTCTTAAAATAACCCCTTAAAATGGACATTTCTTGATTGGGTTGGTATTCGAGGGTTGGTGTTGCTTATAATTATAATTTACGAAATACAATACAATAGCTAAATTCCTTATCAATGGTCGCAGCGCCGGCTATTTGGTACAGACATTCTGGTGTGTGCTCTTTCCGTAATAATTTATTATTTATTCCATTTATCCTCGTTGAGTTCCAAGTCTGTAATTTACTCAAGTATTCCATTTTAGAAATATATTAATAACTGATGAAAACGCGCCCAGTTTATATCTAGAAATCCTATACGAATTGAACCCGCACTGCGCTGGCCTGTACAACAGGTTGATAAGAGAACTATGTATTTATAAATCGACCCCAACCCGAAAGGTATAGGTACTCCCAACTTAAACTATAGGTACAAAAGTAGGTGACACTTAGTGAGGACTGAGAACTAATAATTTGCAGAATGCACGTACGTTTTCTAGTATTTCTAATTACCAACCCAATTAAGAAATGCATGTCAGCCCGATTCGTTCACAAATCCGTATAAGTTTGTACCATGTAAGGTAAATGACAAGACCTAGATAGTTGTTTAATATTATATTATAATACATAAATCGTTATTAGACAGTTCTATAAAATAACACAATACAGAACAGTCGCCATCAGATACACGTGTAAACTTTGTGAGTGAATCGGGCCGAAGGAACAATTACATAACACATGACATGACACGACGTCGAACCTATCTACTCACGTCTACGCATCTTATTTGTCAAGACTGAACATTAGCCTATGACTACTAGCTTGGTTCCGTTGAAAAAACTCGTATAAACACCAAAACAGACGCGGGTGATAAACTATGACTCTTACTAAAAAGTAGTTACGTAAGAGACAAATGGATCCCAGGCCCAGGCACACAATAAAGAACCAGTAAAATCAACACTCAAGACAAATAATTTTATTGTAATCAGACCAGCCAGCAGGCTCCGAAGCAAATGGCCGAGATTGCAACTGGGAATGCTAAGATGAGAGAGTCGAGAGAGAATCGAAGGAGATTAGTGAAGATTCGGAGTAAGACCAGTTATGCCTAACCCATTTAACGGGGGCTTTTACAGAAAAGGTCCGAGTAAAGCCAGTCAATCATTAACTCCTCCAGCACTGATTCATGGTACTGAGGTGGCTCTAGCTGGGATTCCGCATCAAGAAAGTCAATTACACTTGTAATTTGTTTGGTAGGTATAATACGAGTAATTCCAAATGCCAAGCGTCTAAGACCACGCCCTAAAACTATGCTTGTCTATACACGATTAGATCGTTACGACGTCCTAGCAAGCATACGCCTGACGACACCAGCGTCTTTATTGCTGCTTATTCATAAATCAATTCATTAGTTTTCATATGAAAAATTATTGGACATGCTTATAAAAATACACATTTATAAGTAAGAAACTTTAGGCTGGTAGCAAAAACTAAACATCCTAGTTCATTAGTGACTCTAGAGTGACTTAGTTTCCAATTTTAGGTCATTGACAATACAAGGCTTTTCTCATATTATTTCTTGACTAGATATACGTCTTATCAACATTCCTATAAATTTTCGACTTCAATCGGAAAAGTTTATCTAGGTTTGGAGTAGACGGGAAGTATTTGACGTAAAGGTTAATTTTTCGGTCACATTCACATCTCTCCTGTTTTCAGGTCCAGCGCATGGAAAAGACATGAGGTTTCATTTCCGTGTTTCATGTTTCTTTATCTACTGAACACACGGTTGAAGAGTCATGCGGACGAATTCATTTCGTACCTGTTATAAGATATTTTACGATCAAAATTCAAGTACCAAGTTACGTGTTAGTAAACTTTAGGTTGTCTCTTGAGTCTTGAGACATACTTTCAGTATGTTTGTCCACTACGTCCCTAAAGTTTCTTACAGTTAGGTACACTCAGACACATGAATAAGTTTAACGCCTTTCATTTTTTCGAAGGCAAAGTGTGTTGAAAAAAACGGAATATATTCTCTATTACAAATTTGTATAACATTTATTTAACAAATATACATCAAAATTTAAACTTTTAATAATACAACTCCAGTTTAAAACTGGAGTTAATTCGATTTTTTCAAACAAAATTATGGCACATTCATGGGAACGCTTTCTAATCTTAACTTAGTACGTCTTACTTATTTAGTTTAACAAATATCCAGTGGTGTAAACACGGGGTGTGTAAGGGTGTCTTTATAATACCATTGACCGAGAATCATCGTAGGAGATAATGTAATATATGAAAATACTATATATAAGTAGCCATTTTTCATAGGTTCCCGTCTCTGAGTCCATAATGATTCGATTACCTGCTCAATTTATTGTTAACCAAATCTAAATACCGTGAAGTAACAACATGTGTATGTTACATTGGTATTAGTAAGACATAACAAATATACAATAGCGGTCGTATCTATTTTATATTTCTTTATTATTAACTATTAAAATGAAGTGTTAAAATATAAACAATCATCAAAGGCCTGGCTTAAAGTAAAGGAGGGACAGATTCTGACACCCGTGGTACACCACTGAGATCGCTGGGCGTACACTCGTAGGTTTTGCATACCCTAACAAGAGCAGCCCTTCACACGAATTGCTATACAACATCTATGGCTTCATTGCAAGATTGTTCATATAATTTTTCAATAGAGATAAATGATACAGATATATGTATGTATGTTCAACTTAATGAAATGGTAAACAGTGAGAACATACTTACCAAAAAGTGTTTTACGTTGAATACAGTACATACAATATTTAAGAAATAAAACGTCTCATTAATTTATCTTATAGGTACATTGAATAAATTAAAACAAAACGTAGTAGTTTATTTCTTATTCAGCACAGAAAAGGCTACGACCTTTTAGAAATACATACATATCAAAGAGGACAATACATTAGTACCTGTGGTGTTAATGTTCTTCACTGATAAACCAAGCTTGTTTTAAGGTAAACGATAGGGATACCCCTGTTTTAAACCCGTAAATCTTGCAATGAAACCTCGCGGGACTAGGGAGGCTGCCGCAGCAGCTTTACGTTAGGCAGTCTTTGGGTAGGTCGGGAGTAATCTACACACTCGAAAATTGGACTAGTACGCCTACCTAATACACTATGCCGACACGATCTGATGCTTTGAAAAGTAACCAATACTCGTAGAATGTAAGTATAACTAAAATTCAAATTAAAGAGAAAGTCAGGCAACATGCCTATACTCGAGGAAAAATGTATTCAGTAAGCTCGCTATAGGAGGATATCACACGCCACCACGTATTGCGACAATGTGCATCAGTTTACTCTGTAGGTAAATCGCTTGAGTTACACACGTGCCGCGCACGGCATTTATTATCTGCCCCATTTGCACTTGACTAGAAATCTGTGTAAAATTATTGTTTACCGATACCTGAACATTTATGCGTCATATTCGGACCAGCCTTTACCATCTAGACGCCCCGGCCGAGTCATGCATTAGACTTTTTTTATGTATATTTCATAGCCTTCTGAATGCCTCTGGTCACCTCGTAGCGCCCTGTAAAACTGGCTGCAGATATTTACTATCCAATTCCTTATCCTATTCAAAATTACTTACTTTTCAAAGATCAGTGATGTTACATTCATTTACTTTTCTCTACCGACCACATCACTAGATGACTAACATCAACACTAACTTATATGTAATTTATTTAATTTTTCATTATAATTGGTGTTCGGGGACCAGTGCGCCATTATGAACTAACACATTATTATTAATAATTAACTGGTTAATCCCCATATTTAGGTTTGTGCGATGTTGTTTTATCATCTTGCATTATTATGACCACTTTGAATTGAGCTATATAATAACGTTGTAGGTTGCCGACTTTCAAAACTCTGTAAAGGGTATTAAAAGTGATCATTATATATGCTCAAATGATTGAGTAAACGAAACAAGGTACCCTGGATCAAGTTACATAAATATTAGAAAAGTTTTTTGTTACGTAAAACACATCAAAATAATGTTTACCATTTTTGAAGACCGCTTTTTTGTACACACTGTGCTATAAACTTTTTCTTCGGCATGTATTATTGTGTTATACTGAATATAATACGTCACCCAGTTTCTGCCTATCCTGAAACTGACCAATATACAATAACCAGGTCAGTTAGTCGTTACTCCTACATTTATAACGAATCAACAATATTTTTCCTAAAGGAATATTTCGAGAACGGTCTTCGAAAACTCTTTGATGCCATTGTCAACACAAAAACCCTGTTTACTAATCCTTAATATTTTAAAATCATAGTAAAGGTGTGTAGGTAAAAGTTATACCTATATTAAATTCACTTCTTTCGTTTCGTACGAGCTAAATTGTTTAACTCATGGAACAATTTTGTTTATGAAGTTCTCTAGATTTATTTCAACACTATTTGAGTCAAAAAAAGGTACCTTTTGACGGCGTCCTCAGGCACCATTTCCTCACTGACGCAATTAAAAATCGTCCTTACGAGTATTGACATCCACAAAGAGGGTCCCTTTGCTTGAGAATGAGACATTTTCATGTTTCGCGCTAGAGGGCGCTTACCGTCCGGCTGGTTTAGTAGGCCTCACTTAACATAATTTTACAGCTAGACCTATACATGTCGAACACACGTTACCACTACGAGGCATGCAAATAAGTAAGAGTTTAGTCACGGAGACGACAAATACAGTTTTTTTTTATATTGACCGTTGTTTGACTCGATGGCAAGTGATGACAGGGCTTAATGAGAAGCAGCTTACTGATTCAGTAATAGCCTTTTCATTCTTGTTATCATGTCGATCGTAATTGTCAGGGAATACAGACGACGGGAAATAACTCCATTCCTTTGAATTTGGAGAGACGAAGCACACGAGACAACGGAACGTCACCTCGCTCATACTTGGAGCGGCACAACGAACCTGGATACTCGTAGGTATCTAAAAGACTGTCTACGTAGATTGTAGGTATGCGGTATTGTGTCCCTGGTGGTGCCGACTCTAGAGCTACCGAGAATGCGTTGTGTTGAGGGTCTACATTTGCTTCTATATGTACATGTGTCATCACCATCATCATCATCGGAATTATCGTATCATCCATATTTAAAACCGAATCCGTAATTAAACCCTTATGTAGGTAATTATTTAATACTAGGTATCAGATGTTCGATCAACAAGTCCCCAACCACATTGTGTGAGAAGCGAAGCGTCGACAACTAATTATAATGACGAAGCAATCTGTTAATTACTATAATTAGCGATCAACATATTATAGTTCCCAAATTTGAGGGATACGTTTTCCTGCCTAGAAAATATAATTATATTGACATTCACTATTGTAATGTAAGTGAATGTCACAAATTATGTAACATATACCGGTATTTTTTGCCTTTTTACAGAAGTTCAAAAGTGTTAACGTATCTTTGATGTCGACTGTACTTTGGTCAAGTGTATCCATGTACGACACGTTAGAAATAGATATCCTTTTCGGACTTAAAACGCCCGCTTCTCAAACAATGTTCCCTTAGTGTACATTGAACTATAGTCTTACGTCGATATAGGACAGTACACTTATACATCGAATATCAGTATGAGAAGGTACGAGTGACTCTCAATGTTTCGTATTGAAACGTTTCATAAGAACATACAGTATGATTATTCAAAATGGTTGGTAGCCAAAGATCGCTAAATACTTGTGACGTTTCAACTTTTCTTGTTCCTCTCAATAGGTAGGTAAGGTAGACATCCATTTGCAAAAGGTAGGTAGAAGAACAAGTTTCTAGCGATTCTTTGAGCCACTAACCCTCATTGGCACATATACTCGTGTGACCAGCACAACAACTCTCACCCGATTTTGAGCAACAAAGCGTTCGTGTATAATCGTACAAAAACGTGCAAGAAATACAATAAACACCATCGAAATTCACATGCAAAAATATTGTGTTCTCCCATGATACTGGTAATGCTTCAAATCATTTATTCTAAGGGTAAAAAATCTCTCACATGCATCGTAATATCTATTATTGAAAATGTTCTCTCTTACAATTTAAAATCTAACATCATTATGAGTTTCACAAATATTCGTCACATTTAAATATATCTACTGCCGAACCAAGAGGATTTATATCGTCAGGATTTGGGTATAACTAGACAATTTCTATTTTCTAGCATATTTAAGTTACATGCTAGAAGGAAATTCATTAATTTGCGGGGTACACGCCAAATAATTTAGCTTACTTGGCAATTTTGACTAACGCCAAATAAAGGTTTTATAGTCTATTTCAGACAATGTCCTTGCTTCGGTTGGAAAAAAAAAATGTGCACTAGAAATACGTATACCTGACCAGGCAACGAGATTGACATAATACCTCAGTATCTTCGTGTTTGACTAACTTGAACTAGGTAAAAAAGGTCACGATGTCCTTCAACAGATTTGATAAAGTTCGCTAATGCGACCCATATTTATTTGGTATTTGGCAGTCATTTCTATACCTAGAATTACATGTTCTTGGAACAAGGACTTTGATCTCATTTAATTTAAAAAGAGTCTAATGTCTACGTGTCTTGGCCACATTAGAGGATTTAAAGCTGTAAAAATCCAATCGTTCATTGTTAAACCACATTATACTCCTTAACTGTTGAACACAGAACACGAGTAAACGCTGAAATCTGATTGGTCAACGCATGTGGTTACGCCGCGCTACACCCGCTAAATGGCCTCGACATTAGTTTACATCATGAAGTCACCGCAGTCAACGCCCATGTCCCAGTCATCGCTGGTACCTGAATCGTCGTATTCTGACAGCGCTTGTTCGTACGCAGAAGCTTCGTATGCCGTGACTCCGTCGAGCATAGAGCAGGCTTGGGACACGTTGGTGTGGTGCATGATGGGCATCGCATGGAGGGCGAAATCGTCGCCATCTTGGGACCAAGTGAGACCTGGAATATAATATTTGACAGAGTCAACGGAGTGATTCGTATTAGCACCTATTACATAGGTATATGTAAGTGAATTGGTCACAAGGATACATTGGATAGCATTAGGTAACATCAAAGTGTGAGTGTTTGGGGTGTTAAAGTACACTCTCATTCACTTCACATTATATTGGGTAACGTAACCGTGACCGCTACTGACGCAATTAATATGGGATACTATATCACCCCACGGCTAGAGCTGGGTCATGGGATTAGATAGTAACCTATATCAATCGCCATTATGATCTTCTTAATACCTATAGTTCACAATAATACTCACATCCACTACACAGTCCGTTAGGCAGCGTGACCCACCTCCATCCCTGGCCCCATGACATATCGCTTGATAATTGCCACCAGACATTGACTATCGAACACGACGTCCGAGCCAGCTGTACAATCCCCCAGCTATGGCCCTACAGGAGCTCATAGGGCCGCTAGCGAGACCTGCAGCCTCTAACCTAACTACAGTTTTAGAGTACTCACGTCCACTCCACACTCCGTTAGGCAGCGTGACCCACCCCCATCCCTGGCCCCACGTCAGTTCGTGGCCGAGCTGGCCCGCCAGCGGAACCTGTCGCTTGATGACGGCCACCAGCCCTCGGCTGTCGAGCGCGCCGGACGCGTTCTGCCCGTGACGGTTGTACATTTCCGTCGATGTTGCTGCTGGAAAACGATGGAAACATTTTAGATTGTTACTTAATTTACCTCACATATTTTGGACACCTCTCACGACCTTCCATGGATATTATGAAGTTGAGGGCCAGAGGTCCCGTAGACAACCCACCAGACCATCCAAATCTCTGCACCCTTGAAACTCCGTCTGCATGAGGCCGTGGGTGATAGGACTATGAAGGAGTTTAGTCCAGTCAGAATAGGACATGCTGTCACGATCTTGACTGATGGTCGATGTCGGTGTCGACGACGAGCATTGAGAAATTATGACAGGATATAAATGTAGGGTTATGTGTACCTATACTACCCAACACTTCGCAATGTTTATTCCCATTTGCTCTACTCCATCTAATCACTAATATGCGCAAGCGAGCCACATCCCTGGGGCGCAGAGTTCGGGCTAGCTCCAACAGCATTCTGAGCATGATAGCGGACAGGATTGATGGCCTGTACTTGTACAACTGCTGCATGATACATGCACGCAGGAACAAGTAGGTAGGAAATAATAATAATGTATTGTACTAACACCAGTTTAATAAGTAATTCAATTGTTACCAACACCATGATCCAAGTTGGTCGTAAATAAACGGATTTATTATTAATCAGCTATCCAAAAAAATATCAATCTTAATGTAAAAACATATAATTCATAACAAACGGCCAATAGAGCCAAAGTAAGTCACACTTAAAGAAACAAAATGCATGAACTATAAGTAAGGTAGGTTTAGGTAATCTGCCAAATACATTAATTTTCTGAAACAGGCAATGAAATTGCGTCATTACGATCGTTATATTATAAGAGGCTTCAAAGTATCACGTTGCGGGCAGAACAATTCGGGAGAACTGATGTAAAGGAATTTCATACAAAATTGATGGCCTAGGCCGAGATATACATTTTTTTTAATTTTAATGTCAAACATGGCGTCTGTTAAATTTGTTTTTTGAGTGGTGTATTTGTTTATTTCATTACATATGTGTGGACGACGCCCTCCCACAGCACCGTACCCTTGGATAGCTCGAGGAGCGTAAGGTTCCTGCCCACCCGTCTCAGCGGGTCGCGGTGCGTCACAGGTTCTGCGAGCGCGTGAGGAATAGCGGGCAACGCTCCTTGTGCGGCGATTACGCAGTTCACTATTTCGTCTAACGTTCGAAATGAAAACAACTCGGATCACGACACTTATTTATTTGCACCACTAAGCACTAAACTAAGCGTTAAAACTAAGCCTACGCGTACACTGAGCACCACTGCACTGTTCACTTCTCTTCTCTTCCCTTTTCCGGATTTAGGACTCGAATACTAAACTCAACACACACACACACACACTCACTCGCTGCAAACCAGGCCTGTTTTTATGCCACAATCTGGGCCCGCAATTAGTGGGGATGTCTTCACGAGAATAGGCGTGGTTTAGAACGAGACAGACTGAAAATATCCCTTTCACACCCTTCTAGAAAGTTCTTGAAAAATCCCTCTTTCCTGATTGGTGGATTTACTTGGGCGACAAACTTTGCCAACTTCCCTGCTTCTACATTACTCGCTATCCGCGACTCTCGCGGGCTCCGGTTTTAATTTATTTCTCTAAAACTTGCGTTCGAGTTTGAGTTACTAGTTTTCCCTTTTCGACAGACCTTATCGTGGTCCGATTTACGCCGGGGTTCCTCGGCTTAGCTGTCGACAAAGATTTTGCGCGTACGCAAAATAAAAGTTGGTCGCCCATTACAACTAAACCCTACGGTCTGGATATTCATTTTCTTTACAAAAGTTAGATATTACCAAGTCTCAATTTTCAATATACTTTTTAACATTCCAGGTGTGTCCGTTTCGGGCGCAGAGCTGAAAATGCGCCGTTTCCGGCACCCTCGATACGTCTTCTGTCTCTTTCTAACAGAGCTTGTAAATATGACTGGCGCGCTGTAGCGTCAGCTCATTATGTTCTCGGCGCTCGTTCCGGACACTCTTCTCCGATTTATGCTGCTTATCCGATGTACCAAACGATCACTTTACATTATCATACGTTCCTTATAGCTAATTAGCACATTAAGATTAACACTACAGCGTCTCTGTCGCAACTTCTAACGCGTCCATTCTCGCACACAATTTATTCACTTAGCACCATTTGGAAGATTTCCGTGGCTGTCCGTAACACTCTCCCCCTCTGACTCGGTCGAGTCGCTCCGTTGCACCGGTAGGACAGCCAGTCGCGTTACAGGTCGCCGGAAAATGCCACCTCTCGTCTCGACGTCTGCTGAACGTATGTTGCCATCGGGCCCCGGGAATACTCTTCTCACTATGCCTCGTGGCCATGTGTTGCGAGGCAAGTTCGGGTCGACGATTACCACACAGTCGTTTGGTTGGAGCGGTCGGGTTAGGTTCGTTGACGACTGGCGGGGCGCAAGCGTAGGTAGGTACTCGCGCACCCATCGGCTCCAAAAATGATTAGCGAGCGCCTGACTTGCTCGCCATGTGCGTCGGTCGGCTTCGTCACATGGGCCCGTAGGTGGTAGGCCCGTGGATCCCCCCAGGAGAAAATGAGCCGGCGTAATAGCTTCTTCGTCGCGACTGTCCACGGAGACGTGAGTGAGAGGCCGTGCGTTTATGGTGTTCTCGGCTTCAGCAAGTAGCGTTTGCAACACTTCTTCTCGCGGTGCCTTTGTGTGTAGTGTTGCGGCAAGCGCGGTCTTCACTGAGCGTACTAAACGCTCCCATGCTCCCCCCTGGTTCGGAGCCCCCGGTGGAATGAAGCGCCACTGCATGTTGTGTCGCACCCCGTATTCCTGCAGCGCCGGCAGCCACTCGGCGTACGCGCTGCGCAGTTCCACGTCGGCGCCCCGGAAGTTTGTTGCGTTATCGGAGTACATCACAGCTGGCCAGCCGCGTCTTGCTGCCAGCCTCCGAAGAGCCATTATTGCTGAGTCTGTGGACAGAGAGTTTACAATTTCTAAATGTACTGCCCTTGTCGTTAGACATGTAAATAGAGCCACCCATCGTTTCTCATGTCGCCGCCCTATCGTTACTGTTATTGGACCGAATAGGTCCACCGCCGTATTCGTAAACGCCCTCTTATATGGTTCGATTCTTGCGAGAGGCAAATCGCCCATTATCGGTACCTGTGGCATGGCTCGTCTAATCTTACACAGCTGACAGTTGTGTGCCACATTTCGCACCGTGGGTCTAAGATGCAAGATCCAATACCTTTGCCTTAAGTTGTTAATTACCATCTCGTTGTTCGCATGTGCCGCCTTTCGGTGGGCTTGTAAAACTAACAACCTCACCAAACTGTTATGCCCGTCTAGAATGACAGGTCGTTTCTCCAGTCCTTGTACGGGAGCCGCGTTGATCCGGCCGCGCATCCTCAGCAACCCATCGGTGTCTAATACCGGGTCCAGTCCAAAGATCTTGCTCTTCTTGTGGATGGGTTCTCCGCGGCTCAGGCTCAGCAACTCGTTCGCGAAGTCGGTACGCTGTGCCCACTGGAACCATATATGTTCTGCGGCCGATCTGTGTTTCACCTGGAATTCGACATATTTTCTGCTTTTAATACGGTCTATAAATTGGAATACTCTTCCCGTCGCATTTATTAACCTCTCGTAACTGGAAAATCGGCTTATGTCTGGCAACGGTGCCGTATTTACTTTCACCTCCATGTCTATTGCGCAAGATTGTTCCTCTAATTCCGCTGGTTGCTCTTCGTTAGGCATGCGTTCCACAGGCCATTCTGTCTCTGGTTTTCTTAAAAATTGCGGACCTACATACCATGCTCTGTCGTAAGCGATTTCTCGGCTTAAGTCGGGTCGTGTAGCTTGATCTGCGGGGTTTAACTTTGTGGGTATCCATTTCCAATCTTCTACTCTCGTCAACTCCGAAATCTCCCCCAGTCGATGTGCTACGTACGTGCTGTACCTTTTCGCATTATTTCTTACCCAATGCAAAACCGTACGACTGTCAGTCCATAAAACTACCTTTCTTACTTTGTATCGATGTTGCTTCAATATCTCGTGCATCAGTCGGGCTCCTATCAGCGCTGATTGCAGTTCTAGCCTCGGGACGCTCAGCTGTTTTACTGGTGCTACCTTTGCCTTAGCAGCGATTAGTGATGTATCTATGTTACCTTCACACTCCACTCGCCAGTATGCAACACATGCATATGCTTTTAGACTCGAGTCTACGAAAACGTGTAGTTGTCTCTCCGGTTCTGATCCCGTCGCGCTGCATGCGTACGGTCGCGGGATCCGCAGTTTCGCTACACCTTCCAACGCTTTCAACCATTGATCAAACTTCTTCTTTTCTTCATCTGGTAGAGGCGTGTCCCAGTCCAATTTCAGGCTCCAAATTCTCTGCAATTGTAGTTTCGCTGTTATAGTATAGTGTGATAACAAGCCTAACGGGTCATATATACTCATTACTGCGGATAACATCTCCCTTTTGGTCGGTGCTCTTTTAAGGTCTTTAACATCCTGCGGGACCTTTATCATTCTCGTATTGAACCCTAGTGTGTCGTCTACCGGGTTCCAATATAAGCCCAAGTATCTTACTCTCTTTATTTCCTAGCTGAGCTGGCGCGTTTGCTCGTAGCTCATTAGGGATACGGTGCATTAACCACTCACTATTTGACGTCCATCCACGAAGTTGAAATCCCCCATTTCTATGCGACGCGGCTACCTGGAAGGCTACGTCTATTAACATATTTTCATTATCAAAACTTGATACAAAATCATCCATATAGTGATTTCTTGTTATTTCCTCTACTGCGGCCGGGTACCGTTCCGCATTATCTCTCGCGTTTTTATCTCTTACGCTATGTGCAATAAATGGCGAAGAGGAGGCCCCAAATAGAATGCTACTCATTTTGTAGATCTGTGGTGGCCCTTCCCTGTCTGTTCCTCGCCATAAGAAGAGCTGTGAGGGCTGGTCATCTGCTCTAAGTTTTATTTGTAGGAACATTTCTTTTAAATCGGCTACTACGGCGAACTTGCCTTCTCTAAATCTAAAAAGTATTCCCATCAATGATTGTAGTAGATCCGGTCCCTCCAAAATGAAATCATTCAGGCTCACGCCTTGACAGGTGCAAGCCGCGTCAAACACAAGTCGAACTTTCCCTGGTTTATTCGCATTGGTTACCGGAAAATGGGGTAAAAACCACGTCTTATCGCTAGCAGGTAATTCTGTTACTCTCTCAGCGTATCCCATATTTAATAAATTGTCTACCTGGGCTGTATAACTCTCTGCGAACTCCGGATCTCGGTCCATTTTCCGCTCGATGCCCCTAAGCCTCGTTAATGCGGTTCCGTAACTCGGCGGCAGCTTCGGGTCGTCGTCTCGCCACATTTGCCCCACCTCGTACCTAGGTCCATTCATATTTACCTTTTTCACGGTGTCTTCGAATATTCTCACTGCCCTTTCGTCCTCTGGTTTTCTCTTCTCCACATGTCGCACGCCCAGCGAGTCTATAGCAAAATATTCTTTCAGTATACCGTTTATGTCCTCTTTGAGGTGACAATGAAGCGCGACCTCGCTACCTCTCCACGCGCTCGTACTCGGCGCGGTCCCGAACACCACCCAGCCCAGCTGGGTCTTGACGGCTGCCGGCTCGCTCTTCTTGCCCATTCTTGTCTCGAGGGGCATCATGAGGTGCCAGTTGTCTGCTCCGATGAGTATTCTTGGCACCGCTTTTTCATAACAGGCATCCTGTAAGTCAGATAGGTGCGTGTATTTAGTTATGTCGTTTAGGTACTGGCCGCGCAGTCCCAACGCGCGTACCGTCCTTACTGACATTCGTTGTGGGGTCTCGTTATTTTTACCCTTTATCATTATCTGCACTCGTTGGCTCTTGTCGTTCGCAGTTGCCATTGACCCCACTCCCTGAATTCGTAGGGGCTCCTTCACCCCCACGGCTCCGATCTCCCTTATAAGATCCTCGTCGGCGAGTGATACGGTAGAACCCTCATCCATAAGGGCGTAAGTGCTCACCGTTCGATTCGGGCCCGTTATTACGACCGGAATAACCTTTAACAAAATCGTCATACCTACTTGCTCCGTATATACATCTGACGCGCAGCTTTGCTCCGCCCTAGGTTCGGGATCTTGTCGGTTCTGGCGGGGCGACTCGGTTCGGGTCGATGAAGTCTGCGCTTGGGCGCTCATTTGCGCTTTAAAGTCGTGCAGCAGCTTATGGTGACCATGCGGGCACCCCTGTATGCCGCACCCCCTTGCTCTGCACTGATCTCTCCTGTGTTTCCTGCTCAAACATTTAAAACATACTCTATTGTTCCTCGCCCAATCCCAACGGGCACCTAGATTCATCCCTACTATCCTTCTACACTCGGTTGTCCTGTGGCTGCCCCCGCAGCATAGGCATTGATCCTGCTTTTCTAACGTATAAGTTCTATAAACCGGTGGCTTCCCTCTGGCAGGCACGTTCGGTTTATATTCAGGGCGTGATGGACCGCTATTACCCACATACCTTTTAGCCGGTGCCTTCGCATGTGAATATTCCAACTCGGCTTCACTTTCCTCTAGTAGGAAGTTCGCTAGCAACATCAGTTCCCCGGCCCCCTGACTGCCCATCTGTTCTCTAGCAAACTGACACCACTTACTCCTCAAGTGTGGGCTCAGTCTTTCCGTAATTTCTCTAATCAAAAGGGGATTATCACCATAATTTTTGCTATCTAAATCGACAAGAGTACCTACTATATTTACAACTCTAGTGCTAAACGAATTTAAATCTACTGCGCTTGGTCCCACATGCGGCAGTTTCTTTAATTCATCCAACGCCTTATCTATCAAAAGATCTGTCCTACCAAAGTTCTTCTTTAACAGTCTAATTATTAACTCTGGTTGCTTTGATGTCGCGAGCAAGTGTTGTACACATTGTTTTGCGTCTCCCTTAAGGCAGTTCCTAAGACGAGCCATGTTTTCATATGAGCTAAAACCATACCTCGCTGTGGTCTCTTTATATGCATTATAAAAGAGTAACCACTCATTCGGATCCCCGCTGTAATACGGCAGCTCGTAGACTTGTTTCGGCGGCTTAGGTCGCATCGTCTCCTTCAACTGCTCGGCAAGACGGTTGAAAGCGGTGGCGGCATCACTGGGCGGCTCTACCGATGACCTTACACCCTTTCTCAGCGGCGTTGACTCAAATCGGCCGATCGGTGACCCGGCTCGTGGCTCTTCGGGTGACGGTTCGCGGTACCCGCGCGGCGATCGGGTACGTTCGACGCGTTCACGACGCTCAGGCAACGGTGCCTTACTCTGTACACGCGGCCCTTGTGGCGGTGATAGGGCGCGCTCTGCTCGCAACGGTGCGAGAGGCGTCTTTTCCGCGCCTCTTTGTCGACTTCTGACGTCGGGTCGGCGAGCCGCGGCTTCTTCCAGCTCCTCCCGTTCTGGCTCGATGCGTGAGAACCATTCATCAACCTTATCCGTAAGGTCAACAAACGTTACCGGCGGAGTAGGCGCTCGTGATGATGGCGGTGATTCTCCCTCGTCGATCATTTTCAATTCAATCGCCAGCCTCTTCTTGATCAGCTCCCTTTCGATTGCTGCCAGCTCCTCTACTGCGCGTAATTCCGCTTCCCTCTTCCTTGCCGCTGCGCTGCTGGCACGTGATCGGACCGACGGTACTGGCCTTCCCGGATCGCGCGCGCCCGAGTTCGCACCCGTATCGACTCGCGGCGCGTCATCTAGCGCGGGCGTCCGGCCGGTCGCACGTGTGGCCGCGCCCCCCGCGGGCGCGTTAGCGTTGCCAGTGCCCGCCGCGCGCTCCTCAGTAGGCTTCGGTTGCTTGTCGCGGTCGGACGGCTGTTCCTCTGTTTCGGTTCGCTGCCCCTCCCCCTCCGGTCGTTGCTCCGCCATTTCGGTTCGCGGCCTTGGTCGCCTGTCCGCATCTTCTTCGGACGGGGAGGCAGGCTGGCCGTAAGTGAGGACTCGTGTTCGATTCGCAATTAAATGCGGTGCTGCTGCTGTCCCGGCGGTTTTGTGACGGATGGTAGTGGCGTCCTTCTCAACCACTCTACCATCACCGGAGTTCTTTGGAATCGCACCAGTTCTGCGATCGTCGACAACACGCGATTCTGTACCGTACGTCCACGCAACGCCTTTGGACGTAGTCTTCGCCTGGGACAGCGCCTGCTCATTCATCTGTTGGCGTTCTTGATCGTCGGCTTTGTTCGTTTTGCTGCGGGTAAACATCGCGCACTAAGTAACTTCACTGTTACTTTAAACACGGACAAGTCAATCACTCACTGTTTCAGACGTCAGTTATCACAGAGTCAATCGCTCAGTGTACTCACAGTACAGTTAAACAGTCTCACACGGTTATAACATAGCCTCCACGCGCACGCGGAGGTTCACAGTCCCGTCGGGGGTTCTGGATCACCTTATTCGAAGCACTCACACAATAGCCAGTCGAACTGTGATCCTAGTCTAAATCCGGTTCGAAGGACCAACGAACTGTGGACGACGCCCTCCCACAGCACCGTACCCTTGGATAGCTCGAGGAGCGTAAGGTTCCTGCCCACCCGTCTCAGCGGGTCGCGGTGCGTCACAGGTTCTGCGAGCGCGTGAGGAATAGCGGGCAACGCTCCTTGTGCGGCGATTACGCAGTTCACTATTTCGTCTAACGTTCGAAATGAAAACAACTCGGATCACGACACTTATTTATTTGCACCACTAAGCACTAAACTAAGCGTTAAAACTAAGCCTACGCGTACACTGAGCACCACTGCACTGTTCACTTCTCTTCTCTTCCCTTTTCCGGATTTAGGACTCGAATACTAAACTCAACACACACACACACACACTCACTCGCTGCAAACCAGGCCTGTTTTTATGCCACAATCTGGGCCCGCAATTAGTGGGGATGTCTTCACGAGAATAGGCGTGGTTTAGAACGAGACAGACTGAAAATATCCCTTTCACACCCTTCTAGAAAGTTCTTGAAAAATCCCTCTTTCCTGATTGGTGGATTTACTTGGGCGACAAACTTTGCCAACTTCCCTGCTTCTACATTACTCGCTATCCGCGACTCTCGCGGGCTCCGGTTTTAATTTATTTCTCTAAAACTTGCGTTCGAGTTTGAGTTACTAGTTTTCCCTTTTCGACAGACCTTATCGTGGTCCGATTTACGCCGGGGTTCCTCGGCTTAGCTGTCGACAAAGATTTTGCGCGTACGCAAAATAAAAGTTGGTCGCCCATTACAACTAAACCCTACGGTCTGGATATTCATTTTCTTTACAAAAGTTAGATATTACCAAGTCTCAATTTTCAATATACTTTTTAACATTCCAGGTGTGTCCGTTTCGGGCGCAGAGCTGAAAATGCGCCGTTTCCGGCACCCTCGATACGTCTTCTGTCTCTTTCTAACAGAGCTTGTAAATATGACTGGCGCGCTGTAGCGTCAGCTCATTATGTTCTCGGCGCTCGTTCCGGACACTCTTCTCCGATTTATGCTGCTTATCCGATGTACCAAACGATCACTTTACATTATCATACGTTCCTTATAGCTAATTAGCACATTAAGATTAACACTACAGCGTCTCTGTCGCAACTTCTAACGCGTCCATTCTCGCACACAATTTATTCACTTAGCACCATTTGGAAGATTTCCGTGGCTGTCCGTAACAATATGTTTACGGGCTGTTGCCCGTGGGATGAATGTAGTTTGTAGTCAAGTAAAAGATGTGCTCTGTTGAGTGAGTTTATTAACAATAAAAATAGTCACAAATATACCTTATATAAACGATGCAACTTATACGTAGGTATGTAAACAATGTTAATGACTATGCTGTATAGACATAAAGTTGCAATGTACTACTTGCTTGTACAACATATGTTTGAGAAAAGCACTATACAAATCTCGGCGAAAAACGTTGGGCTGCAGGCCGCGTATCCCTATCCTCTGTCTATATCTACTTGGCCTGCAGCCCTTCGTTTCCCGGCCTCTGTAGTAATGTACTCGTACTATTGTACAAACTAATTTACACAGCTTGCTGAAAATTAGCTTCTTGGTTGCGAATACTGGCAAGCTTTCTCACATACAAATAAAAACATCCATCTGTCCATCATATCCTCATTAAAAAAACTATACATTTTTTACTCTTGAAGAGAAAACTTACATTATACCTACTTTAAAGTAAGGTTGTTGTTTTTTTTTAATATATCTCAAACATATAGCTGGCATAGAGTGGTAAAAATGAAAAAAAAAAAAGGTTTACAACGACCTTCTTCTCCCGTTCTCCCTTTCTTTTGTTTTCTTCCTTTCTGTCACCACAATAGTACATTTCGATGCTAGTGCGGAAAGTATGTCATTTCTTCACGAGTACCGAGGGATGCCACGAGCCGCAGGCGAGTGGCAACACTCGGGACGAGTGAAGAATGACATTTCCGCACGTGTATTGAACGACGTTTTTTAATACAGTTGCGAAAAAATAAGAAAAACAACAAGTAATATTTATAAAAACAATATCGAATGTTGCCTTTAGAAACTTAAAACATGCTTGCAGTAAGTAAAAACGCCTCTTCTTTGACAGGCGTTTCGGCAGCTATTCCGTTCCACTCAGACAACTTATTAAGAACGGTTTTTCAATATTCAATATTAAAAAATGTTATAATGATGAAGAGGTAAGTAATAAAATATGAAATGTGTATATTTTTCGTATTCTGATATTAACAGTAGGTTTTTATGTTGATTACGACGTTTAAAGGAAACTAATATTTAACACCCCGCAATAAGGAGTCATGCATTGGAACAAGCATAAATTAAAAAAAAATGGAAAAGTGAAAAGCACTAGTGCGCGAAAACCAACTTTCCGCACGCTAAACAGCTACGTAAAGTAGCACTTTTTGAGCAACTGTATTAAAAATATAATTATTGTGTAGTTGCAACTGAATAAAATAAGAAAATACCTTTATTTTCTTACACGCGTGATCTATCAATGTTTCAAAATATTTTATCCAATCCAGATATTTTATCTTGAAACTACTCATCCATTTTACCTCAATGTCATTCATCCACAACAGGCCGCTTTACAGTTGCCAATTTTCACATTTGTCAACTTATACGTTAGCCACATTTTCATTATAAAGATGTTACGGAAAGTCGATGTTTTCTATATTTTTTTACATCGTAAAATATACGTAAAGCCGAATTTAAGGGAACCCATTAAGTTCGTCCAACTTTTGTCCTAAGGGACCAGAAAATAGCCATCGACTCGCTGGAGAGTGATTGCTCAATATCAGAGTTGTTTTTCCTAGGTAGGTTCGTTCGTTACCGTGTGTGCCTCAGAGCGGAAAGAAGGAGCCCCGCGAGGCGGGGTTCCGTCGATTCGCTGGCAGGTCAGAATTGCACAAAATCACGGTTGTTTTCCTCAGGTAGGTTCATTCGTTACCAAATAACACAATACTAATGATTTGCTATCATCTTACGTAAATCTTCGGAAATCGAACATTGTTATCTTTAGAAATATCTGAATCAGTGGTTCCCAAAGTAGTCTGGGCTACGACCCATCTAATACAAGTTTACAAAATCGGGGCCCACCACCACCACCGCCACCGTATCAGCCGAAGGACGTCCACTGCTGGACATAGGCCCCCTCGGGACCCACCTCTAGGAAATTTAACCGTTACAACATGAATTAAGGGCGTTTCAAATAACAAACAAAGTTTTAATACATTGTTTTCTCAATCCGTACGGCGTCAATCGCCCGCCACCCGGCCGTTGGCTCTGTCGGTTGGTGTGTCGTTCTACGGGCAGGGTCCACTCAATATTCGCTCGCGACCCGCCAGTGGGTCGCGACCCATAGTGTGGGAAACCCTGATCTGGATAGTAACTTTACGGTATTTTAAAACTATGTACTATTTTGCAAGAGAGGACATAATTTAAAAAAAAATACAATGAGTATTGAAAACAGATTTATTATTTCAAATGTCTGTGAATGTAGTTTTATTGCTTAGAAGAAATAAAATAATGTTCACTTTCCTTTTAAGGCGGTACCCCTCCATTAGACTAGGTCGGTTTAAATAATAAATAAATATTGGGGGACAACCTTACACAAATCGACCTAGTCCCAAACTAAGCAAAGCTTGTACTATGGGTACTAGGCGACGATATACATACTTATACAGATAAATACATACTTAAATACATAGTGAACATCCAAGACCCAAGAACAAAATCCGTGCTAAATGCACAAATAATGGCCTGGCCGGGATTCGAACCTGGGACCTCTAGCTTCGGAGGCAGTGTCACTACCAACTAGGCTACACAGGTCGTTTCTAAGAAGTTTTTGTTCCTTGATAGAAATAGGATCGATTGACATCAATTGATATCAAACATCTTTTTGAAAAAATGACCAAGAAATGGTTTTGTTTTGCTGTATGTACAAATATTCAAAAATCTGTAAATGCAGTTTTATTGCTTGAGCTACCTCAACGTTTTAAGGAAGTTTCCCTCCAGGGCCCATGAAAATTTTCCATCCTGTATAGTCTGATGATGATGAAGTTTTTTTTTACGAGTATACATGTTATTATATATTATCGTCGTCTGGTGTTCATAGCACAAATTTTGCTTAGTTTATGGACTAGGTCGATTTGTGTAAAATAATCCTTCAACATTTATTTTATTTTATTAAACTCAAGTCTGTAGTCCCAAAAGATTTGATGTTGATAATTATTAGAATCTGCCAGAGGCTAGAAAGAAGGGATGTAAAAGGTGTTATTATATTTCCCGACTTCCTTCTTTGCAATTAGGTTTACTATTTGTAGCTGGTATCCCACGCTATAGCCTTACACGGAATTTTAAGAGGGTAAATAAAAGAAATGAATTGGCAACACTACCCTCGTTACCACCCAGTTCCACTCCGACGGTGCTCTCATTCTGTTTTTTTCCGTGCGTAGCCTTAACACGTCGGTACCCAGTCCACTCATAGTCAAACAAGATGGCGAATCGGAAGAGAAATAGTAATTCGGAAGATGAGATCCGAGCAAAGATAAGAAAAAGAAGTCGTCGAATTATTTATACATCGTCATCGGATGAAGATGAGCGAGGTTAGTATTATAAATGTTTTTATGCTACCTTCAAATTATATATTTTTTACAGCCTCGCGGTTATTATTACGAAAATTGAACCGCGTGTGTTGTGATATGCGTTTGAAGAAATGTGATGCGTTCTTACCGTATGGGGTCGATACTGTCACGATTAGTTTCTTCAAGGAAAAAATGTTTTTTTATGATGCGAGGCATCCGTATGGGATGTCTTCTTCATACAATATAAATCGCTTCGTCCAACTGGGGCCTAGCAAATTAATAAAGAACATATGCACGTCGTTGCAGAACAATCTTCTACTCATTCGAGTGCCCTGACGTACACCGACGGAGCACCGTCGGCGGGCATGCGCGGCGCGGAGGCAACGCGGGCGGCGAGACCGTGCGACGCGGAGGTGACGCCGGCTCCGGGGACGAGCGGCGAGCCACAGCAGCCCGCATCTACAGCATCGAGCTCCGCAACGACCTCAGCGATAGAGACGGGAGAGGTTGCTTCCGCTTCCGAGATCGGTGATCCCGCACTCGAAAAAGATGTGCTTTTGTTACTGGGTGATGCTCCAGAGCCCGAGACTGAGTTTGGTAAACCAGTACATAAGGATATTGCGGCCAGATGGCAAGAAATCCTTGCCAAGGGCCTCCCAAAAGATATTCTGGATAAATTACTGAAGGAATATTTGATCCCTAAAAATTGCGACCTGCTGGTCTCTCCTATCATCAATCCGGAGGTTAAGGTAGCTTTGTCAGAGTTCATGACAAAAGAGATGCTGCGTTGTCGGCAAAACAAAAGCAAATAGGTATTGCACTAGCTGCTCTGTCTAAAACTGTCGAGCTAATCATCAACAGAGAATCTTGCACACAAAAGATCCTGACGCTTGTCGCATTCTCTGTGACAGTCATTTTTGTGACACTAGAACCCGACGTGGGTTCGTGATTGCAGCTGTTAATGCGGATCTTAAAGATACTGTAACGGATACTAAACGCGACAAGTTATTGTTCGGTAGTAATATTGTCGAACAACTTAAATCGGTAAAAACAATTAAACAATCAGGATCCGTTCTTAAACAATCTAAGAATGAAAAATCGCACAAATTTAATAAAAATAATTTTATTAAACATACAAATAATAACAGCAACCGTTTAAACTGGACAACAACGCCTCGCAGAGCCCCCAACAGACAGGACTACTCGAGGCCTGCGTTCGCTAGATGGTGATGGGATTGCAGTGGTGACAGACGGCGCAGCATAACAATGCTGAAGGTTGGGAGAAGCTTGAACATAACAGGTCTGCCTGCAGGTCTGCAGGTGGGTGGTCAGGTGGGTCTGGTCTGGGGTGCTACCGCGAACTTCGAAAATCGAACTTCGTATCGTACCGTCCCTTTCCGTCATATAGAGTATAAAGGAGGAGAGTGAAAGGGACGGCACGACACGAAGTTCGATTTTCGAAGTTCGCGGTAGCACAGCTGTCTTGCCCACGGAATTCCATTGACAGTTATTGACGTCATCTATAAAAAAATACTGCTCAGCCTGTTGAGCAGTCATGCGTTTTCAACTCTGAATCCGAAAAGGTAATAGATACCACAGGTCTGAGTGCGATTTGTAAAACTGATTTATTTCATTTAAGGGAGAGAGAGATTTTTATTTTGTTTTTTTATTTGATACTGATTTGTATTGTATTATTTGAGTACTTGGAGTTTGTGAATTAGCTTATTCTATTATTAGAGTAAGAGGCCAAATTATAATATCTTATTTTTTGAGGTTACTTATGAAACCACAGACATCACATCAGAGAAAAGCAGACTCGCAGTATTAAGCCAGATGATTTTTCATATACACTACCGTCAAAAAGTTTAAGACCAAACACAATATTTAGTTTCATTGTTATAAACTGTTCTAAAAAACATCAAACTAATTTTGCAATCAATAGAAAACAATGTGAACTTATTATTTTTGTCGTACCTTCAGCAAATACTCTTTTCAATACATTTGTAAGGAAAAAGTATTTGATTGAGAAGGCTCGTAAAATAAAATTTTCAAAATTTGATATTGTAACGATGCGATATTGTTTGATCTAAGAACTTCAAAACTGAAAACCAAATGACTACTCAATTCTTCACATGTCATCCTCGTTTATATAAAAGGACATAGGTGCTGGTATAATTCACATTTTACAAAAAATCTAGAGTGACTCGGTTTCCTAGGGCACCAAGTAAAAAACTTCATAATAATGGGTCGTAAGCCTCGAACATCTGTGGCACAACGTAGTGCTATCATTACACTTAAACAGGAAGGCAAGACAGAGCGATATATAGCCAGTAAATTTAATATTTCTTAGAGAGCTGTCCATAACACTATCTCCAGGAAGAGGAAAACTGGGATTTTATTGGATCGAGCCAATGATATTTTAAGTATAGATAGGTTATGCTCGAACATTACAAGCGCAAAAAGTGCTTCCAACATCGCGGCATCACACATTCGCATCATTTTTGAATAAATGTACAGACAGCAAAACTAATCTTGTCAAAAAATGTTTCATGCCTGTTGATGTCAATCGATTATATTTCTATCAAGCAACAAAAACTTCTTACAGACCGACCTCGTGTAGGATACAAGAAAGGACACTTCTTCACTTTTCGTCACTGGTACTCAGAGATATACTTTAAAAATTAACATTTAATAGTTACAGCATTATTTTCTTCTAAATAAACCCGAAGAAATAAATAGGGCAGAAATTTGAAGTTGACTATGTAACCCATATAATCTAGAATTGAATGTGATTTAGTATGACACATCTGTTACATTAATCTATGTTCGCAGTCTGTTTGTCTTTATCACTCTCATTGCAAACGACACTAGGTAGTCTCTTTCTCTGAGACAGCGTCTTCATGGCGTCATATTTGGTAAATTGAAGGATAAAATGAAAAAATATCATAATTTCAGCTTAATTACTTGTGGTATGTGATGCCTGTTGCCTTAGTACGTTTGGATGTATAATTAGTGCACTTCGCAACACGCATGACGGCATTTTTAAGGTCACTTACGTCGTTGGCGGGAACTCGTGTCAACATTCGCCTCTCTCGCTTGCCCGGGAGCGACTGAAGCGAATAGGCGATGTTTAGCGTTTTTATAGCGGCACACTTTAGGTACGCGGGTAACGTATCTATACTTAAAATATCATTGGATCGAGCACGTTCAGGGAGACCCAAAGTAACCAGCAAGGTCGAGGATCGAAGAATAGTGACGACGAGCAAGAGAAATCGACGCTTAACAGCTACAGAAATCTGTGCGGAAATAAACAGCAGCCGTGAAAAGCCCGTGTGCGTCCCTACTATAAAACATCGACTACTTCAACACGGTCTCAGGGGCTGTGTAGCTATTAAAAAACCATTATTACGCAAACAAAACAAGACAAAAAGATTGCAATGGGCTATTTCCCACAAGGATTGGACTTTTGCAGACTGGTCGAAAGTACTATGGACAGATGATTCAAAGTCGAACGTTTGTTCGCCGCACACTGCAAGAAAAAATGCTGGAGCAATGTGTTGTACCAACTGTGAAGTATGGTGGAGGGTCTGTCATGGTGTGGGGCTCATTCAGTGCAAATGGTGTTGGAGACATCGTAAAAATCGATGGTATTCTTAGAAAGGAGCAGTACAAGAAGACACGCAGTGCCGTCAGGAACAAGGTTGAGCACCTCTGTGAAGTTGGCCCCCCACTTTGGCCGTTATTTTTCGAAAAATTTTTTTTTGATAGTCTTTCGTTTGTAGTTGATTGTAGTGAAAAACATTTCGTTTGTAGTTGCGTGAAAAAAAAATTAGGGGACCCGGAAAAAACCCCAGCCCCCCACTTTCAAAAAACTTTACTTTACCCATCGATTCTCGATAAGAATCGTTTGTAGTTGATTGTAGTGAAAAGCATTTCGTTTGTAGTTGCGTGAAAAAAAAATTAGGGAGACATGAAAAAAACCCCAGCCCCCCACTTTTAAAAAACCTTACTTTAACCATCGATTCTCGATAAGAATCGTTTGTAGTTGATTGTAGTGAAAAGCATTTCGTTTGTAGTTGCGTGAAGAAAAAAATAGAAAGAGATGAAAAAAAACTCAGCCCCCCACTTTCAAAAAACATAACTTTATCAATTGAATCTGGTTTAGAATCGTTTGTAGTAGATTGTAGTGAAAAGCATTTCGTTTGTAGTTGCGAGGAAAAAAAATACGGGGGCATAAAAAAAACCTCGGGCCCCCCACATTAAAAACACTCGAGTTTATCGATTGAATCTCGTTCATAATCGTTTGTAGTTGATTGTAGTAAAAAACATTTCGTTTGTAGTAGCGTAAAAAAAAATTAGGAGACCCGGAAAAACCTTAGCCCTCAAATAAAAAAAACAATACTTTAACAAATAATACTCGTTCCGAATCGTTTGTAGTTGATTGTAGTGAAAAGCATTTCGTTTGTAGTTGCGTAGAAAAATAATTAGGGGACCCGGAAAAAAACTCCAGCCCCCCACTTTAAAAAAAAATACTTTAATGGTTTATTTACGTTCAGAATCGTTTGTAGTTGAATGTAGTGAAAATCATTTTGTTTGTAGTTGCGTAAAAAAATACTTGGAGGAACATTAAAAAACCAGAAACTAAAAGTAAAAATAATCTCTAGGTACTTGAAAATATTTTATTTTTTACTTTTTAGAGTTGAATATTGTTTATAGTGGTTTGTAGTTGATTGTAGTACTCTTATTTTCGTTTGTAGTAGCCTAAAATTGGAGATTAATAAATAAGAAGAAAAAAGTTACATAATCCGGGTACGAGGACATCAAAGTATTTCCAACTTGTGGAAATATTTACTTTTCCAGTCGAATATTGCTCAATGTCATTTGTAGTTGATTGTAGTTCTCTTATTTTTGTTTGTAGTAGCTTAAAATTGGAGATTAATAAATAAGAAGAAAAAAGTTACATAATCCGGGTACGAGGACATCAAAGTATTTCCAACTTGTGAAAATATTTACTTTTCCAGTCGAATATTGCTCAATGTCATTTGTAGTTGATTGTAGTTCTCTTATTTTCGTTTGTAGTAGCCCAGTTATAGCACTAACAGTTATTAAAGGAAAAAAGTTATGTTAATCCAGTCAAGAGAAAATTGAAGTACTTCCAACTTCTGAAAATCTTTACTTTTACAGTCGAATTTTGTTCAGTGTCGTTTGTAGTTGTTTGTAGTTCTCTAATTTTCGTTTGTAGTAGCCTAAAATTGGCGATAAACAAAAAAGAAGAAAAAAGTTACGTAATCCGGCTATACGGACATCACACTATTTCCTACTTGTGGAACTCTTTACTTTTACAGTCGAATATTGTTCAGTGTCATTTGTAGTTGATTGTAGTTCTCTTATTTTCGTTTGTAATAGCCTAAAATTGGCGATAAACAAAAAAGAAGAAAAAAGTTACGTAATCCGGCTATGAGGACATCAAACTATTTCCTACTTGTGGAACTCTTTACTTTTACAAACGAATATTGTGCAGTGCCGTTTGTAGTTGATTGTAGTTCTCTTATTTTCGTTTGTAGTAGCCTAATTATAGCACTGGCAGTAATTAAAGGAAAAAAGTCACGAGAAAATTGAAGTATTTCCAACTTGTGGAAATCTTTACTTTTACAGTCGAATATTGTTCAGTGTCGTTTGTAGTTGATTGTAGTTCTCTTATTTTCGTTTGTAGTAGCCTAAAATAGGCGATAAACAAAAAGGAAGAAAAAAGTCACGTAATCCGGCTATGAGGACATCAAACTATTTCCTACTTGTGGAACTCTTTACTTTTACAAACGAATATTGTGCAGTGTCGTTTGTAGTTGATTGTAGTTCTCTTATTTTCGTTTGTAGTAGCCTAATTATAGCACTGGCAGTAATTAAAGGAAAAAAGTCACGAGAAAATTGAAGTATTTCCAACTTGTGGAAATCTTTACTTTTACAGTCGAATATTGTTCACTGTCGTTTGTAGTTGATTGTAGTTCTCTTATTTTCGTTTGTAGTAGCCTAAAATTGGCGATAAACAAAAAAGAAGAAAAAAGTTACGTAATCCGGCTATTAGGACATCAAACTATCTCCTACTTGTGGAACTCTTTACTTTTACAAACGAATATTGTGCAGTGCCGTTTGTAGTTGATTGTAGTTCTCTTATTTTCGTTTGTAGTAGCCTAATTATAGCACTAGCAGTAATTAAAGGAAAAAAGTCACGAGAAAATTGAAGTATTTCCAACTAGTGGAAATCTTTACTTTTACAGTCGAATATTGTTCAGTGTCGTTTGTAGTTGATTGTAGTTCTCTTATTTTCGTTTGTAGTAGCCTAAAATAGGAGATAAACAAAAAATAAGAAAAAAGTTGCGTAATCCGGCTATGAGGACATCAAAGTATTTCCAACTTGCAGAAATCTTTACTTTTACAGTCGAATATTGTTCAGTGTAGTTTGTAGTTGATTGTAGTTCTCTTATTTTCGTTTGTAGTAGCCTAAAATAGGCAATAAACAAAAAGGAAGAAAAAATTCACGTAATCCGGCTATGAGGACATCAAAGTTTTTCCAACTTGTAGAAATATTTACTTTTACAGTCACATTTTATTCAGTGTCGTTTGTAGTTGATTGTAGTTCTCTTTTTTTCGTTTGTAGTAGCCTAATTATAGCACTAGCAGTAATTAAAGAAAAAAGTTATGTTATTCAGTCACGAGGAAATCGAAGTATTTCCAACTTGTGGAAATCTTTACTTTTACAGTCAAATATTGTTGAGTGTCGTTTGTAGTTGATTGTAGTTCTCTTATTTTCGATTGTAGTAGCCTAAAATAGGAGATAAACAAAAAAGAAGAAAAAAGTTACGTAATCCGGCTATGAGGACATCAAAGTATTTCCAACTTGCAGAAATCTTTACTTTTACAGTCGAATATTGTTCAGTGTAGTTTGTAGTTGATTGTAGTTCTCTTATTTTCGTTTGTAGTAGCCTAAAATAGGCAATAAACAAAAAGAAAGAAAAAATTCACGTAATCCGGCTATGAGGACATCAAAGTTTTTCCAACTTGTAGAAATATTTACTTTTACAGTCGCATTTTATTCAGTGTCGTTTGTAGTTGATTGTAGTTCTCTTATTTTCGTTTGTAGTAGCCTAATTCTAGCACTAGCAGTAATTAAAGGAAAAAAGTTATGTTATTCAGTCACGAGAAAATCGAAGTATTTCGAACTTGTGGAAATCTTTACTTTTACAGTCGAATATTGTTCAGTGTCGTTTGTAGTTGATTGTAGTTCTCTTATTTTTGTTTGTAGTAGCCTAAAATAGGAGCTAAACAAAAAAGAAGAAAAAAGTTACGTAATCCGGCTATGAGGACATCAAAGTATTCCCAACTTGCAGAAATCTTTACTTTTACAGTCGAATATTGTTCAGTGTAGTTTGTAGTTGATTGTAGTTCTCTTATTTTCGTTTGTAGTAGCCTAAAATAGGCGATAAACAAAAAGGAAGAAAAAATTCACGTAATCCGGCTATGAGGACATCAAAGTCTTTCCAACTTGTAGAAATATTTACTTTTACAGTCGCATTTTATTCAGTGTCGTTTGTAGTTGATTGTAGTAGCCTAAAATTGGCGATAAACAAAAAAGAAGAAAAAAGTTACGTAATCCGGCTATACGGACATCACACTATTTCCTACTTGTGGAACTCTTTACTTTTACAGTCGAATATTGTTCAGTGTCATTTGTAGTTGATTGTAGTTCTCTTATTTTCGTTTGTAATAGCCTAAAATTGGCGATAAACAAAAAAGAAGAAAAAAGTTACGTAATCCGGCTATGAGGACATCAAACTATTTCCTACTTGTGGAACTCTTTACTTTTACAAACGAATATTGTGCAGTGCCGTTTGTAGTTGATTGTAGTTCTCTTATTTTCGTTTGTAGTAGCCTAATTATAGCACTGGCAGTAATTAAAGGAAAAAAGTCACGAGAAAATTGAAGTATTTCCAACTTGTGGAAATCTTTACTTTTACAGTCGAATATTGTTCAGTGTCGTTTGTAGTTGATTGTAGTTCTCTTATTTTCGTTTGTAGTAGCCTAAAATAGGCGATAAACAAAAAGGAAGAAAAAAGTCACGTAATCCGGCTATGAGGACATCAAACTATTTCCTACTTGTGGAACTCTTTACTTTTACAAACGAATATTGTGCAGTGTCGTTTGTAGTTGATTGTAGTTCTCTTATTTTCGTTTGTAGTAGCCTAATTATAGCACTGGCAGTAATTAAAGGAAAAAAGTCACGAGAAAATTGAAGTATTTCCAACTTGTGGAAATCTTTACTTTTACAGTCGAATATTGTTCACTGTCGTTTGTAGTTGATTGTAGTTCTCTTATTTTCGTTTGTAGTAGCCTAAAATTGGCGATAAACAAAAAAGAAGAAAAAAGTTACGTAATCCGGCTATTAGGACATCAAACTATCTCCTACTTGTGGAACTCTTTACTTTTACAAACGAATATTGTGCAGTGCCGTTTGTAGTTGATTGTAGTTCTCTTATTTTCGTTTGTAGTAGCCTAATTATAGCACTAGCAGTAATTAAAGGAAAAAAGTCACGAGAAAATTGAAGTATTTCCAACTAGTGGAAATCTTTACTTTTACAGTCGAATATTGTTCAGTGTCGTTTGTAGTTGATTGTAGTTCTCTTATTTTCGTTTGTAGTAGCCTAAAATAGGAGATAAACAAAAAATAAGAAAAAAGTTGCGTAATCCGGCTATGAGGACATCAAAGTATTTCCAACTTGTAGAAATCTTTACTTTTACAGTCGAATATTGTTCAGTGTAGTTTGTAGTTGATTGTAGTTCTCTTATTTTCGTTTGTAGTAGCCTAAAATAGGCAATAAACAAAAAGGAAGAAAAAATTCACGTAATCCGGCTATGAGGACATCAAAGTTTTTCCAACTTGTAGAAATATTTACTTTTACAGTCACATTTTATTCAGTGTCGTTTGTAGTTGATTGTAGTTCTCTTTTTTTCGTTTGTAGTAGCCTAATTATAGCACTAGCAGTAATTAAAGAAAAAAGTTATGTTATTCAGTCACGAGGAAATCGAAGTATTTCCAACTTGTGGAAATCTTTACTTTTACAGTCAAATATTGTTCAGTGTCGTTTGTAGTTGATTGTAGTTCTCTTATTTTCGATTGTAGTAGCCTAAAATAGGAGATAAACAAAAAAGAAGAAAAAAGTTACGTAATCCGGCTATGAGGACATCAAAGTATTTCCAACTTGCAGAAATCTTTACTTTTACAGTCGAATATTGTTCAGTGTAGTTTGTAGTTGATTGTAGTTCTCTTATTTTCGTTTGTAGTAGCCTAAAATAGGCAATAAACAAAAAGAAAGAAAAAATTCACGTAATCCGGCTATGAGGACATCAAAGTTTTTCCAACTTGTAGAAATATTTACTTTTACAGTCGCATTTTATTCAGTGTCGTTTGTAGTTGATTGTAGTTCTCTTATTTTCGTTTGTAGTAGCCTAATTCTAGCACTAGCAGTAATTAAAGGAAAAAAGTTATGTTATTCAGTCACGAGAAAATCGAAGTATTTCGAACTTGTGGAAATCTTTACTTTTACAGTCGAATATTGTTCAGTGTCGTTTGTAGTTGATTGTAGTTCTCTTATTTTTGTTTGTAGTAGCCTAAAATAGGAGCTAAACAAAAAAGAAGAAAAAAGTTACGTAATCCGGCTATGAGGACATCAAAGTATTCCCAACTTGCAGAAATCTTTACTTTTACAGTCGAATATTGTTCAGTGTAGTTTGTAGTTGATTGTAGTTCTCTTATTTTCGTTTGTAGTAGCCTAAAATAGGCGATAAACAAAAAGGAAGAAAAAATTCACGTAATCCGGCTATGAGGACATCAAAGTCTTTCCAACTTGTAGAAATATTTACTTTTACAGTCGCATTTTATTCAGTGTCGTTTGTAGTTGATTGTAGTTCTCTTATTTTCGTTTGTAGTAGCCTAATTATAGCACTAGCAGTAATTAACGGAAAAAAGTTATGTTATTCAGTCACGAGAAAATCGAAGTATTTCGAACTTGTGGAAATCTTTACTTTTATAGTCGAATATTGTTCAGTGTCGTTTGTAGTTGATTGTAGTTCTCTTATTTTCGTTTGTAGTAGCCTAAAATAGGAGATAAACAAAAAAGAAGAAAAAAGTTACGTAATCCGGCTATGAGGACATCACAGTATTTCCAACTTGCAGAAATCTTTACTTTTACAGTCGAATATTGTTCAGTGGAGTTTGTAGTTGATTGTAGTTCTCTTATTTTCGTTTGTAGTAGCCTAAAATAGGCGATAAACAAAAACGAAGAAAAAATTCACGTAATCCGGCTATGAGGACATCAAAGTTTTTCCAACTTGTAGAAATATTTACTTTTACAGTCGCATTTTATTCAGTGTCGTTTGTAGTTGATTGTAGTTCTCTTATTTTCGTTTGTAGTAGCCTAATTATAGCACTGGCAGTAATTAAAGGAAAAAAGTCACGAGAAAATTGAAGTATTTCCAACTTGTGGAACATTTACAGTCGAATATTGTTCAGTGTCGTTTGTAGTTGATTGTAGTTCTCTTATTTTCGTTTGTAGTAGCCTAAAATAGAAGATAAACAAAAAAGATGAAAAAAGTTACGTAATCCGGCTATGAGGACATCAAAGTATTTCCAACTTGTAGAAATCTTTACTTTTACAGTCGAATTTTGTTCAGTGTCGTTTGTAGTTGATTGTAGTTCTCTTATTTTCGTTGTAGTAGCCTAAAATAGGCGATAAACAAAAAGGAAGAAAAAATTCACGTAATCCGGCTATGAGGACATCAAAGTATTTCCAACTTGTAGAAATCTTTCTTTTTACAGCCGAATATTGTTCAGTGTCGTTTGTAGTTGATTGTAGTTTTCTTATTTTCGTTTGTAGTAGCCTAATTATAGCACTGGCAGTAATTAAAGGAAAAAAGTCACGAGAAATTGAAGTATTTTCAACTTGTGGAAATCTTTACTTTTACAGTCGAATATTGTTCAGTGTCGTTTGTAGTTGATTGTAGTTCTCTTATTTTCGTTTGTAGTAGCCTAAAATAGGCGATAAACAAAAAAGAAGAAAAAAGTTACGTAATCCGGCTATGAGGACATCAAAGTATTTCCAACTTGTAGAATTCTTTACTTTTACAGTCGAATTTTGTTCAGTGTCGTTTGAAGTTGATTGTAGTTCTCTTATTTTCGTTTGTAGTAGCCTAAAATAGGCAATAAACAAAAAGGAAGAAAAAATTCACGTAATCCGGCTATGAGGACATCAAAGTATTTCCAACTTGTAGAAATCTTTCTTTTTACAGCCGAATATTGTTCAGTGTCGTTTGTAGTTGATTGTAGTTCTCTTTTTTTCGTTTGTAGTAGCCTAATTATAGCACTAGCAGTAATTAAAGGAAAAAAGTCACGAGAAATTTGAAGTATTTCCAACTTGTGGAAATCTTTACTTTTACAGTCGAATATTGTTCAGTGTCGTTTGTAGTTGATTGTAGTTCTCTTATTTTCGTTTGTAGTAGCCTAAAATAGGCGATAAACAAAAAAGAAGAAAAAAGTTACGTAATCCGGCTATGAGGACATCAAAGTATTTCCAACTTGTAGAAATTTTTACTTTTACAGTCGAATATTGTTCAGTATCGTTTGTAGTTGATTGTAGTTCTCTTATTTTCGTTTGTAGTAGCCTAAAATAGGCGATAAACAAAAAAGAAGAAAAAAGTCACGTAATCCAGCTATGAGGACATCAAAGTATTTCCAAGTTGTAGAAATCTTTACTTTTACAGTCGAATTTTGTTCAGTGTCGTTTGTAGTTGATTGTAGTTCTCTTATTTTCGTTTGTAGTAGCCTAAAATAGGCGATAAACAAAAAGGAAGAAAAAATTTACGTAATCCGGCTATGAGGACATCAAAGTATTTCCAACTTGTAGAAATCTTTCTTTTTACAGCCGAATATTGTTCAGTGTCGTTTGTAGTTGATTGTAGTTCTCTCTTTTTCGTTTTTAGTAGCCTAATTATAGCACTAGCAGTAATTAAAGGAAAAAAGTCACGAGAAAATTGAAGTATTTCCAACTTGTGGAAATCTTTACTTTTACAGTCGAATATTGTTCAGTGTCGTTTGTAGGTGATTGTAGTTCTCTTATTTTCGTTTGCAGTAGCCTAAAATAGGCGATAAACAAAAAAGAAGAAAAAAGTTACGTAATCCGGCTATGAGGACATCAAAGTATTTCCAACTTGTAGAAATTTTTACTTGTACAGTCAAATATTGTTCAGTGTCGTTTGTAGTTGATTGTAGTTCTCTTATTTTCGTTTGTAGTAGCCTAAAATAGGCGATAAACAAAAAAGAAGAAAAAAGTCACGTAATCCAGCTATGAGGACATCAAAGTATTTCCAAGTTGTAGAAATCTTTACTTTTACAGTCGAATTTTGTTCAGTGTCGTTTGTAGTTGATTGTAGTTCTCTTATTTTCGTTTGTAGTAGCCTAAAATAGGCGATAAATAGAAAGGAAGAAAAAACTTTCGAAACTGCGAATTCCTTTATATTATTTTAGTAAACGAGCAGGTTTATACAATTTAAAACATAGGCTGATACAAACTAATGAATAATTGAAAGCATTTATATTTTATTTACCTATCTATCCCAGTCAAAAATGGATTAAAATAACAAAGATAGTTCGACGCTGCGAAAAAAACCAACAAAGCATAATCGGAGTCCAAAACCACTAGCCGAAAAGTTTTTTCCAATAAGAGATGCCTAAACAAAAAAAAAACAGTTCACAGAGGTAACCAGAAAACAAAATAACACAGCCACGACGTTGTGTTTGAAATTAAATAAACAACCAAACCAAAACCCAGTAGAAAAGCGAATCGAATTCCAAATTACAAGCCAAATTATTTGTTTTCCCACAAAAATGACCCGTCCAAAAGAAGTGCACAGCGCGGAGGTAAATCGAAAACTGAAAGTAGCATGCGCACTGTTTCATTAAGTAAACTCCACAGACTAGTAAGGGTTCAGACCACGGCTGTTTATCTACGTAGAACGAAACGTGTATGATAGCGTCCATATTGTGTCAAAAGATTTTGACGACATACTGAGCTTTGATTGGCTACTGCCTACGTCAAACGCCAAAATAAAGTGACAAATAAAAATAAAATGGCGTCTCCTCGGAATTTCGTCTAGTCGTCTCTGAATATTTTTTTAATTTTTTCTAATGTTGTTATTTAAATTGGAGTATTAATAGTTTACTAAGCAGTAAACAAACGAAACAGTGTGTAGCTAATCGAAAATTCATCTGGAAGCGCGTATTAACCATTGTTTGGACAACAAATGGAAGATAGTGAAGTGCATCGTATGTGGCAAGGCATGCACGTTCTCATTTTGCAAAATGTACGAGTATTGTGGTTGTAAAACGTAGAACTCTGTGAAAGGAAGAAGATATATCGTTTTCCCGGATAAGAGATGAGATACATTAAAAAATAAATCTGCTCATTAGTAAAATGTTTGTTTAATTTCATTTAACTAAGATATGGCTCAACATAGTTCACGGTATTTCAATTGAACACCAGGGCTGTGTTCCGAATCACGCTCACAGCGCTTTGAGCGCGCTCACGGTCGGACCGATTCACGCTCACAGCGCTTACACGAGATTTCGTGACGTCATTGATGACGTCATGGTCGGCGATCACGGTGCTCACACTCCTAGCCGTAAGCACCTTGAGCGCAAACGTCAAGTTGACGTTTGACACGTTATGACATCTCATTATAGGCGCGAAAAAAACAAAACTTCACAGGTTATATTAGTTTATTTATTACTATAATATAATAATCACTAATTTCACTATCTCCTATGCTCTTCAATTTGGTCCTGGAACATGTCGTTCGGAAACTGCTTTCACAGGATTAGGGAATTGAACTAAACGGAAAACATAGGCTGATAGTGTTGACCCTATCAGCCTATGATTTCTACGCGTCTACGCAGACTTTGGTTTGCTATGCAAAAACCGAGAAAGGGTGGAAATGTCAGCGAGAATGTTGGATCAAGAAGCAGCGAAAGTGGGGCTCAGGATTAATCACGGAAGACGGAATATCTCCACATGCGTTTCAGAAACAGTCGTGCCAAACTAGAAGTCCTACTTGTAGGAGAAAGAAACCTCTTACAAGGGAGTGTCCAAATTAATATCTCGGATGCATTGTCACTGATACGCATGCTAGAGAGAAAAAAATTAACACCCGTATCCAGAGTGCCTACCGCGAACGGCTTTCGAAGTTTTCTCTCTCTGTCGCACTTACGTACGAACGTGCAAGTATGACAGAGAAGGAAAATTTCGTTTGCACTTCGCGGTAAGGGCCCAGAACACCTTACGCTGCTGTGTTGCTCTGCACACAGTGTTGGCGTCCAAGCTCCTCAGTAAACGATCTAAACTTCGGATATATAAGACCGCAATCCGCCCCATCTTAATGTATATGGGTGTGAGGCCTGGACGCTATTTAACAGTTAGCCTGTTAGAAGCAGAACGTAAGGTGTTCCAAAAAATCCTGGGACCAGTGAAAAGAGACGATGGGACTTGGGAGTTAGATGATACGTAAAAATGCCGAAATAGAAGAGCTGGTGGCCGAACCAAATGTTATGGGTTTGGTCACCTCGAGAAGATCGCCAAGTGAGAGCATACTTGAGCCGACCAACCGGACGGCGTCCTGTGGATCGCCCCAAGTATCGCTGCAAGGATTTGGTGGACGAGGACCTGTGTGAGCTTGGAGCCGGTGCAAGCTGGCGAAAAATAGCGCAGTACAGAAAAGTGGCGTGCTCTTGTCTACTACACAACAACTAATACTAATTTTTGGTCGTCGTGTCAGCCTAGTTTACTAACTAGTAAAGTAGTGGTAGTAGTAGTAGTAGTAGTTTTATATTAGTTAGTTGCAGATTGCCATTAATTTCAATTTTCTGCAAATCAAAAACCCAGCCCAGGATTTCCGACTACGATTAATTGACGAACTCAAAATTCAAATTCAGTCGACGTTGACATGAACATGACAGTAAACACGCTCATGACTGGTCCGAAACAAAACACCACTTACGCGGCCTTGAGCGCGCTAACTGATTCGGACCGGCCGTTAGCACTGTATAAGTAAGCGTTGTGAGCGTTATAAGCGTGATTCGGAACACAGCCCAGGGGTGTTCAATTGGAAATTCCGTGAGCTTCTACACAAAGTTAAATTTAAATGAGCTATATATATATTTATTGTTGGATGTTCACAGTAAGTTCCATTGCCACAGTGCCATTAAATAATAAAAAAAAGAAACGTCAAAAATCTACCAGCGGGTACAGATTAAATATAGTTGCTTACGGTCTATTTATTATTATTATTATATTTTCTTCGTGATGTTTTCTTCGTGTAATCGTAAATCTAAATTTGAACGTAAATTTAAAATGGATTTGGCTAGCCGCGTCTGCAGCGTTTTGTTTTTGTAGTTTTCAAGCGGTATCAGCCTAGCTAGCACGATAACTTATACCGTCACGTTATATGGGCGAAATGCATTAAAACGTCACATAATACGTAACGGTATAATCGTGCTAGCTAGGCTCGGACGTTAGAGGCGCTACCGCGAACCGAAAACGAAGTATCTGCCTCTCTCTCGCACATGTATATTCGAACGACAGAGAGGTAGATAGTTCATTTTTGGTTCGTGGTAAGACGTCAGGCGTCAACTGTAAAACGAATAGGGTATTTTAATATAAGAGAAATAAAATTCAAAATGTAATAAAAACCAGCCAAGTGCTTCGGAGTCGCACACTGAGGGTTCCGTACAACTAAAAAACAAATGTGATTTATCAATATATTGATATTTTTGGTAAAATATACTTCATAATAAACATTATATATACATTAGGTGATAACCTAATTTCAAGTTCATAGGTCGATGGGAAGTTAAAAAATTATATGTGTGACAGACAACACACGGAATGTTCTTTGACTTTCTTCGACCGTCCGCCGGACCCCCCCCCCCCCCCCCCCTTAGGGCTCGATGGTACCATGTTTATTCCTAGAGCCGGAAAGGAATCCCACGACCGCAATTGAGGCGATTGATCAGTGCGAATTTTTCCCCCTAATATACACGTACGGAAATGTAATTTTCACTCGTCCCGATTCGTGGCACTCGCCCTATACCATATAATGTACTCATTGCCCTATACCCAGTGGAATCGTCATTAAAATCGCAAAGCACGATATACTTCTGGTTTATAGTATGTAGTATGGATCAGTGAGGGTAGTGTTAACAGTCTAGATTGGCTGCATCGAATAATTTGAGCCCGCGGCCACGCGAGGAACTGCGAAATTTCGCAGCTTGTTCTAAAAGTCATAAACCGTGCGTTTTTCGACAGCAAAATCTGACCATCTTGGAAGGGCCATAGCTTTGTCCCTAAGCTGCACAGTTGGGCCGAATTGATGTAAATTTAATGAACTTAAAAAAAGTACTACCTACATTTTGCGATCGACAAACTTGTGAAAAAGTTTCGCAGTTTTTCGCGTGGTGCACAACAAGCTCAAGTTTTACGATGTTGCAAGATTGGATGGTCACTTTCCTTATTGATCCATATATCATATTAAATAAAAGCGGCCAAGTGCGGTTTGGGCGGCGCACTGTGGGGGGTTCTGTACCTGCTGCTACTGGTACTGGTTTAGAACCACTATCATATACTGTGAGTTAGCAGGGGTCGTATTTTTATAGGAAACTCACGGCACTTTAAGGGCGAGGCAGTTTTTCAGCGATACCTAACTTAGAAACTATTGGACCTGTCTTTTTCAAATCATTTTTCGGTGAAAGTATTTAATAAGAAAAAAAATCATGGACAAGCTAATCCTCCTCTCCTCTCCGATCATATTCACTTAATCTATAAAACTGCTGAGAAACCTCATATTTATTTTTGAAGACCAATCGCCATTGATGTGCCACATGTTAACCTAGAATTTTTATTTTATTTTAAGTTACTTACTTGTATGGAGTGCCCCCTTTTTATTTTTTAGTTTACTGCGTAGCGGCTTACAATCTTGTCTCTTTAATCCAAATTTTATTTCTTTGTTTTGTTGTGTGTAGTTTTGGATTAAAATGCCTATGAGATACGGACAGACAGACGGACTTGACGAAACTAGAACTACATCGTGCTTTTTGCTCGTGGCAAGATCTCTCAGGACTTATGAAGAACATATTTTCCGCACTTCTATCAAAATGTATGTAGGTACCTCATTGTCTTTCAATTTAAGTTTTTTGGGTTCCGTACTTCAAAAAGAAAAAAAATCGGAACCCTTATTACGCTTGTTTTTCACAGGCGTGATATAAAAAAAAGTACAGGATAGTGGTTTCACATGTGGAGTGGCAGTGGTGGGAATGGAGCCCTTCATTGTGCGTGGTCCGACACGCACTTGGCCGGCTTTTTGCTAAAGCAAAATTTCGCGCTCGCTACGCTCGCGCCTTCATTTATTATGTAATGTCCTGATGGCGCGTCCGCCCGTCCCCCCCCCTTAGAAGTTCTATATCTACGTGCCTGCTCGGACTAAAGTGCTACCAACCGAAAACTAAATATATACGCCTCTCTGTCGCACTTGCATATTCGAGCGCGGAGAGGGAAATACTTCGTTTTCAGATCGCGGTAGGCCCTCTGGTCTGACGGCTCCTATTCCTGGATGGTGCGCGTATCGGAATGTGAAATACCTTTGGCAAAACGGAACAAGTTGTTAAATAGCTTCCATTAATTGGAGAAAGTATTACCAACTGTTATTATTATCACGCGAAACACTGAATATTGAAGCAACATCCATAGGGGCCTGTTACATGGTTGTTATTATCACGCGATCACGGATCTATACCTAAACCGGATTGAGTACAAACTTTTATGAGCCAGTCAAACTTGAACCTTATTCTAGCGTAATACAGTTAATATCCTGTTATGACAGACAGACTAGAGAAAGCGGTCCGAGCGAGAGCAACCAACCGGAGGGCGGTGTCCCACTCGCACAACTTGCCAGTGTAAAAAAAAAATGTTGTGGTATTTTAGAATACTGAAAACAATTACTTGCTTGTACTAACTAGTACTGCATATTTATCAGGCATAATTTACATTTGACCTCATTCGTAATTGTATAAAATATCAACATTATTAACTGACTAAAACCTAGTATTGCAATAAATATAGTAATATTGTTCAAATATTAATTGGTATCCCCAACCTTAATGGTGTCAAATTTGAAATTATGAAAATAAGCGGCTGATGAAATTAGTTGAAAAAGTGAAAACATGTTGTGTAAAGGGTTGTAAAAGTGAAAGTTTTATTAATTGTGGAATATCATTTCACAGGTAAGGAACAATTTGTTATATTTTACGATAAAACGACAAGACAAATGTCAAACTGATTAGGGTGACTATGACTTGGGCTGGTTTTGCAGAAATATTCGTTATTAAGTGTTTAGTGAGAAAACCTTTTCTAAAGGTCAGTTGAAATTCAATCTTTTAACAATTTTGTTATCATTATGAGCTTTTGTTTAACTTGGACTGTATGTGATTAAACTGTGCAAGTACTTAAGTTGTCGTTCCAATTTTTTAACCATTTTACAGCTACTTTCCGGTATGAGTTGAAATTTTGCATACTTATGTACAGTATGCTAATTTTCACGCATACTGTACATAAGTATGCTACATTTCAGCTCAATTGGATACCGGCAAGTTCGGTAACAGTTATATTGTATTGTTACCTACCGAACTCGTGTATCATGGCACCACCGTGCTGATCTGTTGATGGTGAATTAAAACTCGTCCTCGTCTTTTTTTAATTTACGCATGGCCCATCACGGGAGAACACATTTGTTAAGAGATTTGGAAAATAAAGTAGGGCTTAGGCAAAAATTACACAAGACTATATTGTTTAACAATGTATGGATAATTGGATACACAAACTTGTGATTAGCCAAAATAAATATTTCTTTGAAAAATATTCTTATTTTATTTACTACCTAATTTAGTTGAGATTTTCATTGTACATAGAACCTAATTAGAAATAATCCTCATATCCACAGATGTACTTGGTCACCCTAATTAAAACGAGATGCAATCCTCGAGTTTGGCTTCTCTGTCGGTCACACTTTTTCGTCACAGTACTCAATCCGGTTTAGGTATAGATCCGTGCACGCGATATACTCATATCACGATCCGTATCACGTGCAATGAATATTGAAGAAAAGTCCATACGATTTTGAAATCCACGGCAATATTGACACACCAGTATTGTGATAATATTAAGCGTTTAACAGACCCCATACAATTTTAAAAATCGCGATAATATTGACACATAATATTGAGTGTAAAGGGCACTTAAGAGAATTTGGCGGAGAATAGAGAGCTGCTACCGCGAAACGAAAACGAACGAACATCGTGTATTTCCCTCTGTGTCGCTCACGGATCTATACCTAAACCGGATTGAGTTCAAACGTTTATGAGCCAATCAAAATTGAACCATATTCCCGCGTAATACAGTTAATATTCTGTTATGACAGACAGACTAGAGAAAGCGGTCCGAGCGAGAGCAACCAACCGGAGGACGGTGTCCCACTCGCACAAGTTGCCAATGTAAAAAATATATATGTTGTGGTATTTTAGAATACTGAGAATAATTACTTGCTTAAACTAACTAGTACTGCATGTTTATTAGGGATAATTTACATTTGACCTCATTTGTAATTGTATAAAATATCAACATTATTAACTGACTAAAACCTAGTATTGCAATAAATAAAGTAGTATTTTTCAAATATTGATTGGTATCCCCAACGTAAATCGAATTAAATTTGAAATTATGAAAATTACCAGCTTATGAAATTAGTTGAAAATGGTGAAAACATGTTGTGCAAAGGGTTGTAAAAGTGAAAGTTTTATTAATTGTGGAATATCATTTCACAGGTAAGGAACAATTTGTTATATTTTACGATAAAACGACAAGACAAATGTCAAACTTATTAGGGTGACCATGACTTGGGCTGGTTTTGCAGAAATATTCGTTAGTACGTGTTTAGTGAGAAAACCTCTCAAGGTCAGTTGAAATTCAATCTTGTAAACTTTTCTTATTATTACGAGCTTTTGTTTAACTTGGACTGTGTGAGATTAAACTGTGCAAGTTGTGGTTTCAATTTTTAGGGTTCCGTAGCCAAAATGGCTAAAGTGGAACCCTTATAGATTCGTCATGTCTGTCCGTCCGTCCGTCCATGTAACAGGGAGGCCAAATTTTTTTTCAATGCCTATACTCGTAGACGTTTGGTGTATTTATGGATAGGCTTTCAAAAATGACATAGAGGTTTCTATAAAACTTTTCCATTTAAGTCAACCATTGGTGAGATATTAGCTATCAAAGTCGTAAAAAGTGTGTCCACCCCCCTCTAATTTCCAAACTATGGGATTTAAAATTCTAAAAAAATCAAGATGATGTACAATTATAAATACTTTCAACGATTTTTGGTTTTAACAAGATAGGTCTAAGGGTTTTTGAGTTATTGCTGAAAAACTCTTGCCCAAACAAAAAGGCGTAAGTGCCGTGACTTCCCTATGAAGATACGGCCTTCTTTGATTTACTGTATTGTATAGTGGTTTTAAATGTAGATTAATAGGTGTCGGTACGGAACCCTTCTTTGTGCGTGACGCGACACGCACTTGGCCGGTTTTTTAATTTACGCATGGCTCATCACGGGAAAACACATTTGTTAAGAGATTTGGGAAATAAAGTACAGTTTAGAAGTTTCTAGGCAAAAATGACACAAGACTATATGTTTAACATACATAAACTTATGATTAGCGAAAATAAATATTTCTTTGAAAAATATTCTTATTTTATTTACTACCTAATTTAGTGTAAAATTTCATTTTACATAGAACTTGTGAATTGATAATAATCCTCATATCCACAGATGTACTTGGTCACCCTAATTAAAACGAGATGCAATCCTCAAGTTTGGCTTCTCTGTCGGTCACACTTTTTCGGTCACAGTACTCAATCCGGTTTAGGTATAGATCCGTGGTGTCGCTCGATTTTGCAAGTTCGACAGAGAGGGAGATACACGAACTTCATTTGTTTTCGTTCGCGTTAGCAGCTCTGACTTCGCACCAAAAATACTGACTGGCACATCAATATTTAACAATTGCACATCTGAACTGAATTTTAATGAACGATTAGTATTTTAGCTATACAAATCAGTACTGATTAAGGTGTCAAATTTTTTATGTGCCTTTAAATACTACCCTTATAAAAATGCTTAGGATTAACTTGCAAAGATACTAGCCTTTGCCCGTGACGTCGTCAGCGTAATCTTTTACTCCCTGTTCCATATACAGACTATATTTCTATACGAAGTTGCATCATAATCCGTTGTTGTAATGTTTTTATTTTATACATTTTTGTACACTATTTCTTTCGTCGTTTGCATAACTGTCACGAATAAATGTTTACTTTATTTCTTTCTTATTTTATTTCACCCGAGCGAAGCCGGGCTTTAATCTAGTATTAAAAAAAATGGCGAGGATGACAGATGACAGCCAGCGAGTCCAGCGACTTGATGTTGACGTAACGGAACTGCATAAAATGTTATTATTGTTGTAAAAATTATTAAACTATTGTACTAAGAAGAAGAAATCCTGGGTTTTAAAAATCTCTCAAATTCACAAAAGGAACTATGGAGATAAGTAACTACGTGCCGAAGAAATCTGCGTGTCATCTACTTATCAAATATCAATTTTACTGGATTAAAAAGTCTGACTTAGAGAAGTTTGGAACTTAAAAGGTAAAGTTAAAACTAAGGGTATATTATAACGTGAGTTAAGTGCATAATATATTGTACAGATACAGACACAACATATATAGTATTAGTATGTACATATAGTACAATAAGAGATTTTTGAAATACAAACATTACAAGATCGTTTTTCTGTTGTAAAACAGGAATGTTAACATGATTTTAGGATGTAAGTATGTCGTAAGGTCGTAACTGTTGGAACTGGTGAAAATACAATGAATCGACTACCTACATAGGAGATATGAGTTATATTCTTTTAAGTTATGTACTTAACTAGTTATTTTATTTGTTGTTGATGAGTAACAAGAGAATGCAATAATTTCTATTAGTGCTATTCGAGGAGACTAAAGTACTTTATAACTACCATATATTTACTGAAACTGGAACATCATATATTTAGTGGAATTGAATGTCTTAGTAATAAAATTACGAACTGAATTAAGTGTTTTACAGTATATTAATGAAAAATACTTGAGTCAGGGACTATGGTCCATTAATTGGGTTGTGTGTATATTTCAGAATTATAATTAGATAATATGCTTAAGCATGGTCGTCGGCCGCCTTTGCCAAGGAGACCAAGAACAGGTTCGCGATTTATGTGATGCACTTGAGGGCGAAACTAAGTCAGTGACCGCGGAAGCGGTCAGAACGGCGTTTTGGCGAGTTGTTGAGGAGGAAAGATACCGGCGTGAGCGATGGTGGTTTCAGAGGAGCCAGCATGAGCAATTAAGGTTGAAGCAGCACCATGACAAAAAAACACCGTCATCAGCACGAAGCCAGCACGAGCGTGCGACCGCTGCATCTGGGCGGCGTGATCGTAAGATACAACATCTAGCCTAACAAGGCTATGTTCAGCTTTAATTCAGGTACTTAAGTTGGTTGAGAAGTTGTATGCACCATCAATCAAATGTGACATTCGTGACTGACTGGGCACTCAAGCCTAAATTCATACAGTAGGTAATAGACAGCTGAATCTTGTGTCATGAGTGTCATGACTGCAGTAAAATAGATAATCTGATTTCTATATCAGATGCATAACTGTGAGATACTTATTTAATAAATTGATATAAATACATAACACACATCTGAGTTATTTGAACCCAAGTCAGTTTAAAGGAATAACATGTGTAAAAATATTATAAAACTGTACTCCTAAGCCTGAAACTCTGAATTATTTTAAATAATGTGTGTTAAGTCCAGTTTATAAAGTCAGACATCAAAACTGATTATATATAGTCACTATCAACTGATGTCAGTTTATAGAAACAAAATTTACAAAATTAAGTCCACTTTGAGTACAGCATACACAGTTAAATAATTAGTAAATTACAATTATGCCTACTACTGCAGGTAACACTATCTAATTTACCTTCACTAAGAACCAATTTTGTAAATTATTTAATGAAAAACAATGCTTGCAAAAAATAACAACAGTATTAGCATCATCATCACATTCCTAAGAATATATCTTAACTTTAATTGTTTTACCAGAGTCTGACCTTAATGTAAAGAGTCCAAATACAACAAGGAATTCTCAACAATCTGAAACTAGAGACTTAGATTATACTAATTTATGAAAAAAGAAGCACTGTATAAAAATAAAGTCTGACAAGTTGACAGATTCCACGCATATACTAGTAATACCCGTAAGAGTAAAAGTCTGCTCTTGGCAAAAAAAAAAAGAAGAGCTCAATATGTCATAAACGGAACCCGTAACTGATAATCAAATTTTCATGATTGTGATATTTGTGATATAACATGCAGCATATGCTATATCTTAGTATTGACAGAGATACTGAGCAGTTTTCTTAATAAGAGGGAACAATTAAAAATAATATTACAGTCCGTTGTTTACTATATATAGTGGTGAGTAAAAGTCTGTCTAAACACGACAGTCTGGAGATGTGTGCGTGTAATAACATGAGGAATTTAAACACGCCAGTCTGGAGACGGGTGTGTGTAGTAAGTAACATCACATAATAAGTGATAGTACATAGTAACATGTAGTATTTATACTCGCCAGTGTGGGGACGTGTGCGTGTATAGTAACATGTTGTATTTAGACACGCCAGTCTGGAGACGGGTGTGTGTAGTAACCATAGAATTAGGATGTACGAGAACAACAAATTCAAAAATTACGCTTTACCAAAAATAAATGCATATATGTGTGAGTGAAATAGTGCTGTACTATGGCAACACAAAAATTATCGAAATCGATTATTTTGTACCGAATCCTAATAAATATTTTTCTGTGGTGCCGCACATAGCCGATTGCGATCATTGCGTTTCACAAAAGTGTGCATTTAATATTTTTTCCCGATAGTAGGTATATGTTAAAACTCTGAATATACACATAAGTATTTTATTTTAATATTGAATTATTGGATGCTATTGAAAATTAAAAGTCAGCTGACAATAATATTGTCCTGTTTTTATTTTTATTACTCATATAATATCTATGTAGATTAAAGTAAAAATGTATTCATTCGAGAGAATTGTCTCGACGAGTGTAGCAATAAGATGTAAAATAAACTATTTTTAAAGTATGAGTTTCTATAACGTAGTATCGGGAAAAAATATAATTTATAGGTATAAAAAATACCAACTCCAATTTTGTACTTCGCTATGCCACAATTTGTGGTTTCCGTGAGCCAATGCTTGGTTACACCTACAGAAAATACCGAAATCGGCATATGCGTGCCTATAAAATTCGAGGAGTTCCCTCGATTCCTCCCAGATCGCATCGTCAGACCTTCACCAAATTTATATGGGAAAATGCCGGGGTACCTGCTTTGAAAGAAAAAAAGTATTATCAAAATCGGCTAACGTGGTCAAGAGTTATCGGGAGACATAAAAAAACAAGTAAACTTGCAGACGAACTGAGAACCTCCTTCCTTCTATTGAAGTCAGTTAATAAAATGCATACCTCAGGAAAACTTAATATTTGATAACTGTGGGAAGCCCCTACTTTCCAATGACAGTAATATCCAAACCTTAGCAACTATGAAATACATCTTTGATTTGCTTGTTTCGTAACAGGGAAATACAAAATGCCTCGGGGAATCACCATTCATGTTTTGTACATTTTCTTGCTATATTTAGGTAAAAAAAGTGTTGCAAACCTAAAATCTCCTACAATTTAAGTTAGATGTTCTAAAATTGTGTAAATCGGGAGATTTTACCCAAAAATCGTTTTATCGTTATTTATTTATCAAAATCGGGAGTTCTACCGATAAATCGGTAACTTTTACATCACTGGTCGAGTCTGACAGAGCGCGAGGCGTTGCTGCTTACATGTACTAGTGGTACATAGGTGAGGTGACCGTCAGTATATATAATGTACTCTTTGGTCGCCCTATAATCTCCATCTAGAGGGGGTTATCTATGATATAAGCAGTGTCAAGTAGGCAGACAACGTCTTTCGTGGAGTATTTTTATTACCGACTTCAATAGAAGAAAGGAGGTACTCAGCTCGTCTGCGTGTTTGCTTGTTCCTTCTTTTTTTTTTAGTTATTTTTTATGTATGTATGTTCCCCGATAACTCGACAACGTTGGCCGATTTTTATAATTCTTTTTTGTGTCAAAGCAGGTATCCCGACATTGGTCCAATATAAATTTGGTGAAGTTCTGATGATGGGATCTAGGAGGAATCGAGGGAACTCCTCGAATTTGACAGGCACGTATTTGCAGATTTCAATATTCTCTATAGGTAACCAAGCATTGGCTCACGGAAACCACAAATTACAAATTTGGAGTCGGTTTTTTTACAGCCCGTGCAGTCGGCGGGCCAGACAGGTAGCCAGTCTGGAGGCAAGCACGTGACGTGTTTGTATATTTTAAGGCACGGCTGCCTGGAGGCAAGTACATGTATATGTTTATTTAAGGCATGGCCGTCTGGAGACGAGCACGTGTATATGTATATTTTAAGGCACGTGTGCCTACCCGGCTAGTATGATAGCTTATACCGTCACGTTATATGGCCATAATGTACTGAAACGTCGCATAAAACGTGACGGTATAAGCTATCATACTAGCCGCTCTGGAGGCAAGTACGGTTGGTGGCTAGGCTAAGCTATCAATTTTGTATTCGAGTTCAACATTGAAAAGGAACTTTAATGTATTTAGATAAACATGATTATTTATACTACCTAGTGTTAAAATGTAGTATCAATTGTAAAACTATTAAAATTGTATAAAACCTTTTTGATAGCTATCTCGAATGTATTGGCGTCATTGTAAATATTCAAAAAATGACGAGGATGACAGAAGACAGCCAGCGATTTGACAATGACGTAACAGAACAAAATAAAATGTTATGACGTCGTATTGTTGTAATAAACTAAGAAGAGATCCTGGGTTTTATTAGAGAGAAATCTCTCACTTGGTTAAATAACTTGGTTAAAATCTTTCGTTATTTCCATCTTTATCGCAGTTGCTTATTGGAGTTTAAATAAGCAACTGCGATATAGATGATGATAACGAAAGATTTTAACCAAGTTACTACTTTTGACAAAGAAGAAATATATGAACTTCGATCTCCGGGTGTTTGAGGCAGACCCCCTGAAAACCGTCACTCACAGGTGACACAGATTTACTTCAAATTGAACATGTTACCCTGTGAGGTTAATAATAGTAAGAGAACTACAAACCACACAAAACAAAATTCGACTGTAAAAGTAAAGAGTTCCACAAGTAGGAAATACTTTCATGTCCTCATAGCCGGACTACGAAAAAAATTTTTTTTAATGCTTATCGCCAATTTAAGGCTACTACAAACGAAAATAAGAGAACTACAATCAACTACAAACGACACTGAACAATATTCGACTGTAAAACTAAAGATTTCCACAAGTTGGAAATACTTCAATTTTCTCGTGACTTTTTTCCTTTAATTAGTGCTAGTGCTATAATTAGGCTACTACAAACGAAAATAAGAGAACTACAATCAACTACAAAAGAAACTGAACAATATTCGACAGTAAAAGTAAAGATTTCCACAAGTTCGAAATACTTCGATTTTCTAGTGACTTTTTTCCTTTAATTACTGTTATTAAATTAACTACAATCAACTATAAACGACACTGAACAATATTCGACTGTAAAAGTAAAGAGTTCCACAAGTAGGAAATACTTTGTTGTCCTCATAGCCGGATTACGTAAATTTTTCTTCTTTTTTGTTTCTTGCGTATTTTAGGCTACTACAAACGAAAATAAGAGAACTACAAACGACACTGAACAAAATTCGACTGTAAAAGTAAAGATTTCTACAAGTTGGAAATACTTTGATGTCCTCATAGCCGGATTACGTAACTTTTTTCATCTTTTATGTTTATCTCCTATTTTAGGCTACTACAAACGAAAATAAGAGAACTACAATCAACTACAAACGAGACACTGAACAATATTCGACTGTAAAAGTAAAGATTTCCACAAGTTGGAAATACTTCAATTTTCTCGTGACTTTTTTCCTTTAATTACTGCCAGTAATATAATTAGGCTACTACAAACGAAAAAAAGAGAACTACAATCAACTACAAACGACACTGAACAATATTCGGCTGTAAAAAGAAAGATTTCTACAAGTTGGAAATACTTTGATGTCCTCATAGCCGGATTACGTGAATTTTTTCTTCCTTTTTGTTTACCGCCTATTTAAGGCTACTACAAACGAAAATAAGAGAACTACAATCAACTACAAACGACACTGAACAAAATTCGACTGTAAAAGTAAAGATTTCTACAAGTTGGAAATACTTTGATGTCCTCATAGCCGGATTACGTAACTTTTTTCTTCTTTTTTGTTTATCGCCTATTTTAGGCTACTACAAACGAAAATAAGAGAACTACAATCAACTACAAACGACACTGAACAAAATTCGACTGTAAAAGTAAAGATTTCTACAACTTGGAAATACTTTGATGTCCTCATAGCTGGATTACGTGACTTTTTTCTTCTTTTTTGTTTATCGCCTATTTTAGGCTACTACAAACGAAAATAAGAGAACTACAATCACCTACAAACGACACTGAACAATATTCGACTGTAAAAGTAAAGATTTCCACAAGTTGGAAATACTTTAATTTTCTCGTGACTTTTTTCCTTTAATTACTGCTAGTGCTATAATTAGGCTACTACAAACGAAAAAAGAGAACTACAATCAACTACAAACGACACTGAACAATATTCGGCTGTAAAAAGAAAGATTTCTACAAGTTGGAAATACTTTGATGTCCTCATAGCCGGATTACGTGAATTTTTTCTTCCTTTTCGTTTATCGCCTATTTAAGGCTACTACAAACGAAAATAAGAGAACTACAATCAACTACAAACGACACTGAACAAAATTTGACTGTAAAAGTAAAGATTTCTACAAGTTGGAAATACTTTGATGTCCTCATAGCCGGATTACGTAACTTTTTTCTTCTTTTTTGTTTATCGCCTATTTTAGGCTACTACAAACGAAAATAAGAAAACTACAATCAACTACAAACGACACTGAACAATATTCGACTGTGAAAGTAAAGATTTCCACAAGTTGGAAATACTTCAATTTTCTCGTGACTTTTTTCCTTTAATTACTGCCAGTGCTATAATTAGGCTACTACAAACGAAAATAAGAGAACTACAATCAACAACAAATGACACTGAACAATATTCGGCTGTAAAAAGAAAGATTTCTACAAGTTGGAAATACTTTGATGTCCTCATAGCCGGATTACGTGAATTTTTTCTTCCTTTTTGTTTATCGCCTATTTTAGGCTACTACAAACGAAAATAAGAGAACTACAATCAACTACAAACGACACTGAACAAAATTCGACTGCAAAAGTAAAGATTTCTACAACTTGGAAATACTTTGATGTCCTCATAGCTGGATTACGTGACTTTTTTCTTCTTTTTTGTTTATCGCCTATTTTAGGCTACTACAAACGAAAAAAAGAGAACTACAATCAACTACAAACGACACTGAACAATATTCGGCTGTAAAAAGAAAGATTTCTATAAGTTGGAAATACTTTGATGTCCTCATAGCCGGATTACGTAACTTTTTTCTTTTTTTTTTGTTTATCGCCTATTTTAGGCTACTACAAACGAAAATAAGAGAACTACAATCAACTACAAACGACACTGAACAATATTCGACTGTAAAAGTAAAGATTTCCACAAGTTGGAAATACTTCAATTTTCTCGTGACTTTTTTCCTTTAATTACTGCTAGTGCTATAATTAGGCTACTACAAACGAAAAAAAGAGAACTACAATCAACTACAAACGACACTGAACAATATTCGGCTGTAAAAAGAAAGATTTCTACAAGTTGGAAATACTTTGATGTCCTCATAGCCGGATTACGTGAATTTTTTCTTCCTTTTTGTTTATCGCCTATTTTAGGCTACTACAAACGAAAATAAGAGAACTACAATCAACTACAAACGACACTGAACAAAATTCGACTGTAAAAGTAAAGAATTCTACAAGTTGGAAATACTTTGATGTCCTCATAGCCGGATTACGTAATTTTTTCTTCTTTTTTGTTTATCGCCTATTTTAGGCTACTACAAACGAAAATAAGAGAACTACAATCAACTACAAACGACACTGAACAATATTCGACTGTAAAAGTAAAGATTTCCACAAGTTGGAAATACTTCAATTTTCTCGTGACTTTTTTCCTTTAATTATTGCTAGTGCTATAATTAGTTAGGCTACTACAAACGAAAAAAAGAGAACTACAATCAACTACAAACGACACTGAACAATATTCGGCTGTAAAAAGAAAGATTTCTATAAGTTGGAAATACTTTGATGTCCTCATAGCCGGATTACGTAACTTTTTTCTTTTTTTTTGTTTATCGCCTATTTTAGGCTACTACAAACGAAAATAAGAGAACTGCAATCAACTACAAACGACACTGAACAATATTCGACTGTAAAAGTAAAGATTTCAACAAGTTGGAAATACTTCAATTTTCTCGTGACTTTTTTCCTTTAATTACTGCTAGTGCTATAATTAGGCTACTACAAACGAAAAAAAGAGAACTACAATCAACTACAAACGACACTGAACAATATTCGGCTGTAAAAAGAAAGATTTCTACAAGTTGGAAATACTTTGATGTCCTCATAGCCGGATTACGTGAATTTTTTCTTCCTTTTTGTTTAACGCCTATTTTAGGCTACTACAAACGAAAATAAGAGAATTACAATCAACTACAAACGACACTGAACAAAATTCGACTGTAAAAGTAAAGAATTCTACAAGTTGGAAGGAAATACTTTGATGTCCTCATAGCCGGATTACGTAACTTTTTTCTTCTTTTTTGTTTATCGCCTATTTTAGGCTACTACAAACGAAAATAAGAGAACTACAATCAACTACAAACGACACTGAACAATACTCGACTGTAAAAGTAAAGATTTCCACAAGTTGGAAATACTTCAATTTTCTCGTGACTTTTTTTCTTTAATTACTGCCAGTGCTATAATTAGGCTACTACAAACGAAAATAAGAAAACTACAATCAACTACAAACGACACTGAACAATATTCGGCTGTAAAAAGAAAGATTTCTACAAGTTGGAAATACTTTGATATCCTCATAGCCGGATTACGTGAATTTTTTCTTCTTTTTTGTTTATCGCCTATTTTAGGCTACTACAAACGAAAATAAGAGAACTACAATCAACTACAAACGACACTGAACAATATTCGACTGTAAAAGTAAAGATTTCCACAAGTTGGAAATACTTCAATTTTCTCGTGACTTTTTTCTTTTAATTACTGCCAGTGCTATAATTAGGCAACTACAAACGAAAATAAGAAAACTACAATCAACTACAAACGACACTGAACAATATTCGGCTGTAAAAAGAAAGATTTCTACAAGTTGGAAATACTTTGATGTCCTCATAGCCGGATTACGTGAATTTTTTCTTCCTTTTTGTTTATCGCCTATTTTAGGCTACTACAAACGAAAATAAGAGAACTACAATCAACTACAAACGACACTGAACAAAATTCGACTGTAAAAGTAAAGATTTCTACAAGTTGGAAATACTTTGATGTCCTCATAGCCGGATTACGTAACTTTTTTCATCTTTTATGTTTATCTCCTATTTTAGGCTACTACAAACGAAAATAAGAGAACTACAATCAACTACAAACGACACTAAACAATATTCGACTGTAAAAGTAAAGATTTCCACAAGTTGGAAATACTTCAATTTTCTCGTGACTTTTTTCTTTTAATTACTGCCAGTGCTATAATTAGGAAACTACAAACGAAAATAAGAAAACTACAATCAACTACAAACGACACTGAACAATATTCGGCTGTAAAAAGAAAGATTTCTACAAGTTGGAAATACTTTGATGTCCTCATAGCCGGATTACGTGAATTTTTTCTTCCTTTTTGTTTATCGCCTATTTTAGGCTACTACAAACGAAAATAAGAGAACTACAATCAACTACAAACGACACTGAACAAAATTCGACTGTAAAAGTAAAGATTTCTACAAGTTGGAAATACTTTGATGTCCTCATAGCCGGATTACGTAACTTTTTTCATCTTTTTTGTTTATCTTCTATTTTAGGCTACTACAAACGAAAATAAGAGAACTACAATCAACTACAAACGACACTGAACAATATTCGACTGTAAAAGTAAAGATTTCCACAAGTTGGAAATACTTCAATTTTCTCGTGCCTTTTTTCCTTTAATTACTGCCAGTGCTATAATTAGGCTACTACAAACGAAAATAAGAGAACTACAATCAACTACAAACGACACTGAATAAAATGCGACTGTAAAAGTAAATATTTCTACAAGTTGGAAAAACTTTGATGTCCTCATAGCCGGATTACGTGAATTTTTTCTTCCTTTTTGTTTATCGCCTATTTTAGGCTACTACAAACGAAAATAAGAGAACTACAATCAACTACAAACTCCACTGAACAATACTCGACTGTAAAAGTAAAGATTTCTGCAAGTTGGAAATACTTTGATGTCCTCATAGCCGGATTACGTAACTTTTTTCTTCTTTTTTGTTTATCTCCTATTTTAGGCTACTACAAACGAAAATAAGAGAACTACAATCAACTACAAACAACACTGATCAATATTCAACTGTAAAAGTAAAGATTTCCACAAGTTCGAAATACTTCGATTTTCTCGTGACTAAATAACATAACTTTTTTCCTTTAATTACTGCTAGTGCTATAATTAGGCTACTAAAAACGAAAATAAGAGAACTACAATCAACTACAAACGGCACTGAATAAAATGCGACTGTAAAAGTAAATATTTCTACAAGTTGGAAAAACTTTGATGTCCTCATAGCCGGATTACGTGAATTTTTTCTTCCTTTTTGTTTATCGCCTATTTTAGGCTACTACAAACGAAAATAAGAGAACTACAATCAACTACAAACTACACTGAACAATATTCGACTGTAAAAGTAAAGATTTCTGCAAGTTGGAAATACTTTGATGTCCTCATAGCCGGATTACGTAACTTTTTTCTTCTGTTTTGTTTATCTCCTATTTTAGGCTACTACAAACGAAAATAAGAGAACTACAATCAACTACAAACGACACTGAACAATATTCGACTGTAAAAGTAAAGATTTCCACAAGTTTGAAATACTTCGATTTTCTCGTAACTGAATAACATAACTTTTTTCCTTTAATTACTGCTAGTGCTAGAATTAGGCTACTACAAACGAAAATAAGAGAACTACAATCAACTACAAACGACACTGAATAAAATGCGACTGTAAAAGTAAATATTTCTACAAGTTGGAAAAACTTTGATGTCCTCATAGCCGGATTACGTGATTTTTTTCTTCCTTTTTGTTTATTGCCTATTTTAGGCTACTACAAACGAAAATAAGAGAACTACAATCAACTACAAACTACACTGAACAATATTCGACTGTAAAAGTAAAGATTTCTGCAAGTTGGAAATACTTTGATGTCCTCATAGCCGGATTACGTAACTTTTTTCTTATTTTTTGTTTATCTCCTATTTTAGGCTACTACAAACGAAAATAAGAGAACTACAATCAACTACAAACGACACTGAACAATATTCGACTGTAAAAGTAAAGATTTCCACTAGTTGGAAATACTTCAATTTTCTCGTGACTTTTTTCCTTTAATTACTGCTAGTGCTATAATTAGGCTACTACAAACGAAAATAAGAGAACTACAATCAACTACAAACGGCACTGCACAATATTCGTTTGTAAAAGTAAAGAGTTCCACAAGTAGGAAATAGTTTGATGTCCTAATAGCCGGATTACGTAACTTTTTTCTTCTTTTTTGTTTATCGCCAATTTTAGGCTACTACAAACGAAAATAAGAGAACTACAATCAACTACAAACGACAGTGAACAATATTCGACTGTAAAAGTAAAGATTTCCACAAGTTGGAAATACTTTAATTTTCTCGTGACTTTTTTCCTTTAATTACTGCCAGTGCTATAATTAGGCTACTACAAACGAAAATAAGAGAACTACAATCAACTACAAACGACACTGCACAATATTCGTTTGTAAAAGTAAAGAGTTCCACAAGTAGGAAATAGTTTGATGTCCTCATAGCCGGATTACGTGACTTTTTTCTTCCTTTTTGTTTATCGCCTATTTTAGGCTACTACAAACGAAAATAAGAGAACTACAATCAACTACAAACGACACTGAACAATATTCGACTGTAAAAGTAAAGATTTCCACAAGTTGGAAATACTTCAATTTTCTCGTGACTTTTTTCCTTTAATTACTGCCAGTGCTATAATTAGGCTACTACAAACGAAAATAAGAGAACTACAATCAACTACAAACGGCACTGCACAATATTCGTTTGTAAAAGTAAAGAGTTCCACAAGTAGGAAATAGTTTGATGTCCTCATAGCCGGATTACGTAACTTTTTTCTTCTTTTTTGTTTATCGCCAATTTTAGGCTACTACAAACGAAAATAAGAGAACTACAATCAACTACAAACGACACTGAACAATATTCGACTGTAAAAGTAAAGAGTTCCACAAGTAGGAAATAGTTTGATGTCCGTATAGCCGGATTACGTAACTTTTTTCTTCTTTTTTGTTTATCGCCAATTTTAGGCTACTACAAACGAAAATTAGAGAACTACAAACAACTACAAACGACACTGAACAAAATTCGACTGTAAAAGTAAAGATTTTCAGAAGTTGGAAGTTCTTCAATTTTCTCTTGACTGGATTAACATAACTTTTTTCCTTTTATAACTGTTAGTGCTATAACTGGGCTACTACAAACGAAAATAAGAGAACTACAATCAACTACAAATGACATTGAGCAATATTCGACTGGAAAAGTAAATATTTCCACAAGTTGGAAATACTTTGATGTCCTCGTACCCGGATTATGTAACTTCTTTCTTCTTATTTATTAATCTCCAATTTTAGGCTACTACAAACGAAAATAAGAGTACTACAATCAACTACAAACCACTATAAACAATATTCAATTCTAAAAAGTAAAAAATAAAATATTTTCAAGTACCTAGAGATTATTTTTACTTTTAGTTTCTGGTTTTTTAATGTTCCTCCAAGTATTTTTTTACGCAACTACAAACAAAATGATTTTCACTACATTCAACTACAAACGATTCTGAACGTAAATAAACCATTAAAGTATTTTTTTTTTAAAGTGGGGGGCTGGAGTTTTTTTCCGGGTCCCCTAATTATTTTTCTACGCAACTACAAACGAAATGCTTTTCACTACAATCAACTACAAACGATTCGGAACGAGTATTATTTGTTAAAGTATTGTTTTTTTTTATTTGAGGGCTAAGGTTTTTCCGGGTCTCCTAATTTTTTTTTACGCTACTACAAACGAAATGTTTTTTACTACAATCAACTACAAACGATTATGAACGAGATTCAATCGATAAACTCGAGTGTTTTTAATGTGGGGGGCCCGAGGTTTTTTTTATGCCCCCGTATTTTTTTTTCCTCGCAACTACAAACGAAATGCTTTTCACTACAATCTACTACAAACGATTCTAAACCAGATTCAATTGATAAAGTTATGTTTTTTGAAAGTGGGGGGCTGAGTTTTTTTTCATCTCTTTCTATTTTTTTCTTCACGCAACTACAAACGAAATGCTTTTCACTACAATCAACTACAAACGATTCTTATCGAGAATCGATGGTTAAAGTAAGGTTTTTTAAAAGTGGGGGGCTGGGGTTTTTTTCATGTCTCCCTAATTTTTTTTTCACGCAACTACAAACGAAATGCTTTTCACTACAATCAACTACAAACGATTCTTATCGAGAATCGATGGGTAAAGTAAAGTTTTTTGAAAGTGGGGGGCTGGGGTTTTTTCCGGGTCCCCTAATTTTTTTTTCACGCAACTACAAACGAAATGTTTTTCACTACAATCAACTACAAACGAAAGACTATCAAAAAAAATTTTTCGAAAAATAACGGCCAAAGTGGGGGGCCAACTTCACAGAGGTCGTTTGAGCGGCAACCCATTTGTTTTGCAAGAAGACAACGATCCCAAACACTCGGCAAAGATCTGTAGAAGATACACAGCTAAATACGATATGGCCGTTGGCATGTTAAAAAATATGATTTGGCCACCGCAATCCCCAGACCTTAAACCGATCGAGCTTTTACGTGATGAACTCGACCGTAGAGTCCGAAGACAATGTCTGACATCTGCAACAGCTCTATGGGAGATACTAATATGAGTGGAAATCCATTAGCCAAGAAACGCCACGCTAGTTATAATGATAAATAATGCTGTATTACAAGTGTCCCTTGACATATAAATGTCAATTTTGTATTATAATGCTATTTTTTGCCTATATTCCAGCTATTTATACCTTCTCTTTCCAGTATCGAATAAATATCGATAATATCGAAAATATCGAAAATATCGCAAAACCGATATTCGAATTTTTGATATCGAAAAAATACTGGTATTTGAAAAAGACTCCGATATTCCATGCTCTACTCCATACATTTAGATTTAGAGCGTTACAAATATCTTTGTTTACTGAAAAATCCTGATTTTGATAAAAAAATATTACTTTCTCAAGAATTAGAATCAGATATATTATGGTGGTTACAAAATATTAAGGATGGTTATAATCCACTGCGTGTTAATAATTTCATAAAAGAAATATTTTCCGATGCCTCTCTAACCGGTTGGGGAGCCTCCTTCTGCGATCAAGAAAAAGCATCAGGGTTTTGGAAACCAGATGAAATCAATTTACATATAAAAAATGTACTTGAGTTGAAGGCAGCTTTTTTCGCACTAAAAGTATTCGCTCAAAACTTGTCTTGTTGCGAACTTTTATTGAGAATCGACAATGTTACTGCAATAGCGTGCATTAATAGAATGGGTAGTATACAATACCCGCATCTCAATAAAATATCCAAAGATATATGGCAATAGTGTGAGAGACGTAGAATAATAATTTATGCATCGTATACCAAAGAGAATCGTGAAGCAGATTTTTTATCACGAAAAAAGTTTGCTGACACTGAATGGGCATTGCGTGACACAGCATTTGAAAAAATTGTAGATTGTTTTGGAATACCAAAAGTTGATTTATTCGCTAGTCGGGCTAATGCAAAGTGTCACACTTACATTTCTTGGAAAAATGATCCTGATGCCTGGGTTGTCGATGCATTTACGGTTTCGTGGACAAACTTGTTATTTTACGCCTTCCCACCATTCTCCATGATATTAAAAACATTGCAAAAAATTATAGCAGATAAAGCTGAAGGTATTGTTGTTGTGCCGTATTGGCCAACTCAACCTTGGTTTCCTTTGATACGTAAATTGTCGATTTCTGAAATGTTACGTTTTGGGCCGAATATCAATCTTCTGACTTCTCCTTTCAGATCTGCCCACAGTCTGCGCAAGACTCTTATCCTGGTTGCCGTCAAATTATCCGGCAAGCTTTACTTAGACAACTAATGTCTCCTAATGCTGTAGAGATTATGATTGCATCGTTAGCGGACAATACTTATAAGCAATACGATTGCTGTATACGCGCTTGGATTCATTTTTGTAATCTGAAAAAACATGATTATTTTGATTGTTCTGTTATTAATATTATTGATTTCTTGACCTTAGCTTATGAGAAAGGGGCTTTGGCCCTTATATAATGGTCCTATTGATAATGATGAATGAAAAAATCAAACGATTCATGAGAGGTGTATTTAGATTAAGACCTACGGCCCCGAAATAAACTTTGACGTGGAACCCCAATATTGTTTTGTCATATTTGGCAAATAAGTGGCCAAATGAGAATCTTGATTTAGAAAATTTGTCCATGAAAACTTCCACTTTGCTAGCATTAGTGACCGCGCATCGGGTCCAAACTCTATCTTTGATAAAATTAAGTAACATACAAATCTATAATGATTCAGAAATTATCATAACAATACCAGACATAATTAAAACGTCTAAGGTAAATTCATTACAGCCTGTGCTCAAACTCCCTTTCTATAACCAAAGGCCAGAGATTTGTCCAGGACGAGCTCTTGTATGTTATTTAGAAAAAACAAGCTCCTTGCGCCAAAGTGATCAATATTTTTTGTTTATCAGTCATAAAAAACCGCATAAAAGGATTTCTTCCCAAAGGCTGAGTCATTGGATAAAGGACACTCTACATAGCAGTGGAATTGACACAACAGTGTTTAGTGCACCCGGCACGCGGCCACTTCTGCTGCTAAGAAAATGGGCATTAATATAGAGACAATTAGAAAAACTGCCGGATGGAGTGAATCATCGTCAGTTTTTGCAAAATTCTATAATAAAGAAATCATCGACGATCCAAACCAATTTGCAAGAGCTATACTTTCTGGCAATCGTGATGCACAATTATAAATTTAACAAGGTATTTGTTATTATTTTGTATTACATGCACAAATTAGAGACTAGAAAATAGAATAAATCATTTTTCGAAGTATTTTTTATTTTATTGTTTCTTCTCTCAACATCCTACAAATAGTAAACCTAATTGCAAAGAAGGAAGTCGGGAAATATAATTAGTGATTAAACGAACTTACCTTAAAGTGAAGTTCGATCACAATTATATGACCGACTTCCTTCGAAGCAATTAGTAATGACCCTCCCCTATTAAATTATATATTTATTAGTTATTACCCTCCCAAAATAATAATTATAATAATAAAAAATAAATTAATATAATTATATATATCTATATCTCTACTGCAAAACAGAATGAGAGCACCGTCGGAGTGGAAGTGGGTGGTAACGAGGGTAGTGTTGCCAATTCATTTCTTTTATTTACCCTCTTAAAATTCAGTGTAAGGCTATAGCGTGGGATACCAGCTACAAATAGTAAACCTAATTGCTTCGAAGGAAGTCGGTCATATAATTGTGGTAGAACTTCACTTAAGGTAAGTTCGTTTAATCACTAATTATACTAATGTGGTACCCTACATGGTTTAATAATATTAACAAAAAAAAAACGATTACAAACGAGTTATTCGTCCGTTTATCGTGCACATAGTTAATACACATTTAAGACTTATATGGTTTTCTCATAGATGCCATTGTCAGAACTGAACCAAATATGAGACCACACGGGAAGCACCAGCTTTCAAATAAAAAAGAATCATCAAAATCGGTTCACCCAGTCGAAAGTTCTGAGGTAACAAACATAAAAAAAAAATCACAGATCTCGTGCACTACACGACCATCAAGGTACATTGAAAATGAACTCAACAAAATAAAAAAATGCATTACATTTGCTAACGTTATGCCAATTTGGTTGATATATAATATATAAACATAGCTCACATACAAAATTCCTATTAAATTGGCAATTTTTTAACGCGCAGCCAAGTTACGGTAACTACATAAAAAGGCATTTGCCACTTATTCACGCAAGATAACGGCGACTTCAAATTAACTCGACCTCCAAACTCCGACTATAACTATAACAAGAATTTTCAAAGTCGAATTCAACATGACACCCTAGGCCCCAGGAGAAGGATAAATTATATGATATCATAACCTTGATTATTTGTTTAATTTTCTCGCAATCGAAGTGAAAAGCAGATGTATAACTCATGTATAAAACTCATTTTGTCCGAGACAATTTATCGACCCGAGCCGCAGGCAAGGGTCGATATAAAGTAGAGGCTTGTTTTATGCAATCTCAATCAACTATTTTATTTGCCAAGGTTTTGGAAGATATTGGTCTTACAAAACATCATTGACTTATCCACGAATTGCTATTTCCCGGGCACTGCAATAATGTGCTATTGTTGTCTCGAACTATAATTAATAATAATTTATTATAGAAACAATATATGTTTAATTTAAACAATTTGAAATATAAAACTAAAACTAACTACAATTGTACAATTGTGTTGATTTAAAAAAATATATATTACCTACTAATAGTCGTTCTGACTTTTTGACTTCTTTCAAAAAGGTTAGGCTACAGCGCAAACCCTTGACCCGATCGTCTTTGTTTTAGGCTCAAATTGTAGCCGACTAAATTGTCCAGAGGAGTTTTGATCAAAATTTTGATATCATTCTTCGTTTCCAAAATATAGAGTGCCAAAATGAAAAAAATCGGAGGAAATTGAATTTTTTTTTTCACTATTTCGGCCAAAACTTTTTAGTTCTGGACTTTCTCAAATAATTCTCTTTGCATCTTACACATCTCGTAAATACGCGTCTTTTAAGCCTAGTTTGAATATCATACCTTCACAACTCTCTGAAATATAAGGGGATCGCACTATTTCGTGAAATGGGACCCTCTACTGGAGCGAACGAAAATACATTTTCAATGTCAAAACAAAATGCAGTCGAATTGAGAAACTCCTCCTTTTTTGAAGTCTGTTAAAAACAGATGAAATAAAACAGTTATTGAAGCAAACTTTACAAGAAAGAGCAGCTACAAACGGTAGCTCTTTTACTTAATCTGAAAGCCCCAAAATTCGCCGTCTCAGCGTATCGTAAATAGCTAGACGAGCGTAAATACAGCTTGTTGTCCTCTTTCTGTCAATCGATTTCGTCTAATGGAAGATAGGGTTAACGTGTTATTTAAGTCGTAGGCCGTTTCAATGGGCCGTGCTTAGAAATATTTGCAGATGATTAACAAGGATATAACCCCAATTAACAAGGATATTGGAGTATATCCTACATTGGCATTTTTTTATGATATAGGAGGCAAACGAGCAGACGAATCGCCTGATGGTAAGCGATTAGCGCCGCCCATGGACACTCGCAACACCAGAGGGGTTGTAAGTACATTGCCAGCCTTTAGTCGTATCAGTCCAGAAATACTGCAGGCGACAGTTCATTCCACAGTTTAGCTGCCCGAGGCAAGAAATTTCCGGAGAAACGCACAGTTGAGGTCTGCCAACCATCTAAGCGTTGAGGATGGAAATGTTGTCGCGTTGTTGGGCGATGGCGGAAAGAAGCGGCAGGGATTAAGATATTATTAGCCAAAAGAGTTATTACTTAACTTATATTGAATTTTACTTATTTAAACCAATTTTAATTTTATTATAGATTTTGATTTTATTGTTAAATATATTACCTGTGCCAATTTATCGTATTATGTTTTTCAAAATTATTATAATGTACTTAGGAATAACGAAGGAAATACTAACAATATTTTATGGATTCTCAATGATCTGAAATAAAGATAATTTATCAATTTTTTTATTTAACACCTTTTCGAAACTCGTCCCTACTGAACATTGCATAGGCGAATTGATGACTTATTGAATTTAGTAATTACTCATTGCTAATATCACATCGGGCATTTGGCTTAGGGCATTACAAAGATGCAAAGGATTAGGGTTTAAAAACACCAGTAACAATAAATGTGTTGTCACCGTGCCGTTGGAGACCTTTCATCCTCAAACGCGAACGCTATCGATTGAATCTGGTTACATTAACATTAACACCCCGCATTATAACTCAACAACACCAAGAGCGACGCAATAGAGTCACGCTGTTACGTCGCCTAAATAATGTGTTTTAGTTTTTAAGAATATCTTGTATTGTATGTTAGTCTGTAAGGTATATGTTAATATGGGCCTTCTGTTGCCAGAAGCAAATAAATAAATGAAAATAGCTTCCTACGTAATAAAATTAAATGTAGTAAAAAAATTATTTAAAAAGTTTTAGAATATTTCTTTATATCAACTTCCTTGTTGACTGGGTTATCGTCTGCTTTTGCGTCTGTGGGTGCCTCGGAGAATTAATTGCGCAGAATACTGCCAACACACGAATACTAGACTTAAGTCTGTTGGAAAAACACGTCATTTATGTCCTTTTTTATGATAGTGGAATAGTATATTTAGTTAGTCGTTACTGCTTGTTTCCTGAATGTTTACTGGCGTCATACATTGTGCTTGACACTTGGTTATATACTTATAAGTAAAATATATTGGGCTGTAAGTACCATAATTTATGGAGATATTATGGAAGTTACGCGTTACTATGACAAAATAGATTCCAATTTGTTGTTCGTTTCAATGTATTCAACATTTTTTTTTATATAAAACTCCTGTGAGTTTGAGACATATTAAATTTAATAAAACGGGTCACTCACGTCTTTACGGTCGAATATCGCTCGACATATTTCAGACCGGTTCGCGGTCCTTAATCATGAGTACTCGTACTTATCGCGGCGGCGGTTCTTTTAACATTGAACTTTAGTGTAGTTTAGTTTCAATTTCAACATTGTGAGTCAAGTGCATTGTAGATGTTAAATATAGGTAGTTAGTAGGTATGACTCCTCGATAGGAGGATGTTCACTATGTAGTGCATTAATGAAACACAATGTAATATAAGCAGAGTGCATAAAGCTAGTATTATATTGTAAAGTAGTACTATATTGTAAAGTTTTTTTATCATGCCCTTTTTCATCGAAGTGCAGTCTGATTGTACAAAACAGATTGGACAACAAAAAGAAAATAAAAGCAGGTATGTTAGAACATTGGGCATTTAAAAAAAATAGGTAATTAAATATGATTACCAACGGATGGTTAAGAACGTGAACAAAACTGAAAGTCAAATTTCATGCAAATATGTATTGTAACAAAACGGAAATAAAAATTAAATATATACATACAAATCCCCTTAAACGCCTTTAAAGCTCGAAACGCTCAGAGTGGGCGCGGCGCGGTGCGGGGCGGAAGCGGTTTCGCATTTATCGACTGTCTATTACTAGTTCATATGTCACACACGCCGCTTCCGCTCTACTGCGCTACCGAATACCGTGCGGTTTTTTGGTGCGACGTTCCCTGGGCCGCGTTCGCTTTACCGCAAAACCGCCTCCACCCCGCAACGACGCTGCGCCGCGCTCTGTGTGTTTCAAGCTTAAAGGCTGATGAATGTATCCATACATGTGTTTTGTCATTGAATATCACGAACGATCTCTAGTTAAAATATTATTTGTTTGCTTATGCTTTGTAACAGTGTAGACTCGATATGCTAAGCTAATCCTTAATTTGATATAGTCCCGGGCTACTGACATAAGGCTTGGTATTAAGCCCAATGCTTACGTAATACCGCAAGACCAGCGATTAGGGACAACCTATTTGCCCACAACTACGCCTTCAAAAACAAAATGGCCGCTTAATAAATTTACGAAGTCCAGAGGGACGCGGTTGCGCTTATATATGAACATATTATGTATGTGTATATCTTCGTTACTTCCGAGCGAGTGAGAGTTCTAAAATTGAGGTTGATTTTAGAGTAAGCTATAGGGTTTTGTGGAGCGTTTTAGCGCAAGTAGTTCCATTTTTCAATCCCGACGCAAACGAGGGGTTATAAGTTAAACATGTGTATCTGTGTATCGGTGTGTATGTCTGTAGCACCGTAGCTCCCGAACGGATAAATCGATTGAGTATAGTAACTTTTATTAAATCAATATGTAGTCTTGTTCGTCGAGATGGTCGTTAGCTAGGTTTGTTGTGTTGGGGGTTTTTAAAAGTTTAATTTAGGTTGGGTATACATGTTTTTTAACAGTAGGCTTTCTCACCACTTAGTTTCTACTGATTTTAATCAAGGTAAAGTGTGACGTATTGGATTATTATAATTAAATATGTCAGGGTAGCACTCGTAGCGGGGTGTGCCGGGAGCATTTATTCGTGTTAATTTAACGTGGAAGTAACCACCATCAATTGTTTTATAATTTGATACAGAGATAAAATAAACCAACTGTTGCTGATCTGACAAACGGTCATGGTTAATGTATTCTTTGTATCAAATAATCAAATGTAGAATTCTGCGCGCATATTCGGCTTTTACCTCAATAAACCATGTCCCATCCAATATTTCCGTAACGTTTCTCACAGCTCCCCGGAGTGAGATGCCCCCCATATTCCTCTCACCCTAACGTATTGCTGCGTTCCTCTCAGGGACTAATTTAGGAATGTAAAATCCCTCAAGCGTGACTCAGTACTTTTAATAATGGTGGGGGTGTTCAAACTTGTATTATTAGACGGCGGGGCCCAATAAGGGACTGGCTTTAAATAAAAATGGCCCGTCCTCATCACGAGCCTCCGAATGGCTCAGCGAAAGCTGTATTCTGACATAGAGCGGTAGTTAAGTTTTACTACAAAGACGGTGGCACAAGCTTGCAGCCTGTCTGTTGGTAAGAAAAAACCGTATTAGCCTATGGACAACCCCTTAACACTACAACCCCTCTGGTGTTGCGAGTGTCCATGGGCGGCGCTAATCGCTTACCATCAGGCGATTCATCTGCTCGTTTGCCTCCTATGTCATAAAAAAATGGACGCATGCGACTCCAGAAGAATCGCAAGCGCGTTCTTGATACTTCATTGGCTTTCTACCATGATGCGGACGAGTCTCAAATGGGTTGTAGCAAAAGGTTTGCGGCCGGCCATCTGGCCATGATGTCATGCTGCAATACTATCTGGTAAGCTGAGGAGTCACAAACATGTTGCAGATCCCTTAATGATTTTAGGCTTGTGTCGACAACTACAACTACACTGTCCTCACTGTCAATACTGCGCAACCTTGGGAGTTCTACCTTATTCAGGCTCATGTTATCAAAGCCATAAAAGTTTAAATTCTATTTTAAATACTTCCCGAAAAAATCACTCGATATGTTTCCCGGCCGGGATACATAATCCTTAGTCGGAGTATAATTCATCGCGCTTAGCTTTTTTGGACATTTCTCGAGGTCTAAAAGCATGACTTAGAGAAGCTGATGATCTTAGGTCAAATAGACTCGAAGCGTGCTCAAATAGAACCCACGAGATGGTCTGACGTTAAAGAAGGTGTTTGGCAGCAGTTTGCAGCGTGCGACCCACATGGCCCATGACCGCTCATGGAGTCCGGATTCTATGGAGACAGAACATGCATGGTCGCGATCCTCAGTAATAAGCGACCGAGGAAGAGGAACGGTCGCATGCAAGTCTAACTACTGGGTTACCGAGATCATGAGTTCAAACACAGTAACATCACACCACAGCCGCTACAGTCCCCTGGCCGCCCCCTGGTCGCCTGGCCAGCTTGGGTCTCCTCGCCGTCGTGAAATGGGGCACTTCACGCCTTTATGCGCAGCCAGAAAGTGTCAGAAAAGGCGCAGCGGGCTGTGCATAGAGGAGTGTTGGTGCCGACACTAATGTATGGTAGCGAAAGTTGGGTGTGGCAGAAGAAACATCAGAGTCGAGTGAATGCAGTGGATATGAGAGCGCTGAGAAGTATGTGTGGCGTTACTTTGAGAGATAGAGTGAGAAACACCGTTATAAGACGGAGGTGTGGAGTGAATGAAGATATAGTGACGAAAATTGAGAAAGGTATGCTAAGATGGTTTGGACATGTAGAGAGGATGGATGAAAGAAGATTGACAAAACGAGTGTATGAAGGAAGAGTGGATGGAAAAGTTGGAAGGGGAAGACCTCGGCGAACGTACTCTGACCAAATCGGAAACATTCTGTAGAAAGGCCAGGTCAGGAGTACATCGGCGCGCATGCATGAAGAATGTTATGAAAGTTCATGAAGCGAAAGTTGTATGTCAGGATCATAGCAAGTGGAAATCCATGATCTCTGCCTACCCCTCTAGGAAACAGGCGTGATTATATGTATGTATGTATGCATTACTTTTTCCGAAATAAATACTTTTTATTTATTTTCAAACCCCACAATGTAATAAAACTTGCACGGGTACACCATGTGCCTTTAACATACTTAAAAGTCGCTGAAGATATGGCTCCAACCTCACTAAGTAGCGGACGCTACGTCAATAAAGTATTGTTCGGCCGACACAGCTTACGCATTACAAGTTCGAACTTGGATGCGCACATTTCGATCGATCGGAAGTGCCCATCAAGGGAAACAACATTATAATTTTCCTTGGGCTGTAAACTTTGTACTTAATTCTTAATAGCCCTAACAAATATTACGTCTATTAAGGACTACAACAGAAGGAGGAAGCTTTAATTTAAAATTAATGAATTATTTGTCTAGAGAGGGATTTGAACCTACTATTTATAGTAGACAATGTAAAACCATTTTTATAATGAACGCCATTTTAGTTGTGTATTAATGGAGAAAATGTGGTATTGAAGTGATATTAGGAAAAAAATTGTAACGGGTGTACGCGAACATAGATGCTTCATTTTAACTTGTCGTGCTGGCGACACATGCAATGTTCCAGAGGGCCTAATTCGAACTTCGAAAATCGAATTTGGAGTATGCCCTAAGGCATTATTCCAGTTGGCAATATTGGTGGGAATGGAGTATATTGATACATCACACACGGTACATTGTAGGCACATAAATTAAAAGTCCCAGTTGTTGACTTTGACACTAAGACACTATCTTATGTCATTTCGACTATTGGATTATTCATAGATATAACGATCTATAAGTTATATTTATAAACAACGATCGTTAACACTCCAATTAGATCACTTCGTAGACTAACTTCAATCAATTTAGAATCAACGCGCTTAGAGACAAGTTGGAAATTCGAAATGCGACTTATTTGATTTTCTCCTAAGTGTTTTACTTAGTTGGCGACGCTGACGCTTGTCAGCGGTCGACTGATGGGCATTGTTCCTATCTTATACCTATTTGCCTGGTGTTAAAGTCGAAATTGAAACAAATATGCTTTTAGCTTAATACGATTTAGTTTCAAGGCAACTGTTCTGTGGTTCGGTCTTGTTAACTACCAGAACTATCATTATTGTGCGTTAAACGTCTTGGATTTGGTGATTAATGGCATTCATTAGTTTCATTATTGTCTATGCTTAGTTGTTGTCTGGACTTGGTACCTAGTTCCATACAAATTGTCAAATAGGTTTTAAACTTATTCCATTGTTATAGATATTACATCATAAATATCATAATGAATGACATATACCTATCATGTTATTCATTCATGTTCACAGTAGGTCCTTCAGCACTCGATAGAGCATCACTGATTATTTACTACTAACTTAAACTGAATGCACGCAACCCTCAACTGTGTTCCACTCACATTGCATGCATTGTAGATGCTATTAAAAATGAAACAATATTTACTAGGAGAGGGAGCGTTTCTTTAATTAGGGAACCGTACAAAACTCCGTCTGTCACATCGCTAAATATCTCAGGATATTTTGAAAATGAATTTATCTAACCAAGTTGTCAGCCATTGTACCCTAACGCTTACTAATATTAACGAAGTGAATCAACCTTTGTACTTACTTGTTTATCTTTGAAAGGATTGACTTTTGTCTCAATGGTTCAAGGATGTTTTTCACATTAAATAAGTTACAAGATATAATATATCCTAAGTGTAACTTTGCTTATTTAATACATACATAGTTAAGTGCAACAAGGTATCACGCCTGTCATCACCAAAGTTGTTGCCGCTGGTAACAAATGCCAACTTTTCTAGGCAATTACCAGCTGTTACCACTAAAGCCCGAAACCGACAGAGCGGGCGCGGCGCGGTGCGGGGCGGAGGCAGTTTTGCATTTTTGATCTTTCCGAAACTGTCGACTGTCGATTATTGCTTCATATAGCTGTTTTCAAGAGTCATTACGAACCGTCTCGCACGCAGGCTAGATGACTTCCAGCCTCCCGAACAAGCCAGTTTCCGAAGAGGCTTTAGCACCGTAGACCAGGTCCATACGCTCCGTCAGGTTATACAGAAGACTGAGGAGTATAACCTGCCCCTCTCTTTAGCGTTCGTAGACTACGAGAAAGCCTTTGATTCGATTGAAACCTGGGCTGTACTACAATCTCTCCAGCGGTGCTAAGTGGACTACCGTTGTGTCGAAGAACTGAAGTGTTTGTACGAGAACGCCACTATGTCAGTCCGACTCCAGGACCGGAACTCGGAACCTGTTCCGTTGCAGCGGGGAGTCAGGCAAGGAGATGTTATTTCTCCTAAACTGTTCTCCACTGCACTGGAGGATGTTTTCAAGACTCTGGACTGGAGAAGGCTAGGCATCAACAGACACGGCGAGTACCTCACTCACCTTCGGTTTGCTGACGATATATTAGTCTTGGCTGAGACCATGGAGGATTTAAGTACAATGCTCAATGACCTCAGTAAAGCCTCCGAGCGAGTTGGTCTAAGGATAAACATGGATAAGACGAAGATCATGTCAAATGCCCATGTAGCACAAACCCCCGTAACAATCGGACACTTTACGCTAGAAGTTGTAGACGACTACATTTACCTAGGACAGACTGTCCAGTTAGGTAAGTCCAACTTCAAGAAAGAGGTTAATCACCGAATCCGACTCCGCTGAGCAGCGTTCGGGAAGATACGGCACATCTTTTCGTCAGTGTGTGTTGCCAGTGATGACATATGGTACTGAAACGTGGTCGCTTACTATGTGCCTCATAAGAAGGCTCAAAGTCACCCAAAGAGTAATAGAAACGGCTATGCTGGGAGTATCTCTGCGTGATCGCATCAGGAATGAAGTTATCCGCAGCAGAACCAAGGTGACCGATATTGCCCTTCGAATCGCTAAACTTAAATGGCAGTGAGCGGGGCATATAGCACGTAGAACCAATGGCCGTTGGGGCGGAAAGGTTCTCGAGTGGCGACCACGTACCGGAAGGCGTAGCGTGGGCAGGCCCCCCACACGGTGGACTGATGACCTGGTAAGGGGTGTCCGCTGGATGCGGGTGGCGCAGGACCGGTCATTGTGGAAGTCTTTAGGGGAGGCCTATATCCAGCAGTTGACGTCTTTCGGCTGACATGATGATGATGATGATGTCACACACGCCGCCTCCGCTCTACCGCACTACCGAATACCGCGCGGTTTTTTGGCTTCCCTGCTCTGTGCGTTTCGACCTTAAAAGTACAGTACCTTTGGTGGTAACAGCAGGGAATGACATAATAGGGCACTCAAATAGGTAGAAGTATTATTTTTAATTTAAATATATAACAGTAAAATAATACCCATTCACGATACATAAAGTTATTTAATATTTTATACAGGATGATTTCAGGGTCATGATCATGAATCAGTTTTTCCGACTTGGTGCTGTTAGCTATTTCAGAAAATTGTAGTGATACGAAACAAACGCATTTCGTTTTTAATTTATTTTGATGATTAAAATACAAATCTCGAAAAACATTCTTTCCTTCCTTTCTTTGACATATAGTAGGTATGCAGAGTTAATAATAATATCAGCCGAAGGACGTCCACTGCTGGACCTAGGCCTCCCCCAATTTCATGGGGGGTAAATGCCATAATCGCCACGCTTGGCATGCGGGTTGGCGATCGCAGTATCTCCACCGCACTCCAGCCACTCCAGGGAGCAGCATCCTCCGGTGGGTTTGGTCGTAGTGTTAGGACATACCCGGGTCAACACACCACCGGGGTACACATTTCGAACATGAGGAGTGAAAAAGGATTTCTAGAAGATACCAATACACCTGTTAATAATATAATTCCAATTTTGATCTTATAACAAAATGGTAACAAAGTTAGCAACCCTACTAACTAGCGCTGCCAACCTCGGGAATATCAGAAATATATGTAAATTACTTGTAACGCTTATCAGGGTTGAGCGAAATTAATCCTTGCATAAATTTGTTCTAAACACCAAGACAATGTCTTATTCATCAACCCGCGACCTGGCTTCGTCTTATTGCCTATCAGGATACAGAACAAGTATTTAGGATTATGCGATATAATGGAGATTAGTTCAAATATAGTGAATAAATAATGTTAGTTTGAGTTGTACGAGTATGTATAGGTATTCGTTGCTTCAGCGAGCGCAGAGCGTCAGTCAAAAATCTCACATTTGAACATATTAGGTAGACGAAAAAAAACCTTCTAAATATGGCCGTGTCTATTTATAAACAAGCGACGCGAGCGTTGGCGAAGCCTCTGCATCGCAAATTGCCCAAACGCAAACATACGGCATTGCTTAGGCCCTTAGGCCACGCTAACGCACACGCGAGATGAGGTCAGGCGCGGATCCAGAATTTGGATTTGGACGGGGCAATTGCCCGTATTGCCTCCCCCTCTGTATCGGCACCTGTGCATGCCGCGCTTGTTAATTGCATCGGATTTAACAGACACGCTGTCGCGTGCGGCGCCGCGGGCGTTTACACTTGTTCGTGAACACGGCCTTCCGAGTGCATATTTATATTAGAGTACTTTGTTAAGTACTTAGGCCAGGACCCCTTCGGGACCCGACTTAAAATGTCGTGTGGGTATCATGTTCAAAAAAACCGAGTGTATATTAAGAAGTAAAAGAGAAAGGTCTTCGGGCGTGTTGAGAACTTCTAATAGTCAAGTTGCCCACGATTTTCGCACTGCGAAAATCCTCGAGCAATCCACGAGATCTCCGTTCATCGCGTCCTAATTAAGAATTCATTTAACACATCTTCTTGGCCGCATCTAATTCGCTTCCATTATTTAAAAGGTACACGAATTTCGCTTTTAAGGCGCGTTGCTATTCCGGCCCGCTATTTTAAAGCTGTATCATTTATAATTTTAATTTCGAGTTCGCAATCCGAATAAGTACAATGTCTTTTTCGTGCCTATTTCTTATTGTATGGCATATTAAGTTATATTATTATTAGGTCAGATGGCAGTCGCTTTCGTCAAAACTAGTGCCTACGCCAATTCTTGAGAAAAGGCAGCGGACCCTGGGCATCCTTCAGGATGCAACTGTACTGGGAATAACGCTAGGATGATGATGATGATGATGATGGTATATTAAATTATGTATGAAATACAGATGAAATATAGATCACAGTGAACATTTTGAGAAATATTCACTATGGGAGGGATTTGAACCCTTTCACTTTCCGTGTGTTGCTCGAGCCAACTCAGCTATTGGGATTGCCACGCATACAAAGAATTCTTTGATTACTTTACTCATTTCAAGGGCTCTACGGAAGATCAGCGCCGGCTGTAGAGTTTGCATAGGTATTATGCTGAGTAATGAGTACGTTCCTTTTCGTGCCTACGGCTTTGTTTGTTGTCTATGATTTTGTTTAACCCTTTCGGCGCCATTGACTTGATATGAAGTCCAAACATTTAGTGCCCCACACGCCACGACTTGATATCAAGTCATGTCATGCGATGTACGAGGGCTGTTCCGAAAGTTTTTAGCTGCTCTCACTCTATTCATGCGATATATGTTTTAATGATACCATTATGCGGGTAATTTCGATACATTTATGTGTTGGGGTGAAACTGTTGATGAAAGTAGCTTGGTTTTTTTTATTGTGTTTTAAGTACGACGTGTCAACATCTCTAACGAATATGCGATGAACGGGTCACATACCAATTTTGTGTTGCGGGCCAATATTATATAATACGTCACCACATCTAAACGAAATTTTATACACCGCAAACTATGAATCTTCCCTGTCTCTGCATGAAAATTAGCGACAATGAGCAGGTGTGTCGAAAATTAGTCTAGGTCGCGAGACTAGGGACTGGTCATCATCACAAAAAAACCTTAAATTAAATAGAATCATTTAGTGATATTACATTAAAATCAGCAAAACTAAGTTAGGAAGTCATCCCCGGAATTTTCCACTATAGTTGTTAGGGATTTCGTTGCCAAAACGATTTTTAGGTATCAAAAATAGTACTATTTTCGCAAATTTTTAAAAGCCCATACAAAAGGCCTTTTGGTAAAATAAATGTTGTGAAAAAAATACTTGTTGCTTTCTAACAATTTTATCTCAGCTCATAACCTAACTATTGAAATTACCCACGTAATGGTGTAAATAAAAAATATATCGCATGAATAGAGTGAGAGCAGCTAATAACTTTCGGAACAGCCCTCGTAAAGGCAACTTACGTGCTATCGAGTTAGGTTTATTTTCAGGCTTTTGCTTTGGCGTGTGAGACACAACTTACGGAATCTATTGTGGCGGTGAAGTGGTTAATCTATACTACATATAATATTATAAAGCTGAAGAGTTTGTTTGTTTGTTTGTTTGAACGCGCTAATCACAGGAACTCCTGGTTCGAATTGAAAGATTTTTTTGTGTTGGATAGTCTATTTATCGAGAAAGGCTAACATCACGCTGCGACTAAAAGGAGCGAAGACGCGGACGAAGTCGCGGGTAACAGCTAGTGTTAATATATATTCGTAACAAGAACATGTTACGAATAAATGTTTGGATCTTGAATCATTTTTAACTACTGTAGGGAGGGTCTGAGGAGGAGGAATCTATATCTACCTACCGCGAAGACCGTAAATAAACGGCACAACAACAAGAATCCTAATATTTATTTGTAATTGAGTTCTCGACAACAGCTCCAAGGATTTTAATTATTTATTCAAAGGACGGATTTTAATGAAATTTACGATAGAGTGGCGAAAAATCGATCCAGCTAGTTCTCATTCTCAGGAAAACTCGTTATGATTGGAAAAACACAAAAGGCGCCGAGCAAAACTCGGTCTTACAGGTATGCGAATTTTTACCATATTTGTGTGTTAACGATAAGTGATTATATTGCTGATTTTTCTATGTTTTATGTAATGAGGTTTATATTTACAGATAGTACAACTCAATCGTGCGCGCGGCTGCATGTGTACGTGCTCTTGTAACTTTCGCTGTGTGTGTGCTAATGCTTGTAACAACGACTGCCGTGTCATTCGCACACAAACCAAACCCGTATAGTTACAAGCGCACGCACACATAGCGCCGCGCGCACAACTGAGTTGAACTATCTGTATCTATGTGTACCTATGAACATGAACTTAAGTGGGCACTGTTGCTGTGAAACTAGATCGTTGCGTAAGATGTTTTCTAATATCATCTATATATATATATATATATATTTATATATTTCTTAATCCGATCGATTCAACAGCCAATAAAAAATACATATGCATCATGCTCCGAACCCAAAGAACAAAAGAAATATGGCGCTCATAGGTCTACTAAGCACAAGTGTAATCATAACTTGGCACAAGAAGTCCCCGAGTTTGTGCATACTTCAGGAGATCAATTTAGTTCGAAACTTCCCATCGATTCACATTTCATTGTACGTACTCTCTCTCTGACACCCTAAAATACATACCAAATGGTTTATTGTTTAAAAACAAATGAATACATTGCTTGAGATTCCATTAGAAACCAAACTACGCTGAGCCTGTATGTTGACCTTCCGAGAATGCCGTTTAACAATTATAAACCTTATGAAGTTAATAAATAAAATTAATTAAAAAAAAAAATGTGGGACAATCTTACATAAATCGACATAGTCCCAAACTAAGCAAAGCGTGTACTATGAGTACTATACGACGATATACATACTTATATGGATAAATACATACTTAAATACATAGAAAACATCCAACACCCAAGAACAAATATCCGTTCTAAATGCACAATTAATGCCCTGGCCTGGATTCGAACCCGGGACCTCTAGCTTCGGAGGCAGTGTGAGTTAGTGCACTACTCGTCATTTTCCCTGATTCTCCATTTTCGTTAATTCGTCAGTTTCCCTAATTCGTCAATGCCATCAAAATCTTTAATTCGTCAATTTCTAATTCGCCATTTTATTCATTAAGTCACTTTCACTAACTGGTCAAGTACAGTCGCAGTAGATATTTAGATAATTTTTTAACCTGATATTTTTAAGCGAATGATATTATGATATTATAGAGTCTTTGGGGCCAATATCAATGAATGAAATATTTTTAACATTAGTGTTAGAACATAATAGTCTGAAAAAAAAAACAGGAGGAAAACGTTACTCTTTTATCTGAAAAATGTTGATTCTTCTCCATTCTTTTCAATATCTGGGCCACAGTACCAACTTGTCAACATTCCTATTTCGACCACAGTGTTAACTCGTCAACATTCCTATTTCGACCACAGTGCCAACTCGTCAACATTATTATATCGTTCATTGGCTTAAACGATCCAGAAAGCGGAAGTAGTACTGTGGTCGATAAAGGAATGCGGACGAGTTGGCACTGTGGTCGAAATAGGAATGTAGGCAAAATGGGATAGTGACGATATCGGAAAGTGGACGGTTTGGGAAGGTGACGATTTAGGAATTGTAGGCTGACGATATGGCACTACGGACGATTTAAGAAGGTGACAAAATGGGACTGTGGACGAAGTCATCCTGAGCCTTCCTGTTTTCGCTCACAAGGTAGGTACCAGGTTTACGGCTTAGGACCGGTACAGACGGACTGCAACGCAACTGCAATTTCTATAGAAACGGTGCAGTCGTCGTCCAATTCCCATATACATTTTGTGTAATTGCAGTTGGTCGCAGTCCGTGTGTACGGGCCCCTACATGAAATGGTTTTGGAATTGGTTTGGCAATTATACCCATGTCTTAATTCCAAAGAAAAAACAATCCTAATTATTAAAAATATATTCATGACTATACCGACAATGACACATGACGAGTCGAAGAAAATGACCAATTAGGGAAATTGACGAATTAAAGATTTTGATGGCATTGACGAATTAGGGAAACTGACGAATTAACGAAAATGGCGAATCAGGGAAAATGACGAGTAGTGCACTAACTCGGCAGTGTCAATACCAACTAGGTTAAACAGGCCGTCCATTATGGACGAACTGCGTAGTAGTCGAGGAGCCAAATGCTATTTGAACCAACCGCGCATTGGATCAACAGCTGGTAAATACAACAACCACAATTCTTATGCTTATTCGCTACTTAGTCTATGTTCAACTACCCTTTAACCAGCTAAGATCATGGCTACGTCGCAGAACATCTGAACAACACGCTGATCGATGGACAAATACCAGTACATGCAGACAATCCCGGGAGATAGTGCCACACCTGGAGGCACGATTTACCAGGCGTCTGCTCTCTCTTAACAGAGCGTCACTACGTATAATCGTAGGCACCATCACTGGACATTGCTCACTCAACAAACATTTATATGTTCTAGGTACGACCGACAGCCCCCTATGTAGGGGATGCCTGTCGGCCGATGAAACAGCTCCCCACGTCATCCTGGAATGCGAAGGTGTAGCTACACAACGGACTCAAATCCTCAACGCACCGAGGTCACTCCGCGAAGCCTGTGGTGACACCAGGAGGATCCTGCGCTTCTGGGCGGAGTTAGGCTGGCTAGATCCCTAGCCGGCGATCACGTCACGCACAATGGTCCGACTCTCACGGACTAAGTGCGGAAAAAGGAGTCCATAACCATAACCATAACCATAGTCTATGTTCAAGTGTGTTTCAATTTGTTTATGCGTGTATGTTGTTCGTGGTTCGTTCGTGTTAGCTCAACGCAAGAAAAAGCGAGCACGCTAAACGTATTGAAATCACGTTGATATGTGATGTGGTGAGCTAAATAGATCTCCAGCACTCTATAGAATTAATAACAACACATTTCTCATCTTTGGAAAATGTATTTTCCGTGAAAATATGTCTCTACTTTGTAACCGTCACGGGTATTAAACATTTTTTACGAAGCACACAAATTATAGCATTATTAATACTAAATGTTTAATTGCGTAAAATAACCTAAAGTTATTTATTTACTTCCAAACTTCGGGTGAGTTACAGTTACAACTTACAACATCGTTACTCTAGACTCAATACATCTCGCTCACTGTTCGCTGTAGTCTGTCACGGTCACCAATTTCAATTTAAATTGACAACATTAATTTTTAGGCGGGGTTTTTACGATAAAACCAAGTAAAGGATACAAAATTAAATATAACCATATTTTTAAATACTAGAAAATATCCCAATTAGGTACATATAAAAAAATAAATTTCAAAAGTTCCCCATTCTAAAACAGAGTAAGAGACAAGTAAGTCGTCACGGCGTAAAAAAACATACTTACAGAAGTAGGTACTATTAGTAAGGCAGATTTACTTAAAAAAGTGTCCTGCTGTTCTTTTTGTGCGTTAAGACAAAGTCTTAAATCAGCCTTGTGACGTCATAAAGACGATGGTATGTTATCTTCATATTTTCGTAAATATCTTGAAAACTAAATAGCTATAAAATATATCCCATCAAAAACATAAATGTGAAAATGGGAGCCAAGTTCAATATTAAGAATATGCCATGCTTGGTTGTCGTCTTCACCGACAAAAGAATTGAAATCTAAATGCGTGCCAAGTTCCGTAGATTTTCTGAAATAGTGCCAAGTCCAGCACTACATTGTTTACAGTAAAATTAATTTACTGCGGCTTAATGCATTTTGAGCCTTAACTTGGCAGTTTTATTAAATATCCAACAGTATTATGGTATTATAACATACTGCATAGAAAACTGCCGAGTTAAAGCTCATAATGCATTAAGCCGCAGTAAATTAATTTTACTGTTAACAATGTAGTGCCGCACTTGGCACCATTTCAGAAAATCTACGGAACTTGGCACCCATTTAGATTTCAATTCTTTTGTCGGTGAAGACGACAACCAAGCATGGCATATTCTTAATATTGAACTTGGCTCCGATTTTCACATTTATGGTTTTGATGGGATATCATTACTTTTTGTGAATTTTCGCCAAATGGTGCTTTATAAGAGCGAAATGCATAAGTTACTTTATAAAATACCCAAATCGCTATAGGTGTATCTTAAATATTTGAAGAGTTCCCTTGATTTCTCCAGGACCCTATGATCAGATTCTTACCTAATAACTATGGGACTAACCCTAAAGTATACCGTTTCAAACAAAAAAATAATTTTCCAAATCGGTTAATAAATGACGGAGTTCTAGCTAAAGCATAAATAATAATAATAAAACAAAAAAAAAACACTGTTTTCTGTTTTTTTCTGGTGTACACGCACAATTACCAAGCTGCGTGCCAAATTTCAGCTTTCTAGGTCACCTGGAAGTGGGGTTAGCTTTTTGATTACTAGTCAGTCAGTCAGTCAGCGGTAAAAATGCCGTTTTTTGGAATTTAATATGTCAATAACTATTGAACCTACATTTATGAAATTGGGGGTTCTAGTTGTTCTAAAGGATCTTAATACATGTATTAAGCTCCTTTTTTTGGCACTTGTGCCAAAGTTCATTTTTTTCGTGTTGCATAAATGTGGAGTTATTGGGGCTCCTAACGGTTCGTGTAATAACACACGGCTGTTTGTGTCAATCATTAGGGGGTAATTGCCATAATCGCCACGATTGGCATGCGGATTGGCGATCGCAGTATCTCCACCGCACTCCAGGGATGCTGCTGCCCATCCCACGGTGGTCTTGGTCGTAGTATTAGGACATACCCCGGTCATTTATATTATACCCCCATACAAACTTCCTGTCCCGGGGCTTAAACTATCCTTTTACCAAATTTCACCCATATCGGCGGTTTAAGCGTCAAGAGGTAACAAACAGACAGTGTTATTTTCACATTTGTTATACAAGCACTCCGCGGTAGCTGTTACGTTACTTTTTTGAAATCGGGATGAACATAGAAATAACTTATAGCCTATGTGTTATTCGGATGTCTATTATACATAACTGGAAAGTTTAATAGAAATCCATTCGCTAGTATTTAAGAATAAGAGGAACGTACATCGGCACAAACTTTCACGTTTATAATATTTTTAGGATTAGTATGGATATAGTTACTCAGTTTATGTACATGTGTAAAGTCTAGAATATTGTATTTGTGACGTACTGCCCCTTAAGTAGGGCATGCAATTTCCCGGGAAATCCCGGGAATTCCCAGGATTTTGAATAAAAATCGGTACTGGGACTGCAAACCCTACCCTTAAGCAAGCAGTGTTGTTCGGGTCACTCAAATATTTAATATATTGTCCCGCCTCCAGCGAATCCCGAATCCCGGGCATCGAGCACTTTGCTTTCTGCAATTAAGCTGTAATGGCTAATAAGCAACGAAACATGAATGATGAAAGGCTATTTGGAAACTTAATTAGACTGGACTTAATGATAAAATTGATATTTTTGGAGTTTTGATGTTATAGTTTCGTAAGATGAAGTAGATATTGTAATAAAGCTGGGAGTTACTTGCAATACATATTTTAGCAGTGCCACTTCTTCTTCTTTGTCCCATAACCCACTGCTGGGGTGTAGGACTCGAATCAACTCCCTCCATTTGCTTCGGTCCTGGGCAGTTTGGGTTACTTATTCCCATTTCATTCCCAGAAAGCCCAACTCTTGATTCACGGAACGCCGCCAAGTTGCTCTGGGACGACTTTTTTCCGCTTACCGTGTATCTGCCATGTCAGGGTCTTCTTGGATAAGTGGGAGTCAAGATTTCGAAGGATATGACCATTACAAGGATACGGCCACTGTAGCTCTGGTAAGACACGCGATTTTCAATATGGAAGTCGTGGGTTTGAAACCCGGCTCGTACATGTGTTTAAAAATAAAACTTACGTACCAAATACCATTTGTTACCAGTAGCTTTTCGGTGAAGGAAAACATTGTGAGGAAACCGATCTAGTCCCAAAAAGGTCTAGCTTTCCCTCTGGGTTGGAAGGTGAGATGACAGTGGCTTTCGTAAAACAAGTGACTGCATCAAATCTTGAGATTAGGTGTCATGGAGGACTCCAGACCTTTAGGATGCAACCGGGAAAACGCCAGGATCATATCATCCGATAATGATTTAGCAATTCAAATTGCAACCTTTTTTAGGTGATTTAGGTGAGCACCGCACTCCAGATGGCCTAGTGTGGGAAGACCCTCACCTATAACATGATTTAGCATTCCAATTTCAACGTGTTTCATTTACTCTACGTGCAGTCACGCACTGCATGGCCTAGTGTGGGAAGACCTTTTAGCATTCCAATTTCATTGTAAAGGTTCAGGAAACACATCACCGAATGTATCTTTATGACTCTCTGAGCAGGGTAGATCTACATTCACTAACCAAGCAACAAGTACCGACACAATCTCTACGTGCAGTCGCGCACTGCATGACCTAGTGTGGGAAGACTTTCATCTATATGATCATTTAATAGTCTAATTTCAATGTATTCCATGTGCTCTACGTGTGGTCGCGCACTGCATGGCCTAGTGTGGGAACACCCTCATCTATATGATTATTTAGCATTCCAATTCCAATGTGTTTCATGTACTCTACGTGCGGTCGTGCACCGGATGACCTAGTGTAGGAAGACCCTCATTTATATGATGATTTAGCATTCCAATTTCAATATGTTTCAGGTGATCTCTGACATGCAATCGCGCTTCGAATGGCCTAGTGTGGGAAGACCCTCATTTATGTGATGATTTAGTATTCCAATTTTATGTGTTTCATGTACTCTACGTGCGGTCGCGCACCGGATAACCTAGTGCAGAAAGACCCTCACCTATAACATGATTTAGGATTCCAATTTCAACGTGTTTCATGTACTCTACGTGCGGTCGCGCACCTAGTGCATGAAGACCCTCATCTATATGATGATTTAGCATTCCAATTTCAATTTGTTTCAGGTGATCTACATGCGATCTATATGATGATTTAACATTCCTTTACGTGTGGTCGCGCACTGCATGGCCTAGTGTGGGAAGATCCTCATCAATATGATGATTTAGTGACTAGAAGACCCCTATATCGTACATAAGTATCCGGGACCACATACTCGGGCAAGGAGTTGCATTCTTTAGTGGTTCAAATTATGATGTTGGATGCAAAACACTTGGCCCTGGTAACTGTAGCCTGTTAATGTGGGATGCGAATTGTATACCTCATGTTGCCTCTTTGTAAGCCGAGAAATGCGAAAATGTCGTCTTTATTATAAGCTCCCTAACTTTTGTAGAACAGAACACCGCCTGCTTGGGAAATGAATCCGTAGCATCTCCATCTAATATATAAAAGATGTATTGAATACATACACGTTATACGTCGCACCAATCCGTTTGATGTTGATATCATAAAAGTAAAATTCCATCATTAAGCTGATTTTTTCGTTTAAAAATGTTGTTCGAATAAGCTGAGGCAAAAATACTCATTTGGATTTTATTTCTGTATGCAAGAAAATTTCAAGCAATCATGTCTCGGATATAATAAGAGATATAATTACGAATATAGTTATGTATCGCATACCTCTCGAAAAATCCACACTTATTGTTACTTAATTATGAACGAGTAATTTTTCAATGTATATTAAAGTTTCATGTTTTTGAATTGGTTTTTAATAGGAGCAAAAAATTAAACGGTACACTATTGAGCTCTCCAGCAATTATGTCTAAGTAATTTTTTACAAAAAAAAACAAAACAAACGTTTTTTTTTGTAATAAAAATATGTAATATAGCTTACAGTGTACGTTTTTACTCTAAACATTTCTTCTCTTAAACTCTTTATTTCAAATACTAAAAATTTATTAAAATAAATAAAAATCTTTCAATCAATTTTTAGTATTTAAAATTTTTAAAACCTAAAATGCCACGACTATTATGAGTCATAACTTGATGCTACTTCAAAATCAGCATTGACTGCTGCGCTATAATCTCATCGTGCCAAGAGCCATTACTTGGAGGTCATAACTTTAGTTCAAAATTTCTCCGAATTGATTAAAGATTTTTTTTTGGACACAAAAGGTTACTGCAGATGCTCAAAGGAAACGTCCTATAATTTTATTGCTCCTATTACATGCCACACCGAGTATATACTTCTTCATATTGACTTGATGTGAAGTCATGGCGTGTGGGGCACTAAATATACCGACTTTATATCATTTATATCAAGTCACTTTATATCAAGTGAATGGCAACCGTACTTGTCTTCTCGAAGATCTCACGGTTCGTAAATAAATGCCATACGATTATTATTATCAAGTCAATGTAGGCGAAAAGGTTAAGAGGGGGCATAACGCCAGGAAAAAAGTAGAAATCACCCGCGCGTCCCGCGTCTGGCCCGCTGTGCGTAAAAGCGATGCGTTTGTTGCTGCCTCGCTCACTCCGCATAGTATATGCTCATCCAGACAGATGAAACATGATTATTTAATAACCGATAGTAATGTTTATTTGTTAATTACAATTGGAAATTAAGAACGTCCATGGCCTACGGTGTCAATTGGGCATTAAGAGAAGTCTCCCTGTCAGCCGCGCGGCCGCGTTAGGTATTCGATTGGCATATTGAAGTCTTTATCTTTCGTGACGTAAGCGCTCGCAGCCTTTTGCATTTCCTTCCGCAACCCGGACATCCATATTCTGATGTGTAGCAGCCATATTCTAGGTGAAACGATTACAACCTCTTTTAAATATGTTATACTTTTGAAGTCATCATAAAAGTTATTACTTACGAGTAGGTAAGTAAATTTATAAATGCTTTTAGGAAATAGTACGTACAGACTAACAATCGTTTTTAACTAGTAACCCACCCCGGAATCTAGCGGATTATTCTTATACATATACAAAGGTAAATGAAGTATAAGTTAATTGACAAAAGCTAGCGCAAAATGTCTGTGAAAAATATGACAGTTTCATACAAAATCCGCGCCAGCTTTAATGAATCGACCTATTATATGGCTACAATAAAATCGGCCAAGAGCATGTCGGGCCATACTCAGTGTAGGGTTTCGTTCGGTATATTCCCAATGAACTTGCTTTAGTTTTTGACTTAGTTGATAAATAATGGATATAAGTTTTTTTTTCTAATACTGTAGTTTTTTTTTCATATACTGCAGTTTTTTTATTGGACATTATGTGAACATTTGTTTTTAACCGACTTCATAAAAAAGGAGGTTCTCAGTTTGACCCGTATGTTTGTGTTTACGTTTGTTCGTCCACAATTATCTCGCGTTCGGCTACATCGATCTTGATGCGGTTTTTAGAAAAGTATTTGTCACTTTCTTGAGAAAGTAAATTTTTGCTGCGAGTGTTGATGTTGAGTCCCGAGCAAGCGAAAGAGTCTAATATTCAAAATTAGAATCTTGAGCGTAGCGAGGGACTCAAAGACACGAGATGCAAATATCTTTGCTCTCGTGTGATACATACAACTTTTCACCTCAGCGGCGAGAAAATATAACGCAAAGGCATAGTGATAGAGAGAATAAAGTTACTTATACTAACCTACGATATGAAAAGTTAAAAAGTTGGTGTCGACCGAAATATGTTCAAATACTTTATCAGGTACAAAGAGCGTTAAAGTATCTTGAACCTTTTTTTCGCCATCGTTGCCATTGTTGCATTTTTATGCCTCTTCAGGGCGCATTTTTCCACTGATTCTCGTGAAATTTCCTTTTCTCAAACATGCGCCTAAATGTATGCATTAATGTCACGAAAAGAGGATATGAAGTTACCTGTTTATGGCTCCCAGGCTTTTATGGAGAATGTATGAAACTAACATTATTGTCCGCTGCTCTAACTTTTTAAATTTGCTTACTAAAAACAACTGACAAAGGAAGTTTTTTGTGTTTTTTGATATTTTAGGACTTTTTAAAAGTTTTTTCATTTTTTGACGTGATAACGTCTTTAAAATCGTTTTAGTCGGGTGACATGTTCAGAAACTTGTGTCACACCAAAACCTCACGAGCGCGATCGCAGGTATAAGTGAAGTGCAAGTGTTTGTACTTTTCGACAATATTTTGACAACTGGTGACAGAAGAGCTGGCAGCTTCCTCGCCCAACGCATTAGTATTGCAATACAGCGAGGAAACGCTGCCAGCATCCTCGGCACCATGCCACGGGGGCCCAATTTTCTAGATATATTTTAGTTTAGTTTAGTTTTAATTTAGATATATTTTCTTTCATTTTTAGGTCCATTTTATCAGGTACAAAGAGCGTTAAAGTATCTTGAACATTTTTTTGCCATCGTTGCATTTTTATGCCTCTTCAGGGCGCATTTTTCCACTGATTCTCGTGAAATATCCTTTTCTCAAACATGCACCTAAATGTATGCATTAATGTCACGAAAAGAGCACATGAAGTTACCTGTTTATGGCTCCCAGGCTTTTATGGAGAATGTATGAAACTAACATTATTGTCCGCTGCTCTAACTTTTTAAATTTGCTTACTAAAAACAACTGACAAAGGAAGTTTTTGCTTTTTGATATTTTTGGACTTTTTAAAAGTTTTGTTCATTTTTTTTGTACTTTTCGACAATATTTTTGCTTCCTCATGTTTTTTAGTTTTTACGTGGTTTTTGGAATTTTTATAGTTCTTGCGTGTTTTTTTAAACGTGCTTGTATGTTGTAGCATTTTTAGTTAAGTTTTGCTTTTTTTTGTGAATTTTGTTTTTTTTTGTTTTTACTCGTTATTTTGAAGCGTTTTTTGTGTTTTTTAATGTTTTTTGACAATTTTTTGGTACTTTTCCTCAGGTTTCTTTGTTTTTTCCTGTTTTTTTATTCTTACTTATTTTTGGGTTTTTTTCGATTTTTTTTGTGAATTTTAGTATTATTTTTAGTTTTTACGTGGTTTTTTTTTTAACTTTTACGTGGTTTTGGTATTATTATAGTTCTTGCGTGTTTTTTTTAATCGTGCATGTATTTTGTGGCATTTTTAGTTAATTTTGGTATTTTATTCGTTTTTACTCAAAAGCGTTTTTTGTGTTTTTTGTTGTCCAAAAGACTATTTTTTTGTACTTGTCGTCAGTTTTTTTTGTTTTTTGGCTTTTCTATGTTTTTTTGTATTGTTTTGTACTTTTCGTCAGTTTTACTTGCTTTTTTTTTGTTTTTTGGCTCTTTTATGTTTTTTCGTATTTTTTTGTACTTTTCGTCAGTTTTTCTAGTTTTTTGGTATTCTTTTAGTTTTTACGTTTTTTTTGGTATTTTTTTAGTTCTTACTTGTTATTTTGTAGCGTTTTTGTTTTTTGATATTTTTGGACTTTTTAAAAGTTTTTTTTGTATTTTTTTATAAGTTTTAACGTGTTTTTTGGTTTTTTATAACTTCTTTCGTGTTTTTATAAGTCGTGCTTGTATTTTTGTAGTATTTTTCGTGTTTTTTGTTGTTTCTCTCGAGTTTTTCGTGTATTTAAGTTATTTTTTTTAGTTTTTTCGTGTTATTTTGTAGCGTTTTTTGAGGTTTCTGGATTTTAAAAGTATTTTCGTATTTTTTTTGTACTTTTCATCAGTTTTTTGTTTATTTAATTTTCACGTTTTTTGGTACTTTTTGTAGTATTATTCGTGTTCTTTTGCTTTTTATGTTTAATTATATTGATATTTTTGGTTATTCGTGTTTCATGGTTTTTTATAGCAATTTTCGTGTTTTTATTTCATTTCCGTTATTATTTGTATTTGTTATTTTTCGTGAATGCTTTGGTATTTTTGGGACGTTTTGTATTTTTTTAGTTTTTTTTACATTGTAGTTTTTAATTGTTTTTTTTTTTTTTCTAACATGTTTGAGAAAAGTAGTATACAATCCTCGGCCGGAACAGGGATTGCAGGACTCGTTTTATCCGGCCTCGTCTACGACTCGGCCGTTTATCTCAAACTCGTCCAGCATTCCCTTACTTCACGGCCTCTGCAGTAATGTACTATTCTTTGTTTGTCATGTAAAATTTTGAAAAGTAAAATAAACACACTCACGAGGTCTACACAGCTCACAGAGCTACTAGATTAGTGGTTTTAAATGTGGACTGCTATATGGTAGGTGTCGGTAGGGAACCCTTCTTTGTGGGTGATCCGACATGCACATGGCCGGTTTTTTTTCTTTAGGAGTGTTTCCGAAAATGATCACTTTATCAAAAAATGATTGATGAAGACCTCTATTCACTTTAAAAGACCTATCCAAGAACAAACCACACCGTAATGTTTAAGCAAAAAAAAATTGTCATCCACACTTTACGTGTAGGAGAGGTACACTTAAAAAAAAAAATTAGATTTTGTTTTGCCTTTTTGTCAGATTAATGCTTTATAAATCCATGCCAAATTGCAGTTTTCTAGCACTAACAATCACAGAGCAAAGCCTCGGACAGACAGACGGACAGACAAACAGACAGACGGACATGGCGAAATTACAAGGGTTCCTAGTTGACTACGGAACCCTTAAATTTAGTGTAATAATTTGACTTGGAGTAAGACTCATACGTAAGAGAAATTTATCGTCTATTTTTGCATATACTACACACAATCGTTTAACCGAGGTTGACTGCCGCGCAATGATAACGTTGTAATTTGAACTGTAAAGTTTGTTACATAAGGTAGATATTAGATTTTTTGTTGAGAAGCTTTCATCAAACTTTTACTTGCAATTCATAAACTATAGTGTTGGGTTTTATAAACTCTACGTTTTATTTGGGACACACTCTTGTTGATACTATTATATTTACTTCGCAGTCTTGAGCGCTCCCTACACAGTCCTCTCGTCTCAGTGGAGCGATCGGGACTGGCTCCGCCCGTGAACAGCAACAGCAGATATACTGAGCCGCGCGGAACGTGCGACGGAAGAGACGGTATCGCATGGAAGAAAAAGGACTTATGCGCCAAATATGTTTTACCTCAATAACTCAGAAAAATTACAACATTTTGATAAACCGCTAATAACAAAAATTTATTATGTCGAAAGGTATTTTATGTATTTTTTTTACTTCGATAGTATGCAAGGTAACGTCACACAATTGAAATTAGGTGAAAATTAGACATGTTTTGACGATTTTTTTCTATCGAGCCAACTTTAGTCTTTAATGGTTTTGTTCAAACTCAAAAATAGCAAATATGATCTAGTTTTCGTGTGATTGGTTTTTTTGGCATTTAGACTTGATTATGATAGGTAAATATTCAATCTGCGAACTGCAATTTGGCGTGGTACCCCCTCTTAAGGTATGGTAATCCACCAGCCGTTTAAGACAGGTTCTCAATTTATCTGCATAAGAGCTTTTCCGTCCCAATTGATGGCACGCGTATAAAAAAAAATTGAAATAGAAAACCTCACAATGAAGTCAAGTCAGTTTTGCTTCTTTACTGCTGTGCTGAGTGCGTCCTGTCCTGACTGCCATGGGATGCGCGGATGCGGGCTAATACCAAATCAGCACTGTGCCGTTTCCGTGCATGATATTACTACTGACATTATCCCTTCAAAGAGGAAATCTTAGCGACAACAGTAAGCTCATAACAAAGAACAAAAAGCGACATATCGATCCCGTCCTGCGAAGTCAGGAAGTCGCCTAAAAAGCATTTTGTAAGATTGTAAGAAATTATCGCTATTGGCTCAAGAATATGGAAACAAATGAGGCAGGAGATAAATGGAGGCCGCAACGCCTGACACTCAACGTTTTTAGATTTCTTCCTTATAAGGAGAAAAGAACTTTAAGTATCTGTTATATCAAATATAGGTAAAAAACTTAAGTAAAGGACCTGTTGTATGTAGTTGTAGCGTGTTCGAACAGACATTACATGTTTAAAATGTAGAACTCAAACAAAACAAATCTCTATTCGAATACGTCATAACTACATACAACAGGTCCTTTACTTAAGTTCTTTACTTATACCAGAGTTGGAGGCACATTTAATTTTTATATACAACGATATATGAAATCGTAAAATTATTTCGTAAATACAAGCGACATTAGAACACACCTGAGGTATATTGAAAGTAACTAATAAAAATAATCCCGCCGCTGTTTTAATACAAAAAAAACCGGCCAAGAGCGTGTCGGGCCACGCTCAGTGTAGGGTTCCGTAGTTTTCCGTCCGTCACATTAAGTTGACATATTAAGTACAGAAACACAAAACCTTTGAAAGCACGTCATTTCATTGTGATTTTGTAGAAATGACAGGTACAATAAACACCTGTTTATACGGTTAAATTACAAACTTAGTACAGAAATTATTTTTGTAATTTTTTCAAAAACTATTCAACCTATCAAGTTCAAAATAATTTTCCTACAAAGAATTTTATAAAGTTCTACTTTTGAGATTTTTTTCATATTTTTAAAACTTATGGTTCAAAAGTTAGAGGGGGGGGACACATTTTTTTTTACTTCTGGAGCGATTATTTCAGAAAATATTAACATTATCAAAAAATGATTTTAGTAAACCCCTATTTATTTTTAAATACCTATCTAACAATATATCACACGTTAGGGTTAAAATGAAAAAAAAATCACTCCCCACTTTACGTATAGGGGAGGTACCCTAATAAAATATTTTTTCCACTTTTTATTTTACCACTTTGTCGGCGTAATTGATATACATATTAGTACCAAATTTCAGCTTTCTAGTGCTAACGGTCACTGAGATTATCCGCGGACGGACGGACAGACGGACGGACAGACATGGCGAAACTATAAGGGTTCCTAGTTGACTACGGAACCCTAAAAACTAGACATTCAGTAAATGTTCGTATACAGAAATTTCGAATGCGATACCTGACGGGTTGCCCCTGTCTCTAACCATATTTTTTTTATAGCTATTTGTATGTTAGATAATGCCGTTTACCTATATGGACCTAAAACACTAGAGTCCGCAGTAAGCGTGTTCTCCTTATAAACGTAGTTTCGCTCTCATTTTAAAATGGCATGCTGGAATAATTTAAAACTTTGTATACACAGTGGGATCCGGTATATCTAGGTCGGAAATTAGTACCCTGTGCTCGAAATTATAATGGAGAAAAATACAGCGATTATTAAGGTTTTCATACAAGATTTTCATACATTCAAAAACTTGCTGCATTTTTTTTCTTTTCTAATGTTGCGGATCTTATTGTGTATACTAAGTTTCGTATTATTTCAGCATGGCGTTTTAAAATGAGAACGAAACTACGTTTGTATGGAGAATCGAGTTAGGTGGAGAGTACGGGGTTACTCTTAAATCATTTTAATTCAAAGTACGAGAGATTTGTTAGCATCCGATTAAACACCTAGCCTAGCAATTTTCCACTTCCAATACCAAGCTCAATGCCCATCTGCACGTGATGAAAATAAAATGAAGAAAAAGTATCCCTCCTTCTTCACAATTTCAATTTGCACTCTTATGTATAGGGAATTAAACTTAAATTTGCTTGACGGATTTACCCGATTTCTGCCCGTTGATTAATGTGGGAATCGATCGGTCCTTGTTTGAGTCGAAAACTGGATTTTCGACGTCACGAATCAGTGACTTCAAAAGGTAATTTATTGTTTCGTTTCAGTTTTCTCTTTGAATTTTATTCGGACTTTAGACACGCGTATACTAATTGGGTATTGAATTGTGTTGGAGTTGAAACGTTTATGAATCGGCGGCCGCTGTCCATTTAATTAATACTTGAATTTTGAGCCGCGGTATTTCCCCCGCCAAATTTAAAGCTATCTGAATATCTTTTCTAATATGTGTTAATAATGCTTGTTGCTATCCAGATATTTTGTTTTCATTGATAACTGATTTTGTTAATGAGATGTGCTTATAAAACGCTAAAAATACACTAACTTTGCCATCGCCATCATACGTTTATAGTGTACATACAGAGTTAATAGGAGCAAACCATTGTTGATCCGAATTAAAAAGATATATATGTATGGCTTTGGCGGAGGAAAAAGGAGGGAATACCGCAGCTCGATATTAATACTCAGACAAGACCTAAATTTTTGTCTTGTTCGCTTACTAGTGGTAGCTTGACTTTGCTCCTCGCCCGCGTACGTTTCACATAATATAAATCAGAAAACTGATGACTATAATAAGAAAGCACACTACAAGTATAATATAAATCAGCTAACTTCTTAGTATGATCGTCATGTAATTGGGCGTCTAATTATGATCACCTAAGTCACAGAATAGTATAATAGTATTACATAAGTTAAAAAAATATAAGGACATAAATAAATAAATATTGGGGGACAATCTTACACAAATCGACCTAGACCCAAACTAAGCTTATACTATGGGTACTAGACGACGATACACATACGAGGGCTGTTCGGAAAGTTTTTAGCTGCTCTCACTCTATTCATGCGATATATTTTTTATTTACACCATTATGTGGGTAATTTCAATAGTTATGAGCTGAGATAAAATCGTTAGTAAGCAGCAAGTATTTTTTTCACAACGTCTCTTTTACCAAAAGGCCTTTTGTATGGGTTTATAAAATTTGCGAAAATAGTACTATTTTTGATACCTAAAAATAGTTTTGGCAACGAAATCCATAACAGCTGTAGTGGAAACTGCTCGGGATGACTTCCTAACTTAGTTTTGCTGATTTTAATGTAAAATCACTAAATTATTTTATTTAATTTAAGTTTTCTTGTGATGATGACCAGTCCCTAGTCTCGCGACCTAGATTAATATTCGACACACCTGCTCAATGTCGCTAATTTTCATGCAATCGAAACAGATTACGTGGGTAGAGACAGGGAAGATTCATAGTTTGCGGTGTATAAAATTTCGTTTAGTTGTGGTGACGTATTAATGAAAATTGGCCCGCAACACAAAATTGGTATTGTGACCCGTTCATCGCATATTAGATAGGGCTGTTGACACGTCGTACTTAAAACACAATAAAAAAAAACCAAGCGACTTTACAATACATATGTATCGAAATTACCCGCATAATGGTATCATTAAAATATATATGGCATGAATAGAGTGAGAGCAGATAAAAACTTTCGGAACATCCCTCGTACTTATATAGATAAATACATACTTAAATACAGAGAAAACATCCAAGACCCAAGAACAAATATCCATGCTACAGACATAGAACTGATTAAAGAAGATTTTCAGACGTAACTTCACATTGTATTTATCGAGCCGAATCTTTTAAATCGTGTTTAGAGACAGCATACTTTTTCCATAAGTATACAAATGAATATAAACATTATTTATTTCGCTTTGCCAAATCAAATTTGTTTGAAAGTGAAGCCAATTCAGGTCTTGTTAGCGCCTTAATATATTTGTGTATATGGGCCGCGCGCCTACCCGTAATTTCACCCGTAAATGGTTCTTAGTAAGCAACGTCGTGTCGGCACTTGCTGGATGGATGTGCTTTGAGCGGTTACTATCTGAAGGCTTCCGTGATTTGCAAAGCAGACAAATTTGATCCCGTTTATTGTCTACGACAGCAAAAATTACGCCAAGATCTTTGTTCGCGTGGCTCGACGAAACCTTATCCCAATGAACTATCGCTCGAGAAGAGAGTTTCCTTTCTCTCTCTCGAGCGCCATAATTTGTGCACACGATGACCAAAAATCTATACATCTATCGCCATTTTCAATAAAAAAGTATACTTACGTCTTACTCTAACTGTGGGCTTCTTGAACGCGGTGCGGAGATACGGCATAGACATTACCAACTCGATGTGCGGTGGCGCTGGTAGCTGTAACAAACCAGTGCATTTAGACGCGTTTATAATGTCTACCAGTCAAACAAAAAGTTGTAAAGTCTGTGCCCCAGGTCATCAATATCCACAATATATCTTAGATATCCGATTATCGTACGCCAGGTAAAGGTCACCACACTGACGATATTCAAGCCGCGTGTCCTCAAACAAATTTATCACGAGTTAGGGACCTTCGGATCAGATCTGGAGGTATTGACCCCTGGGTCAACGATCGGAGGTAAGTACCTGGATTGTTTCAATTGACAACATTTCATATATATTTCTTGGCCTACAATTTTATTAGTTCCCAGTATTCTGTTTGGAAAGAGGGACACACCAATAGTTTTAAATCTTCACTGTGATTCATTTTTAACCGACTTCAAGATTTCAAAAGAGGAGGTTATCAATTCGGTTGTATTTTTTTTTTTTTTTTTTTAATGTTTGTTACTCCATAGCTCCGTCATTTCTTAACCGATTTGAAAAATTCTTTTTTTGATTGTATGTATATATATCCAAGTTGGTCCCGTTTTTGTCAAAAGGCAGTTCTGATGATGGGATCCATGAGGAATTGAGGGAACTCCTCAAATCTTTAAGGCAAACATATAGTGATTTTTGTGTTTTTATCAACAAGTCAAGCATTTGCATCCAAAAATGTGACATTGGATGAAGTGGAATTGCTGATGATGATCAGAACAGAACTCTTCAACGACGAAAAGTTCACGTTTGGCGATTTGTCCTCCTAGCTGAGTTTGTTAAGCAAGTTCTATTTTCACGATTAATTTTTGTCATGCTCGAGTTCTGATGATGGGATCCATGAGGAATTGAGGGAACTCCTCAAATCTTAAAGGCAAACATATAGTGATTTTTGTGTTTTTATCAACAAATCGAGCATTATCATACGAAAATGTGACATTTGATGAAGTGGAACTGCTGATGATGATCAGAACAGAACTCTTCAACGACGAAAAGTTCACGTTTGTTGATTTGTCCTTCTAGCTGTGTTTGTTAAGCAAGTTCTATTTTCACGATTGATTTTTGTCATGCTCGAGTTCTGATGATGGGATCCATTAGGAATCGAGGAAACTCCTCAAATGTGAAAGGCACACAAATAGTGATTTTAGTATTTTCATGAACTAATCAAGCATTTTCATTCATAAAAGTGACATTTGATGAAGTGGAACTGCTGATGATGATCAGAACGGAACTCTTCAACGACGCGTAGTTCACGTTTGGCGATTTGTTGTCTTCGTTTTGTTTGTCAAGCAAGCAAGGTTTTTCCATGATTTCATGAGGAATTGAGGGTACTTAGTCTTCTACCATTATAAACATACTTATAGCCATTTTTGTATTTTATTGTATGGAATCTAAGAGTGCACCATCTAAGATTAATAATCTTTCACCGGACTCCCCCATTGAAGTCGGTTTATTTTTCTTAAAAATTATTAATTTATTAAATCATACTTATTTTAAAATGGCGTAACTGGAACTGGCGTAGAACTGGAGATGCAGTTACGCCATTATAGAATCTAGTCTAAGATCAGTTGCTAGTCTTGTCCCAATATTAAAAAAAACATAAGGCGTTAATCTGACGTTGTCAAAACAAATCAAATTTGTTGCGCCGTTGGTTTGCTACAATTTAGTTCTATTTTTTTCAGAAATCTACCATAAGTAGATTGTTTTATGCTGGTGCGTATATGCGAACTAACGAAATCGTACAATTTAAATCAGCTCAAATTTTCAATCCTTCTATTTCATCTAATTAGTTGAAATTCATTACAAAATGTACAATAAAGGTCCAGCCACACCGCAAGTTAAAACGTACTGACGCGCCGTAGACGAAGTAACGCGCCTCATGCGTGACTTTTGACATTGAAAATGTCTTTTCGTTCGCTCCAGTATAGGGTCCCATTTCACGTAATAGTGCGATCCCCTTATATTTCAGAGAGTTGTGAAGGTATGATATTCAAACTAGGCTCAAAAGACGCGTATTTACGAGATGTGTAAGATGCAAAGAGAATTATTTGAGGAAGTCCAGAACGAAAAAAGTTTTGGCCGAAATAGTGAAAAAAAAATTCAATTTCCTCCGATTATTTCATTTTGGCACTCGATATTTTGGAAACGAAGAATGATGTCAAAATTTTGATCAAAACTCCTCTGGACAATTTAGTCGGCTACAATTTGAGCCTAAAACAAAGATGATCGGGTCAAGGGTTTGCGCTGTAGCCTATCCTTTTTGAAAGAAGTCAAAAAGTCAGTACGACTATTAGTAGGTAATATATATTTTTTTAAATCAACACAATTGTACAATTGTAGTTAGTTAGTTTGAGTTTTATATTTCAAATTGTTTAAATTAAAGGGCCGATAAAGTGTAATGTTTTCGCAGATGTATTAAAAAAACGTCGTTCGATATACGTGCGGAAGTGTCATTTTCACTCGTCCTGTGTCTTGACAGCAACGGTCGGTCCTGCGGCACGGGCCAAGACACCTTGGGAATCTTAAAAAATGACAAACTTTCCGCACTTGTATCAAAATGTCCTATTTAGTGGCCGTGTGGCCAAACACTGGCAACCGTACTTGTCTCCTTAAAGATCTCACAGTTCTTAAATAAATGCCATACAATTAAATTAAATAATTTAGTGGCCGTTACATATGTTCCGAATTGTGTAGTGTCCGTAACCAACCAAAAAAGAATAATATTTATTCAATTAACATATTAAGTATTTTATTCACCAAAGTATACTTCATGAGCCTCTCATGGATCTCATAACAGAAGTAAGAAGCTAAACAACAATTAGCGCGACGCAATTAGATTGCGATATCCCTAAGGCGATGAATTTTGAAACACGCTTTTTACCCCTTAATGTGACGATTTTTGTGTAAATTAATTTTGTATTATCTAAGCAGTAATGCTAGTAATGAAAATTCCAAATTTCAAATTAAAGGGAAAAAAATAAGGGTGAGAGGGAACTAGTGAAGGATTTCATGCCCGAGCTTGATTGTTCCGATAACTCAGAGGCTAGAGAGATTGACACTTAAATCTTTTAACTCTTTATGTCATTTTATCTTCTTTATATTATAAATAAAATACGTATTTACGTACTTTCAAATTTGGAATGTTTTCTATACAACGGTACAACCCCTATTTCACCTTTAGGGGGAAGGTTTTAAAAATATATTTCTATATTGAAAATACATATTTACTTGAATCTTTGTTTCCTATTTCTACTAAGAGTGAGACATTCAAATTATTAACAGTTTTAGAGTAAAGATCTAATAAGTCTACTTTTTACTGTAACCTGTGTCATAAATGTGCGGTAATCAGCAGATTACGTGCATATGTCGAAACTTTAAAGAGCCATCTGTACTGTAAATCGTTGTACGATACACGTGCGAATAGGAAATTCGCAACTCGTGTCGATTTAAAACACTCCCTTCGGCCGTGTTTTAATTTATCACCACTCGTTGCGAATTTCCTGTTTTCTGCACTTGTATCGTAATGTACTAGTACAGGTTAATGTTGGCAGGTAAAAAATAACTTCTTTTTGGTGATATTGTTTTAGAAATATGTATTGTTCAGAATCTTAGTAGTGTACTCATAGCAGAGCAGTCATGATCACGGGGAACATTGAACAGGTCAGGCCTTTTCTCTCCCGCCAATTTTTCTTTTTTAACAAGGTATTTATCTATCTTATAGATAAAAGAAAGTTAAGAAGTCAATTCTGACACCTGTCATTTCCTTATAGTTTATAACCTAAAAGTCACTTTGAGGTTATAAACTGTATGGATATGACAGGTGTCAGGATTGCCTTTTTAATCGCCGACAACTACAGTTAATTTGCACACTTACCGTTTTTGATATGGCGTTCATCCATTCCCTTTGCAGCAATGAAAAAAAAAAAATTTAATTAGATCGGTGACAAAAGAAAATGCAGTTATTTACATACACTTACCTAAGTTAATACAGGTTGAATTTTAAGTCGTGAATCGTAATAATGGAAAGATTCTGAACAGTTTTTACAATGGGAGCAACCTTGTCCGTGCCAAGAAAAACAGCTATTTCATACATTGTTATCTCCAGAGAAAACTCGAAACCTATGGAACAGCCGACTTTTTTTTCGCAGGTACAAGGTTGATCCCATAATTAAAATTGTTCAGAATTATGAAGAGTATCATATTCTACTATTACGATTCACTATCGTTAAACTTTTTAACTTTGTCATTGGTGTTCTGAAAATCGCATGTAATTTCTTGCACCGTGTAAGTGGGCCTTAAGGCCGTGCAACGTAACATATCACGTTCTTCGAAACGCCGTTTTGGGGCCTTTTACATGGTTATTATTATCACGCGATACTCTTATATTACGATCCGTATCACGTCAATATTAAAACAAAATCAATACAATTTTTAAAACGGTGATAATATTGACCACCCAGGATTTTGATGAAATTAATCGTGTAAAGGGCCGCTTTGACTAGAATAGCAAACAATATGGACTGATGTTAACACATGGAGGAGCAAAGTCCATGATCGTGAACTATGGACAACCCTGGGGGAGGCCTATGCTGGAAAGCAAGACAATCCGAATTCCGAAAAGTAAAAAAAAAAGTAAAAAAAGTAAAAGGCAAATTGAATTGAATAGACTGATGTTTAGATATATGATTCTGGACAATAATAAGATTGTTTGTCCAACTGAAGCTGAAACAAGATTAAAATTATCTGCATAAAAAAAAACCTAAGTCGGGTTAACTTCCTTTTTTTCCTCAGCCTACTCAAACAAGAAAATTAATTTATTTTTAAACTTCTTTGTACTTATTCCTTCCATATCCTGCCGTTTGGTATTTACTGTGAGTTGGACATGTCGTGTGTCTTGAATAATGAAAGAATGAATTATTAAACGACACAAACACGTTAAACTGATGGTATTTTTAATCATCTAAAAAATGCAATATGAATAACACTTCACAAAGTCAGATATGTATTTAGGCAGCGCTCGGATGTGGCCCAGCGGCACCCGCGTACTACGTGCGGTATGCGAGGTTAAGCAATGTCGGGCGCGGTCAGTCCTTGGATGGGTAACCGCTTTGAGTGGTTACTAACTGAGCGCTCCCGTGCTTTGGAAGGCACGTTAAGCCGTTGATCCCGGCTGTTGTCTATGATAGCAGTCGTTAAGCCGAGTTTGAGGCCTTCGGGCGGCTTGAGAACTTCTAACAGTCAAGTTGCCTACTCATTTGACAAGCCTAACCACAATAAGGTGTAATTTCCCCCTTTGGGTTGGATGGTCAGATGGCAGTCGCTTTCGTAAAAATTAGTACCTACGCCAATTCTTGGGATTACGTAGCGGACCCCAGGCATCCTTCAGGATCCGACTGTACTGGAAATAACGCTAGGACGATAATGAAAGTCAGATATGTATTTCTCGCAATTTCTCCAAATACGAGTAAGCTATTCCTAAAGAGAGTTTTATCTCGTTTTCTCAATGCGGCAGGCATAAGTGTGTTTTTACAAGCTTTTACTTAACTTGCACTGTTCGTATGTAAGTATGTACATAATGTAAGTTTGCAGGTGCAAAATTGGCAATCCTTTTCAGGGTTCCGTACCCAAAGGGTAAAAACGGGACCCTAATAGGGACTAAGACTTCGCTGTCCGTTCGTCCGTCCGTCTGTCACCAGGCTGTATATCGAGAACCGTAATAGACAGACAGTTGAATTTATCACAGATTGTGTATTTCTGTTGTCCCTAAAACAACAAATACTAAAAACTAAATAATAATAATAATTAAGGGGGCTCCCATACAAAACAACGTGATATTTTAGCCCTTTTTCATGGCTACCACTCGCCGAGCTAGATCTCAAGAACCCTAATAGCTAGGCAGTTGAAATTTGCACAGATTATGTATTTTTATTGTGGCTACATCAAAAAATACTAAAATCAAAATAATAATAATAATTAAGGGGGGCTCCGATACAACAGAGTAGTTGTTGGCGTTTTTTGCTGTATCTCATGAACCGTAATAGCAAGGAGGTTAAAATTTTCACAGATGTCGTATTTTTATTGCCACAATAATTTCTGGTACGGAACCCTTCGTGCGCGAGTCCGACTCGCACTCGGCCGGTTTTTTTAGTCACTTGCCGGTATCCAATAAAACTGAAATTTGGCATAATTAAGCTCGGTGACAATTAAATATTTTGGTACCACAGAGCTGATCTGATGATGGAGACAGAAGGTGGCCATAGCAACTCCTAAACTACACAAGATAAACTCGTCGTGTTTGTTCTCATTTGAACTGTCTTATGGCTGTAGAAAAAAGTAAAGTCGGCTATAAAAGCCACTAGCAAAAATTAACTTTTTGACAGAAACTTATTTACACTAGAGGCTTTATTTTCAGAATCGATGCATCCCCTTAACGCAATTGTGAAACTGAAATAGACGGCATTGTGTCACGCGGAGCCACGTGCTTAGACCACGTGCTGCGACCACGGGACTCAATACTAAACGGAAAACCCTCTCCGAAACTGAATGCAGCTACTAATTAATGGCATATATCTACACACTACGTTGTTAATATAGACTTCTATTATTGTGCAATACAATGTTTGATGACTCCAGCAATAATTCAGGGATATGAGTTTTTTTAAGTGGTTACTTCTTTGGTGGCAGCTTGTATGGTATGAGTCAGATGACCTACACTCTACGTTTTCAATTTTAGTTCCCTTGTGAACGCGGCGTCCGCGTACCGCGTGCGGTATGCGAGGTTAAGCAATGTCGGGCGGGGTCAGTACTTGGATGGGTGATCGCTTTGAGTGGTTACTAAAGCGCTCCCGTGCTTTGAAAGGCACGTTAAGCCGTTGATCCCAACTGCTGTCTATGATAGCAGTCGTGAAGCCAAGTTAGAGGCATCCCTGTTAAAAACTAAAACATTATTGTTGCGACGAAAAACTGCGTAACTTCGCGGTGTCAGCTAGGAAGCTGCAACTTGTGGCCTTCGGCCAAAATTCTTTCTCAGTGAAGGTCGCTAGATGTTCGGTGTAAAGGGACATCTTTACAGATCTCCTTTCGAAACGGATACTGGCAGATCTCGAAATCGGTCTCGGCGTGCGAAGAGCTTTATGTGATGTTCTGGGTTATTAAAGTTGTATTTTATCAAATTTACAAAAAGATTAATTAATTTCACATACTGTAAGCATATATTTGCTATATTTACGATTTTATGCGCAATTCATGTTTTAATTCAAATCGTAAATCGAACATCGATTACAAAGTCTATTTAAAAACATTCGTGCTTCATCACTGGGGGTAGCTGTCAAAATAAAGTTAAACGTCAACCGTATTTCAAGAAATAAGGACTACTGTTTATGAGAATTTCTTTGAAATATGGTTCTTATCGACTTCGGTTTATTTGGCCACCCGATAGTAAGCCAATAATGGACCTAATGTAAAGGAGTAACGTTGACTTTTATTGCTAAACTTGAGTATTTTGAATGAGCGTTGATAAGGCACCAAGGGCGCAGTGAAACGATCGTTTTAATAAGGAGTCCTTAGGTTGTCCGTAGTAAGCCGCCTGTCACTGCGTTTATGGCTTAACACTTTCACTGCCAACAGTTTTGTTGAGAGAAAACCCGTATGTAGAGGAAAGCGCCTAAGAGACGAGCGCCCGCCAACCGGGTTCCCCGCTCTGAAAAAAAAGTCAAAGTAGAAGTAGTTTATTCTTCAAATAGAGCGAACGAATAGAGAAGAAGAGTGAATAGGCTATTACTGAGCCAGCGAGCAACATCTTAGGCCTTGTCATCGCTTTCCATCAGGTGAAACTAAGGCCCATCGCTGGTCAGTCTATCATTTAAAAAAAATTAGGCATATTACATGCACCTATGATGCTCTGAAACTGTGCCCGGCCGCAGTGACGTCCACATCTACCCAGCTTCGTAAAAGACGCTGACGCACTGACAGGAGTTTTCAACGTATCGAAAATAAAGCCTGACTCATATTTGTCTGACTTATTTTTACAACGACGGTGGCTAGCAAATTTACGGCCTGCCTAATGGTAAGTAGACACTGAAGCCTATGTACGCTTGAGACTCCAGTGCGTTGCCGACCCAGTATTAACTTGATGATTCGTTTTGTTGACGACTACAGACACATGCAGGTCCCTAACTCTCAACACAGCGTATCCACAGCGTTCGTGATAACATATTTCGGTACGTCAAAAAAGTGTACCGAAGTACTTCAAGAAGTCATGTACATACTTCTTTGGATACCGTAGCCGAAATATGACGACAAGCCACAACATAAAATTGTAGTAATAGCTAAATTTGTCCTTTCCTGTAGCAGTAAAAATAACCCCAAGTCGCAGAGGGATCCCAATTCTCTGTTTGTTTTCCTGTTCAAGTTTTTATGACCCGAGAAAGGATTACCCGGATACCTACTCGTATCTACTTTCGACTTCTTTACGTGCCTAAGTTATATATTATTTATCCTTTGGACGATCCTTCCATATACTTAAGCTTTTATTTTACTTCTGATAATGAAGGATTCAATAGTACCGCCAACATTGAAAATATAAATATGAACTAAGTGACGTAATAAGCAATGAGATGAATTTATCAACTTGGCAACGCACATTGCTCGTTTTGTCGTTGTTGTGGGACTTTGACTGTAGGTAGTACAGGGGTGCTAACGCGAACTTCGAAAATCGAACTTCGTATCGTACCGTCCCTTTCCATCATACAGAGTATAACACGAGAGTGAAAGGGACGGCACGACACGAAGTTCGATTTTCGAAGTTCGCGGTAGCACAGCAGGTTTTCCCATAAGAACGGGTCAGTGTTGAAATGGATTCAAACAGGCTGTGTGTGAAGTATTATGATGTAGTGACTATTATGATTTAGTACCATCGGCTATTGGCTATGTTGGAAGTAGGTAGTGGGGGTAACCTAAGCGATCACAGCGCACACCATGGCCGAAATGTGTAGCTTCCGGAGACATATCTGCCAAATTTACTTTGATGTTTCCTATTGGTTCCTACGATACGATTCGTTTCGTTTGGATTTATTTATTTATTTTATTATTTGTTTCAGTAAAAATTCCAGTAAGGGTCTTTCTCGCTTACTAAAATAAATAACATATTCATGTGTCATTATTTGAAATGTCTAAATTGGAATTGTCCCGGGACCCATGACGTTGGACGTTTCTGTCGTACACATAACCAATACTCAGAATACGACTAGACTTCAGAGTAAGGATTTCTAAAGAGATCCTATACGAGTTTCACCAAGGGGGACAGAAAAACTCTTATGCAGCTAAATTGAGAACTAGTCTTAAACGTCTGAAGGCTTACAATAAACAACCTAATCGTTTATTTGCCTCAAACTATTTGACTTGACGTTTAGATGACATTGAGACAAATAAAGAAAAGCGGACAAGGACAACAAATAATATATCACTCTCTGTCGCTCTTATTAAATTTATTATATGATCTTCTAGCTCTTAGCAGTATTATTGTTTGAAGTCTACTCTGGGTACTCTGAGGACTAGACCGAAGTGGCTATCAATTACCGTATTAAACGATTTACAGGTTCATGTCTGTTAATGTTAAACTTTATTAGTCAATGTCAAATGTCATAACGAAAACTGGTAGTATTTTGCCATTTTACATAACCTCAGAGTACCCAGAGTAGACTTCGAATAATAATACCGCTAAGAGCGAGAAAATCATATACTAAATTGAATAAGAGCGACAGAGAGTGATATATTATTTGTTGTCCTTGTCATAGTTCCGCTTTTCTTTATTTGCCTCAATGTCATCTAAACGTCAAGTCAAATATTTTGAGGCAAATAAACGATTACCTGACCAAATAAAAAAGGTTGTTTATTGTAAGCCCTCAGATGTTTAAGAGTAGTTCTCAATTTAGCTGCATAAGAGCTTTTCTGTCCCCCTTGGTGAAATTCGCATAGGATCTCTATAGAAATCCTTACTCTGAGTACATAACAGATGTTATATAATACGGTAATTGATTAATACTTCGTCGGGTCTACTCGTATTCCGATTTCAGCCGATGGGAAAGCGTTATTCACTACCTCCGTACCTACTGACATTTTTATTTTATTTTAACGACGATTTCTCACTTATTTAATCGTATGGCATTTATTTACGAACCGTGAGATCTTCGAGAAGACAAGTACGGTTGCCAGTTTTTGTTGTACGTTTAGCACCACCCAGGTCACGTGTAGGGTAACGGTGGGTACTCCCTACGGACGTGGTGCAACTTCGACCCCCCCTTTGTCAAGTGAGTGAGCAACTTGACTGTTAGGAGTTCTCAAGCCGCCCGAAGGTCTCTAACTTGGCTTAACGACTGCTGTCGTAGACAGCAGCCGGGATCAACGGCTTAACGTGCCTTCCAAAGCACGAGAGCGCTCAGTTAGTAACCACTCAAAGCGGTCACCCATCCAAGAACTGACCTGCGCCCACATTGCTTAACCTCGCATACCGCACGCGGTAGGCGGGTGCCGCTGGGCCACGAGCTCTCTAAAATGTATTGGATTTCCCACTAATATTGGCATATGTGGCATGCCAATATTTATGGAATATGACATATGTAGTTCATATGCCACCGCAGCTTTTCTCGTTTGCACGATTCCGAGTGTTAAAAATCGCACGATCTTGGTTGCCAATTGCCCCTCTGGTATTGCGAGTGTCCATAGGGCGGAGCTAATCGCTTACCATCAGGCGATTCGTCTGCTCGTTTGCCTACTATGTCTTAAAAATAAATGAAAGTCGACTTTGTAGGGCAAAACATTCATTGACAGTTCCCGCCAAAATAACATGGCCGCCACAAACTGTCAATATTGACCCGTCCTTATTGCAAAACCCTGTTTCAATATGTTTAACTAAAACTTGGGAATTTGATATACTGTTAGGTCGCGATACACTGGTGTTTACAGAGAAAACGTGTTTTCAACCTATTAGATATCCTCCTATATATGGCAGCCCTAGCCCGTAGACCGATTTAGAATAGAAGAATAGAAACACATTTTAAAAAACCAACATACAATACCATAAGAAGAAAACATAAAGTAATTAGAGAAAAAATACACTTAAAATTACAAACATCAGAAAAAGTATGTTATCAATACTTGGTGCTGTTATGGTGGCTACAAAAGGACACCACTCAGCAAATGCTACAGCATATACATACAAGCACAGTCAACAGCAAAAGTAAATGATCATTTTAGTACCCTGTCACTTTCAGTACTTTGACGCATCCCAACTGTCGCAGTATTGTTATGTTAGTGCAATAAAGTACTCTACTTCTACTTCTGCTGTTGCTGTTGACGTACCACAGCGTAGATCTTTGGGGCCCAGGGCCGGAAGATAGATTTGGCTCATATACAAACTTAAATAAAATGTTTGCTCATGAATTTGCTCGATCAGCGATGTTAACGTTGAACAAAAATTTATACATACATACATACATACAAATACCAACCAACGACGGATTGTTTCAGTAGAGTCGAAGAACTTTGCTCGCTCCTACATGTAATGGCATTGTCCTAAATACAATGTATAAAATGACTATAACGAGCTCATGCCTTCATGCGCGAATACCATGAAAATACCAGACTTTTTTTATCACCGTATTCAAATAAAAATATTTTTTAATCTAAAATATTTTTTAATTCTAGATGCCATTATTGTGTTTAAATAATGAACATATCATGCCAAATCAAATATCGTACAAAATTGTCGCAGAACATCTAATACTTACTCTTCAATAGTACTTTCAATAAATATAGCATAATAAAATAATAAAGGTTTCGAAAAAGAAATAAATCCTCCATCGATCTGTGGCTATTTATGCTAGGTTAAAATGAATTACCGAAAAATAAAAATAAAACATTTTGTCCTCATAGTAATTCAACGTACAAATATGTGCGAGTTGATACTGTAAGTGTTGTGTGTCGTGATCGTGTTCGAGTTTTAAGCGAGAGTGCGGACGGTGGTAGAAGCACTGTGCGGAAAAAGCAAACCAAGAAGAGGGTAGATCGCTATGGAAAGTTGGTAGACCATAAATAAAACTCGCAGCACGTCAGTTAATCCTAGAAAATGGTGCTTGCAAGAGCGCCGAAATATCGAAAACTCAACAATATTAACATACATGGTAAATACCCCGTTTTGAACAGTAATTCTAGTGTTAGTGACAATGTTAGCTTAAAATCCTGGAAAAGTAAACTTCCGAAAAAAACTAAGACAGCTCTCCGTTAGGTTCGATGACGAGCGAAGCGAGGAAGAGTGTTAGGTAGAACTGCGACCCTACAACGCGCGAGCCGAGCGAGTGAAGCGAGTTCGCGGTAGCGGCCGCCGAAGCGCCAGAACCGATTTTTTTTTACTAATATTTGCAATTAGTAATACTCGTAGTGAGAGAGTAGCTGTAACACACGTAACCGAAAAAAATGACAAACCAAAGTTTTCAGTAAAACGTAATTTAATCAGGTAGAAAAGAATTATGTTAGCGTACTTTTTTTGCAAGTTTTAGTTGTTTCATTTGTTAGTTTCTATGTTTTTAATTCATACGTGAGTTTTCGGAAACTTAGTAAAAGAAGCAGTAAAAATCGGACTTTAACTGAGCACAATTTTAATTAACTTTTCGGAGGTTTTATTACTACCCATAAATATAATCAATATGCAGATACTACCATGATTCTGAAAATTCCTCCTCGCAGGAGAAGGGAAAGGCCGAAAAGAAAGTTGTTGTATTCAATTGTGAAAAACTTCGTTGATTTCGAGTGTTTTAACGTTTCATGTATCGATACGTCTAACAGGGTAAAGTGGAAGGAGAAAACAAGGAAGACCGGCCATCAGTTGAGAACTTGAGAATTTTAATAATTACCAAGGAGAGTGTGAAAATTAAAATTCAGATAATGCTTTTTTATATAAGTGTTTATGTTTCATGCAAAGTGAACACTGATATTCTTACGAGCACTAGTTAACAAACTTGTTTACGATACAACCACATTCCATGTATAAGTATTTATGAAAATTCCACAAACCATAAACCATAAACATAGACCTACGAGTGTTTAGAGACAGAAAGTAGAAAAAGAACTGTAGTAATAGTCGAGCGGTTCTTTGAAAATATAATATAACGTTACCAACGAGAGAATTCATCTGGCTTTATTTTGACAGAAGAAAAAGTTTTTACTCCGTTCATGTAGGTACAAAAACAAAACGTTGGACCTTTTGCCGTGAATCTATCGAGCGTGATTATGTCCTAATTATAAATAGGTCTGGTTTACCTAGGTAATATTTAGGTAGAAAGAGCATATTATAGTCGCTTACATCAGAACTAGTATGTACTCGTACCTACGAGTAAGTACGCCAACTCTGCAAATGCCAAGGGTTGTAAGCGGCCCCGCCAATTCTATGAACCCAAAGGGATTAGGTTGTATAAAATGACTAGAACGTACGAGAGGGTAAAAAAAAAACAGACATGTTATATCACCGTATTCTAATAAAAATAATTATTAGACTTGTGCGATCTAGCTCTATGCGGCTCCCATACCCATGCCCCGATGGGGGGAGCCCCAGACTCTTCTAGGATGCAACTGATAACGCTACGATAAGGAAGACTTAAACTGGTTTGAGTAGGAAAGTAGCCGGTAAAAGATCACGTGGGCGATCACCTACCCATTGGGCCGACCAGATAAAGAAAATAACGGGATTAACTATCACAATTAATCTGTAAACAGAGTAGCATGGAGACAGCTCGTGAATGACTCCGTCAGAACGGGCCTTCAGCTATGAAGAATAGAAAGAAGAAGAGAACAAGTAGGACTTTGGAGAACTGATGATTATGTTTAAAAAAGTGTACTGTTTCTTAAACGTTTGTTATTTACCCAAATACATCACTCGACTCGGCTGTGTGTCAAGGCCGTGTACGGAACACATGGCAAAGCGATCCTACATAACGCGGTGATCAGTCCCCGACAGGCGGCCATGATGAATTACGGCTTTTAGGGGTCCGCACCGCTGTTGTAAGAGACCCTAGAATTTTTATATGGGAAACTCCCGTGAGATTCAAATATATTACGACGAAGGCAAATTCTCGCCTCACGAGCGAATAGTGCACAAGCGCGCGCAGTGCAAGCGCTCATGATTAAGAACCGCGTACGGGCTCGAAACATGTCGAGATACATCATCGCATACATACGCTTTGTCCAGCTGGGGGATGTGTGTGTGTGTCTAGGGTCGTGCAGCATTTATTACATTTTAACTTGCATTTTATCGGCACCAAAAGCGTCCACAGACTACAGTGTACGCTTTCTATCAAGAAGGTCGTATGGTTTTATGCCAACGTCATTTTAGACAAATGATTCGGTCAAAAAACAGATTCAGTCATCGTCTGCTCTTTCAGAGGGCTCCAATGAGCTCAAACATGACGAGTTTATCGTGTGTAGTTTAGGTGTGGCTATGGCCAGTGGCCACCTTATGTCTCTATTATCAGACTAGTGGTTCTGTAAGCTGTAGACGTCGCAATTTTTTTTTAATTTCAAAATTTCCAAATTTCACGAGAATCGGTTGAGAAATAGGACCTGTAGAGGAGAACATCAGGATATATATACGAAGAATTTTTGTTAAAAGCTGAAACGGAGACACTTTGCACGCTTCGCTCGCTTTGTCAATTTCGGTCGTGATGTTACACCATGACATTCGATGACATTTGATATTCGGCATTGTCACTGAACTTACATGAGTAGGTATGCCATATTTAAGCTCAATCAGTTGAGCATAACGGGTCTAACATCCAGTAGCAAGATTTGAACCGAACATACATACTTACATAAAAACATTCAAGTTAAATAAAACCTTGTAAAAAAAAAGTAAAAGTAGTTTATTCTTCAAATTAGGCATATTACATGCACCTATGAACGTCAATAAACTACCACCGTTTCGGAAAAATATACCTCTGCTACGAGAAGAACCGGCGTAAGAAACTCGGCGAGGTGTCATTTTTTCAAAACAATATACATTATAGTTAAATATAAAATTACATTACTACAAAATAACTTAAATAACAATGCTCCAGTAGAAAATATATTTTCGCGATAGATTACCCGTGCAGGACGCTATCACTGCCAAACATCCCTATCCATGATGTAATCGTAAAATAAACATTCAAGTTATACGGGACCTATCACTCCCCCGAACTCGCCCTTGGCGGCTTTTTTCTGCTCTGCAACGCACTCGTTTCGTATTCCGCTCCTTATCCGTTTTCACCCAATTATTATAAATAATGAGGGAAGCTCGCGTTGCGAGCCTAATAATGGCAATTTTAAGCTTCCTAGCGAATTTCACGCGCCATGATAGTTATTTTGTGCTGTATTAGTTTTAGCTATCTTTGGTGGTCTCGTACTGGAAGGCGCAGCGTGGGTAGGCCCCCCACAAGGTGGAATGATTACCTGGTAAAGGTCGTGGGAGTCCGCTGGATGCGGGTGGCGCAGGACCTGTCATTGTGGCACACTTTAGGGGAGGCCTATGTCCAGCAGCGGACGTCTTTTGGCTGGTATGATGATGATCTTTGAATTTGCTTACATTGTTACTTTATCCCGCATTTATGTCAAACAACCGAAATGTTTTGTTTTCTAAACATGTAAAGTGCGTGTTTACATAACTATAGGTACGTACTCGTAAGCTCCAAGTTAACTAGAAAAAAAGTTCAGTCAAGTTCATCCAATTCCGAAACGCGTCTTTAACGTAATGATGTTTTCCCTAGGGATCACAGCATGGGGTTCTTCGATAAAGAATTAGTGTGTATTGGATTTTTAAACGGTCAGCTCACGCATGTGTCCTCCTTGGAGTTGCGGGCATTCATAGGCTATATACGGTGATCGCTTGGTGCAGTTACACGCCCCTGCAGGCGCATAATATTATGTCTATTTATTTTTGATAATGTATAATGTATTGACAATGTATTCTTTATAGCCTATTTGTTAATTTTAATCGTATTTGTCTGTTTAATTTCTACATTAAGGGCAGTCTGAAATAAATAATTGTCATCCATTCATTATCAAAAAACCAATGATATGTCACGCGAATATGTGCGTATGATGCCAGCGATTTACGTCTTCGAATATGTGAAGAGTCTTGGTTCATAAGTTCCCCTTTGCTATCGCTAAGTGCATGCCAGCGCGACGCGGATAGCACTATGATAGCTATTTGTACAAGGTGGATGGAGGTCCTGAGCACGTAAATAAAAGCTGGTCCTACTGATCTAAATATGAATCACTTGAATATCAATAATAAAACAGAGTGATTACAAAAATAAAAACTTACTCGCAACTAGCAACGCACTAACTATAATACACTGCGCAGATTTGTAACGATAGCGTGCAAACTGTATTTATAAACTTATCTGTATCTGATCTCAAACCATGCGCTTATGATTAAGTGTGATTGAAGCGTATTGGAGTGCTCTGTTGAAAGGGTATCCAAGGAAGACCAGCTTCAAGATACTGACAAGGTACCTTGACATAAAAGCTAGTAGATGCCATACTTAGATGAAAAATACTTACTAGTTACTTTTCTTATCTTATTGTAAGTTTTAAAACGACATGAATATACAGGGTAAAATACAGGATGTGGCATGTAATAAATAGGAGCAAAAAATTAAACTGTTACACTATTGAGCTCTCCAGCATTTATTTCCAAAAGGTTACAATTGAAAAAAGGACGTTCTTTTTTGCTTTTTTATAATGCGAATATAGCTTACGTTAAGTTTTTACTCTATTGGAGTGATATTAATTACTATTTATTTTAAAATTATTAAAGAATTATTAAAAAAATTGAATATCCCAAAAATATGCTTTCAATTTAAAAATGCAACAACGATTATGAGTCGTAACTTGATGCTACCTCAAAATCAGCATCGACTGCCGCGCTGCCATCTAGTGGTGAAAAGTTTCAGGACCTGGAGGTAATAAATAACCTTAGATAAAAAAATCCCAATTGAAAAAAGATTTTTTTTTCTGGACACTAGTGGTTACTGCAGATGCTATAAGAGAGTGTCCTTTAATTTTTTTGCTCCTATTACAGGCCACACCCTGTATATTTTTTCTATGTCTATGTTTCTATTTCTATTTGCTACGAACACGAGGCCGTAGCGTGTAGGATTTTCTGCTTTATAGTGACAGACAGACGAGGGCCTTTGTCAATCGTTCTTCATAAGTTAGTCGGCAATAAGTGGGTTCAATAAACATTTTTACTCAGAATTTAGGCATTCACCCGGTCCCACAGGATATATTCCGGAATATGAGAACTAGTGAATTACATAAAATGTGCTAGTCACTGTCATAATGCTCCCCATGATAAGGAATATTTTTTTATCACAATATGTCCGTGTGTCATTTTTAGGGTTCCGTAGTGAACAAGGAACCCTCATAGTTTCGCCGAGTCCGTACGTCTGTCCGTCCGCGCCTTAGCTTAGTAACTGTTACTACCAGTAAGCTGTGTAATTTGGCATGGGTATACATATAAATCACGCTGGCAAAACGGTAGAAAATAATATAGAAAAAAAAAATCGGCCACGAGCATGTCGGGCCATGCTCAGTGTACGGTTAAGTAGTTGTCTAATGAAATTACTTAAAAAAAAATCAATAACAAGAAAAAGGGAATACCTTCGTAGCGTTTCATACAACTTTTACTAAGAAGGGAATACTTTTTACGATATCTCAAAAACGGCTTAACTGATCATGTCCACTATATTTTTCGTTGAAAGTCTTTATTAAGCTTTACTTTCATGATTTTTTCATATTTTTTGGACCCTTAGTTCAAAAGTTAGAGGGGGGGAGGGCATTTTTTTTTCTTTTGGAGTCAATATATTTCGGAAAATATTCACTGTATCAAAAAAGGGGAGGTACCCTTAAAATACTTTATTTTTATTTTGTTATACGACTTTGTCAGTTTTATTGATTTATATATTGGTCAGATTTCTAGCACGAACAATCACAGAGCAAAGCCTCGGACAGACAGACGGACAGTATGGCGAAACTATAGGGGGTTAAGGGACAGGGGCTTTTTGATTCTAGCAAATCCCACCATCTTTGGGTAGCTCGTTCAAAAATATAGTGATTTTTCTATAATCAATATAATCATATTTGGATTCAGGAATCTGTTTGCGTGATATTAAGCTTTAAAGTGCTAAATTTCGGTATGTTATGGTCAAGTGTCATCCAGCGAACTTTCGTGAAATTTCCATTGATTGCCACCACTTAGATAATGTTGTTAGTCGTGCCAAACACAGTAGGTAAATAGAAATTTATTTTTCTTTTATATTCGCATAATGTACCTTAACGTGTGGACAACTACGGAACCCTACATTGCACGTGGCCCGACACGCACTTAACCATATCAGCCCAAGGACATCCACTGCTGGACATAAGCCTCCCCCAATTGTTTCATGGAGGGTAAATGCCATAATATCCACGCTTGGCATGCGGGTTGGCGATCGCAGTATCTCCACCGTACTCCAGAGATGCTGCTGCCCATGCCACGGTGGTCTTGGTCGTAGTTTTAGGACGTACCCGGGTCCCGCACGCGACACTCACACTCACTTGGCAACTTTTATTTACAACGATGATGGCAAACGAGCTTACAGCCTGCCTGATGAGAAGCAAATACCGTAGCTTATGAATGATTGTGACTGCAGAAGAATTACAAGCACGTTAGGCGATCCTTTTTTGATTTGGGGATTTAACGATTTTGGATGTACATTTCCATTCAGGAAACAAATTAATGTACACTCGCGGTCAAAAAATTCGGCTCATCCTGAATTTAATAACCGCAATAAGGTTTTTTTTATATTTACATACTATTACGAACCACCACCCAACCCAACTATATAATTATTTCCGGGATCCTATCATAAAAATATCAATATCCAAAAATGAAGTTTTTTGCGATATCTCACTCCGTTAACGTTGTTTTTTTCATGGGTTTTTACGAACCCGATTTAAACCTGGTAACGTTATTTTTTTAACTGTTATTTTTGTAATTTAACGTAAAATTAAATAAAGATAATGACAGGATTAAAAAACTGTACAACCTTGTACTATTTTAGGAATGTATGACGGTATTTTAGATATATTTATTTTGTACGTTATTCATTACAGCAACAAGTAGGTAGTTCGTGAGTGCTTATACATCACGGCATAGTGTATTCGGATGAAATTGTTTGGAATAAGAGGATATAAAGCCGCCTTTACCCACAGGAATGTATAGTCAAGGAAATCGAAACACATACCTTTATCACTCTTGTCACACTGACAATAAGGGTTCAAAGGTACGTGTTTACATTTATTCTACTGTACTTACATAATATACTTACATTTACCTACAGACTGAATTTCGTAGCCGAATTTTGCCGTCTTGATTCCACAAAATCTATCGCCCTTCTACAGCAGGCGGACGAATTTTGAGACGGAATTTCTCGACGGCTGCGACACCCAGGTACTCCTTCACACAAAATTACAGCATTCTATACCATCGTTATATACTTACTTCATCTCATCGTTCTTGACCAGCATCCACACGACGTGTCCAGGGCTCTGATATGAGCCTAGTGCCATGAGCTACGAGAGTCCGCGGTTCCTGTCCCGTCCACGTCGATATAGATAACATCTCGGGGCAATACTTCACGAGGTGCTTCTGTGTGGCCATCTACATCATGTTATACCTTAGTTATATACTCACTTCATCTCCTCATCATTTTTGGCCAGCATCCATACGACGTGTCCCGGGCTCTGCCGCGAGCCAAGCGCCATAAGCTGAGAGAGCCGAGCGCCCGGCGGAAGTGCTGGGCGCCGCGGCACCTGCCCCGTCCACGTCGATATGGCCAGCATTTCGGGGCACTCCTTTACGAGGTGCTTCTGTGTGGCCATGCATTTTCCGGATGCGTCCTGTGAGAAGAAAACAAGCTCAGCTTTGGAGAAGTCTACAGAGACGGCGTTGAAATGAGTTAAGTGCGATTATTGCGACTTCTTTGAGTAGGTACCTAAACCTACTCAAAGATGTACATATGTAGATGTGTGAAGCTAATTCGGTCTGCGGTTCGGCTCACTGGGGCCAGTTTAGAACCTATTGCTCAGTCTCTTATGAGGGTTCCGTACCCGAAGGGTCCAAACGGAACCCTATTGCTGTCAATCGCGTATCCGTCTGTCGTCCGTCACACAAATATTTTTTTAACATCCTATTGACCTATAAACTTGAAATTTAGTGATGTTTATTATTATGTATATTTTACCAACAAATACCAATATATTGATAAATCACATTTGTTTTTTAGTTGTACGGAATCCTCGATGCGCAAGTCCGACATAGTTGACATAAGATTTAATTGAACCTGACTTTCTACAGGTCGCAATTACCTCAGAAACCGACTGAGTTAGAACACTTGTAGTCAAACATACAGGATGATTCGGGAGACGTGAGCAAGATCAACACCACGAATTCAGTAGATCATAAGCTACTGCTTCGTGCCACTAGTTGTGAAATTAACGTTCATTTATCTTTGGTGTTGAAAACAAAATGTTTTAAATTATTTACGAAATTTATGGTCACTCTACAGTCAGAATACTTCAGTCAAGTCATACGTGTCAAATTGAATGTCATCTGAGTCCGATTACTTTTGAAATATCGTATCTCACTCAATGTGGCAATTTACTTTCTTCGTAATCAAACTGCTGTCATATCAGTTAGAGGTTTAATCTTTATAAACAAGTTGTTGTAGGGTGACCATGATTGTAGAGAATTAAACTTTAACTTAACACAAATTAAAATACAGGAAAAAAGGTATGGGTGTTTCACTTAAATACAATGGTGAACGATTCATTGCCATTCACTGTGTATGTAGTGTTGGTCCTGCTCACGTCTCCTGAATCACCCTGTATAGGTTATAGGATTTGGTAACATTGTAGATGTACAAAAGTTTACTATTTTTTTCTAAGAAAAAAAAACAACTATTCAATGCTATGTAAATTTCAATTTTTACGTTTTCCAAGTAAGAATACCATCAATCATTATGCTAAGTCCACAAACCGAATAAACTCATTTAAAACATTATCATCGGTGTAACCTGATACCTGTGGATAAATATGCTAGTTTTATATTAAATTATTAAACCTTTATTAAAATTGTAAACCCTTATGGAAAATACTTAAAAAATAATAACCTCTGATCTAACAACGTCTCTAAAATTATGCATTAATAATAAGACCATCGCCGTTTATATAGGACGAGGCTCGCTTCCACCTCCATTAAACAGAAAACACGCTCGAAAACACCTGGTAATTACACTTCAGCATTAAGAGTAAACATGTTGCCTTTTAGCGCAAAGATGCGTGAAATAAAAAATGTTTAAACGCGAGTGTAAGTGATGGGGGGCTGTCAACTGGAGCTCGTGCGTGAGCCTCGCAAATCAGCTGGAGGTCTATTTTTGTTCATCACTTCGCATTCTAATTTGTTTGTGTGTGGGCCGAGAACTTTCACGCGCGGCGAGGTAGTGTAGAAACCACGATTGAAATGCAATAGAGATGTGAAAGAAATATACCCAATTGCGGGTAAGCTTTGAGTAATAACGATGTTAAACTGAGCATCTCTCTAGCGTGTTTCCACATATGGCATAAGCATATATACGCATTGGTTGGAATGTGAGATTCTAATTCGGTACCTGTTGCGGTTAACTCTGTGAGTAAATTTGAATGAATTCACTGGTTTCTATTTAATTAAGCTAATTTCTATATTAATTAAATCATTTATTTCGAGTATCTTTACAGACTCATATATTTGGTTAGTATTTACTTAAAGCTATGTTATAATATTAGTTTTGAGAAAATTTTAATAGTACATTACGATACAAGTGCAGACAACAGGAAACTCGCAACGAGTGGCGACAAATTGAAACACGACCGAAAGGAGTGTTTTAAATCGAAACGAGCCGCGAATTGCCTATTCGCACGTGCATCGTACAACGTTTTACAGTACATATGGCTCTTTAAAGTTTCGACATATGCACGTAATCTGCTGATTACCGCACTCGTGCGGTCAAGTAGCACCATATGTACTGGAAAAATAAGTTTAATAGGGTCATGTTTCTAGAAGCACTTAAGTAGGTTAAACATAATAAGTACTTCTAGAAACATGCATGTCCTCACAATGCCTCAAATATGGGCAGTCAAACCTCCCAGCCATCAAACGCAGGATGGGGTTGGGGCTGGCCCGCACCCGGCGCACCAGGGATGTGCATTGCTTGCGCATAGTCGTATTAAAGCAATCTATGCGCGCTTCAGCAAACATCCCTGATGCGCTACAGAAGCGGGGCAGCCCCACCAGCACCCGGAACGCGTTGTTATATTGGACCCGGAGGGCCCTATAGGCCCGCTGCGTATAGTTTGCCCATAAACCGCACGTATACAGGGAAGTGCAATATGCTCTAAAGAGAGCTACTTTCACCTCCCTAGTACAGCGCGCAAATTTACGAGCAATCATATTTGCCCTCACTGACAGGGCCCTCCGTTCGCGCTCGATATCCATGTTGTCTTTTAGGTCTGAAGTGACAACATGGCCTAAATATTTAAAAGTCCCCACCCTTTCCAGTGGGCTACCATTCAAAAAGATGGGGGTACTCTGTGTATCCGATAACCAGTAGGTTCAAATACCATATATTGTGTTTTACCTATATTGTATTTCAGCCCTTGTTGGATAGCGTAGGTCTCACAAATACCTAACAGTTTTCGCAAACCACAAGCCGATGCGCTCAACAAAACCATATCGTCGGCGTAACTCAAATTATTCAAACATACAGTGTCAATATGGCAGCCGACATGTGTTCTGCCGAGCGCCTCGAGAAGCTCATTTAGGTAAAGGTTAAAAAGTGTGGGCGAGGTCAATCCCCCCTGTCTCACCCCACACTCCAACCTGTACGGGTCCGATAGAGTACCTGACCATCTAACACTATTGATCTGATTTCCATACCAATACCTCAGAATTCGTATGGTCTCAGTAGGTAGTTTAGTGGCTCCCAGTTTTTCTCATAGGATATCGTACCAAACCAGATCAAAAGCCCTAGAAAGGTCTAAGAAGCACGCATACACGGGCGTCTTTCTATTTATGTAATATTTGACAGTGTTCTTAAGGCACAGTATTGCACTCTCCGTTGATAACCCTGGCCGAAAACCCAAATTGGTTAGGGTTAAGACTCACGCACTTATTTAACTGTACATTAAGCACACTATCAAATACCTTCGCAATAATAGTCGCAAGGGATATAGGCCTGTAGTTATTAGCGTCAGACAAATCTCCAGTTTTGTTTTTAGGTACAGGAATAACCACAGTTTTCATCATATCCTCGGGCAAATAACAGTGCCTTACACATAGCGTATAAAACAAGGCCAACACTCTTGAGATGTGTGGACCCGCATTCTGGAGATGTTCGACGCTGAGGCCATCGTGCCCGGGGGATTTGCCTCGGGAGATAGATTTAATAGCCTTGGCTACATCCTTAGCAGAGTATCCCGGTCCAGGCTCCCCATCATTGGCATTAGTACTAGTACTCCCCTATAATAGGCATTAGTACTAGTAGGGCATTTGTTTCTGTGGTGAGAAGAAACATTTGTTCCTCAGACTTGGGTGTTTTCTATGTTATGTATATATCTATTAAATATATCGTCGTCTATATGACTGAACTATGGGACTAGTTCAATATGTGTAAAAAAATCCCCTTATTTAATTTATATATTTAATTAATAACAAGGTACCTACTTGTGACATACATATTGTTGAGTTTACTTTATTACTGGAATGACTATATTCATGTCGGTTCATGCCGGTTTTTCGTTTATCCACAGTCCCAATTGAAATAACTTAATAAGTGGTTGTCACAACATCGATCTCGATTGTGGATCTATGTTAGACGCCGACAATTTAGATAGGATTGAAGTACAAACAACTTAAGCCGAGTTTAAATATGTCCCAAGCATGTCATAAAAGTTCTTACCACCTTTTTAAAAATAAGCTTAACAGAGATATGAATCAAGACACAAGACGAGGACAAGTCATTTTTGTAAGTCGAATACCGGCCTTTTGCAATTGTTAGTTAAAGAAAATAGGGTAGTATTCATAAAACCAATATATATCCGTTTTATTCGCAAGATATCGTTAAACTAAATCAATCCCTATTCTCACTAAAACCCTTCCTATATCGGGCATAAAAACTATAGCAAAATTTTATGTTCGCTTCTGATGTGGCTCGAAATCAATAAGGGCCAGTTTCATCATAGCCCCTTTATGATCCCTTACAAAGCCAAAAGCTGAGCAAGCCCGTGAAACCAGCCCAAAACGGCACGTAAACCCATTCATAACTAACCCAAGCTAAACTCTTACTATTCTCAGTTATTGAAGATTCGACTTTCTTTCCTACGACATAGGTTCGCATTCTGAGTACATGCTTAAAGCGAGATACGATCCTGCAAATGTTATCATTCGACACGTAGCTTCGTAATTTATACGCGGAATCTGCCGTAAAAAATAATTTCTTTTTAATTAAAGCGATAAAAAAAGTTAATCAGCTTAGCTATGGGTTGTGCGCGCGTGGTTGGAGCGTTCATTTTCGAGTAATAAACGCTGCCTTTATATGCTGTCAGGGGTGCTAAGCCTGGATCATTATTTATGCTCATGAGTAAATTTTGTTTACAGGTAAACTGCGATGTTTTAGCCAGTCTTTATTGATGCGACGCGAGATTTAGATTGGTTTAAATGTTATTAATATTACGTAAGTTAAATTAGTTTTAATTTCCCTTGAAATAGACAAAGTTTTTTGTTTATTTCGCAGATAGCTCTCTCTTAAGTCATCTCATCTCACTCTCGTGTTGTTTAATTGTTGACCTTAAAAATTCATCATCTTGTAAATTTGGCGGTAACGTCATCATTAAAGGACATTCTCGTACATATTAAGCGGAGGGATGAAAGTCATGTGACCAGAAGGTTATTAGTAGTTATTACGTATGAATGTGGAGGATTATAAGATAAGGGGTAGGTCAAGTAATACTTAGGTGGATGGATTGCGTGAGAGCCGATATGAACAGGCCGGATAGCTGGTCGCAATTTAAACACAGAGAGCAGTGGAGTCGTTTTTACAATGTCTTATGATTGAGGGAATGAATTATTTGTTTTCCTACAGTAAAATATTTAAATCTTTATTGCAAAAAAGTGAGATTGAATGGCATAAAGCAATCTCTATCGGTCAACCTAGAGCCGAAGCATATATTAATTGTTATAATACAACATGATATTTTGCATGATTTTATTTAGGCGTGATTTTAAAACAATAATATCTAGTGATTTCTAGTGAGTGTATTTGTAGTGTAATAAATGCATAAACATTTTATTGACCAAGTCTGTAAATGGGACAAAGGACTTATAGTACATTACGATACAAGTGCAGGAAACAGGACATTCGCAACGAGCGGTGATACATTGAAACACGACCGAAGGGAGTGTTTTAAATCGACACGAGTTGCGAATTACCTGTTCGCACGTGTATCGTACAACGTTTTACAGTACATATGGCTCTTTAAAGTTTCGACATATGCACGTAATCTGCTGATTACCGCACTCGTGCGGTAATATAGCACCATATGTACTGTAAAGTAAGTTAAGTTTAGGTACGAGTACTTATATTCATTCTACGCAAAAGGAGTATGAATAATAGTATCAAATTAATGATTCAATCCTCTCTAAGTATATTAAACATTCCACGAACTGTCCTGTCCTTAGTGATGAGATGAGACCTGATGTCGGGTGTTTAATAGAATACACGATGCGTCGACCCTACGAGTAAATTCATTGGGATAAGGGAAAGCGAATGATGATGTCAACACTAAGGCAGTGGACCTTCTGTACTTTGGTACTATAACTGTCGCAGTCGGTTAAATTAAATCTAGTCTAATCCAAGTCTATTTCTGCAATCTAAGCCATTCAAGTGTTTCAATTTTAATCCATTAGCATGCCACCGTCTTCAAATATCCCGGACATATTCGAGCGACCCGAAATAATCTCATTATATATTTATAGGTTTCAAATAGACGTATCTGAAATGTGCTTTATTTTAAGCTAACCCAGACATAGCAGTAAAACTCTATGAAAACGGTGCGAATACATATATTTATGCAAGTCCGTACATGTATATAAGGCCACGGGATTCCGCAGGATGCGGGTGGCGCAGGACCGGTCAATGCGGGTGGCACTCTTTTGGGGAGGCCTATTTATAAGTTTAAGTAAAGTCCCGCGCCCATTTGAACTGCTAAACTGCTTACCCAGCTCAAATAGTAATTCCTGCCCAAAGTATTTCCTGTGCCTTAAAACCTAGTATTCCAAACAGTTCGACACCTGTTCCCTGTAGTTAGATAATAACAGGCTGGAAGTTGTGAATTACTCAACCGCCCCGCAGATTATAGGCTTGTAAGGACACGCTTCGCGTTACAGACAGGCAAGATGGTAGCCATACTTTTCTATGTAGAAAGAAGTGACAGGGATGAGACCAGAGTCCTACACCGTGTCCAATATGTTCGAATACAGCTTGAAACTCTCATTGAAACAAAGTTCTTATAACAAATACAAAAAAACTATATTTCATGAAAGATATTCTTATATACAATATTCATAATAAATGTGTTGGGATGACTCCATCTTTAACCTTCATCACCAGCTTCAAACGTTTCTCGAATCCGTCACGCGCGGCACGCACTGCCTCAATCGGCATTTCGTCTCAAATTTGTACGTCAACTTTTTTTAAATGATCCAATTTCTTAATTTTAGTTAATCAGTTTTGAGAGCATGTACGACCATACAAAAAAATCCAGTACATTTAAATACGGAGAATTAAAGGGCCATTCATTTTTTGGTAAAAATCCGTTAAATTGGCCTGACACCGCGCTTAAACTGAGTTTGCCGTGTGGGATGGAGCTCCATCTTTTTGGAAACAATAGTAGCCGTTCCCAAACATCATTTTTACATTTGGAGAAACTTTTTTTTCCAAGACTTCTGTTTTATACTATTGGCGTTGATTTTTACTCCTTTGTCGATAAAACCAAAGGAATTTTACCCCGCTTGCCAAATTCTCCCCGAACCATCACTGATGATGCACTTTGGAATCTTGGCACATTCCACTGATCATCTGAAACATACTAATGTGTGCGGCCCACAAACGACCATTTTGAGCATTGTAATATTGCTCAATCTCAATACGAAGAAACGAATTCATCCTCTGCGTGCCAGGAAAGTATAGCTTTTTCCCCTCACTAGCTCGGAAAGCATTTTATCCACAAGTGGGGAAAGTAATTGGACCTTGGAGCGTGTTTGAGTAGCTTTTGACAGATAACAAAACGTAAAACGCTTATGTTAATGGTTCGTTTGATATCAATTATCATTAAATAAATGGTTTGAGAATTTAATAAAAAATACCAAATTTAGCTTTATTTAATGATTTAAGTCGTAAACCTTAAAATTCTATAAGTAACATTTTTTTATAATAACTTTGAGTATAATTTTTAACGCACAAGTTGAGTCGATGCAATTTCAAAACGCATCGTCAGAAATGTCATCATTGTCAATGTCAACTAAAATATACACAACTTGTCACGGACTCCGACTCACGTAAATATTATACACAACTTTCAGAGTTTTCTGTTATAATATCGTAAAAAAATCAGTGATTCCTGTGATGAAAATCATGCCTGTGGAACTGTGTTTTTTTTGCATGTTGCACTTTCCTCGCTATAGTGAGGAGAAAAGTTTTGTGTTACACACGGGTGCAAAGTTGTATTTTACTTCTCGTGTGTTGAAACACTCGCTACGCTCAGGATTCTATTTTAGAACCACTCGCTTCGCTCGTGGTTCAACTATAGAATCCTTTCGCTGGCTCGTGTTTCAATTCCACACTCGCGGGTAAAATACAACTTTGCACCCTTGTATAACACATAACTATTGATTGATCGTTATTTTTTTCTTCGTAGCTTCGGAAATGCCGTGTACTTTTATTTTCTAGTAAGCGTGACAACCGAGGTCTGCTCTCATGATGTTGTGTATCTTCTTGAAATCTTTAAGTCTGCAGCTAATTTTCGGATCGAACGGTGCTTTTTCCGGCGGACACACTCTCTCACGATTTTCACGACCCTATCCATTCTTGCTGAACGCGGGCGACCAGATCTCTTGCGGCCTTCTAACGAGGCAGTCTCCTTGTATCATCTAATTATAGTATAAACTAGATTAGGCTTAATTCCAAAAAGTTTCAATGCCGCGAAAATTGCACTAGGGCTGTCGACCTTAAGATGTTTTGAAATAAAAGGTTCCCGAAACTGCTTCATCATGGATTAAAAGCGAACGACTTTAGCTAAATATTTTTCAAATATCGTTATTTGTTAATGACAATATAAACTTTAAACTATAATGACAAAAATGTTTGCAGGTGGTCTAGGTTTTTGAAAATTAGTGCTAAAAAAGCGTATTCGAACATATTGGACACGTAAATATGTAGCATTAAGATTCATATATGTATATTTTCATTGTATCACGTCTAGGAAATTAGTTAACACAGTCCTTGCTAGAAAGCAAATCAAACGACACGCACCGTACATACTTTCAAATCATGGCATTCTTTTGTTTTTAGCGCGATTGTGTATACAGACACCTTGGAGGTGTGGAAAAAGAAAAACCGAGTTTTTTTCGAAGTGCCCGGACGAAAAGACATGCTTCTCAACTTTCTTGTTGGCCGTTAAGCCTAGTCGGTAGTAACACTGCCTACATATCTGGCGGTCCCGGGTTCGAATCCCGGAATCGGTATCTGTTTATTTAATGTGATGAGCAAACATTTGTATGATTTATTGATATGAAATTGAAGCACTCCTTTGCAGCACAGCGTAAAGTACTAGGATACTCATAAATAAGAAAATAACTACTTAAATACTAGTTCGTTTAATCTAAATACTATATAACATAAGTATTATCTAAAACACACACATACATACACACACACAAACAAACAACTCATTTTATTATTTTAATTAGGTCAATTGATCTCAAATAGAGTGTACTCATTAAGTTTGTTTTAGTTTAGTTTTTAGATGAGTTAAGAATATGAAATTCATGATTTTATTTTGTGTAACTAACCTTAAGTATGGAAAAGCGGGATCTCCTGTCACAGGTATTTCAATACTTACGAGGAGATCTCAACCCATGTGATCTGAAAGCCTATTGTTAACCAAAATAAACATTTTTCATTTGCATTTTCATACTTAAACGATTAGTGTAAAAAAAAGAAAGTTTTATAATTTTCAGTTTAAGTCCCTTTTACCAATATTAATTTGCATTATTTGTGCCTGAGACTTGGACGTTTTCTATCTATTTGAGTATGTAGCTATTAAATACCGAAATTTTCCCGAGGGACTACAGAATGGTGATATTTAAAAAAGTTTTGTCGGCCTGTTTAGCAGTTATTATTTGATAGTGACACTGCCTACGAAGCTAGAGGTCCCGGGTTCGAATCCCGGAAACGGCGTCTGTTCTGTAGCGAGCAAAAATATTTGTTCTTGAGATTTGGATATTTGCTACGTATTTATGTACGAGTATATATCAATTAACTAGCTCGTCGTCTAGTACCCATAACAGAAGCCTTATTGAGCTTACTCTGGGTCTAGTTAGATTTGTGTAAAAATGTCCCTTTGATTTATATATATTTAAAAAAAGGAGTGTACCTATACAGTTTTAAAGGGTCTGCAACGCGCATGTGACACCTTTGGAGTTGCAGGCGTCCATAAGCTGCGATGATCATCAGGTGGTCCGTACGTATGTTTGCCACGGACGTGGGATAATAAAAATATAAAGTCCTCACAAGCCTTATTGAGCTTACTATTTGAATTACGATTTGTGTGAAAAATAGTCCTTCTAATATTATTTTTTTCTATACTTAAGTACAGTCAACAGCAAATGTGGTTGATTATTTTAGTACTTTGTCGCACTAAGGCGCCTTCCTGATTTATCGATGCGGAGCCGGTACGATATGAGAAAACTATCAGCTGTCAGTGTCAATCGATATCAATGCAGTACTGCACCACTTCTGCGCATCGTATTAGTATAGTACTGAGCAAATATTACTGTCAGTAATTCGTCAAGTGAGGAAATTTCACATCAGTAAGCTTACGTCAAACAACAAAATACTTATGACATATCGATCCCGCCCCGCCAAGCAAGAAGTCGCCTAACGTACAAATACTGCGACAGTTGGGATGCGTCAAACTAGTGAGAGTGACAAGCTACTGAAATGATCATTTACATTTGCTGTCGACTGTAATACTGTTATTTTCTCTGTGGCCGAAGTATGTTGTTGAGGTATATCATCGCAACATTTTTATACTAAATAAGTTCAATTACCAGACCCCTTATTAAGCGCCGTGAAGGGCCCTCGTCTACGCAAACTTGCCAGATTCACTCTCCGCGTGACAATGATTTCCACACCGCCGCTGAAGGGCTCTCAACACGACCTAACGACGCTGGCAAAAATACAGACATGTCTCGAATATTCCCTTTATGTACCTACCAATGATTTATTACGGGTCGAGTGCAAACTAGGCGTAAATTCTTCTGAAACTTCCTAGGATTTCGATAAGGTCAGGGATCTAGTACGGATAAATACATGTATATATAAAACAATCACAAATACTATCAAGAATATTTAGAAGGGGGAAAATGATTGGACATTTGATAAGGTACGACAACTTCTTCAAAATCATTATGGAAGTAAAAATAGATAGATGGAAGGCCAAGGAAGCAGGGGAAGACCAAGACGCAGTTATTTCGACCAAATACAAGAAATGGTTGGCGTCTAAAAAACTGGCGTTCGAGAGAGAAAATTTGAAATTTTAACCTTCGCTATTTTCTGTTTGGCCCCATGGTTGACTGGTAGAGAATGCCATGAGGCATTAAGTCCGCCATTTGTACCGATTTATTTGTGCAATAAAGTTTAAATAAATAAATTGGGGGAGGCCTATGTCCAGCAGTGGACGTCCTTGGGCTGATATGGTGGTGGTGGAAGCGTTCATAGGCGACGTAATCTGCTTATCATAAGCTACTACGTATAGGTAAGCTTAAAAAAATCATTCTCGTACATTTCGTACTGAATGGGTGGGTGGGGTAAGGAGGAGAGGGGGAGAGCGTTTACAATGTTTTCACTCGCACGTGACAATAATTTTCACTTATGTACGATTTTAGTGAAGGCTAGCCTAATAATAGAATATTTCCTTCTTAATTTCAAACGTTGAATACTGCAATGGATGTTTGTACTACATTACATTACATTTAATTGCCAACTAGACCAAACCAGAGTATGGTTTGCTTTAAGAATAACCCCGTTCTTAATTCTGTTTAGTCGATTGTATTAGTCTGAATATTTGTTACTTTTCGGTCAACTGTCAGCCCAGACCTAACTGGACTTCAATATCGACAGGAAAAATTTAAACGAACTAATATTTTTTTGGAAGTTGATTGTACCCTTTTTCTAGGTGATTTCACAGTTTTTACCTATTGTTTGGTAATAGCGGGCTGTCGGAACATGAATCTGACGAAAATGGCATTAATGTTAGACAAAAATTGTGCGTTAATTTACTGACCTATAGAACTATTAAAAGGAAATGAAGCAGGATCGGGATCGGTGGCGTGCACTCGTATTGGAGCCCAAAACACACTTCGGGTCGCTGCGCCAGAGGAGTGAGTAAGTATAGAACTGTTAAAATATAATGACACGGGTCTCTCACGTCGTTAAGTGCGAATATCGCTCGATATGTTTTAGACTGGTTCGCGGTCCATAATCATGAGTAACGCGGCGGCGGTTCTTCTGGATGTATGACCCAGATGTTGGACCCGGGTATGTTCTAAAACTACCACCAAGACTAATGGGGGATGGGCAGCAGCATCCCTGGAGTGCGGTGGAGATACTGCGATCGTCAACTCGCATGCCAAGCGTGGCGATTATGGCATTTACCCCCCCATGAAGATGGAGGAGGTCTATTTCCATCAGGGGACGTCCATCGGCTGATATGGTGTATTTTCTAGCGTGATTCGAAGATGATATATGTAGTTGTCTAAGAGGAATTATTCAATCTTCATTTGCAAGTACTTATCACTCTTATCAGATACTTAAGCTCCATAATTCTTTCAATTGACAATCGACATGCATCTAAATAAATACTTCGACACATGTTGATAGTAACTACATTCATTTTATAATTTAGTAGATATCTACATAGCATGCATGTTAATTGTGTGCCACTCATACATATACTTATATTGATAGCTATGTAGATACATTATAAAGAGGCCAAGGTTAATGGAAGCACGCATATAATTACCATTTAGCTTTTAAAGCTTTCCACTCCCGTTAAAAGCATTGGAAAATGCATTCTCATTAATGTATTTAAAACTATTGGTCAATCACAAACTTACGATTCACATTCCAAATTGGGATTTTTTTTTTCCTAAATGGGACTTCGTGAATATTGCGATAGAGCGCGAAAAATATTTTTATAAGATTAAAATGCGAAACGTAAGCCTATTCTACCAAAGTGCGGTCTACCAAAGTGATCGATATAGCCCTACGAATCGCTAAACTTAAGACTGCGCAGTACGTTCGGTTCTCCATACAAATGTATTTATGCTCTCATTTTCAAACGCCAGGCTAGAATAACATGAAACTTTGTATACACAATGGGATCCGGCATATCTAGGTCGGACCATAGTTTCTGTTGCTTGAAATTATAATGCAGAAAAAATACAGCGATTATTAAGGTTTTCATACAAGCCGTAAAAAACTCACAAAGCCGCTTGTTTTTTTTTCTTTTACAATTTCTAGCAACAGAAACTATAGTCCGACCTAGGTATGCCGGATCCCATTGTGTATACAAATTTTTATGTTATTCTAGCATGGCGTTTTAAAATGAGGGGGTAAATACGTTTGTATGGAGAACCGAGCCAGACCGAGCGTACTGCGCCCTCTTAAGGCGCAGGGTAGGGCAAGCCATTCTCCATAAAAAGGTTGTGCAAGTTTTTTGCATTAGTTTTGGCACTACAGCATTTAATTTAATGTTTTGTTGGTAGATATTGGATATACGCAGAGCTTGATGTTGAAATTTTGCGTTATATCAAAAAAATAAAAATAAAAAAATACAAAAAATAATTAAAATTAAAAACATCAAGACATAGCTAACAAAAAAATAAGCATATTGACCAAAATAGTAACTGGAGTGCAAACACAAACGAAGAAAAACTTGCACAAAGTTTGTATGGAAAGAGCTTGCCCACCCCTTCGCCTTAAGTGGCAGTGGGCGGGGCACATAGCACGTAGAACCGATGGCCGTTGGGGCGGAAAGGTTCTCGAGTGACGACCACGTACCGGAAGGCGTAGCGTGGGCAGGCCCCCCACACGGTGATGACCTAGTGAAGGTCGCGGGTGTCCGCTGGATGCAGGTGGCGTAGGACCGGTCATTGTGGAAGTCTTTGGGGGAGGCCTATGTCCAGCAGTGGACGTCTTTCGGCTGACATGATGAAGCCTATTCCAGGAAAAGCATACTTATTTTCCTAATGTCATTACTGTTTTAGGTCTGTCTCTATCACTGGTTTCGTTTACCTTATCAATGTCTTACTTTTTATTAACAAGACCTGTAATAAATAATTATAATCTAACAAGTAGAAGCTAGATCGCTACTTGAATAGGAGCGAAGACAAATAAAAAGCCCATAATAAAAATGTCCCAAGTTTCAACGCCTATTCGCTTTATTGTGACAAATACAAGTGACGTCAATCGTATAAAAAGTGGGAGGTCTATTTGACCTAACGTACGACGCTGAAATAAAATGTATATTTGTTGCGAGTTAAACTTTACACTCATGTATGAACATCTCTACGGGTGGCAGGTTTTGAATCTTCATTAATACTTCTTCAGGATTAGTGTTTTCGCCACCGCGTAGCGGCATAAGCTACCTAGTCCTGACAAAAAGAACTACGAAGGGTTCGAAACATGTCACCTCTTAGTGGAAATTATGGTAATATGTATACGTCTAAGTCGAGTGAAACCGAGGGAATTCGCTTAATGTAAAATGGAATAGAAAACTCTATGGACCAACCTAAGCCTATTTTGTTCTAACACTAATTAGTGAACATCTAAACATGATTCAGTGCTGTTTCAAACTATTTATTAACTTATTATTGCCAAACGTCTGAGGAAGTCAACGGGCGGTCTATTGCAATCAAGCGCGGGAATGCTATTGCCTGCATGATGGCTATGCTACCTATGGGACCGAATTGGGACAACCATTTTAATATTTAATTTTTGGAATATAAAAGCAAAAAGTAAATTAAGTTATTTGCTCAGCATACATTTACATTTTAATTACAACTGTAATATTTCGTTTTAGTTTTTTTTATTTAATATTAACTCGTTTTAGTGTACACTAATAATCTACATTTGATGTATATTACTTGTTTAACGCTTATTGCGTAATAAAACTATTACCAATTCTTCATTAATTATGCGTAGATCGCGCACAATGTCAATTTAATTTCAATCCAGTAAGTTAAGTCAGATAGATCCCAAGGGGCTGTTCTTAAAGTAATAAAGTGGAGCCACGAAAGTACTGTTCGCAGCGTTTACTGCGGCCGTTTGGGAGGGGTCGGTGCCTTTCATGTTTTTTAACCCGTTTTGGTGGCGTTCCGAATTTGAATATTCATTATGTCTTTTTATTTATTTTCGGATGATATGTTGTTGTTTGATGTTTAGCTGTGTGTCTAGGACCCGGGTATGTCCTAAAACTACGACCAAGACCACCGGAGGATGGGCAGCAGCATCCCTGAAGTGCGGTGGAGATACTGCGATCGCCAACCCGCATGCCAAGCGTGGCGATTATAGCATTTACCCCCCATGAAATTGAGGGAAGCCTATGTCCTGCAGTGGACGTCCTTCGGCTGAGGTGGTGGTGGTGGTGTGTGTCTAGTGAAGCTCGTTTTATTTGATGTTTATAAATAGAAATGTTAGGTACACACTAAGTACTACTTTCAACTTTTTCTGAAATATGTAAATGTAGTAAGAAGTTTCAAGGCACTATAAAATGTAATGTCATACATACACCTGAGACTTGGACGTTTTCTATCTATTTGAGTATGTAGCTATTAAATACAGAGATTTTCCCGAGGGACTACAGAAATGAGATTTTCAAAAAAGTTATGTCAGCCTGTTTAGTCTAAGTATAAGCGTTAAACTAATTACACATGAATCCGGAATATCTAGGTCGGAAATTAGTTTCTGTTGCTTGAAATTATAATGGAGAAAAAATACAGCGATTATTAAGGTTTTCATACATGACGTAAAAAACTCAAAAACTCGCTGTATTTTTTTTCTATTACAATTTGTAGCAACAGAAACTAATTTCGGACCTATAATAAGTTTCATGTTACTTCAGCAAGGCGTTTTAAAATGAGAACGTAACTACGTTTGTATGGAGAATCGAGTTCCGCCAAGCGTACTGGGGACTCTTCATGAACTTGTGAATTATTTAATACGAAAATTGACAATCACTTCGGGTATCGTCGTATTCCGAGATTAGCCGATGGGGAAACGTTATTCACTATATCTGTACGTAACTGTATACTAATTAAACCTTTTAGATTTGAATCATATTTACAATATTTACATTTATGAAATAGTTATGAACATTAAGGCGCCTTCCTGATCTGTCGATGCGGAGGCGGTACGATATGAGAATCCTGTCAGTTGTCAGTGTCAGATACTAATGCAGTACTGCCCCACTTCTGCGCATGGTATTACTACACACGTATTAGTGACAGTATTTCGTCGGTAAACTCACGTCAAAGAGCAAAATACCTATGACATATCGCTCCCGCCCCGCCAAGTCAGGAAGTCGCCTAAAGTAAATAAATATGATTCAAATCCAGTCGGTTTAGTAAGAAACACGCCCTCGTCATTATTGTGTTGTCGAGTCTCAAGATAATACTATAAAAAGAAACTGCCCTTTAATGGTAAATTGGGGGTTCAAATTTATTGCAACATCCAACGCGTTGTTGTTTTCATTTTTCACTCAGTAGGCGACTAGGCGTGCCTTAAGATCCCTCCTAAAAACCTCCCTTATACGTTTAGGTAATTTTTCTCCCGAACAAAATGTTTATGTAGAAATTGTATAGTTTTTATATTCACGCTTGTGATTCCAAAAGGGTTATGTAAAGCACGTGATATTTAATGTTGAGTGGCATTTCTAGCAATAGAGTACATGATATTTTGGAAGAATGTTTTAAATTTAACTTTGAATTAAAAAGTATTTCATGTGTACTCATTACGAAATTCGTATTTGTTTAATTATCATTGAAATTTTATTGCTCAAACGCAATCCAGTGATTGTGTGACATATCAATACTATAAATAACCTCCTCGAGTGCCTCTTCTAAGATTCAGAATATTCATATGGTTAATTTCTCAATAGTATATACAGTGTGGAAAGATAAGTCGGGCCCTGGAGGGAAACTACCTTAAAACGTTGAGATAGCTCAATTTGCTGAAAGGAAACATTATTTTATTTCTCCTAAGCATTAAAACTGCATTCACAGATTTTTAAACAAATTTAAGATAGAATTTTTTTTTTATGCTAATTGATGAATTGAATCCTTTTTTTATCAAGGAACAAAAACTTATTAGAGACAGACCTAGTCTAGGATACAAGAGAGCCCAAAAAAACAGACATTTTGCACAATTAGTATTGAAAAAGAGGTATCTTTTTCAAAAATCTGTGAATGCAGTTTTATTGCTTAGGAGAAATAAAATAATGTTTCCTTTCAGTAAATTGAGTTATCTCAACGTTTTAAGGTAGTTTCCATCCAGGGACCGTATTTTCTTTCCACCCTGTATATTATAGTAGGTATTACATAATTTTCATTTTAGGTATTGTTTCTTAGACAGCAGCTGTCTATAGCGGTATGATATCACTGATAGAGAATACATAGTCATTAAATTAATATTATTTTTTAAATCATTTTTAATCAAATATAACCAGTTTTGTCGCGTGGGTTCAAGTTGTCGGCCTGTTTAGCCTAGTTGGTAGTGACACTTCTTCAGAAACTAGAGGTCCATTAGAGAGTAAGATTATTTTGTGCAATTAGCACGGATATTTTCTGTTGGGTCTTGGATGTTTTCTATGTATTTAAGTATCTATTTATCTATATAAGTATGTATATCGTCGTCTAGTACCCATAGTACAAGCTTTGCTTAGTTTGGGACTAGGTCGATTTGTGTAAGATTGTCCCCCAATATTTATATTTTATTATATTTTTATTTTTATGGAGTTTCTAGGAATTATAATATAAGTTACAATTAACAATACTTTTATAATCATTAATTACATCTGTCAAGTACCCTATTGTAGGTTTAAAGACGGAGAAAATGTGATATTTGCAGTGACGAGTTGCCCACGACACATTTCAGCCCTATCGTATAGTCGACTCTTACGACTTCTGTGGTATGGGGAGTGGGGTTATTTTAACCCCGGGGTTTTTAAATTAATTTTGTTTGTATACAGTTTATACAATTTTAATTTAGGAGATAAATTCTAAAATGAACGCCTCCCCTGGAGTAAGTCAGACTTCAGACGTGAGCGTTTAAAAAAAGCTTTTCCCTACTGCAATTTAAAAGTAAAGTGAAACCTTTTCCAAGGAACTTGGGCTTTACATCGATGATACAGAGACAATTTAAGCGGATACTTTGTGAGCGTAGCAGAGTGCTACGCGCTACGACGGAGCGTCGTAGCACCACTACGCACCGTCGTAGCGCGTGTAGCTGAAAGCATCATGGGGAAGTATGCTTGGTTTTCTTCAAAGCAGATGTGGATGTTATGAGAATATTTGTTGTAAGGGGAGAGGATGCTCAAAAATGTACACTTACCTTATTATGTATTTGGTGTATCGACACCAATGAAAATAATTCATTACTTAATGATTGAATGGTCTCGAAAAATGAATAAAAATATAACTGACAGCTTAGAACAATAAAACCCCCGAAATGAAAATTTAAAACGGCTGAACCGATTTTGATAAAACATGTCTAAGAGACATCGCTAGAAAACCTGCTCTCAAATAAAAAAAAAACCGCTAACAAATCTGTTCATCCGGAGCTACGATGACAAAAACCGACACACAGATACACGTAGCTATGTTAAATTAATAACATCCCTCTTTTGGGTCCCGCGTCGGGGGTTAGAAATAAAGAGCACAAAGTGAAATAATATATAATTACGTAAAATCACTCCACCAATCACTCGAACTAAAACAGCAGTAGATTACCTGTTAGTTGTTTCTGTCCGCTCGCATCCCATGCACGTTAGGCGACTTCCTGACTTGGCGGGGCGTGATCGATATGACATAAGTATTTTGTTGTTTGACGTAAGCTTCCTGATGTGAAATTTCCTTAGGCGACTTCCTGACTTGGCGGGGCGGGAGCGATATTTCATAGGTATCTTGCTACGTGAATTTACCGATGTGAGATTTCCTCACTTGACGAAATACTGTCAGTAATACGTTTGCGCAGTAGTAATACCATGCACAGAAGTAGGGCAGTACTGCACTAGTATCGGTTGACACTGACAGCTGACAGTTTTCTCATACCGTACCGCCCCCGCATCGACAAGTCAGGTAGGCGCCTTACTTGGCGAATAAATGTCAGTATTACGTTTGCGCAGTACTAATACCATGCGCAGAAGTGGGGCAGTACTGCACTACTGCACTAGTATCGGTTGACACTGAAAGCATTCTCATATCGTACCGCCTCCGCATCGATAAATCAGGAAGGCGCCTTACATATCCGGGAAAAATGATCATAGTTATTGCATCTCAAACACCTCCTCCCTGCGGCAGGACACTTCAAATTGCCATGAGGTAAACCACACCGCGAACACAGTTACTTAGCACCACTATTATTATCACCATGAATACCGCGCGCTGGAAGACTCTACGGTTGATCTCTGCTTAAATGGTTGGATCGCGGGAGTGCGGGGAAGCGGGCGGGTGCCCGGTAACAATAAAGTGCTAACTTGTCCCATTCAATTTATAACTTACATTTAATCGGCCTGTTTAGCCTAGTTGGTAGTTTCATTGCCTCCGAAGCTAGAGGTCCCGGGTTCGATTCCGGTAAGGGCATTTGTTTCTGAGACTTGGATGTTTACTATGTATTTAAGTATATATCTATATTAAATATATCGTCGTCTAGTACCCATAACACAAGCCTTATTGAGCTTACTGTGGGACTAGTTCGATTTGTGTAAAAATGTCCCTAATATTTATTATTATTATTATTGTATGTCTTTTCCGCTCACGGGACAATGGTGTCCCGGACCTTTGGAAAGCGTGCGCGGAGCCGAAGTACCGAGGTACAGAAGTACCAAACGAGTACCACATAGCCAACGCGTAGAGGCCCTTTTGACAATTTAATGAAATGCAAGGGGTACACCAAGCGGATACTGTCCCTGCCCGTGTCATGGGACGCACACAGAGACAGCACCCGCCAAGGTGCATATTAGGGACTATTGTTGGTTGATGGAATCTAAATGAACCGGGTTATTTGGTGAGGATGATTGACTAATGGCTGGGCTATTGGGTGAGACATCGGACGCCTGCCTAATAAAACAGTCTCACATTTTATTTCCGGCAGACTCGCTCCCTGCTAAGATGGGCCCCTATTAATAGCGGCATATGACAATAGCCTAGGGGCAACACCTGTCAGAGAGCTGGAGGGGTAGAGAGGTGGCACTGGACTTTCAACATATAGCCAACTCGCCACTTAGGTGACCACATCTACCCCCGAGCAACAGCTCTTGCGGCTCCACTCTGGACGGCCGGTTAAGGCAAGCCAGAGGTGGGGGGGCCTGTCCAACCAACCAACCGATCAGTAAACGCCTGACCCCAGGCGCACCCCCAGGAGCACTCAGGTACGTAGGGTCGCTGCTCCCTAACAGCCCGCCACAAGTTGCCTTACGTTGACTGATTGCACTGGAAATCCAGTGGGCGATGGGGTCGTCACATCCCTACGCCTTTTTTATTAATGAGCTTTCTTTAATAATATTCTCATTTTCATTAAAGAGTGTTCTTTATGATAGATCCTATCGATTGATGCCATAAACGTATAGGGTGTTATTTTTTTTTTGGCGAGCATATTCTCAAAATGCAATTGTGTTTTCTTTCAGTAACAGACAACTTAAAAAAGTTGAAAAAACCGCCGACATTTTCATATCAAAGTTCAATATCTCAAAAACGGGTGACCCGATTTTGATAAAACATGTCTAAGAACCATTTCTGTTATCAAGAATTTCGATTAAAAAAACCGCTCTCTAATCGGTTCATCCGTTTAGGGGCTACGATGGCGCAGACAGACACATAGAGACAAATACACTTATTAAACTTGTAACAAAAAGAGGGGTCTTTTGCGTTTCGAGTTGGGGGTTAAAAATAAAGATCCTTTGAACCAATTTGCCTAACTTCAGTATATATAGGTGTAAGGGTTTTCTTTCCCATGAGGGGGTGTTAATTATTTCTATCCTGTACCTGTACTAGAGGCACTATGAGCTGTGGACCTAATTTTTTTTTTTAATTTCAACATAACCAAAAACTGACTCGACAAAAAATCTATATAATGCAATTATCGAACCTGCTCAATTTTTTCAACTCGACAAAAAAGCTATATAATATCACACCCATCGGTTGAGAACATCGAGTTGAGAAATGCGACCTGTAGAGGAGAACAGCCTGGTGGACATCCGGAAATCCGCGACATACGAAAGTATTTTTGACGAAACTGAATTGAGACCTTTCTTAAGATCGGCTATTACTCGTTAACTAGTAATTTCTACTTATCTGTGATAGGTTTCCTTTTAAATTAGTTATATGTACTACTACGATGATTTTTTCACAGTCCCAGTAGCAGCCGTTTAATTATTTAAAAATTGATATCACGCAAACCAATGGCTAAATCAAAAAAATGATTAGAGAAAGCTCATATTATTTTTTAATATACTTTGAAAAAATTTGAAGGAAAAAAATGGATACCTACTTTACATACCCTAAAAAAATGGTATTCCAACATTTTATTATACCGTTTTGTTGGCGTTATTGATATGTATACCCATACCAAATTACAGCTATGTAGTAGTAACGGCTAAGTCGCAGACAGACGGACGGACGGACAGACACGACAAAACTATAAGGGTTCCTTGTTTACTACAGAACCCTGAACGGAATTATTTTCTGTACAAGCGACTCTAAGCGCGCACAACTAAATTGTACAACTTTAATTCGGAACTCGTGTTTCACGGTGATTTTCCCCAGGCCGTTGTTGATATCAAATGTCCCGTGATTCAGATTGCGACAACTTATAACAAGTTGGCGAACTCGTCTTGTGACCGGGTCGAGTTCCGAGCGGAAAGTAATCTGTCCGAGGCACGAGGGTTGCTCAATAGGAAACGTTGATAAAGAAAAATAAAAGCCCGGGATGCACCATCTTTCGGTCGGGGCGTAAGCGGAAAATTGCGAACGAGAGTCTATCAGAAGTTTTGATGACTCGAGTTTGCAATATTCTTATGCCTGAGTTAATCACAATGTTTTTCATCACATTTGAGAGGAAATAAGTAACTCCAGTCCAAATTGACGAAATCGACAACTTCACCTTCAGTCTCAATGCATGATTGCCTTGCGAGAGGAGCGCAGCTTCAATATTTCAACCAATCACAAAGCAGTGTTCTATCACACAGAAACTCATACCACTCCACTGCCGTGCGAGGTAAATTGGCTATAACTAATCTATGCGCCTGAGTACAATAAGACCCTTTACGAACGTCGAGCAGGTGCGATGAAAAATACTTAACCGTAGTCACAGTTTTGTTATCATTGTAATAAGTATATTTTGGGAGAAAATTACTACTATAGAAAATTACTACTAGTTTGTTTCGATGTTTCTTTTCGGCTGTGGTCTTATTTTTCAGAAACGAGGAGCGTTCAGTAGAGTTTAGTTGGATTTTGACTTGTAAAAGCGCCTTTGAGGTTCTCTTGCATAACAAAGTTGATTTATTTAAATATGGTGTTAGCAGCCCTGTTATCCCATATAAATTTATCAATATAACTCTTTAACCCTGATAAGGCATAAGCGATCGACCACATAACGTGTCAATAGAATTTCAGTCTTAGTGCTGCACTTCAAGGTTCAAATTCGATTACATATAATTCGTAAAAAGTGAAATCGTAAGTACAAAAATGAATCACTAAAACGTACAGTACCGGCCAATAATATATCAGCTTTAGGTATTTAGGGCGAAACTTTTTGACATTGAAAATGTCTTTTCGTTCGCTCCAGTATAGGGTCCCATTTCACGAAATAGTGCGATCCCCTTATATTTCAGAGAGTTGTGAAGGTATGATATTCAAACTAGGCTCAAAAGACGCGTATTTACGAGATGTGTAAGATGCAAAGAGAATTATTTGAGAAAGTCCAGAACGAAAAAAGTCTTGGCCGAAATAGTGAAAAAAAAAATTCAATTTCCTCCGATTTTTTCATTTTGGCACTCGATATTTTGGAAACGAAGAATGATATCAAAATTTTGATCAAAACTCCTCTGGGCAATTTAGTCGGCTACAATTTGAGCCTAAAACAAAGACGATCGGGTCAAGGGTCTGCGCTGTAGCCTAACCTTTTTGAAAGAAGTCAAAAAGTCAGAACGACTATTAGTAGGTTTTTTTTTTTTAAATCAACACAATTGTTGTTGTAGTTAGTTTTAGTTGTAGTTAGTTTTAGTTTTATATTTCAAATTGTTTAAATTAAACATGTATTGTTTCTATAATAAATTATTATTAATTATAGTTCGAGACAACAATAGCACATTATTGCAGTGCCCGGGAAATAGCAATTCGTGGATATGTCAATGATGTTTTGGAAGACCAATATCTTCCAAAACCTTGGCAAATAAAATAGTTGATTGAGATTGCATAAAACAAGCCATTTTATCCGAGACAATTTATCGACCCGAGCCGCAGGCAAGGGTCGATATAAAGTAGAGGATAAAATGAGTTTTATACATGAGTTATACATCTGCTTTTCACTTCGATTGCGAGAAAATTAAACAAATAATCAAGGTTATGATATCATATAATTTATCCTTCTCCTGGGGCCTAGGGTGTCGTGTTGAATTCGACTTTGAAAATTCTTGTTATAGTTATAGTCGGAGTTTGGAGGTCGAGTTAATTTGAAGTCGCCGTTATCTTGCGTGAATATTAGTAAAGTGGCAAATGCCTTTTTATGTGGTTACCGTAACTTGGCTGCGCTTTAAAAAATTGCCAATTTAATAGGAATTTTGTATGTGAGCTATGTTTATATATTATATATCAACCAAATTGGCATAACGTTAGCAAATGTAATGCATTTTTTTATTTTGTTGAGTTCATTTTCAATGTACCTTGATGGTCGTGTAGTGCACGAGATCTGTGATTTTTTTTATATATTCCTAAAGGTTTAACCTTACCTCATCATGCAATAAGGCAGTATTTAGACTCTTTGGACGAGCGATAAGAAAACCCAACAATAAGAATTCCTATATATAAAGGTTTTTATTTTTTCCGCAAAAACACTACAGGACAGTTTTCCTAGAGTTGTATGTAAATGTGAAATTATTACCTAAAATAGCTTAAAAACGATAGGTAGTTAACGAGGTGAAGATGACGAAGACTCGTGGGGCGAAAAATTTTGAATCCCTGTCAACAACAAGCTATCTTTGCCGGCTACAGCAAGGGCGTACCCACAAACAGCTTTCGCAGCAGTTTAGTGTATCAAGAACCACGATTACTAAGTTGCTGAAGCGATTAAAGTCACCAAGAAGTTCCATTGGCAATAAAACACGTGGCAGACCACGTTGTACTACACATGTGACCGACCGTAACATTTTGCGAGTCTCACGTGAGAATCCTCGGTTAATGGCGACGGATATAGTCAAAGAAATATCAACCCCAGGACAGCGTACTCCATCTTTATGGACTGTCCGACGTCGTTTGCAGAACGCCGGATTAAACGGAAGACGCCCTGTACAGAAACCGCTTATATCTGAGAAGAAGCGAACTCGACACCGCGACATTGATATACTCTGGAGCGATGAGAGCAAGTTTCTTTTAGTTGGAAGCGATGGTAACGGGTGATAACAAAAAAATGAGAATACATTTGGGCAACTATAAAATTAATGCTGACAAACCAGAAAAAAAAAAAATTCAAGAATTTGTTGCTACCTCTTTTGAGAACCGTAGACTTCATTTGTTTTTTTTTCGTAATTTTATATTTGTCGAAAATAGCATCAAAACAAGAAACACTGAGACTACGCGTTGTACATTTTTACAATTTCAACATAAGCTTGGGTAAAATGTACACAGTGGATCATTTTAACAAGGAGAATGTGCCAATTTCTACTATTTACAGAATCCTAGCATCCTTGACGATAGCTCGTAAAAGTGGCAGCAGTTGACCAGCGAAGATAATTACTAAGAGAAGGCTGGAGCTGCTCCATAGTACTTTTAACGATAACGATTCCATAAGCCAACGAGTTGCCGCCAAAAAAATTAAATGTACTCAACCATAGATCTGTAGCTCATTAAAAAACATAGGTCTGGAATGCAGAAAGAAGATAAGGGCACCAGAATACACTGATGAGCGAAAATCGATGGTTATGTCAATGTCGCTGGATGATGCGCAATTACAAAGGAAAAACTTTTATTTTGGAGGATGAAAATTAATTTCCTTTAAGTAAAACCCATATTCCTGGAAATGATCGATACTATAACACCGATGTTTCTACTACACCAGAGGACATAAAACACAAGTACAAGCAACTTCACTTTATAGGAAGGCTTTTAGGTCATTGTGTAGAAAAGTAGGTTAGGTAAGGTTAGAACTGCGACACTCTGTGAAAAAAAAGGCTTTCTATGAAATGAAAATTATGGGAAACATACATTCTATGAAACTTCTGTATGCTAAACAAGGTACAACCACTTAAAAGATTTGTTTATTGTACGGTTACTTATATTATCTAACGCGATATTTGACATGACCGCGGTGCAACCCGTGTCCAAACTTCGGTAATTAACAAAGCCCTGTTTAACGGCAGAAAAATGAACTTTTGCTAGTGATTAATTAAATATAAACTCTAATATGAAGCGAGTTTTGAACTATTATTAGGGTTTGATTTTTCGGGACCGCTTTTGACATCTCATAGCGGGAGCGCATCGCATTTCATCGATACTAAACTGAAATTATAAAAAGTACTTATTCTTTTAATAAAACAAGTAAATTTTTTTCAAAAAAAACACCGACTCCAAACTTTGCCAGACCCCATCCTCTTGGTAATTTGAGTAGCTTATTTTTTGCCTTACCCCATCGTCTTGGTTCATAATTTGAGGAGTTCCTTCGATTTTTCCAAGATCCCGTCATCAGATCCAGACTTGGTGACAATGGGACCAACTAGAAAACACACCCTTTCAAACAACATAAGATTTTTTGAAATCGGTCCACTAGCCTCAGAGTAAAAGGTGAACATACATTTAAAAAAAAACCGGCGACTTGAGAACCTCCTCCGTTTTTTGAAGTCGGTTAATAAGCGTATCCATGGATCCCGGTGCATATCGATGGTGGTGATCCCCTGTGGATGGGACCCCGTGAAATAAATAAATAAATAGTAAAATGAACTGATTTGTAAGCCAAAAAATAAGTAGTGTGGGCCCGGTTGTAAAAAAAGTAAAAGTAATTTATTCTTCAAATTAGGCATATTACATGCACCTATGAACGTCAATAAACTACCAACGGTTCGGAATAATATTCCTCTGCCACGAGAAGAACTGGAGTAAGAAACTCGGCGAGGTATCATGTTTTCAAAACAATATACATTGTATAGGCAAATATAAAATTACAGTGTCAGCCACTACCACGAAACTACAATGCTACAGTAGAAAACCTATTTTCGCGATAGATTAGCCATTTAGGACGCTATCACTGCCAAACATCCTTATCCATGACGTAATCGTTCACCCTATAATATGCTTTTGAAATAAGTGTTCGTTTTACTACAGATTTGAATTTTGAATTGCTAAGTTCAGTAATGTGTTTAGGAATTTTATTGTAGAACTTGATACAATTTCCCAAGAACGATTTTTCCGCCTTTACTAGTCTATACAAGGTTGTTTTGAGTTTCCTAGTGTTTGTGGTGGCTATTGGTTTATCAGCGTTCGTTGGAAAATAACACAATTCTTCCAAACATACATTATTATTTCAAATACGTTAGACGGACGGCAGGGTTAGAATGTCTATCCTTGAAAAATTCTCTTAATGACTCATGCGATCCCAAGTTATAAATTGCTCGAATAGCCCGTTTTTGCAAAATAAAAACAGTTTCAATCATGCAGCTAATCCCCACAAGATAAGACCATAAGTAATCATACTATTAAAATAAGCAAAGTAAAGTAACCGTGCCGTTGCCACATTGGTAAGCTGCCTTATTCTACTGCTACTATTGTACTGCGTAGGTGCTGCTTAAAAAAAATACTTACGTACTCTACAGATAAACGACGGTATTTCTCACTGTGCTGAAATGCATTTACAAACTCTTAAATAACACATGTGAATCCAGCCGAGTCAAGATGCGGAATCATAATGGAAAAGAACTTTTTCCTCCGGCATGCCGTTTGACGGGCATTCTAGAATATATTCAAAATATGTAGAATTTTATACGTTATGGATCTAGTAACACATGACCAAACTCATAACGTATGAACCTCTACAGTAGCTCACAAGACCCACATCATGCAGATTTATACAGTTTCCGTGTTTGCAATTGGCCAGTACAAGATGAACAAGTCATTCGAATTAACTGTAAAAATGACTACCTGCCAAAGAAATGCGCACATGTTTGTAATTCATAATATTACGCGAATAAAAACGTCACGAGTTGTGAGTAAACGACGTCACATTAGCGGCCCACCTCGTCATCCCGGTTATTAGACGACGGTTCACACACGGTAAAACTCACATTATATCGTACTGAGCCTTGGCTAACACCGGAACGCATCTGACTGTGCAATAGTTAAGCATATCATCGTCATCATAATATTAGCCGAAAAACATCCACTGCTGGACAAAGGCCTCCATAAAGGATTCCCACAATGACCGATCCTGCGCCGCCCTCATCCAACGGCTTCCCGCGATCTTGACCAGATCGCCAGTCCACTTCGTTGGGGGCCCTCCCACGCTGCGTCGTCCGGTGCACGGTGGTGCAATATTAAACACAGTCGTATAAATTCTAAATTTCAAAATAAAGGGAAAAATGTGATCAGACACGCACTTGCCCGGGTTTCTTGCTTTGTGAACTTGGCTGACACACTCCCGTGGGTCTAAATTTTGTTTAGTTATGAGCCACAAAAATTTTCCAACGATTTTATACGATGGTAATAATAACTTTACCCAATTCATTGACCTACATATTTACATTCTTTATTTGACATTTGTTAGTCTCCCACTTTTTAACCCTAAATGTACAAATAATAAAGTCAAAAATTGGTAGACCACTTTTTTTGGCTCACTGTACACAGTACGTCCGTTCGGACGACTCGGCGGGCGGCGGAGGCAAGTAACGTCATAGTCGCCTGCCTTATTATTTACGAACCGACTCCTCACCTCTCACGTCATCCGTCACTGCGAAATTAATCGCGACCCTCCGCACTAGGTCCTTTACCTCGCAAAAGCCGACAAAACAGGGAGCGGTGGGCAAGACGAGTGCGGCATGACAAGTAATGTTGCCACACTACGTCTTTGCCGCCATTCCTCGCTACTTCCTATGCCGCTTGATGAGTGTGTGGCGAGGTTATACGGGAATTACCTGAACGAACCCCGGCCGGCCCTCCGTGCTCGGACGGTACTGTGAGTCCTATACACGTGCTTGTAGAAAATGTGCCTGATATTTATGTATGACTAGCTCCCATATTTGCGAACGTTGAAAATATGGGTGCATTCCGTTTGTAGTTTGTTAGGACGACAATGCGACGTTGAAAGTCTTGTCACGTAATAATTGTATTTTATCTTCAGGGTATATTGGTCCAGAGATCACGGTTCACGTTTATATGAATATACAATAAAACATCGAACTATTCGCAACTTATACTTAGTTACTCGTATATTGGCAACTTCCAGAGTTTTTCACGATGTTGAATCTTAATCTTATCTATGTTCTGTCCACTAAAATCCAAAGAGCAATAAATAAAAGCTAACCCTTAGTTCAGTGAAATCAATACAAACAATAAGAAATGTAATCGCAACAGAAATTTAAAAATTTTCTTGAGAATAAGGATGTTTGAGACACTTTCTAGAATAGAACGTTACCCTGGCGCTTACTTTACTCAAAGCGAGACATCGCGCTACGAAACTACATCTCAAATGATACTTATATCAAAGATTGAGTGAGATAACGTTTGTTTTGATTATTGGGCCTGAAACACTAGGCATCTATTATTTTTTATACTTCGTCGGTGGCAAACAAGTGTACAGCTGGGCCTGGCTTATGGTTCGCTTATTGACGCTTGCAACTATGATGGTGTCACATGCGCATTGCCGACCCTTTAAAACGTATACACTCCATTCTTGAAGAACCTCATGCTGTAGTCCCATGGAAAACCGAACTTTTTTAGTCACAACGGGATTTTTTCTAGCTTAATACCGTGAACTGAAACCGAATAATTCCTTTCGTGAACGGAAAACCTGTTTTTTCCACTTGTAATGTAAGTACTGCATTTGCTTTCGGAAAATTATGAAATGATTTTTTATCGAGACGACAAACTTAAATTAGTCAAAAGTGGCAAATGCATAGGAAATTATTTGTAAAATCCTCCTTTTGAAAATCCGATACAAATAATGGAATTATTGTGAATTTCGCAAACACATGGCCTTTTCACATTGTCAATAACCCAGCCTTTTTTTTCCTTTATTAAAAATGGGATTGCTCTTGGCCAGCATCTAGCCAGGGGGCAAAAATGAGGCCGACGATGAAGCGAGCTCACCCAGACGATGCCTATTCACTCGTGCCTTAAAAAGGTCCAGGTTATATGAACTCGGAAATACAGACGCCGGCAGAGAATTCCAAACCTGTCAAAAAGTAATACCGAATAGAGTCCCAAGTCGAAACCAACCGGCCAATATCCCAATAATTGAAAGCGAGTGCTGAAGCAAGCCGCAAAAAGGCAACAAACTAATTTATAAAATATAAAGGGATACCAATAGCTGGCAGTCATCTGCCGGGACGGGATACGAACATCTTAGTGAAACGACCGGGCCGTTGCCTCCAGGAAATACTTTCGGCCAACAATCGAACCCTGAGGGGTTCATTCTACTGTTGCGTTTGTAGATTCAACGTCAAATATAAAATATTGATATTGTATTATGAAGGAGCTTCGGGCATCCAGTAGTTGATTACTAATGGATCTTCTTAGTCTATTCACTGTTGTCGCAATAAGTAAGGTGTTATGGTTACTAGACGACAATATATTTAAAAGACATAGGTATACTTTAATATGTATACTTTAATATCCGTAGGGCTGGCTCGTTCCTCGCACAGCGAATCGGCATTGCCATTCAGCGAGGCAACGCAGCCAGCCTTATGGGAACCCTGCCCAGTGGAAGTGATTTGGGTGAGCCCTTTATATATAGTTTTAATAGGTTTAATACATATGTAGAAAACATCCAAGTCTCATAAAAAAATGCTTTTGCTCACCTTATAAACAAATACCCTTACCGGGATTCGAACCAGAGAGCTCGAACTTTGGACAAAGTTGGAGTTTATGTTTGGGTTTGTTTGGATTAAGTAACGAAAATAAATACTTGAGATGTACTCTTAACATAATTTATGGTCGTATTCCCTATACAACCCGATGCATTTTAGGGTTCCATAGTAAACAAGGAACCCTTATAGTTTCGCCATGTTCGTCCGTCCGACCGTCTGTCCGCGGCTTAGCTCAGTAACCTTTACTACTAGAAAGCTGTTATTTGACATAATATGTATACATATCAACCATACCGAAAAAATGCTGGAATAAAATCTAGAAAAAATATATAGGCATCCGCTACACGCTAAGTGGGGATGCATTTTTTTGCTTGAAAATCCCATCGTGTGGGGTTTTAGCTAGTTTAAAAAGAATGTGAGCTTTCTCTAGCAAAACGACGTAAGTGCCTTGCGTTTCCTATGGATATTCGATTTTTTTAAATTTATAGGATAGTGGTTTTAAATTAGGACTACTAGAAGTAGGTACGGAACCCTTTCTTGCCCGTGGCCCGACACGCACTCGGCCGCTTATCAACATAAAATCTAAAGTATCTTTACAAAACCGGGCCTAATAATTGACTTCAGTCACTCTGGTTCTTATCACATCACGTGGAGGCTCGACAAGGCAAGTACTCGTGATATCACAGGAGGCGTCAGCCATGATTGATATCAACTTAATTTCCTGACGGGAAATTTAGTCATTATACACAATAATACACGCGTTTAATAGGAAGAAGCTAAAGAGACACTTATTATTATCTCGCTCGCACTAACACGTATTTAAAGTGAGAGAGCGTGACGTAATGATAAACAATTTGAAAACAGCGACCTACCTACTTAAATAGTGACGAATCCAATACAGTATTTTAGGTCAATCAACTTTTCCTTGTTGCTCGTTACCATGGTGACGTCTCCGGAGTCACTCTTTAAAACCGACATTTTATGGGTTTAAATCTACCAAACATGAGTTTTAGCGATGATTATGCACCCATTCTGACGCGGGTCATCTCTGGAGTATGCTTGAAGTCCATGTCATAACATTTTTTCTAAGAAACTCGGCTAATGTTGTCTCCTGGCTGACGGAACAGAATAACAACAAGTAAAAGTTAATTGACCTTGATAGTCAAACCACCAACTATTTACGAAAAGTCAAAGACGTTACAATTTTCTGTAGTCAAATGGTATACTCGAATCAATCATGCCGACAAAACGATAGAAAAAAATCTTCCGGACGGTGCGTGGTATCGTTGTATAATAAGTTTCTGACGACTAATTCATTCATGGTACACGCTTTTATTGCCGACTGTACTTTTTTGCACAATAATCAACTACTTGTTGACACGGTTCGAATGAGCCGTTGACGGTTTGAATGAGGAGTTGCTATGGCCATCCGTCTTCATCATCATCAGCTCGGTGGTACCATAATATTGTATTGTCACCGAACTTCCATAAGTATGCCAAATTTCAGCTCAATCGGATACAGGCAAGTGGCTGAGAAAGGGATTGAAAATTTTGATGACAACTTACAACATATTTAAATAAATAAATATTGGGGGACAATCTTACACAAATCAAACTAGTCCCAAACTAAGCGAAGCTTGTACTAGGGGTACTAGACGACCATATATATAGATAAATATATAGATAAATACATACTTAAATACATACATAAAAAAATTAAAGAACCAGGAATTTATCCGTGCTAAATGCACAAATAATGCCCTGCCCACCAGGCCCCCCGGCCGATAATATACTTTACACCACACCTTGCCAAAAATCCCACTTTTTGGGCCAAGTGACGTAAAATTGTGTACAAAACCCGGGTCGTAAAACAGAAAGCCCTCTCTCGCATATTTATAACCCTCGCGTGCGGCTCGGGCCTTAAACATCTGCGATATCGGCCTTTCTTTCTTTTACAACCCTTGTATCGTAATATACTATACTTAGTTACTTACATACGAACAGTGCAAATTAAAATAAAAGCTTGTAAAAATAATGCGGGTCTTAAATAAAAAAAAAAATATTCAGGTATTTATTGGCGTGATTTTAAAGTTTCAAGTGCTGAATTTTTCCCTCTTCCTCTCTCTGCCAGCTAAACAGTTGCTACGTACTGGATATGTGAAAAAAATCATGGAAGTAGTACATACTATCTATAATAAATTTAAAAGGAAAACTATTACAGCTAAATAGACATTAACTACGAGTAGTTAACGTGTAGGTAGTAGCAGAACTTTAAAAATGTACTTTAAAAACAAAACTTTCGTAAAATTTCTATTGATTACTTAATAGACGACCTAGCATTTCAAAACCTATCATCGGGTTTATTATTGTTCATCACATCCGATCCGATTTGTATTTTTACCCGACCTCAAAAAAAGGAGGAGGTTCTCAATTCGTCGGAATCCTTTTGTAGTTTTTAGGGTTCCGTACCTCGAAAGGAGAAAGCGGAACCCTTATAGGATCACTTTGTTGTCCGTCCGTCTGTCTGTCAAGACCCTTTTTCTCAGGAACGCGTGGAGGTATCAAGCTGGAATTTATATCAAATACTCAGATCTACTGTCCCTTGGAGCTGTGAAAAAATCAAACTTCTAAGCTAACGCAATCAAAAGATACAGCCGCTTATGCTGCAAATTTCCGCAAATTTTCGTCACTCGCAAGGGAATCAAAACCTACAGGGTACTTCCCGTGAACTCAGAATCTTGAAATTTGGTACGAAGCAACGTCTTGTAGCACTGATAAAGAAAAAAATTGCGAAAACCGTAAATTTTTAGTTACATTATATAATAAAAATATTTTTTACGGAACCCTCGGTGCGCCAGTCCAACTCGCACTTGGCCGGTTTTTTTATGTTTGTTCACTTATTTCTCGGTTACTATTAGACCGATTTAGAAAATTTTTTTTCGTTCGAAAGTGTATGTATTCTGGTTGGTCCCATTGCCATCAAGTCAGGATCTATAGATTGGAGATTTTTTTTTTTTTTTAATTTATTGATTTCAACAAATATATTATCATCTTAAGCGTTTAAAATATCTGCCAAACTGCACAGCAGTTTGTCGGCAGAAAACCCAGTTACCCTCCACCACTTACGTTAATTATTTACTACTTACTAGTGTAGGTAATTAAGCAACGCGAAGTCGAAATCACTACACCGACACAAAATGCATATATATATATATATATATATATATATATATATATACATATACATAATATGTGTATGTATATACATATATACATACACACACATACGCACACATGTACACACACATAGTATACTATCTTATGTTTTAACGAAGGTTCATTGTTACAAAGCAATTTAAATTGTACCTACTTAGTACTACCGTTTGCTGAACAGTTTCGATCAGGTTTTCTGTTCGAATCTATTCAGCATCGCTTTTTTTAACCTTTTTTTGTACACAACTTTTGACACATCCTGGCAGGATCTCATTAGGTCTGGTACACTATTTAAAATAGTAGGTATTAGGTATCTTCTGGTACGTTTTCCATAATAGTTACATACCCTTGGTTTTAGCAGCTTTCTTAGAGATACCTCCTTGGTAACGCTTCTCGTACGGCAAGCGTGACTCAGTGGTTTTTTATAATCACTACGTCTAAACTGTTCTAGGGCCATCAGTAGCGAGCACTTTTCCTGTACTGGAAGTATATTACAAACCGAGAACAGTTTATCGTAATGTTGACTGCATCGTTGTTTGCTGTTTTTATTTATTAAATATTTTAGGAATCTAATCTGTATGTTTTTAATTTGGTCAGTGTAGGTAGGGAAAGTACGGCCATAGCTACTCAAACCGTAGGACAATATCGAATCAACAAGGGCATGATATAAAGTATACATAACTGATCTACTTACTACATTACGTAAGTGGTAAAATTTTCCTAGGACCGACCTCAACTTACAACATACATTAGTAATATGTACTTTCCAAGATAGGTGACAATCCACAGTTAATCCTAGGTACTTATAACTATCGACAAATTGTATCTCATTACAGGTACAGTCTCGTCCACCCCTGTGTAAGCAGTCATATCCATGCCCAACTATATTTAGGTCAGCTTGCCTATGTTTACAGTATGGAGAGCGTATGTACATACATTTAGTCTTTTTTAGATTTATGATGATTCCATTGTCGTGAGCCCATTTAATTACGTTCTCCAAGTCTCTCTGAACCTTTTCCTGCGCGACTTTCAGGTCTTTGTCCGCGTACAACAAACAGGTGTCGTCAGCATACATATACATTTTACAGTCTCGTACTACATTACATACACTGTTGACATGCATAATGTAGCCGACCGGGCCCGAAGACGGAGCCAGTGGGCACGCCATAGCGCACGGACGCGCAGGCGCCGGCGTGGCCTCGCACGACAGTGCGCAGCGCGCGGTCCGTCAGGTAGGCGCGCAGCCACGCGAGCAGCGGCCCGCGTATACCGCACTCGTGCATGGCCTGCAAGAGCTGCGAGTGGTCCAGGGTGTCAAACGCCTTTTTGAAGTCTATAAAAACCGCCACAATGTGTTTTTTCTCATTTAGGCATTCATTAATATAGTCCGTAAACTCCGCGAGCGCAGTAGCTGTGCTGCGACCGCGCCTGAATCCGTGCTGTTCATTCGAGATAATATTATGTTTCTCTAGAAATTCCGTTATTTGTCGAACAATGATTTTTTCGGTTATTTTATTAATCACAGATAGAATCGCAATCGGTCTGTAGTTTGCATAATCCAAGTGACATCCTTGCTTGTAAATTGGTCTAATTAATGCCAATTTTAATTCATTCGGATATAAACCTTGTTTGACACACATATTTATGAAGGATGCAATGATAGGACTCAGCTGTGATTTAAGACGTTTGACATCCATGGCCCTTATCTCATCCGCGCCAGGTGACTTATTACACGATAGTCTATCAATAACTCGTTCCACCTCATTAGCGTTAGTTTTTACGTATCGAAGCGTTACCATGGATTCACGTACATAGTTTGATCTCACTAAGAATTTCTCACTACATTTATGTTTAATGTTATGTATTTCCTCTGTAAAAGTTTTAGAGAAAATGTTACAAATATTTGAAAGTTTTTCCGACTTACCTAAGTATTTCATAATGACATCGTCTACAGTAGCCTGACTCTTTCCTAACCATCCATTGATATTTAACCATATTTTTCTACTATCATGTTGACATTTTACTAACTCAGATTTTCTAAACTCGGTTTTTGCTTTATTTATACACTTATTCACTTTATTTCTAAACTGAGTATATTGTAATCTATAGTTCATGTTCTTTGGATTTGACTTCCACATCCTAAGAAGTTCGTCACGTCTGATAGTCATTTTGCTTAATTCTTTAGAGATCCATGGTTGAGCAGTACGTTGATTCTTATTATTCACACTTGTAACTTTTGACGTGTCGTATATAGTCCTAAATACATTAGTCACTGTTGAATACAGTAATAACGGACATTTTATCCCAGCTATTTCATTCCAGTTTACCGATTTTAGTTTTTCACTCACCAATCTATTGTCTATTTTCAATAATTTGTTATGTGTCTGTGTCCTGCACACCTCACTGCAGTCACCATGAGGCATACGTAGGCCTATAAGGTAGTGGTCGGAGATATCGCAGACCAGTAGGTACGCTGTAAGTTGCACTGAAGCATGCCGCGCGATGCCCGAGCGCAGCCAAATATGGTCAATGCATGACGTCACAAGTCGCCCGTCCACTATCTGCTCCCGAGTGTTATCAGTTATCACGCATTCTAAACCGCACTCTGCTAATGTTGTTGTGTACTTCGCTACCGTTGACGATGAAGTGTCATTAAGGTTAATATTCGTATCTCCAATGAGTATAGCGTCACACTCTGATGGTATACCATTAATTATATTTTGCAGTTGGACAATAAAGCGATTTTTATTTAGGTTAGGGGGTCTGTACACTGCTAATATGTGCGACACTTTGTTTCCACTTAGACTAAGTTTCGCATGCAGTATTTCTGCGCAGTCGCTGTCTACTGGAATGGTTTCAAGAAGCAAGTCGTTTCTCGCATATATCAATACTCCCCCGCCACGTCTCGTTTCTCTAGTTGTCCAGTACATGTCATAGCCATGTATAGTATAAGTAGGTAGCTCGTCTTCTTTAACGTTAATTTCGCTCAATACGATTAACCCTACATTTTTCAGACAGCTGCTTAATAGGAGTAGTAACTGGTTAAAGTTTTTTCTTAATGAGCGAATGTTTAAGTGTATTATATGTATATTTCGAGTATCGCCGTTAACATATTGTTTCCATATATCTGTTTCCGCGTATTTTATATATTCAATATCAGAGGTAATACTTGATAGGGGATCCAGCTTATAGTTTTGTAGCAACTTTAGAGTGTAGGTATTATATAAATATGGGGCGGCCGGTAGTACCTACCCAATTAAGCAAATAAATATTTGTGCAATCACTCCAGCTGCGATTTTAACGTGTATATATCACTTTCAGAGCGAATGTTATGTATTTTTTTCTCACCCTCGTCTTTTCTAGCTAGTATTCTCCCATCCACGACCCATATATATTTAAAACCCGGTTTGAGCTCTGCTTTTGCTCGCCACAGAAGATGTCTTGTGGTCTTGGTAAGGTCCTCGTTAATATAGATAGGAGCCTCGTTGTCGTCTTCATAAACATCCGCGTTCTTGATCCTATTCTTACGCTGGCTCAGCCATTCGTCGCGGGCCGTCTTAGTTGCGAGTGTTACGAGTACCCGCGGTGTCTTATTTTTATCATTAACTGCTCCTACTCGGCGTCCTTCTACGATATTTTAGGTGCTTAACTTAAGTTTTTGGGCCAGTATCTCGATTACTTTCTTGGTATCTTCTCCCTCCAACTTCTCCAAGCCACTGATCACTATATTTTTGCCCTGGTCTTTGGCTTCCAGCACCGATACTCTTTGTTCTAATGCTGTGACACATTTTTCTAAGTGTCCATTCCTTTGTTCCAAAGCTGCTATCTTGTTGTCCGACTTCTTCTTAAGGTCGAGCAGTTCCTGGTATTTTACGGCATATATTTCTACCGTTTCAATTAGTCCGTTCAGGCATGCCGTATATTATGTCCAGCTTCTTATTTAGCTCATCAAGCACAATTTCTGAAGATGTAGCTGGCGCAGCTGAGTTTTGTAGAGTTTTGGGGCTATTTGAGCGTCTTAAGCACTCCTCACAGACACCATTTTCCATCGCAGGGGCCTGTGCGCATTTTTTATGAAACACTTCGCTACACACACCTTTACATTTCACTAAATCGTCTTTATTAGTAGTAGACATAAAGAGTTTACACTTCTTACACTTCGTCATTTTAACTTCGCGTTTTACGTTTTCTTTACATGTACACGTCCTAGCGCGGGGGGGCTCGCGCGAGCACTGAAATTGAAGGTACTCCTCAAATGTTATATAGACATACTACTATTTTTAGCTATTTCAGTGTTTATTTGAATAACACGTGCAACGTTAATTTGGTTGTAATAGAAGTTAGGATTCTTTTCTTGTTATTATGTTTCGCGTGCCCACTTCCACACAAAACGAGCACGCATCCCTTATTGAAATGTGATGGGGAACTGAAAGATACGAACCCAATCGAAGTCTTGCTAACATTTGTCATGCCCTGAACAATTAAAGTTTCCGAAGCGGGGTTAATGGAAATAGTTGAGAGCTAACATCGCGCATCGATTCACCCCTACACCTAATATAGTGAAGACAGTACCCCAAGATTGGGGTAAAAATATATTTATGTTATGACTTTCCGAGAGAAAATTGTTTATTAATGCTTAATTGTTTAAATTTTAACAAATCGGGAGAACTTTACCTGAGGTTAAATATCAAAGCACAGGTTAGTTTGGAGTAATATCTGTTCTTGTTCGGTCGACTGTAATTTATCTAACCTTTCAGACACTCCTCAAACCCCTAAGCTAAAAAAATAGACTGGTGAACTATTCATGTTACAGGCGCGGAACAACTAATCCTATCTCTTTTTAATGTTTGCTCAATAGAGGGCTGACCATACAGGCATTTTAAAACAAAGTAGATGTTCATAAGCTATCATATATTATTACTGTTCGAGCAAGGCCGCTTGCAGATGGACCGGCTAAAAAAGTCCACAGACCGGTGTCCGCTGCATCTACACCTGATCTACACACATTCATTGTACGCTATACAACACCACAAGTTCGACAAAGAAAACCGGTCCGTTGTCCGGAGACAACTACAAGCGGCCTAATGGGCATATATTGAATGGATGAGTTGGACTTTAAAAAATAGAATAGAAGTAGCAATATCTCGCCCTATCAAATTTGCGTAATGTGGTAGCCTACGAGCTGCTCTACCCATCTAAGTCTTGGCATTGGTTATAGGGACAATGTATGTTAGTAACTATTAGTAAATCGTACCTTGAACCATGCCATAGTGGAGTCGTCGTACAGCACCACCCACTCCTCCGACCACGAGTTCCACAGGTATTTCCCTGTGGGCAGGACATGGTGTTAGGAACACTTTTCTACATATACTAATTAGATTATGCTTTACTAATTAGATTGTATTGGGATGACAGCTGTCATAAGAACAGTTTTAAATCTCGTAGACTGTAATTATCTTATTATACTTAACACTTTGATGGACACTATTCCAGACACAATAGAAATAACAATAGAATTACGCATATAGGCGTCTACTGTCCTACAATGCATTAAGTTACTAAATCCGTAGTTACACACGTAAGAGACCCATATGTGACTACATTGCGTGATTTGACATAGGGTTGAACTCATTATACCACGGTAACCCGCAATATTATGAAACTCGCATGTGAGTCTCATACCTATGTGTGCGTCATACACATTTTAATTCAATGAACGAAATTACTATAGGGTCATACACAGTTGAATAAATAAATCATCGCTCCTGTGATCGATAGTTAACGGTGTATGTGCGGTTGTAAGTTATAGTTTTATTACATAGATTTATACAGAGTGTGGCATGTAATAGGAGCAAAATATTAAACGGTACGGTACACTATTGATCTCGCCAGCAATTATTTCTAAGTGGTTGAAATGGAAAAAGAAAGCTGTTGTGTAATTTTTTTTATGCAAAATTACCTTACGTGTATTTTCTTACTCTACTGGTGTGATAAATAACTATGCCTATAAAACACTAAAAACCCCAAAAAGACCCTTTAAAATCAAAAATGCAACAACTGATTATTGAGCCAAAACTTGATGCTACCTTAAAGTCAGCATTGACATAATCTCGTGGTGTCAAGATCCATTAATTGGAGATCATAACTTAAGATCAAAATTTCTCAGATTATGACCACCGCCTTTCATTCCAAATTAGGCTTTGTTTAGGATATGTCCGGTGGGCATAGAAGACGCGATTCTAAACCTGTGTACGACCCAACAGGCAATCCAAACCTTACTCACTTTTGTACCGCAGCATGTAGCCTCCCTTGATTTGTGTACCGCCATGTTCTGGAACAATTAATTAGCTGTTTATAATTGTTACGCCAGAATAAACGAGTCGCGGAGACGTGATACTGTTAGTGCGTTCACTGTGGCGAGGAAATATTGTTATGTCGGATACAGGATGCTAGAATGTTCTTGGAAATTGAATTAATTAAAGATTGTGTTATGTGAATCTGGCGTTGAACCAAATAGATAAGGACTTAGCTTGTTTAGTGTGTCCGGTTCATGTGTGCGTCAGATTTCTACCTTCAACTTATAAAAAAGTGATGTTTCTGTTCTATTGTAAGGTGCCTATACTCCTCAGTGGGGCAGTGATCCAACAGGTACTTACTACACTTTCAATCATATGTCATAATAACAAAAAAAAAAGAAAAAACCGGCCAAGAGCGTGTCGGGCCACGCTCAGTGTAGGGTTCCGTAGTTTTCCGTCCGTCACATTTTTTTTTTGAAAAAATTACAAAAACTATTCAACCTATCAAGTTCAAAATCATTTTCCTACAAAGTTTTTATAAAGTTCTACTTTTGAGATTTTTTTCATATTTTTAAAACTGGTTCAAAAGTTAGAGGGGGGGGGACACATTTTTTTTTACTTCTGGAGCGATTATTTCCGAAAATATTAACATTATCAAGAAATGATTGTAGTAAACCCCTATTTATTTTTAAATACCTATCTAACAATATATCACACGTTAGGGTTAAAATGAAAAAAAAAAACACTCCCCACTTTACGTACTATAGGGGAGGTACCCTAATAAAATATATTTTTCCACTTTTTATTTTACCACTTTGTCGGCGTAATTGATATACATATTAGTACCAAATTTCAGCTTTCTAGTGCTAACGGTCACTGAGATTATCCGCGGACGGACGGACAGACGGACGGACAGACGGACGGACAGACATGGCGAAACTATAAGGGTTCCTAGTTGACTACGGAACCCTAAAAAGAGGTGTCGTCCATTGGGACGTTTACCTTATATTTATTAAAGTATATTATACAATAGTATCTGCCTCAGCTTCACGTTTTTTATACGATTTATTTTATAGACCGTATCTAGTCCTACATTTACCCGTTAAATATCAGAAACATTCTTTATGTCAGAAAGTTCATTGACATTTTTCGGAACGAGTTGTGTTGAATGTCCAATTAAAATTACTACGGAATTCGAAATTCATTTTGAAATAAAGATATTTTTTTCTACGAAGCGCTTTTGTGTACTCGCATTAATTCAAGGGTCTTTTATGAAATTGATTTGGAAGGAAAAATTGTTAGATACCAGGTCATTGGAATAAACGTGGAATAAACTTAATAAAAAACCGGTCAAGTGCGAGTCCGACTGTCGCACGAAGGGTTCCGTACCATTATCTATAAAAAGGCAAAAAATCACGTTTGTTGTATACATGGGAGCCCCTTTAAATATTTATTTTATTCAGTTTTTTAGTATTTGTTGTTATAGCGGCAACAGAAATATATCATTTGTGTTTCAACTGTCTAAATATCACGGTTCATGAGACACAGCCTGGTGAGAGACGGACAGACATACAGACAGACGGACAGCGGAGTCTTAGTAATAGGATCCCATTTTACCCTTTGGGTACGGAACCCAAACAAAGAAGGAATAACCATCAATGTAATATTAAACCAAATATAGTATTAAGCTTTAGTAATTGGTTATTATTGTTATTGTATGTCTTATCCGCTCACGGGACAATGGTGTCCCGGACCTTTGGTAGGCGTACGAGGCGGCCGAAGTACCGAGAGTACCGAAGTACCAACCGAGTACCACATAGCCAATAGAGGACCCTTTGACAATTTAATGAAATGCAAGGGGTACAATGACCGGATGCTGTCCCTGTCCGTGTCATAGGACGCACAGAGACAGCGCCTGATGGACTAATGGCTGGGCTATTGAGTGAGACAACGGACCTCTGCCTAATAGAACTGTCTTTCATAATATTAATAATAATAGTATTACTTATATTTAGCGTCATCGTAGCGTTAGTGGGCATTTTCAGAAATAAGTGTTCCGAATTAATTAGTATAAGTTGTTAAAAAAATAAAGTTATTCGACGTCAGTTTAGTGACGATAATTAAGCATCACAATTAAATTTATCACAATTAAACATATAGATTAACCCACAAAAAATAAGTGGGTAACAAAAGGGCTTAAAAATGTTGTGTAAGAAAAAGAATCCTCTATTGCACATATCTATACTCTAAGTCTAACAAATATGAGAATCTTAGACGTTATAATCAATATTGCAAAACTCTCAAGAAATGTATGAATAGAGCCCAGAAGATAATTAATCTTAAAAAATCTGAGAGGCGAAAAGTGTATGTAAGGCTTCATGGAACATATTAAAAAACAATATTTAGTGCAATTTCAGAACCTTGTGAACTAAATCAAATAACACACAAAGGTATCACTTACTGTAACCCCCTAGAAATCACAAAACAATTTAACGAATATCTAATTCAATTGACAAATAACAAAATAATGCATGCTCCATATAGAACAACTTCAATTAATAATGAAAAGAAAAGAAAAGAAAAAGAAAAAGTAGTTTATTCTTCAAATTAGGCATATTACATACACACTATCTTCTTTTTACCTGACAGCCCATGTGACATTTACAAAACTATCATGAATTTAAGAAATACTCAGTCCACTGGCTACGATGACATTAATACAAAAAAAAAAATTAACTGCTAGATCCATTTCGTTACCATTAAGTCATATCGTCAATCTGTCTTATACAGAAGGAGTATTTCCTAATAAACTTAAAGACTCGGTAGTAAAACCACTTTTCAAAAAAGACGATAAAAGCGATATGTCTAATTATCGTCCTATCACGCTCATCCCAGTTATATCGAAAGTCTTTGAACGCTTAGTTTACAAAAAAATAAGCTCCTTCCTAGAAAAACATAATATAATAGTACCCAATCAGTACGGATTTCAGAAAAGTAAATCAACTGCACATGCCTGTTTCGAGCTCATACGAAATGTGACTCAAAGCCTAAACGAAAAGGTAGCTGTAGTAGCGCTGTTGCTTGATATGAGCAAGGCGTTCGATTTTGTGTGCCATGAAACCTTACTTACAAAGGCGTTCAAATACGGCTTGAGAGGAAAAGCGTATCTCTGGTTAGAAAGCTACCTCAGTGGAAGACGACAACGTGTTGAAATAACAAGAATGGTTAAAATCACAAAGTAACTTACAGCTCCGAGTACATGGTACTAAATAGATGCGGTGTGCCACAAGGCAGTATACTGGGCCCGCTTTTGTTTTTACTTTACATAAATGACTTACCCAATGCCACACAAAACGATACTATACTTTTTGCAGACGATACAACAATCATAATTAAAGAAGACCGTGAAATATTTTTAAAAGATAAGATTAAAAATACTTTAATAGATGTTATAAAATGGTTGAATGAGAATAATCTCAAGATGAATATAGGAAAAACACAATTAGTACAGTTTCAAACTTACAAAAGTGAACCTCTTGACGTGACGACTGATTTTAATAACGTGCAGATAAAAGTGTCGGACACTGCGACTTTTTTAGGGATACATATAGATAAGTATTGCAATTGGAAAGCACACGTTTACTCCTTATGCAGTAAATTAGACCGATTTACTTACGTTTTGTACCGTCTGCGATCAGTGGTATCTGAAGCGGCAGCAACTGCAGCATTTCACGGCTATGTGTCCTCACAATTACGATACGGCTTAATACTGTGGGGCAACTCTACTGACGCCAACAGAGCATTCAAAGCACAAAAAAAGTGTGTAAGAGCTTTGTGCGGAGCTTACTATCTGGACAGTTGTAAACCACTATTTAAAAGAAAAAAGATCTTACCTTTACCGTCCTTGTACATATTCCAAATCTGTAATTTTGTTAAAAAAAATATAGCTCTATTTAAAAGGAAAGACATTAATAAACGTAGAAAACATGATCTGGAAGTCCCGCACCAAAGACTGAAATATTACCAGAATAATTGTTACTGTATGGCTATAAAATTATACAATACACTTCCCGTAAATTTAAGAGAACTAACAGAAAAGGACTTCTGGAAAAAGTTACTGGAAATATTACTGCATCAATGATTTCATACGACATTGTAAATTAAATCCTCACTAGCTTCTAAATTTAAGATTAATTTTATTATTGCTGTGATATTAGAGTATCTTTAATTTTTTAATTGAATTATTATATTTGAATTCCTAATACTATTAGACTGTTTTATCTGAATAATTTTAAGGATACTGTGACATTACAGTATTTATATGGATTTTATTGTTATTCTTAACCATTAGTAAATTTTAATTGTATGGAAAATTTGAATGCTGGACTTACATCAAAACATGTATGTACTTGAAACTGTGAATTATGACATCCTATGTGACTCATGTTTTATCAAATAAATTATCTTATCTTATCTTATCATGGCAATTTAAAATAAAAACTATTTTCGCGTTTTTGTTTTGAGATAACGCAAAACTATGTATAGTGTGTAAAAAGAAGGTTTCCTATAAATTTAAAGCTTAATTATCGTCACTTTTTTTTTGTTTAGGGAGGAAAATGCATTACGCATACCACCCGGGTGCAGGGGGTGACCCGAGTGGTTATGTGGGACTCCCGTATAGGTTGATGAGACCCACGGTGTACCCACTAAAAACCCCCCATCTGCCGCCTCGCCGCCTTGTGGCGAGGTCACGGGAACGCTTGCGCACACATCCGCGACCCCGCTGGCGGCAGCCGCTCCCAAGCGGCTCCTTCGCGGACGCCCGGCGGCCCTCCACGATAGGCACGCCAGATGTTTTGGCGTGCTTTCCTCCTCGACCTCCACTTTGTGCAGTAGCGGACCCCCCTGAGTCCGCTACTAGGAGGTCATGGGTGCCGGAAGTCATCGGCACCCATGACCTCCTAGTAGCGGCGGTGGGCGGTGGCGGAGCAGGTCAGTGGTTCCGCCACGAACCACACCTCGGCCGCAGAGGATAGGGAAAACATTTCTCTTCCTCTGCGGCCCCACCAACGCCGTTTTTGCGGAACGGCCCCGCCAAGTTCGCAGGGGGTAGGGAGAGTGGCGCACCGAAATACCAACACGCCTCTCCCCCTGCGATCCCGCCTCGGCCACAGAAGATAGGGAGAACGGCTCACCGCAATACCAGCATTCCTCTTCTTCTGCGGCCCCTCCTCAACGCATCCTCAGCGGGCTACCCAAGCCCGCTGGGAGCGCCCTCCTCGGGGCAGCCGGCAGCCCAAACAGGCCGGCCCTGGATGCCTCTTAGCTTCACTGAACTGGTTCATCCACGGTTACTAAGCCCCCCCGCCCCGACAAGGTGGGCACCCGTCGAGGGGGTTAATTATCGTCACTAAACTGACGTCGATTAACTTTTTTTTTTTTAACAACTGATACTAACTAATTTGGAACACTTATTTTTTATATATATATTTTTTCTTTTTTTTATAAAAAATGGGATTGCTCTTGGCCAGCATCTAGCCAGGGGGCAAAGATGAGGCCGACGATGAAGCAAGCTCACCCATGACGGCGCGCAAGCTATCTCACGCGTGACATAGACTATCCGTCTTTTTCTGTCTGTACCAATTAGAAAGAGACAGCTAGTCTATCTCGCGCGTAAGATAGCACGCGCGCCGTCTTGTAGGTGTACCCTGGACTTGTGCTAGCCGTGCTGCTGACAAAGAAGCATTCACGTCAAAAACCTTAGATCCGATATGAAATTCTGGAAATTTACAAGATGATATTATTTGATGTTTACTTCTTATTTTCGATTCAACTTAATTCAGAGGTGTACGTCCGTTACGTGATCAGCATCAGTTAGCGGCCTATTAAGGACAAGGTTTTTTACAAATAAGGATATTAATATTTGTAGAGACTCTCAAACAACCAATCGTATGCATTATACTCCGCAGTTATTCAATTGAAATCTATATAAAAAAATCGGCCAAGAGCATCTCGGACCATGCTCAGTGTAGGTTCATACGTCTTTAACTAACAAGGGAAGACTTTTTACGATAACTCAAAAACGGCTAAGCTGATCATGTCCGCTATAATTTTCGTTGAAAGTCTTTATTAAGCTTTACTTTCATGAGATTTAAGAGAGTCTTTATTACACGTAAGCTTTACTTTCATTAGAGATGAGACCTTGGATTTTTTGGTTCAAAAGATAGAGGGGGGGGGGGGGAGAGGACGCAATTTTTTTCTTTTGGAAATTTCTGTCGTTCAAACAGTGGGGCAAATGTTCACCAGAAAAATATCACTAACAGAATCCACTTGAATTTAGACGCTCCTAAACCTTGAATATCACAATTAAAGAGAGATACCGTCGGCAGTCCTCACAAGCCTTACAACGCAATTTAGCCCCGCCGACACCCTTCGGGAGGGCTAATCAAAACGCCAATCATCCATCATTGTTACTGCGTTCATAATGGCTTCATTCATTCTGGCAGTTTATAATTGAAAACTGTGGCTGCTGGTATATTTGAAAAGTATTATGAAACCTACAATCCCATCCAATGACTGTCTCCACACTGTCTGGTAAAAAGGTGATGCTAGAGCGACCGAAACTTCAGAAATAATATATATGATACTTTGGTCATTAAAAATTACAATGTAAGAATTTATTGGAGGAATTAATCTAAATATATACAAAAATGAGGTTGTTTTCTTCCTAAAACTTGCTACTGCTCACTACATGTGATATTTTGACCTGTTCTGGAATGATAATGAAAATATAGAGCCCATTCGCGAAACACGATCTTCTCCTTACAATTTCGGAATTTTCCTGCGCGCAATCGAATATATATAAATATATGCACCTTCTTTAATAATAAACAGAACAATATATATTAAAAAAGCTTTAATTTTTTTACTGAATTGTGTTTCTACAAATATGAACTTTAATATACAAAGGTGTGTACAAAGGTCGGTATCGGCACAGTCGCATGCACTAAAATTAAATAAAAATAAAATCGACAAAAAACCAACTTTGATTCCTCATGGTTCTGTCATAAAATCTTCACCAAAATGTGTATATGGTCCAAATATTAATGTACAGATGTACATGTTATTTAAGAAAAATCCAATTTGGTTTATAAATGACGGAGTTCTGAGATAACAAACATAAAAATTCGAAGCCTCCTTTTTGTAGTCGGTTAAAATTACCTCAAAAATAACTGACACAACTTCCTTGGTACCATCATGTCAGATATTTTTACAAAAGCAGACAGATTGAGCTAATTATAAGTACATATTATTTTAAGTAACTGTACATTGAGCATTACCAATTTATTTGCGTTAGAAGCAGCTACAAGTGATTGTTGTTCAAAACTTCTTAGAAGTTGATTGCTGGTTATTAATAGGGAAACTTTGACGGCCCTCTTTACATAAATTTATGTGGTTATTAGTGAAGTACGCGTTATTAGTGAAGACTACCTGGGACGAATATAAACGAGTCGTTACGGATGGGTCAACGCAATGGGCGGGAGGTAAAGTATTTTGTTTAAAACATTGTGTATGATCCCTTTCATTATATAGTGTATATTTTATTATGACAAGATTTTATTTAACTCGCTTGCTGTTCAAATGTAAGCTGTCTTTAAATGTTGCAATCCTTTTTTCGGCCATTTTTCGGTATCCGTTTGAGCTGAAATTTGGCATACTTCTGCAAGTTTTGTGACAATGCAATATTAAGGTACCACCATGCTGATCTGATGATGGAGACAGAAGGTGGCCATACCAACTCCTAAACTACACCACCGTCTCAATGAGCAGCAGTTATGAATGTGAATTTTTTTTTAGTACAATTGGTAAAACAAGTTTCTGTCAAAAAAAAACATTTCTCTTGAACCAGAAATGATTTTTTTGACAGAAACTTGTTTCCTCAGAAATATAAAAGTCACACCTTTTGCTGATAAATAAAAATGACCCCAATTGTTCTTATATGTTTAGTTTATTATTAGTCTTCTAGTTCTTATAAGTCCATTTTGTGCCGATTCTTGAAAAATGTTTTTAAGAGGATCTGCCTGATGCATTCATACGAGTACCATCTGATAAACAAAAGGCACCCCCAATTTTTTAAAAATATTTTTGGTTTTATTTCTCTAACAACTCTTGCTAAATATTTTATTAAAGCCAATAATGCCCGATGCATACAAACCATCTGATAAACAAAAAAAGGTTCCTAATGTTACATAATTGTTTTTGGTTTCCATTTTGTGACGAGTCATGCAAAATGTTATAAAAGACAGATCCGTCTGAAGGAAAGTGGACTGTAGCTCAAGGACGCTTTTGACTCTAGTTGCGAATCACTCTCAACTCTCAACACACCGCATCCTAAGGTGCTTACGTCAGGAGACCTTACTTACTGCTGAGAATACACAGAGCATGTTGTGGTGGTAATGTAGCCGTTCCTAGCCTGAAGTGCAGAGTAACCGATAATGAAAATGTTGTCAATGTACGTAAGTGTATAAGTATGGTTCTCCCTAACGTTGTAACCGTATATTAAATATGATGCCCAAGCTATTCCGATATCGAATTTCGATATAAAATTGTAACGAGGTACTTTATCGCAAATCTTCGCCGCCCAGGGTCTACCCGTCATCTTTTATCAATATGCGACGAGAATTCTCATATTCAGCGATAGTCGTGGTTTAGATTGTACTGTGATGGCTTTGTTTAAAATAGGGCATTATTAGATAAACTGTATAAAATTGTATTTTAATTTTTAATGAAACTGAATGAAATCATGAGACTAAAACTGTTGAATTACAGTCAAATTACAAAAAAGGATGTTCTCTGTTCCCAAATTCCCGTTGTACTTGAAAGTTTGTGCCGATGTACTATCAACATCAAGGTTGATTGTCAGTTTGTAAAATTGCAACCTGCAGCTTCGTAAAATGGGCCACTGTAGTCGGATTAGCTTGAAAAATAGTAATTATTTTCTAGCAATGTAAGCAATATTAAAGAAACTTTAGGAAAAACAATGTGAAAAAAATATTTTTCCTTACTTTATCCTACAGTATTTTATAAAAGTTGAATATCGCTGACTACCCCACGTCCGCCGGGAGTCAACAGCATTACCATAAAACCAATATCTGAACACCTGGCGCGCCTTATAAAATTATGGACCTGGCCAGAATAGGTGGAGCAGATGAAAGTCCTAATAGTTGGGAAGAATTAATTATTTAAAAGTTGCTCCTTAATTTTATAATTTTGGTGATTGAGATCATGGCGATTGGACTACAGATATTAAGTATTAAATGAGTAACATTTTGCCAATTTATTTACTTCGATGTTTATAAATAGGATCTCTAGGATGGCTCTAGTAATTCCTGTGGGATCTTCAATAGGGGCACACGGGGCAAGATATCAATCTAACCTAGCTAGTTTAACTAGCCGGTAGCATTATACACCTACAGAAGCTTTTGGTTACATATTACATCTTGGTTACATCTTAGCGTGCATTCTAAAGAAGCCTGAAGTCCCCTGGTTACATGATCCTATGAATTGTGGTAGGTATCCATTTTTGCAGAAGTAAATGCTATTTTAGTTTTCAAATTAGTTTACCTTTAACACTGAAATATCAATTTACACGTGTAACACTAAACATATAAATGTACATTTTAAACAATACTGTAAGATTAACGAACTTCGTTAAAACAATGAAGGCCCGTTTTGTTAAATAATTTCAAACACTAAATAATTCTAACCGTCAATCACTACCTATTCACAATTCCTCAAATACGCTTCAAGAACGAGCCGTCAGACCGAAAATTTCAAACTAAATATTGTATCTTCATAAGGTTGTAACTCCATGTAGCAGCCATAGGCATATACGGCGTTTGTTAGGTTAGAATTATCAGACCCTTTTCAAACAAAAGCTTTGCCGGACGAATGCGCATGCAAGACTATGTGCGCAGTACAAATATTTCGCGGGAACCGTCATTACTTCGGCGAATTGACATTCCACTGTGCCCTACCAAATTGAATTACCAATGCATGTAGTTACGTTACGTTAAAAAAAAGATCATTAAGCTAACATTTAGTGTGCTAGTGAAGCTTTAAAGAAAAGGCAGCAATAAAAGCATGTCTCAAACATCAGTAACATTCCGCCAGAATGTTCTCTCTTTTCACATTGAGAAACGGGAAACCTTGAAACAACCCCGCTTGTCATTGATAATAATAGTGTTTACGTCTCAACCTGTATTCTGCTTAAGACACCATTTCTACCCAAATTTATCTAACTCATTGCTTACTACTGCTAAAACAAATTCAAAGACAAACCAAAAATCGGAAGACTTAGCAAAAACTTCTCCTATAAATCTCCCTCCACTTAGATTTATTCCCGGATCGGTCACACGTTCGATTCCCGGGTTATCCTGTTTACATTATCCACAAATGGCCGGGAAACTTTCAAGGAACGTATTTATAATCAGATTAGACGGGGTCTGAGGAAAAATGTGACCTTCCACAATGGGAAGGGAGGGTTCCGTTATTTGTCTCGAATGGTGAATTCTGGCATATTTGCGGGGCGAACTAAAGAGTTGTGGTTATCCACATTATTACGTGTATTTTTTGGCACAACGATAGTAACCACCACCACCACCACCACCATATCAGCCAAAGGACGTATACTGCTGGACATACGCCTCCCCCAAATTCACGGGGGGTATATGTCATAATCGCCACGCTTGGCATGCGGGTTGGCGATCACAGTATCACCACACTCCAGGGATACGATAGTAACATCCATATGGAAATAGCTGAGAATATGGACAAAACACTTCAACTGCAAAATAAGCTACTGCATATATATATATATATATATATAAGTATACGGCGGGACGGCCTGTTTAGCCTAGTTGGTAGTGACACTGCCTCCGAAGCTAAAGGTCCCGGGTTCGAATCCCGGCCAGGGCATTATTTGTGCATTTAGCACGGGTTTTTGTTCTTGGGTCTTGGATGTTCTCTATGTATTTAAGTATGTATTTATCTATATAAGTATGTATGTCGTCGTCCAGTACCCACAGTACAAGCTTTGCTTAGTTTGGGACTAGGTCGATTTGTGTAAGATTGTCCCCCAATATTTATTATTTATTATTATTATATGTACTCATACTTATTTAACTAATTGCACTAGACGACTAAATTATTGGGCATTTTTACTTTTAGATGTTCTTCGAAATAGTAAATAATTAGGACCATTGCCTTCTTGCGAAATAGGTAATTTTAAATCTAAAACTCAAAATCATCTTATTCACTTGCTATCGAGTATGTAACTAAGAAAAAAATCCGTAATTAAACATATCTTTTGTCAATTTTGTGACGGGGCACCCAAATTATATAAAATACAAGACAGAACTTGTACTTTTTTACCAAAGAACTAAATACAGGTAATAGTGCTCACAGCTCTAATATACATATACAAAATCGAATTCAAGAAAACTTAAATTCGAAGCAAGCAGCTACTCGTATTAAATATAATTTGATTATTTTTGGCATTATTGTATCGTCCCAATCGTTTTGTTGTACCGTTCAATCAAGTTTATCTGTTGGTTGTTACGTATCTATACTATAATATCATAAAGCTGAAGAGTTTGTTTTTTTGAACGCACTAATCTCAGGAACTACTGGTTTGAATTGAAAAATTCTTTTTGTGTTGGATAGTCCATTAATCGAGGAAGGCTTTAGGTTATATAACATCACGCTGCGACCAATAGGAGCGAAGACGCGGACGAAGTCGCGGGCAACAGCTACTTTTTTATATACATACAAAGCAGAGGTATGAGATTGTGGAACGTAGAAAATGAAATTTGTCATAAGCGACTTAACATTGCCAGCAATTCAATTTATGTTACAATGTATGCAATTAAGGGCGTAGCAAAGTGTAAACTATGGCTTCTGAATTCCGGCAAACGCGTTGGAAATGTCACTTGCAACGTGGTTGTTTGTTCCCTACACTCGGACTAAAGTAGGTCACGTAACAAGCTAGTTCGTTAAGTGAATTAAATATGGTTTAGCCTTGTTGATCACTATTTACAAGGCTAAACTATGCTTACCACTATCCTGCCTGCCTGGGAATCTGATGGCACTGGGTTCAAATATCGGTTGATATTTTTCTATGTATTTAAATATATGAGATTATATCTATTCAACAAGGTGTGTATACTCTCGTCTACAGTCAAATGCAAAATTATGAATTGAAATAATCCTCTCATAACCAGGGGGTCTACTTCGAAATTCGAAATCCGTACTTCGGTGGCCAAGTGACCTGCAACCCTAAGACTAGGGCTGGCTCATAGTCGTATACCGCGTAGCATGCTTCATGCCATAAGTAACAGAAAATCATTTATGTTTAACCGATTCCTCGTAATATAAACCATGGCATGAAGCATGCTACGCGGTATACGACTATGAGCCAGCCCTAGTCTTAGGGTCGCAGGTCACTTGGCCACTGAACTCAATCACAGAATATGATGGGCAACTGATAAATAATCCGTTTTGCCTCGGCCTTAATAAGAACAAAGTTGATTAGGGAAACCTGAACGAGACGTGCATTTTTATTAACTTATTACTAATTAGATTTCCGAGCGACTTGTTTGGTGTGGATTAGTTATTCGATGGTCCAAGGAAACCTTGAGTATCCCTCCAGTATAATTGCTTGGCCGATATTTAATAAAAGTTTTAACGAGCACAATTATTTTGCATCATTTATATTTCAAGAAATATCTTTCATTCCTTATATTATTTATTTATTTGGACTTTCCACAAGAAGTACACTGTTTCATATTAGAACTAACATACACACCTAAAAACTATGCGCCTTATTATTTAGATCACCACATGCGTTGAACAAAAATACCTACATTGCATAATAATTATGGACTTAGTTTGCACACATAATAAAACTATCTAATATTAAGCTTATGTTTCTTAATACCCTAGATGTAGGTAATATTTGAACTAAGAACCTGGTTGAAAGTGAGGCATGGGCCATCGCCTCATGGGTTGAAAGTAATAAAAAAAAACCGGCCAAGAGCGTGTCGGGCCACGCTCAGTGTAGGGTTCCGTAGTTTTCCGTCCATCACATTTTTTTTTTGAAAAAAATTACAAAGACTATTCAACCTATCAAGTTCAAAAAAATTTTCCTAGAAAGTTTTTATAAAGTTCTACTTTTGAGATTTTTTTCATATTTTTAAAACTTATGGTTCAAAAGTTAGAGGGGGGGGGACACATTTTTTTTACTTCTGGAGCGATTATTTCCGAAAATATTAACATTATCAAAAAATGATTTTAGTAAACCCCTATTTATTTTTAAATACCTATCTAACAATATATCACACGTTAGGGTTAAAATGAAAAAAAAAAAACACTCCCCACTTTACGTATAGGGGAGGTACCCTAATAAAATATTTTTTTCCACTTTATATTTTACCACTTTGTCGGCGTAATTGATATACATATTAGTACCAAATTTCAGCTTTCTAGTGCTAACGGTCACTGAGATTATCCGCGGACGGACGGACAGACGGACGGACAGACATGGCGAAACTATAAGGGTTCCTAGTTGACTACGGAACCCTAAAAATGAGCAATCACAGAAACCTGTACAGCCACCTCCGTAAAATTGTATTGATTTTAAACTGATTATGACGAGTTAATATTTAAAATTATGTTAATAAAACCCTAAATCAAGGCTGAACAAGACAAACATTTAAAAATAAATAAAAAAGCCATAAAATTTTGTTTTGTAGTTATGCGTGTCATGCTTATGATGCGAAGCTTATTGATAATTATAATGAATTAAAAAATATGTAATGTATACTTTTCTGTTTTCAATAAATTATACTTACGCATTCTTTTGTTAAACATAAATTGCATGTAGTTTCCCCTACAGATCCGCTTCTAGGAAATGGTCCACACACAAACACTATTAACGTCAGCCAATAGTTCCCGCCAAAATGGTCCACACCAATATATGGCATAAACGTCGGATAATCCGACATAAGCATGTCCCCACGCGTGGACCGTGGCTTAAAGAAACGAGGCACCGCCTTAACCATCAGGTAGATATTTATTCATGTTAAAACCTCGAGATTTTTTCGCAAAATCCAAAGGACCCTAAAGTCCAAAGCATTACATTTCCATGACAAAGGAGAGCGCAAAGTTTCTTATCGCGAGCGCGCACGCTTCTCCCTAAGCAGCTCAACTCAGGCGAACCAGCCTAAGTCCGACTCCGATTAGGCATAGTTGTTATAAATCGCTGGATCAAGTTACATTAGAGGTCAGTTGTGAGGTGAGCAGACGGCGTGAATGGACCTTGTTTACCCGAAGATTAACGGGACTGGATGGATGCTGTGACCCAGTACATATATTAATAATATTTTTTAAGAAAAAAAACCGACTTCAATGGGGGTGGCCGGTGAAAGATTATTATACTTAGATGGTGCACTCTTAGATTCCATACAATAAAATAAAAATGGCTATAAGTATGTTTATAATGGTAGAAGACTAAGTACCCTCAATTCCTCATGGAATCATGGAAAAACCTTGTTTGCTTGACAAACAAAACGAAGAGAACCAATCGCCAAACGTGAACTACGCGTCGTTGAAGAGTTCCGTTCTGATCAACATCAGCAGTTCCACTTCATCAAATGTCACATTTTTGTATGATAATGCTCGATTTGTTCATAAAAACACAAAAATCACTATATGTTTGCCTTTAAGATTTGAGGAGTTCCCTCAATTCCTAATGGATCCCATCATCAAAAATCGAGGATGATAAAAATTAATCGTGAAAATAGAAATTGCTTAACAAACACAGCTAGGATGACAAATCGCCAAACGTGAACTTTTGGTCGTTGAAGAGTTCTGTTCTGATCATCATCAGCAGTTCCACTTCATCAAATGTCACATTTTTGTATGATAATGCTCGATTTGTTGATAAAAACACAAAAATCACTATATGTTTGCCTTTAAGATTTGAGGAGTTCCCTCAATTCCTCATGGATCCCATCATCAGAAATGCGTTTTGAAAAAACGGGACCAACTTAGATATATATACTTACAATCAAAAAAAGAATTTTCCAAATCGGTTAAGAAATGACGGAGTTAAGGAGTAACAAACATTAAAAAAAAAACATACAACCGAATTGATAACCTCCTCTTTTGAAATCTTGAAGTCGGTTAAAAAAGTAAGTTGTAACATCGTGAAACTCCGTGGTTAATTTTTTTTATAGTATAATGGCAAAAAAGGTATTCTTATGGTGTTTTTCTAACAATGAATATGATTGGCCAATTCAAACGCATCCATAGCAACGTAGCATAGCACATCTCTGGTGGAAAGGCACCCTTATAGTTTCGTCATGTCCGTCTGTCTGTCTGACTATCTGCCCGTGAGTCACAGGCGTTTTACTCAAAATCTAGGTGTATTGAAATAAATTTTAAATGTAGGTGTATTATACCGGTCGCTACAAAGTAACCCCTTAACCAGGCAATGTACTATATGGGGCCACATTAATTTGAAGTAATTAATAAAAAAAAATTACTAAGGAGTCACATGTAACGGAAAAACGAAAAAAGAAAATGGAATTTCAACATGCGGGACTTCAATCGACAGGTTATTAAAAACGAATGTAAGGTTTCTTAGATACTCGTAGAAATTTGACAAAGTCAGCACATTCGGAGATAATCGCTCCGAAAATCGCAATAATTGTGCCTCCCCCCTCACGCCTCTACCTTTTAACCGTGGAATCAAAAAATGGGTTACTTTAAACGAAAAATAGGTATGGAACCCTTCTTTGTGGTCCGATTCGCATTTGGCCGCTTTATCTATAATTGTATACTTTTTATAAATGTTCTGTGCTTTAATATGAGATGAGCTACAATTAATTAAGAACCACAGTATTTTTAGGGGGTCTAAATGTAAGACAGAAACTCATTTTATTTGTAATATAAGTCAGGATCTGTATGTAAATGCAGTAAAAAAAACTACATAGCTGCAACGAAGAATAATTCGCTCTGGTATAACTCGTAATACGTTTTCTCATTGTACAGTCATCAGCGTAAGTAAGCTATCTTTTATTGTTTCAGATATTTTCGAGTGTGTTTTTATGTAACGTATTACTTGTATTGCAATTGACTATACATGACTACGCTACCGGTTACCAAATGCCGTTCGGACATTTTTCATTACATCACTTCTCCCAAAAACAAATAAATTCGCTAAAGCTGGGAATTAAACTTTAATAAACGTCGACGAGCGAACTAATATCCTTCGCTTTTACTTTTAAACTCGAGCGCGATTTCAAGTTCATGCCAACCAGCACGACTGAGCATTCGAATATGAACAGAATCTATCGCTGGTTTTTCTTTCAACTTTTTTTGTCTCTAGGAGCAAAATGAGCAATGGGAATAAAAGGCCTTTGAGGGAGTAATTATATTGACGTTCCTTGGTAGTTAGGTGAGAAGTTTATCGATCGTTCTTAGTTTTATGAATGGCTGCCTCCTCCACCCAGCGACGTGACGCCCCCCTTAGGCACCTGCAGGTACATATGAGATCCTAAATTTAGCCAGCCAGTGAATTCAATGGCTGCAATCTGTGTGTATTGTGCTTAGGATTGCGTTATGCAGAATGAGGTAAGGTTGTATCTCTGCTCTTAGTAGGGCGTGGGATGGGGTAATGGGTTTTACATTTATGTAGTCGAAGGTAGAAAGGATAACAATTTACTCAAGTAAGACACGAAGACTGTATTCGTTAAATATACGTATTAATTGTAAGTCATTTCAGGTTATACTTTTACTGAAATGTATTGGCATTTATTGAAAGGATAGGGGAGAGGACTTGTTATATGCTAGGCAATGAGTGATTGTATAAATGCATCTTCAACAGACAGCATAATGACAAGAGGTCCATCAAAGATATCTTAGATCGCTTTGATATCGTGCCTCTGTCATCGGTACGATTTTTAAAGACACATTCATCAATGTGGGGATATTATATATGTATTATGTGTTGAATTGAGAGCATTTCACCATTCGACATTTGAATTCTAACCTAGACTTCCTAGTACAAACTAACTTTACTACTCTTACTCCATTACTCCGTTACTCTTTCGCCATTTGCGTCGATAATATGGATGCGCCATTACAATTTTATTACAATATGAACTAACTCAACCTTATCCTGAGCAATAAAGCGGAGAGTTAGATCGTGTTAAACGGCCCAGCTCAATCCGTCGTTATTATTGATTTTCTATACAATTTGATACGTTAAGTAGAAGTTTGTACGCCTAAAGGCGCGCGTGGCACTTAGCACGTAGTACCGATGGCCGTAGGGGCGGAAAGGGGTAGCGTGGGCAGACCCCCAACTAGGTGGACTGATGGCCTGGTAAGGGTTGCGGGAGTCCGCTGGATGCAGTGGACGTCCTTCGGCTGATATGATGATGATGGACTAAAACTAAGTGCTCCGGTGATTATGGCCTCTTAAACTTAAGTTAACTGCCTATAATTTAAATCCTCACTAAAATTAATGTTAATGGCAACAACGGGATGCAAACGGGTTTTGGCCCTCCATTTGTGTCTCTGTCTCCATTCGCATTTGTGCCTCGGTATTCATCAGTCAGCCATGTGCCAGTAGCATTACTAACCAAAACGCAAGGAAAGCCTACTTAAGGTAGTTAATGGTAGGTAGGTTAGCTTGACGACCTGTTTAGCCTAGTTGGTAGTGACACTGCTTCAGAAGCTAGAGGTATCGGGTTCGAATCCCGGCCAGGGCATTATTTGTGCATTTAGCACGGATTTTGTTCTTGGGTCTTGGATGTTCTCTATTTATTTAAGTATGTATTTATCCTTATAAGTATATATATCGTCGCCTAATACCCATAGTACAAGCTTTGCTTAGTTTGGGACTAGGTCGATTTGTGTAACATTGTCCCCCAATATTTATTTATTTAATTCCAAATAAAAGAACCTAAATTTTCGTATTTACCCAGAAAATAAAATCTTTATATATTTTTTTCAACTGTTATTTGTGAAGTTTAACTAATAGAGAAACAAAAATATTTACAAATGCTAAAAAAGTGCCACAAAAAGTTATGATTACATAGCTATACTCATGTGTTACTTTTTTTAAGAGGGGGTATATTTTGTCACTTTCCCGCAAATAATAGCTTCGCAACGATCGTCATTTACTGACGCTAGAGGAGCTATTTTACCTCAAATAGTGTAGATATCTCCTGTTTCTTTCTCTTGTATTATGTAGTTTAGTAATTATTAAGTAATTTCTAAAGTAAATTCAGTAACTTTTAAAACTTTACCAATTTATAAAACAATTGTTGAGCTACGAGGGTACTGTGCTTCCTACTCACGCATCCAAACAGAATGAAAGTTTGTTCCATCGACAAAATTTTCTTGAAATCACAGTAGAGTAAGTAAGTAGGTATGTTTTATAATTTAAAAATTGTTGTTATTAGTAAGGTGTTGTGGGCTACTTGCCCTTTAACAGTAGTACATACTTATACCTAAATACTACTTATATGTACCTACACTTATATTTATATTTTCCTTAGTACTAAATATTTACACACGTATTTATTACATATATACATTAATTACATTTACTTATATAATCGTACAAATAAACATTACATTACATTTCATTTACATATATATAATACAACATACCATATATTTACTTTACATCCGTGAATACTCTTGACGTGCCAACAGTTCGGTGCAATGGTGCAATGCAACCGCGCACGGATAACGGTCCGTGCGCAGCCCGGCTCCGGCCGCCCGGCGATCGCCATGCGGTCGCCAGCATAGAGGAAATTATTATAGTACTAGATGAAAGCCCGGCTTCGCTCGGGTGAAATAAATAAGAAAGAAATAAACAAAACATTTATTCGTGACAGTTATGCAAACGACGAAAGAAATAGTGTACAAAATGTATAAAATAAAAACATTACAACAACGGATTATGATGAAACTTCGAATTGTATAGAAATATAGTCTGTAGTCTGGATTGGGAATAAAAGTATGGAATGGAATTATATGGAATTGGGAGTAAAAGATTACGCAAACGACGTCACGGGCAAAGGCTAGTATCTTTGCAAGTTAATCCTAAGCATTTTTATAAGGGTAGTATTTAAAGGCACATAAAAAATTTGACACCGTAATCAGTACTGATTTGTATAGCTAAAATACTAATCGTTCATTAAAATTCAATTCAGATGTGCATTGTTAAATATTGATGTGCCAGTCAGTATTTTTGGTGCGAAGTCAGAGCTGCTAACGCGAAAAACAAATGAAGTTCGTGTATCTCCCTCTCTGTCGCACTTGCAAATTCGAGCGACACAGAGGGAAATACACGATGTTCGTTCGTTTTCGTTTCGCGATAGCAGCTCTCTATTCTCCGCCAAATTCTATTCAGTGGGGCCCTTTACACTCAATATTATCGCGATTTTTAAACTTGTATGGGGTCTGTTAAACGCTTAATACTATCACAATACTGGTGTGTCAATATTATCGTGGTTTTCAAAATCGTATGATCGTGATACGGATCAAGATATGAGTATATCGCGTGATAATAATAACCATGTAACAGGCCCCTATGGATGTTGCTTCATTATTCAGTGTTTCACGTGATAATAAGAACAGTTGGTAATATTTTCTCCAATTAATGGAAGCTATTTAACAACTTGTTCCGTTTTGCCAAAGGTATTTCACATTCCGATACGCGCACCATCCAGGGATAGGAGCCGTCAGACCAGAGGGCCTACCACGATCTGAAAACGAAGTATTTCCCTCTCCGCGCTCGAATATGCAAGTGCGACAGAGAGGCATATATATTTAGTTTTCGGTTGGTAGCACCTTAGTCCGAGCGTGGCGGACGGTCGAAGAAAGTCAAAGAACATTCCGTGTGTTGTCTGTCACACATATAATTTTTTAACTTCCCATCGACCTATGAACTTGAAATTAAGTGATAATGTTTATTATGAAGTATATTTTACCAAAAATATCAATATATTGATAAATCACATTTGTTTTTTAGTTGTACGGAACCCTCAGTGTGCGACTCCGACGCACTTGGCTGGTTTTTATTACATTTTGAATTTTATTTCTCTTATAGTAAAATACCCTATTCGTTTTAAAGTTGACGCCTGAGGGCCTACCGCGAACCAAAAACGAACTATCTTCCTCTCTGTCGTTCGAATATACATGTGCGAGAGAGGCAGATACTTCGTTTTCGGTTCGCAGTAGCGCCTCTAACGTCCGAGCGCGGCGAACGGCATGAGCTGAGGGTCTACTCCGAAATTCAAAATCCTAACTTCGTATGGTGCCGTCCCTTTCACTCTCCTGTCATAGACTATATGAGTGAATGGGACGGCACCATACGAAGTTCGGATTTCGAATTTCGGAGTAGTCCCCCAGTACCACTAAGTTATAAGATAGAGCGAGATAGGGATAGAATTTTGCTAGACGTTTAAAAGCAATAAGTCACCTAGTAGTTTGTCACAAACAAAATAGAGACGCAGCTTTAAGATGGCGGACAGACTCAGCAAACATTCAAGTGGTGTCCTTTACACGATTAATATTATCACAATACTGGGGTGTCAATATTATCGCAGTTTTCAAATTTGTATGGATTCTGCTTTAATATTCACGTGATACTTATCGTGATATGAATTCATATAACAGGCCCCATACATTCGCTTTGAAGGCGGTTGTTGTGACAATCAGTCTAGCTAGCACGATAGATTATACCGTTACGTTTTATGTGACGTTTTAATACATTTCGCCCATATAACGTGACGGTACAAGTTATCGTGCTAGCTAGGCTGATAGGTGTATAGAACGCTTGAAAACTACAAAAACAAAACGCTGCAGACGCGGCTAGCCGAATCCACACAATGGGCGATGATGGCCCATCACCCAGAAAGCAGCCCAGCAACCTGGCCAACATACCGGACGCAAAAATAGTTCACGATTTTCGAACGTAGCCGACACTGTCAACCAACAAATTTAATATAGCAATATAGTCTGTGGGCAATATGGCCGACGTTTTGTCATCAAATTAACACTTTTAAATGCAAAATACGCGACAATCCGAATTTTGCGGATACATATGTTCAACTCAAAAATCGTTATTTTTATACGTTCTTCAATTTGAGACAGGTCTCGTTCGGGTCTACCGTACCCCTGCACGAAATTATTAATATAGATACTGAGGATTCTGACGCGAAGCGCACGCCGCTCTCGACCGCAATACGCTTACGTACGACTAATCGCAATCGCTTGCGCATGAACATTGTTATATTATATTTACTTCATCTTTCTTCCTGTGCTACTCTCTTCTGTGTTAACTATCTTCTGACTTTGGATATACCTTCTTTGTTGTTTGACATTATACGAAATGGAGTGAAATAGGGTGTTTATATTGTTGTCACCCACGGCACCTAACCAACAAATCATCCCTGTAGTGTAATTAAAACTTAATCTTTATTGCAAGAATGTTTACCTTATACGTATCTAAAAAAAGGTGGACTTTATGCCATACAACATTCTATGGCAGTCAACCTCCACTATTTCAAGGCCACGCGCAATGTAGGGTCCCGTAGTGTGGGCATACGTTACATTATGAGGACTTAAAACCTCACAATCTTATATTTACTATGTTTGACACCATTATCTAAGTAATGAATGGAAATTGTACGAAAGTTTTTCCAGGTACGAGTTTAGTATCAGGTAAACAGATTCTTTAATCAAAAAAAAGGTTTATGAAAATTCACAAATAATATTGCACCTCCGATTTACGTGTAGGGGAAATATCCTAAAAAATGTTTTCAACATTATATCTATTCTTGTCGGCGTAATTGATATGTAAACCTATGCCAAATTACAGTTTTCTAGTAAATAGTAACTGTTACTAAGCTAATTCGCGGATAGATGGACGGACGGACGGGCATGGGAAACTATAAGCAGTATATAACTTCCTTGTCTACTACGGAACCCTAAACACAACTCCCACACGGGCAAAGTAAGGTACAGTTTAGTGATTGAATAAAGTATAGTACCTAACCTACTTCTAACAAAGCGTAGGATACAGAGTGAATATCCCGTCCTGCCCGCGGCGTTTGGGAACAGTTGCGAACTTTACTCAACCGGGTACAATAAGTAAACTTCTACTGTAAACAGTATCAGCGTTCCAATTTAATAAATAGTAGTTATGCTAACCATCCGGTACTACCCTTAATTTGACAACATCCAGCCGGCTGCAATAAATCTTTGATCATCTTTTTTTCACCTGAGCGGAGTCGTTTGGCCTATTCACCGTCATAGAGGCAATTTTATGCCAAATTATGGAGATTTGGGTCTTGATTTCTTACGCGTTATACTATAAACTGACGAACTTCACGATTTACGTATTTTATTTTTCAAGTGTAGGACGTGGCCTATTCAGCGTCATCTTAAATCTTCACGTGTATGGTAACGCTGGGTACTCCCACTCCCTATGGACGTGGTGGAGCTTCGACCCCTCTTATCAAGTTAGTGGACAACTTGACTATTAGAAGTTCTCAAGCCGCCCGAAGGCCTCTAACTTGGCTTAACGACTGCTGTCGGTGACAGCAGCCGGGATCAACGGCTTAACGGGCACTTGCCACTGCCCCTGGTGGTGCTAAAAGTGCAACACACTGGCAACTGTACTTGTCTTCTCGAAGATCTCACGGTTCGAAAATAAATGCCATACAATTTATTATTATCTTAAATCTTACTATAGGTCTATACCTATAAGTACCTATGTATTACATGGAAGAGAAGACAAAAAGAGGTTACGTTTTAAATCTACGATCATCCCCGAATACTTTTAAACAAACTCCATTTATTTAAAAAGCCACTTTACCGGATCACCCCGTTAGCCTTCTTTATTCATGACCTACTAAGCGTTCAGACGCCTTTCAACTTCCAGCCTTGCTATTCACTATCTTACCTCATCTCACCATTAACTAGTTTAAGGCGCGGTGAGGTAAAAAGGGATTTTTAAGGCCCTTAGGCGCTGAAACTCAGCGACCGAAAATCATGGAAAGATGATTCTTATTAACATTTAAGAACAATAAATATTGAGTTGCGGTTGTTCTATACTTCTAATACGTGAAGGAAAGGAAAACATCGTGGGAAAACCGGTGTATTTTAACACAACAAAATCTGCTTTTGTATGTCTGAAAACCAGCGCTGCATGTGTCTGACACCTCGGCATAATGCTGAGACAGCAACCGATTCACTGCCGCGAAGACACTCGTTATGTGTTCTATGTGAGTTTCCTTCCTTTTTTATCTGCGTGTCTTTTGTTTTGTGCAGTGAATGTCTTTCTTCTTCTTCTAGTGTTCCCTTTGGAATTAAGGTCAGATCTACTGCAGCTTTCGTAAAACGAGTGCCTACGCAAAATCTTGAGATTAGACGCTAAGCAGGCCCATGGTTCCTTTAAGACATAATTAAAACACTAGGAAAATTTAGGGCCAAGTTATATATGTGTGTGTTGAGATGAGTCGAGACTGACTGCGAATTGCACAGCAGACATAAAGATCTAAGTAACACCTCCAGAGCCACAACTGCTACCCAATTTTATCTCGCCCGTTTGTCGAAAGATTAAACATTTCACCCTTTCTCTTCTAAATAGGGTTTGACCATTAATAGGGTACTCGAGTCAAATGAGACTCCTATTAATGTCTCTATTTAGATTAGGATTTAGGTAAGCATTACTTTATATTTTGTAAGCTTAATGAAATGATATTATTAAACCAACACAAAGGAGAAAACTATAGATGCACAGTAATCTTTAAGACAAAGCAATAGCATTAAACAATATCAAATTATAAGTTGTATAAAATTATTATTGTGATCGCGCTTGAATGGGCAATGAGTAGAAGAATTTAAAAATGCTGAATTTCCACAAAATGCTACTCCAAGAATAGATAAATATATGTCAAATACACTTGCCGTTAATGTCTTTTTAATGTCTGTCTTAACGAAATAGGTTCGAGATGGGACCAGAACAGAAAGAACTAGCTTGACATGGATGTAAGGCGATACTATGGGTGTTTATGACCAATGAGCTAAGTTAGATCATGGCAGCAGCTACGGCACTCTTCGAACAACCCCAAAAAAAGATACGAAGACGATAGCTATCTGGTCCACAGATTTTCTCTACATGAGCTGTTATTTTCAATACAGAAAGCTTGCGAAATCGAGGTGGAAATGGATTGGCCTTACTATTCTAAGAGGTGGAACAAATAACACGACCATTGCTTTCGCTTGGCACCCGCCGGGCGGTAGGTCAAACCGCTGACGGCCGGTGCATACGTGGCGACGCACCGCCGAACCTGTCAGACTATCCTCGCGCGAGGCCAGATGGGTGCCTAAAGACAGAAAGGCTTGGTGCGAGTCAACAAAAGCCCTTTTCACCTCTGGGACATCTTCATCAACAACAACAAGCTTGCGAAAATCTTTACGCAAAACAAATGGTCACTTTTTCACCCTTAATCTGAGGCACCCATGCTTGTGCACTTCCGAAGTAATAAACGCCTTTACGATGAACCGGCCGCCAGCTGGCGGGAGTTAGGAGTTTTTAATCTGCTTAAACGTACCGCAGTCCCTGAACAACTGTTTTTGTTTGCGATACATTTGCTGGAAATCGCGAAAGTTGTCAATATACTTGTACATGTATACAGGAAAAGTGTAAAGGCGGGTTGCATAATCTCATGTTATGTTTACAGACCGATAAACGTTAAAGGACTATGGGCAACTTTGTAGAGGCTTAAACTTCACTACACACAATAAAAGCAAAAAATGGCTCAGTTGTTTCCTAAAACTTTAATAAAAGCATCGTATTTATTAGTAAACGGGACTTAATCGCGTACAAAAATTATTCACCTGAGGTGTCCCCGACGTTTCGAATATATCACAACATCCGTAGTCAGCTCGTGACCAAATCGCTCGTGCTCGTGGCTCGTGTAATATGTAAAAATCATGCAATTTTAAATCAATATAAAAGCATCGCATCCTTAAATCGGTTTATTGGAACAATACTTATGTCTTAATTAGAGTTAAAAACATTAAAAAAAATTAAGGCCGCTCAATCAGGGAATAAAAATTAAGTTTAAGGTTAATAAATTGCAACCAGTCAATGTGACAGCCATGTTATGACAAGTTTATGTCACAGTAAAACTTCCCAAAGTGTTGACCACGGCTTATCATACATAATGCAAGTTATAGGTTAAACTCTGACAGCCACTGATACGAAACCAAGGGCTGATTTTCATATTCAGAATTCTCCAAGGGGCAATTCGAGGAAATAAAAATAAAGTGTTGATACTGAGATTATCATATGAAATTTTTGATTAAATCGTAGATTGAAATAGAATGAAGGATGAGATTAAATTGAGAGTGAGTTGTTGGACCCGGGTATGTCCTAAAACTACGACCAAGACCACCGTGGGATGGGCAGCAGCATCCCTGGAGTGCAGTGGAGATACTGCGATCACCAAACTGCATGCCAAGCGCGGCGATTATGGTATTTACCCCCCACGAAATTGGGGGAGGCCTATTTCCAGTAGCGGACCGTCCTTGGGCTAATATGGTGGTGGTGGTGGTGTGAGCAGTTGTACTGAGCTGGAGCGACGCCAGGGACGTCGCGAAAGACAGAATGGCGTGGCGCGAGCTTATGAAAGCCCTTTGCACTTAACCGTACATTAATTAATTCTTGGGAATCTGAAGCTACCTGGTGAACTTAAGCTGGTTAAGTGGAATCTGACCAAGTTTGCATTTAAATGTTTTACAGTTGGGCGTTTTGATTTTCTAACCTTTATTTTATGACGGGAATTGAAGCTGACATTACATTAGAATCCACCATTTGTTATGAGTTATTCTTAATATTTCCTTCGTCTCTTCTAATAGCCGACTGCCCCCAGTCCAGCTACGCTTTTAATATTAATTAATAGTGATGAATGGACGTACCGTGCTCATCTTTGTAGCGGCGACACAGGGAAAACATGCTGCCGGCGGGACCTGCGACAATCATTCATTATTACACATTATTAATAATCATAGCGCTAGAAAAACATTAATAAGGAAGTTTGTGGGAAGCTCTTTTAGTTTAACAGATTCTGATTATATCTAATTAAATAAAACGACTCATTAAACCTGGTGCAAAGTTTGTCCATCGCCATTCAACGTGGTAACACTGGTAACGCGGCAAGTGTGATAGGTACCTTCGCGCCAGGTGCAACTCGCGGGGGCTTATTTGACCAGGCTTAAACTGTTCTAAGCCTGATTTTTCTTATTAAAATATTTAATTACATTACATATACATCCGAACGTTTTGAGCCTTTTCCAGTGCCCAAGGTCAAGCGGGCATAATATAAGCGATAAATCCGTTTATATCGTTTTGTTTCTAGAAATATGTAAGAATCACAAGTGCGTAGCTAGTAATTTATTGATTTGAGAATTCGATCTAAATTAAACGCTGGTTGGAGAGGTCTGGCGACCAGGAAGGTAAAATCACATTCCTGCATAGGTATCATTTTATTTCTGACAAATTTTACCCAATCGTACTGTAACCATTAGGTGGTTTAAATAGTGTAAGTGGCGAAACACTGGCCTTGTATTTCCTTGAATGAATACCTTAATTTCCTAGAACAGTTTAAATTTTCAGATTCAGTCGTGCGGAGCGCAGACGAAGCGCTCATCTCACATAGAGACTTTTCAAAAGGCTTAAAATAAAACCCCTTTCTAAATGAAACCTTAATCTTTCAGCAATTAGGTTTACTTTCAAAGAATCAGTCGGCTCAACGTAAACTCTTTTGTAAATAGATCCCTTAAACATGTTAACCAGAATTGTATACCGTTTAACCCGAGACGGTTCCTGTGGGACACGCAGAGAAAAATCGGAGATGTTAAGGGTCCATCATTGCCAAAATATTGTCCTTACTCTTTCACTAGGGTTAGTTCAATATGCTATCCCCGTCGCCATAAAACAAGTTTTTTGTCAAAATAAATAATTATTTCAAAAAAGTAAGGAACCAAGTTATTACCGTTATATTGGAATGAAATGTAGAATAAAAAAACATATCATTCTGATAACAGATCCAGATGCGGTGGAGATACCCGCATGCCAAGCGTGGCGATTATGGCATTAACCCCTCAAGTCTCCCTATGTCCAGCAGTGGGCGTCCTTCGGCTGATATGGTGGTGGGGGGTTCCTGGTTGCGAGTAAGGGAATAATAGCTCCTGAGGATAAGCAGTGTTGTGAGTGAGCGGCCTGCATTTGTCTCTAGCTGTCAACACAACTAATCCTCAAGTCAGTAAAGGATCAGCAACGCACTTGTGGTTCTTCTCCTCGAGGCGCAAGCGTCCATAGGCAACGATGTCAGCTTACCCTCAGATAGGCCGTAAAATTGTTTACCATCGTCGTATAAAAGCAATTGGAACGATTAGTATTATTTTAGTAATTTGAATACATAACTATGTATAGGTACGGTAGGTAAAATTACCTGTTGTATGTAGTTGTGTGTTCGAATAGACATTACATAATTAAAATGTGAAACATAAACAGAACAAAATTTCTATTCAAACACGGCACAACTACATACAACAGGTTATTTTCTGAAGTTTTTTGCCTATAGCGATGTGCATTTACTTGAATAAAGAATTATTAAAATAAAAAATAAATAAATTGGAATGTGAAATGCAAAAGCCAAAATAACCTCGGTATATATTAGAGCACAACGTAATGAAACGGGATTATGCTACAAGGAAAGTCGCGGCATATCTTATTACAAAGAGAAACGTAGATATACTTAACTATAGTAACTATCTATAGTAAAGTTGTTTACTACGAGAAGCAATGCCCAATATGCCCATACGCTATCAGATACATAGTATAAACTAGACAATGTGAAGTAAGTACTGGTAGTCTTTATTCCGTTGTTTTAAGGTTTATAATAGCTTCGTTGGCACTACAGCGTATTCGTGCATAGTTCTGTTGCATCCCAATTGAAATTCTAATACTTTAAACGCCATTTTTCACGAACGGCAGTGAACTAACACGCCAATTTATTTTTCATAAGAGATAGAATATGAATCTTAGGGTGAAGCACAAAGCTGTCTTTGACAACGTAGTCGTCATTGGCGCCGTAGGCACGATAACATGCGACACATGTAGGTGTTATTGGCATTCAAAGGGTTATGTTATGGCGTATAATCCGCGCGCTCTGGAAAAGAGCACTGAAACAAAACTAGCAATATTTTTGCTCATGGCTACAATATATGTGTGTCATTTTCATCAACTAATGAGCTAGGTTCTTGTCAGTGGATCAATATCGATGTGTCTTTCCTGAGCCTTTCCTTTGACAGCCTGATACAACACAACGTTTACTTTTTCCTTAATGTAGACCATATATACAGGTTGTTCGGAATAACGATGTAGGAACATTAGGAGGCGATACACTGGACTATTAGGAAGAGTTTGAACCCTATATGCCTTAGTCCAATCTGTGACAGTTTTATTTTAAATCGAGTTTGTAAAAGAGAGAAACAAGAGAAAAGTTTTTTAATTCATCCCAAAATAATTACATTGAAAATTAATTTTATTATCGAACTATGCAATATATCAAATTTATTTATTTTAAAATTGGTTAATCAAATAATTGCGATGTTAATCAAATGTAAATTAATTTGATTTACACCACACTAGGCCAAAAAGCGCGTTTTTCCGCACGTTGCTCGTCCGGAAAAACCTACTTTTTGGCCAAGTGGTGACGTAAAATTGTGTACGAAACACGGGTCGTGAAACAGAAAGCCCTCTCTCGCATATTTATGACCCTCGCCTGCGGCTCGGGCGTCAAACATCTGCGATATCGGCCTTTCTTTGTTTTACAACCCTTGTATCGTAATGTACTATAAATGAATAGTTCGTATTAAAATTGATTTTTCATTTAAATTTTTGGGAATTATTATTAAACTTAAAATAACTAGATTAAAAAAAAAACTATCACAGGTTGGACTAAGACATATGGGGTTCAAACTCTTCCTAATAGTCCAGTGTATCGCCTTCTAAAGTTCCTACATCCTTATTCCAAATACCCTGTATACGTTGTCTAGTCAAAATCTATCGGTATATTACCTAAGTTTTATAACTATATGACAGTTGTTTTTGACGTTAATTGTTCGTTAATGAGATATTTTCCTATTTTTCTTTTGTGTACACGTAATAATCCATCACACAACGCGAAGAAACAAAATAGTTACATAAATTTGTTGGACTCTTCAGAAAGTGATACGATATATACTTATTAAAGATCATAATCTCATATTTTTCTTCAAGTTGAAACTATAATAATAAATATTGGGGGATAATTCATTATTTCGTATTTAATTTAGACCTTCACTGTCTCTGGCAAAGGCCATCTAGGCTACCAATAATAATGTCTATCAACTATCAACTGACATACCGAACATACGGTACGTGACAACCCTGAATGATAGAACCATATATAATTAGGACAGCCACAGACTATAACAGAACTACGTGAATAAATTTTGGTACAGCTAGCTGGCTGCAAGCCAGGCGAGCGTGACTGGATCCATATAAACGGTACAGTGCCAGTCGATTCGTCCAATAGCGCCTTGATGCTGTCAGTATTGTCCTTCTGTCCGGTACAGATGTTACGCATGCCAGCCGACAGTACCACGTGTATACTTAGAGCTGGTGCCAAAGTTAAGAGAAAAGCGGATTAGTGGCTTAGAGTAAAACTTGAACTGAACACCAACGCACTGTGCCACCGCTCTAGTGTGTCTTCCACTCACATATTTGTATAACGTGAGCACACCGGCACTAGGGTGAAGATCAAATTTTTGGACCATAGTACGAGTAAATGCTCGAAACGCTCAGAGACGGCTCGGCGCGGTGCGGGGTGCAGACAGTTTTGCATTTTTAATCTCTCCGAAACAGTCGACTGTCGATAGTGTCACACACGCCGCCTCCGCTCCGCTAACCCGCGTGGTTTTTTGGTGCGACGTGCCCCGCACCGCGTTCGATTTACCGCAAAACCGCCTCCGCCCCGCAACGACACTGCGCCGCGCTCTGTGCGTTTCAAGCTTTTAATTAGCATACAATTTAATTAATTCCGCTGCGATACGAAAATTTGTCATACCAATTTATATTGGCAACTTTCGTGTCGCAAAGGAATGAATAAATTAAATTGTAGGCGATATAAAAGCCTCACTCACACGCGTGTTGAAAGTGTTGAAACCATACAGTATCTTGTGACTAGGATAAGTAGGTTTTTTTTTTAAATCGGTACATTAAAAACAATTTCCGTATTTGTCAAAATTTGATATGTCTTTTGTAAGTATTTGTGTGTGTAAAAAAGAGCTAAAACACATTTTAGTTGTCAAAAGTGTTAAGCTTTATGGAAAGCAGCTGAGTGCGTGTCGGGCCACGCGTAATTTAGGGTTCCGTAGTTGCCCACCCGCTACATTATGAGGACTTAAAGATCACAAACTTATATTTACTGAATGTTTTACACGACTATAAACGATATCTAAGTAATCAATGTAATCAATGGACGGACGGACATGGCGAAACTTCGAAGAGTTCTTTGTTTACTTCCTACGGAACCCTAAAAAGTATCTCCTTTAAACCTAATATTAAAATGAACTCCTTTCTCAAAACGCCTTAAACGGATCGTTACCTCATGTTACTTTCAGTTTAAAGCACACTTCTCTTTGGAATTTAAACATTATTCAAAAAGAAACGTTCTATACAGGGTGTGGCCTATAATATGACCAAAAAATTAAACGGTCACTATTGAGCGCTCCAGCAATTGAAACAAAAAAGTTTTTTGGATTTTTTTTTATCTCAATATAGCTTACGTGTACTTTTTTACTCTACTGAAGTGACTAATATACACAGACCATATAGACGCCGCAAACGCGCTCAATAGTATGGAAACCGAGCGTGTCAATTTTTACGTGCCTACTACGACGTCACGTAAGCAATTTAGTGATGCCCAATACTACCGCCGCGTTAAACCGATTCAAAGGCGCCGCCGTCGGTTTAGTACTCAGTAGGCCTTTGCGGTGAGAGGACGTACGCAGCCCGCCCGCTTTAGTTTGCGTTCTGCATTTGCAACAAAAAGTGTTCCGTGATAATAAATCAATAATCGATTATTTTATCGATCATACATCGAGTTTATAGACAGACAATGAGAAAGCGATTCAAAGATTACTAGTGGCTCTGTGAGCTCTACACATCGTAAAAATTTTTTTGTTTAAATTTCAAAATTTCCAAAAACTGACACAACAAAGAAATTCTATATAATTATCGAACCTGCTCACAAAATTTCACGAGAATCGGTTGAGAAATGCGAACTGTAGAGGAGAACATCTGGACAGACAGACTTTTTGTCGAAAGCTTCAGCAACGGAGACGCTTCGCTCGCTCGGTCAACAAGTTAGAGTTTTTTTTTACATTATTGCCCATAAGTAGTATTTTTTATACTACTACGGTGGCAAACAAGCTTACGGCCTACCTGATGGTAAGCAGACACCGTAGCCTATGGATTGCAATGTTTTTATAACAACAACCTTTTATCGATTCAAAATTATAGTTCATTTCAAATAGGAATAGGCATAAGGAAAATAGATATTTTATAGTGTTTTTTTTTGGATAGCATTCAATACGTGAAATAGTGTAATAAGTAATAAATAAGTGATTGGTGGTTATAAAATAAATGCAATTAAATGATTGCATATTCTTCTTCGCTTAATGCCCTGATAGGTATCAGGGAATTAAGTATATCATCACGTATAGTCAACAATCAAATAAATATTCTACTAAGTAGGTACTTTATGAAAGAAGATCCCTGCTTCTGAAAAGATTATTAAATTATAATAATTAAATATTTTAATGTAAACGAATAACATTATTGTATAGTATAGTATAGTAATCGATTTTTGCGATAGACAAAGATAATTAAGGCTAGTAATTATCTTTGTCTGTCACAAAAATCGTTAATTAATCGATTGCACAATGACATTGCATGAAACATCGAAGTGTACAGCACTACTCACTTTAAATCGACAGACAATGAGAAAATCTCTACTACCATACAACGTTAAGATTTACGAAAAAATCGTTTGCTTCACTGTCCATTGCGGCCTACAAATAATATTCCTTAAATATAGTTTAAAGTAGAAGCCGCAATGGATGGCGTACTTCGAAAATATACTATGTGTGTAAATATTTTGGTAGAAATGACACGACAGCACTCCAAGTTGATAATTAAATTTAAATTAAATAAGGCGAAATTTATTAGAAAAAATACTTACTTATGAACGGAAACGTCACCGTTTACTCGAGTAACCACTCTTCTTGCATTTGAACAGTTAATTACGGCGCAGTGTGGCATTTTCTAGTGCAGCAACAAACGTCTGACAGTTAGAACGACAGGAGCGCGACTAAGCGGCAAGTGGTGCACCGCACCATTTAGATACACGCGAAGTACATGCATTGGGGGCATCTAGGTTTATCTAGGTCTGTGTTAATATACGATAACTATTTATTTTTAAAACGAAAAAAATATATAAAATAAAAATCCCACAATATATGAGCCATAACTTGATGCTACTTCAAAATCAGCATTGACGACCGCGCTATAATCTCGTGGTGACAAGATCCATTGCTTGGAGGCCATACATAACTTTAAATCAAAATTTTTCCCCATTGAACAAAAATTTTTTTTTGGACACAAAGTTTCTGCAGATGCTGTAAGCAAGCGTTCTTTAAAATGTTTGCTCCTATTACAGGCTACTCTCTGTATTTACTGAAAATCCTTAGAATTGGCCGAGTTGAATCGAATTAATCCGCTCAAAAAGCGGCTTTACCGTCCTAGCGAGAAGACTCAAAATCGAAAGCAGTTTCATAAAAACACATTATTAATAATTTCAACAATACCCAAGGCGTTTTAACATTATCGATCATTCTCCTAGTGTTTTCCCGGTTGTATCCCAGGACACCTACATATTCCCAAGATTAGGCGTAGACACTACATATTTTTTACACTATATTAACAAAAGCAACTGTCACCGACCATCTAACCTAGAGGGAACACTAGACCTCGTTGGAATTAAACCTCACGATGATTTCCTTCACCGATAAGTTACTCTCTTATCACTTGAGGCACCCCTTAATTCACGGTGACCTCAAGCTTGACAACGGCTCTGTGAAACTCAATCGGGAAATCCATATACATTTATAAAACCCAGCCAGACAGAATGAGATTAAATGTTTCTTGCCGGCCATATTGGATCACCGAAAACTCATTTGTACGAGAGTATTATACCTTCGAAACATTTTATATTTTATGGAAAAAATATTTTTCTGTAACGTCGTACCTACGAAGGTGCGTGACGTCAGAGAAGTTATCACCGAACTCAAGTTTAGTAGGGCAAGACACCTTGCTAGGCAAAGTGACGGTAGGTGCACCAAATTGTTAAAGGTTGGTGGTGGCTACTTCTGGGAAAAAGAAGCGTTGGTCGTCCACCAGCTCGATGGGTAAATGACATTAGAAAAATCTGGGGTCCAGAAGCCTGGATACGATTAGCTCAAGACCGGGATGAATGACGTACTCGAAGAGACGGCTGCTCAGCAGTGGGCGTTTACGGGCTAAAAATGACGATGATGAATAGATGATGATGTAGTGCACGTCTGTAAAAAAAACGTGCACTGCTAAAGATAAGCCTCCTCCAGAAATGCCACAATTTCGGGGCGTTTCGGTCGGTTCTTGTTGTTAAATCCCTAGTTTCACTAAGTGACTGACTTAGTGATCATATCCAATACCCAAAGCATCATGCGTGCCTTAGGTATTATTTGCGACTTATGGAAATCATTCGATTGCGTTAGTCATGGCGCGCTAGTCAGAAAACTGCACTTCTATGGAGTTAAAGCAACAGCACTGAATATATTAAGGTCCTATTTGAGCGGGAAAATACAGTGGACATAAATGGCAAACGCTCTAATAGGTCAGATCCAATGGGTCGTTGGCTACAATGGGCGTGCCACAGGGCTTTATATTGGGTCATTTCCTGTTCCTCGTCTACATTAATGATTTACTACATTTAGTAACAGACCGCCATGATATAGTAATGTTTGCTGACGATACTACTCTTATTTTCAAAGGTAAACTACACCTAAGCGTTTATGATAATATAAACAATGCTCTATCAAGGACCCGGGTATGTCCTAAAACTACGACCAAGACCACCGGGGGATGGGCAGCAGCATCCCTGGAGTGCGGTGGACGCACTGCAATCGCCAACCCGCATGCCAAGCGTGGCGATTATGGCATATACCCCCCGTAAATTTGGGGAAAGCCTATGGCTGAATGAAAAAAATGCATGAAGTTTGTAACTACTAATATGAAAAACATATAAGCTAGCATGACTGTCAAAGATGAGAAACTGAACCTGGTTAGTAGTACAATATTTCTGAGTATAACATTATACTATAAACTATAAGTGATCTTGTGAATAGGCTGAAATCCACAGCATTTGCAGTAAACAAAATTCGTCAACTAACTAGCGAGAAAACAGCAAGGTTGGTCTACTTCAGCTACTTCCATAGTATTATGTCGTATTGTATTGTCCTATGGGGTCCTCATAACATACATACTATTTTTGTGCTGCTGTTATATAGCCTAAAGCCTTCCCCGATTAATGGACTATCCAACACAAAAATAATTTTTCAATGCGAACCAGTAGTTCCTGAGATTAGCGCATTCAAACCAAGAAACAAACTCTTCAGCTTAATAATATTAATATAAGTATAGATAACACGAGAGTGATAGGGACGGCACGACACAAAATTTGATTTTCGAAGTTCGGTTTAGGCCCTCTGTACTGTAAAATTGTCACTGATCACATAATAACACACATAACTACATGACATATACCACGTAGTTATGGCGCGCGCGCGTAAGATACCCCTTGTTAAGCTGGTAGTTTTTGAATACATCAAAGAGGATTTACTACATAGTTTACTATAATAGCACATTACGATACAAGTGCAGAGAACAGGAAATTTGCAACGAGTGGTGATAAATTGAAACACGACCGAAGGGAGTGTTTTAAATCGACACGAGTTGCGAATTACCTGTTCGCACGTGTATCGTACAACGTTTTACAGTACATATGGCTCTTTAAAGTTTCGACATATGCACGTAATCTGCTGATTACCGTACTCGTGCGGTAATATAGCACAATATGTATTGTAAAGCTTTTTACAACATCAAAGATTATCTCAAAGTCACAACGGTTTGGGACTGAATTGCTCTACCTCTACGTAGGTTTTATTACGAGTACTTAATAAGTAATAACACCTACATATTACATACCTATTTTAGTTTTTTTATTATTTGTTTATATCGCTATCTAGTATCCATAATACAAGCCTTATTGAGCTTACTATGGGTCTAGTTCGATTTGTGTAAATTATCCCCTGCTTAATATTTATTTCTTTTTTACTTATTTATTTATTCATAAATGTATTATTAAAACTTACACTAACTAAACTTTTGAAATTTAGAATTGTATGATTAAACTAAAAATCTCGCTTTAATGGAGTCTAGCCAAACCAACAAATATTTTGTATTCGCCACTGACTTTGACCTTATTCTGCCGTTTAATAAGTAATTGTTAGTACGCGCCACGTTGTGGCGATGGCTCCATCGGCTGCGAACACTTTGCTAAATTAAACCAAATTTATTTCGCAAGTTTCGCCTACGGAGACGAAAGAGAGTAAATAATATAAATATAATATAGCTAATGGTATTCGGAAGCTACTGTAGCCCACTGGTTCGAGCATGCGACTGTCAAGCAACGATAGTGGGTGCCGTTCCCGGCTTGTAGTAAGGAGGATTTCGAATACGTTCGAAATCATTTGATATTTTTATATTATATTAGGGGACAATTTTTACACAAATCGAACTACTCCCACAGTAAGCTCAATAAAGGTTTGTGTTATGGGTACTAGAGATGACGATATATTTAATAGGTACATAGAAAACATGCAAGTCTCGGGAACAAATGTTTCTGCTCACCACAGAAACAAATGCCCGTACCGGGGTTCGAACCTGGGACCTCTAGCTTCGGAGGCAGTACCGACCAGGCTAAACAGACAGAGGGACATGGCGAAACGATAAGGGTTTTTAGTTGACTACGGAACCCTAAAATGTATTCAGCGGTCATTGATGATGGTGATGAGAGTCGAAAAGTAGGAGAGTTTTTTAATACTACGACGGTGGCAGACATGCTTACGGCCTGCCTGATGGTAAGCAGACACCTCCAGAGGAATCAATAGTACGTTATCGACCCTTTATTGACTTGGGGATGCGCTGTGTTGAGAGTGAGGAACCCGCAGACGTCTCCAGCTGTCAAGCTAGAGACATATGCAGGCCCCTCACTCCCAACACAGCGCATCCTCGGGAGCTCTGGCGACCTTACTCACCACCAGGAACACAACACCACATACACCTACCTAAGGGCCAAGGGGCAAGTAGTGATGCTATTATGGTTGCGGTTTTCTGTAAGGCGGAGGTACTTCCCCCGTTGGGCTGTTCCAAATTTGAGCGAGATGACGTTTCGCTGTGCCCTAAGCGTGTAGTTTCTTGGCGGACTGTACTTGAATGAGACGAGCAGACCTTTAATCATATTAGTTCACAAGGGAGCCAACTAATTTAATACTTCATTTAAATAGGGTGACACGAGATGACGAGAATATCGACATATTCCCCCGTCGACCGAAACACGTGTTCGGTACGATTGGGGCTTAGAAGAGTTGTAGGTATGACTGTGGTGTCATTTCGTTGATATAAATTATAAACCTTCTTGAACCACTAGTAACTAGCACTATAGTGGTCGGCGGTTAAGAAGTCAATACTGACACCTGTCATTTCCATACAGTTTATAACCTCAAAGTGACTTTTACGTTATAAACTGTATGGAAATGACAGGTGTCAGGATTAACTTCTTAACCGCCGACTACTATTTAGTAGAAGTGCGTTGATTTCGCATTTTTTTCTTTTTATTTTAAAATCTCCCCGAAACACTGAACTAAGACGAACTGACGCGACAAAAAATTCTATACAGGAGTATTATTCGCCAACCGAGTCGTCCTCTCACCGCACCTGTTTTTATATGGATACTGTCAAAATTTTACGAATGACATTTGACAGTTTCCGTATAAAAAGGGGTGAGGTGTGAGGTTGGGACGAGTCGGTATGTGAATAAGAGGGCTGGGGTGTTATTCACAAACCTTCCCGTCCTCACCTCTCACCTCAAACATTTTTTGCCTAGGTATTTAAAATGTGCACACAAACAAAACAAACGCCTATTCGAACATGTATGTTAGAGGTCTAACATACAACAGGTCATTTTCTTAAGTTTTTCACTGCGCAATTTTTTTGTTACATAAAATAATTATCAAACCTGTTCACAAAATTTCACGAGAATCGGATGAGGAATCCAACCTTTAGAGAACAGCCGGAAATCCGGATATCTGGACATACGAAAGCTAGCTGTTTTACCGAAGCTGTAACGGAGACCTACGTCTCACTCGGTCAATAAACAGGCTTGTTCCACTTGTCACTTCGGTCATAGAGAAAATAAGTTAGAATAAAGAGCTAACTCCATACATCATTTTTTACTTATTTTTTCGTAGTCGACATCTAGCGTCAAATAGCAGAATTATCAGTACTGCTATAAAGATACTAGATGTCACGTATGTCGCTACTGACGAAAAGTGTATTTCTCAACAATTTACTACTCATATTTAAAGCAGAATGAGTTCAAAACAGAGTTCCGGTTAATCCGGTTATAATATTAGCAAAAAATGGTTAAGCATTCGATTGTTCGTTCGTCACAGCGTCTAATGTCAAGTAGCAGTAGGTACTGGTAATTCCGCTATTTGATGTCGACTACGAAATAATAAGTAAAAATGATGTATGAAGTCATATGGAGTGAGCTCTCTATTCTTACTTATTTTCTCTATACTTCTGTTAAAAGACGTCTCTCGCACACCCCCGGGCGCCCGGGGTCGACATAGACGAGCGCGCTAGGAAAGAATGAGCGCGTGTGATATGCGGAAAGCGCGAGCGAGATGCCATGTTTTCAATTTTCTAGTTGTAAAACATCGTTTATGTTCGGCAGAGAACCTTTTGAACGTACAGTCAGCGTCATATAGTACGTAGCAACCAAAGTGGCCAAATAGTTCGGTACACCATTGGCTGTTACGCACTGGTCTAAGATCCCGCTATATACGACGTTTACCGAGCTGGTCAATGGATGAAAAGTATTTTATATTCAATTAAATATGTCAATAATTATGTATATTGCAAATGGGTTGTCTAAAAAATGGGGGTAAGCGATCGCAGCGCACACCAAGGCAGAAATGTGTAGCTTCCGGGGACATATATGTCAAATTTACTTTGACGTTTCCTATTGTTTCCTACGATTCGTTTCGTTGGTATTTATTTTCTTATTTATTTCAGTTAAATTTCCAGTAAGAGGTCTTTCTCGCTTACTAAAATAAATAACTATTCGTGTGTCATTATTTGACATCTCTGAGTTTGACATTGCCCCGGGACCCTTAACGTTTGATGTTTCTGGCGTGCACATAGCGAATAGGACGCTGACTGTACCTACTCGTAGTACTCGTAAGTACTAATAATTATTCTGTACAATTTATTCCCCTGAATCCATCGTGTCAAGTTATCATTCAGGATTATGTAAATGTTTTATATTTGTTTTCTTTTTGCTATGTATTATATATAAAAATAAATTTATAATTGCCAGGTAAAGGATGATTCACAGTAGTCCGTTCCGTGTCCGGGCCGGTCCGTTTTTTTATATCAGCACGGCCGCGCAAAGCAGGCATCCAGGCCCGTTGACACAAACATTTGATCTAGCTACGGCAGGCTAGCAGGCAGCTCGGAAGCAGCCCGGTCTCGGCCCGGACCGGAAACGGAACCGTTAGGTGGGAATAATCCTTAAACGGTTTCGCTGACGAGAGAAATGAAATCTAACTGTAAATCAAGTTCTTTCAAAGCTTCTTGGTTCACAGCTGTCATACCATTATTTTATTAGCGAAACCATTTACTAGCTTGGCATTTTTTACATTTATGTTTTTGAGGAGATATCTTTTTTTTAATTAATAGGTTTAATATTAATTTACCAGCAGGCACGAAAATCATCAACTCCCGGCACGGGCATATATTATACATTCTTTTTGCAAAAAAAAATGTAAGAAATCACTGTTTTTAGATATTTCCCGTTGTACACAATTAACCGGCTGTGATCATTAAGTGATCTGAAATGGTTCATGTCATGTACCACGGCTGGTGTACGTGTCGCCTTTTTGCTTTGAGAACTTGGCCGACACACTGCCATCTGATGTGGTCTGATTGACTAACACATATGACCTCCACACGGGTATCGTACTCCCGGTTAGGCCCCATTTCACAAAAGCTCTTTAGAGAGGTAGGGCGCAGCCAGGAGCGGCCTTGGCCATTGCGAGGCACCGGGCGGGTAGATTTTTGGACAACCCTTGTCTTTGTACTAAGTACCTAATAATCTTCGCAGTAGTAGCGCTCGCGGCCCAGCCAGCGGCGCCCGCGTACCGCGTGCGGTATGCGCGGTTAAGCAACGTGGGCCCAGGTCAGTTTTTGGATGGGTGACCGCTTTGAGTAACTGAGCGCTCCCGTGCTGTGGAAGGCACGTTAAGCCGTTGATCCCCGCTGTTGTCTATTCCAAGTTAGAGGCCTTCGGGCGGCTTGAGAACAGTCAAGTTGCGTACTCACTTGCCAAGGGGGATCTGTAGGGTTGCACCACCACCGTTACTCTAACACCCCCAACAATACCCCACACGATAGGGTTTGCAAGAAAAATAATTTGCTCTGCTGGGGATGATCTTTCAGGATGTTATTATAGTAGCGTTTTGTCGGTTTAAATGATATGCAATAATTGATATGAATATCTATGCCAAATTACAGCTTTCTAGTAGTAACGGTTACTGAGCTAAGCCGCGGACAGACGGACAAACGGACGGACATGACAAAACTATAAAGGTTCCTTGTTTACTACAGTAAACGTACCCCCTATTTATGTATGTATGTATTGCTCTATTTTACATAAAACACGGCAAAATGACAAACGAACAAAAAGGGGAAGTACAAAGGCGAGCTTATCCCTTTAAGGGGTATATTTCAGCTAACCTTTGAGCAAATGAGTTGAAAGGAAACAATGGAAGATGAAGATTTACCTATTTACCTTACGGGGCCAGTGGAATGCCATCAGCGCGTTGTCGACCATGTGTTGATTTGAAGAATCATTAAAGATAAATGGAAAAACTTGATTCACGTAGTACCTACCTATTAAGGTAAGATTAATTAAGTATATTGTCTTTCTATGTAAAATATTTATATTTTAAATATCCATCTGAGACCGTAACATCGCATTTTAATTTGGCTTAAATGTGTCTCGCGCATTTACAGCGACATGTTAAGAGTCTCCCGTACGCTCGACCGATCTCTATTCTCCATACAAACGTAGTTTCGTTCTCATTTTAAAACGCCATACTGAAATAACATGAAACTTAGTATACACAATAGGATCCGCCATATCTAGGTCGAAAATACTAATTTCCGACCTAGATATGGCAACAAAAACTATTTTGTTGCTAGAAATAGGATTGAAAAAAAAATACAGCGAGGTTTAATTTTTTTAGGTCTTTTATGAAAACCTAATAACCGCTGTATTTTTTCTCCATTATAATTTCAAGCAACAGAAACTAATTTCAGACCTAGATATACCGGATCCCCTGGTGTATACAAAGTTTCAAATGATTCCAGCATGCCATTTTAAAATGAGAGCGAAACTACGTTTGTATGGAAAACCGAGCTTACTGTGGACTCTACGCATAACACATGTTTTTTTTCTTTATAAATGTATATCGCACCCCCTTAAAAATAAATGAGTATATACGAAACATAAAAATATCGTTAGCTACAAGTTACAACATAAGTTCGCATGGAAGATACAGGATGGGCAATGTAACAGGAGCAAAAAAATAAACGGTTCACTTCGGTAGCGTATCTATTTACATATAAAATTTAAAAAAAAAACACAAAAATAATTATTCTTGAAGACAAAATATGCAAAAACTATTATGACTCATACATGATGCTACCTGAAACACTGCATTGAGTGACGCGAGCCGATTATAATCTTGTGGTGTCAAGATCATTTAGACCAAATTAAACCGAAATATAAAACAAACAAAAATATTTAGACAAGGAATTACTGCAGATGCTTTAAGGAAGCGTGCATTTACTCGTAATTGCTTTTGCTTATTTATGCCTCTTAATTGCTCCTGGGCACTGTAACGTGCCCATCCTGTATATGTTACTAGGTTATAAATTTGATTTAGCCAGGTAATAATTGTTGGTATGTGCATAAAGCGGTATTTTCATGTAATGTTTCATTTACATAGGCTCGTTAAAATTAAAGCATTGAGTTAAACGCATTATCGCCAATTTATTCGTACATAATTTTACATTAATGTATTTTCATTATAATAGTCTTGACTACCGTAATTTTAGTAAAGAGGTTTTTTTTCGAATTTATATTACGACAATATATATTTTATATTATAGCAGATTTTTGCCTGGATACTTTACGTCTTTTCTGTACCAATGGCAAACAAAAAATACTTACTGGTCTAATATGAGAATGAAAACACAACATTGCCAGAAAAAAAAACAAAAATCCATTCTAAGTAATATTAACCTAGGATAACATATACTCGAACCTTAGGTATACGGCCTAGTGTCTCCGCCTGGCTGTTCCAACTAATTCCATCGCGTGATTTAGTCAAAAACAATAAAAAAGACAGGTAACGCGAAATTCAAATATTGAACTTCAAAACGGTCACTGCACTATTAGAAAAAAAAGTTTATCACATGTATAGAGTGAGTGAAGAAATCGGACAGTAGCGCGGTCGGCGGCGGTTGTATAGTGACTGGTCGGGATGTCTATCGAGTTTCGGGCCTCGTCGGATGCGATCGGGTGCCTCCGGAACTTCTCAGTGTAGCCCTTTCAGAGCTGGTATTCACAAAGCTAAAGTCAGCGAACGATTGAAAGCCTGATCCCCAGACACGTAAACCCTGAGAACCTCGAGATCAAGATATAGGAAGGATCAGTAGTGAGACGAGTCCCGATGGTTTGTGAATGTGAGACGGGAACGGAGTCCATCAACGGCCTGAGTAATGGTTTTTTAGTCAATTTTGATGCTCAATTTAGTTGAGATCTGATAAAAATGCATTAAAGTTGTTGCGCTCGCGGGAGATGGGATTAGGAACTTAGGATGTCGCTTCGTTTGTACGTTTTCGTAGTATTAACGTGGGCTATATTTGTTGCAGTATAATAGGGAAAATAAACGTGTTTGGGATTTATAGATTAGTTATTTTTATTAAATACATTAGTTTATCTAAGTAAAGCAGATACCTAGACATGTTAAGCTATGAGAATAGGTCGCAAGAGCGGCAACGGAATGAAAAGAACGAAAATACATTTATTTAACGTAAAAAAATAAGATGACGTTATATCAGAATCCCCACTCAGTAATAATGCAAAGGCTCAAACCACGCTCGTGGCGACTACTTATAATTATAGGAATTTCCAATTAATTGAAATTGATTGGGAATATAATTTTAATAGAAAACGTTCTTGTTAGGTAAAATAACAGTAACGCAAACTGATCAAGTACTCGTAGGTCGTAGGACAGTCAAGTGCAAAAAAAAACTCAAACATGTACAATATATAAGAGGGCCCGTAACTTTCATGCCGTTGACGCAAAAATGACGGCACGCTGCATAGAGTATGATTCCGATTATAATTATTCGTCATAAATAAATAAATATGTAATAAAACCTTTTTTTAATGTGACCTTTTTATTTATTCTCGTTAAAAAAAGTTGTGTCAACAATGTTACAAGTGCCACTGAGAAAAAATTATACTGATAATAACTAATAGAATAACTTGCTAAAATCAGAAAAAATGTGTCCATCAATTCAAAATTTTCTTTTTAACAGAGAAGTTGGTAAAATTAACCTAATGTGTGAGAAGACAAATAGAAATATGGTTACAAAACAAAAGGATTTTTATGAATATTGCATTACGTATGAACGCGAAGATGACTTCGATTTACTTTGCATGGGAATTAATGCAAGAAGGATGGCGTGCTTTACGTTAGAGAGGAATTCTGTCTTCTACGTAATTATTGAAACTTGTTATTATTAACAATAAAATTTAATAAAATGTATGTATATAAAAATCAAAATAGTTTTATTTACGTTTCACGTATCAAGTAGATATTATTTATTACACGTGTAAATAGACTAGTTTTGAAGTCATTTGTACATGATTAAAATGAATGACGACTAATGATTAATATTTTACAATAAAACTATTTGGGATCACCCTATACGGAGCGTGACGTCAAATTGATGTCATCGGCATGAAAATTACGGGCCCTGTATAACCAAACGTAAAGCAAAGACATGTACAACAAATTTTTAGACCATAAGTATGAAACGGTACTTGATTTATTGAAATCCAGTTACTTATACCATACCGTCGGTTGAAAAAATAACGCAATTTAATCATTTTGTATAACCACCTGTACTATATTTGTTTACCATCTTATCAATGATGAGAACGATACAAACAGAAATGTCATAATGTCAAAAGGAAAATGACGTTTTGAACCTTCGCCTTCACAAGATGTTACAAGATAATTTTAACCGACTGCAAATAACAATTACTAAACTTAAATAATTATTTTTTAAAAACTGCCGCTAAGGTAATACGGAAATACTAGCCAACTATATCCCATTTTGACCTTAGCCAGCTTATATGTAATATAATCTTCATAACTATATTATAAGCAAAGCTTTGCCTATTTATAACTAGATTAATTCGATAGTTTTGTTGACGAAAGTGGACACTAAAATATAGCGCCCATTTAAAAAAAAAAACTACGTTTTGCAACACTGTGTATAGTGACAAAATTTTAGGACTATAGGTACCTACTGTAAAACCAAAGTATTAACAGTACTCGTCAATCTTCGTTATTGACGAAAAAATATACCTAATTTCAGTTGCAAGAGTGAGTGCGATAGTATATAAAAGGCCGATTACTCGTATTGTTTAGAAGCCTGGTTGTATTGTACAGGTACTTAGTTGAATAAATACTATGCAATAACAATAATATTACCAGACACAAGTTCCATGATAGGGACTTAAATTTACGAATATGGAAGTCGCAATTTAAGCAGAATAATAGACCGAGTAAAACGTAGGTCTCCGCTTCAGCTTCGACAAAAATGATTTCGTATGTCCGAATTTCCAGATGTCCGGATATCCGATAGTTCTCCTCAGGTCGCATTTCTCACCCAATTCTCGTGAAATTTTGTCAGCAGGTTCGATATTTATATATATAAATTGTCGAGACAGCTTTGAAATTTTGAAATCTTAAAAAAAATTGAAATTAAAAAAATAACGCTTGATTTGCAGCTCACAGAGACACTATTATGCGACTTGCTATGTCCTTTTTCCGACCCGTGAAGGATCAAGCCATATTTGTCTTCAATATTTGACACATTTGATATAGATTTGTTTTAACTTTTATTGGCCAGACTCTACATATTATTGCACTTAACTGTACCTAATGGACCCGAAGGAAAACATTTATAGCTTTTGCCCGCGACTTCGTCTGCATGAGACTCGTACCACCATACGAAGTTCCGCCCGCTTAGGTAATGATTTCAGGGATGAAAACTCTCCTATATTTTTTCCAAATTTTCAGCGTGAAGTGATAACAAACATACAGAGTTACTTTTGCATATATACATATAGGTATGGAGTATGGATGAGTGGATGTGAACCCCTTTTATCATGTTGACTGTACCATCCTCGGAACAGTGTTCGACTAAGGCTGTTGTTCGAACATAAGCCTACTTAAACAAATTGAATTTTATTGTTTTCAGCACAATGAGGAAGGGTCCGTCGACTCCGTCGCCGAGCTTCCGAATGCGAATTACTTAGAAGTATTAAGTACTAATTAATTGACAAAGTAATTGGAATTATAATATTCTTCATAATTTTAAGATATTAGGCCTGGCCTTACCTTTTTAATACAAACATGTATGTATTAAATTATAAAAAAACAATTTTCTCATACATTTTGTACGCAACGGATCGGGGGCGGTACATCATTTCATTTCATTTCATTTCATTTCATTCATTTCATTTCATCAGACCTTCACCAAATTTATGTGGGACCAATGTCGGGGTACCTGCTATGAAACAAAACATCGGGGAACATACATACATTGAAAAAAAAAACAAAAAACATGCAGACGAACTGAGTACCTCCTTCCTTCTATTGAAATCGGTAATGACTAAAATGAGTTAATTGACCGAGTGCAGCGGAGACCTTCCTTGGTCTCCGTTTCAGATTCGGCAAAAATGTTAAGTCCGGTATTCCGGATTTACAGCTGTTCTTTTCTACAGATCGCATTTTTCAACCGATTATTATGTTTGATAATTTATTACTTATATAGAATTTTCATTGTCGAGTCAATAAAGACATATTTTGATGAAAGTAAAATTGACAAAAAAAAACACCAGGTCTACAGCACAAAGAACCGACAGAAAAAAAAAATATAGACAAAGAGCGTGGCCACAACTCTGTATTGCGGCGTTGCACCGCAAAAACGATGATATAAGGCACGGGTGAATAGGCATCTTCTGGGTGAGCTCGCTTCATCGTCGGCCTCACCTTTGCCCCCTGGCTAGATGCTGGCCAAGAGCAATCCCATTTTTAATAAAATAATAATAATAATGTTTCCTACGGTGATTTTTGCTGTGCGACGACGCAGCGCAGTGTTATGGCCACGCTGTAACGGCACATATCAAATAAATATTAGGGGACAACTTTTTTATCCAAATCGAACTAGTGCCATAGTAAGCTCAATAAGGCTTGTGTTACGGGTACTATGTAGATGACGATATATTTAATAGATATATACTTAAGTACATAGAAAACATCCAAGTCTCAGAAACAAATGCTTCTGCTCACCACAGAAACAAATGTCCTTACAAGGCAGTGTCATGACCAACAGGGCTAAACAGCCGACAAATCAATCAAATGATAGCCCGCAGTTTTATAGTTTAATTCATAAATGAAATAAATGAACTTTATTCTGCAAGTAGGCCGCAATGGCACTTTTACAAGTCAAAATCAAGGTTAGCTGGAAGAGATCCCTCATAGGGATAAGTTCGCCTTTGTACTCTGATCCTGTGTGACATGTATATGTTTTAAACTGTTATTGTGTACAATAAAGTGCTTACATACATTACATACAAAATCTACTGCAAAAAAAGACCACTGCCGAGAAGAAACGCCGAAAGAAGCTCGACAGTCAGTCATTTTTTCCAAAAAATATGCTTATTACAATGAGAATACTTAACCTACTTAATATAAATAATTCTGAGTATGGAAACAAAAGAGGTAGAATATTTACAATGTATAGTTCAAGAAGACAACAAGAGTTTACTTTACTAGACGTGGTACAATGAAAATATACATAATATAAATATTAATGCTATTTAGGTCTTTTGTTTGGGCCATGCATTTCTGTCAGTTAGATACGAGTACGTTTGTGTTCATAAACGTTTTTATAGTTTTGCTTCATGTATAAGAATTGTGAGGAAAAGTGACAGTTAAAAGCATTTAGATATATTATAGTGCAGTAATGTCTATTAGTCACTTTTTAGTATTTATACTGTCTCGATGTATAAGATTGCAAAAATCAAGTTCACTGCGTCAGAATTTTCAGAACCATATCGTGGGGCGCAGTGACCGTCAATGGAAGTTTACAATAAACATATTCGACATATTGCATTTTAAATCATCTTACATTTGCAATAGAGTTTAATTTTGTTCGAAAATGCCGTATAGTTGTAAGCTTTTCATCCGAGTCACGAAGTTGGATATTGGAATATGATGGGAGCGGCACATGTCGGCGATTCGTAGTTCGTACGAATACTAAGTTCAGTTTGCAGAAGACGGCTTACATGAGTGATACCTAGTTGGTAAGCTTTACATGGAGATATAACACTGGAAACGAATATTTATAAGCCTTGTCTTCCTTAGTCCCTTGGTTCTATTTCTTTTAAAGGAATTTAAATGAATTAGGATAGAGTTGCACTTGGTTGGCCCTCACAAGGTGGACAGGTAACTCCGTAAAGGTCGCGGAAGTCCGCTGGATGTGGATGGAACGGAGGACCGCGGTCATTTTGGCAGTCTTTGGGGAAGGCCCATGTCTAGCAGTGAAAGTCTTTCGGTTGATATGACGAGATGATGATATTGATGATAATGCATTTGGTTGCCATAGTTTTTTTTAAATGAAAAATTGACCTATTTCCAAAAAAACCTGCATTGGTTGTTTGAAATTCACTAGTTACCATGTATCATTGTCCGGTGGGCCTAAGGACTAGGGAGGATACTCTAGATGACAATACAATTTGGTGTCACAACCAGTAGGCGAATGCTTCAAAGGATGATAATAATAAACCTCTTAATAAAATTACCTACAGATAAATGGAGAAAAGACTTTCCCTGTCAAATTCTTAATTACATATTGACTAAAGATTGAATTCCATTTGGTCTGTTGAAAAGGCTTTTGCATTACGTACCTTTACTGAAATGTTATTTTTATTAACTTGAGAAGCCCTAATATAATAGTATATTCTAGTATCTAAAGCTATGAATGATAACAAAATAATTAACACTAAACTAAAACAATTTAATAAAATAAACCTAATTAAAAATCTAGTAAGGGCATTGTGCCCAAAATGCTGGCAGCGTTTCCACGCTGAATGGCTAAGCCAATGCGTTGAGCGAGGAAGCTGCCAGCCCTTTGGCCTCCAGTGACGTCGACCAGCCTCTTTGATACTTTATTTCTTCTTTTTGACGCTACGGATTCATACCTCTAGGATTATTTTCGAATGCACTTCACAGCGTTTTCTATTTAAATTATCTACCAACAGAAACAACCACAATGCAGACGATGTTGTTGAGAAAGTGTGAACCCGTATTTTGGCCGATAGTACATCAGTATGGCTCTAAAAACTGTCGTATAACTGCGGCTAAAAGCTGTCCATCTCAGTGGCCTCAGTGCCCATGGTAAAAATGTTGCTAGGTACTTTAAGTTAAGGTTTAAATGAACCGCTAAGTTGCAAAACATTTGTGTGTGACATAGGCTGTCGGCTCAGACAAAAGGGATCTGGGAGGACTCCATGATTCCTGTGGTCGACATTGTTAGAATTTTACATTTCATACTAGTAACATATTTCTTGAAGACAATCATGACCATGTTAGCTTATTAGAATTACTTTTCAAAACGGGGTATTTACCAAGTATATTTATTATATTTAATGAGTGTCCGATATTTCGGCGCTGTTGCTAGCACCATTTTCAAGGATTAACTGAATTATCGGGAGCTCATTAAATACATGGTAAATACCCCATTCTGAGCAGTAATTCTATTCTTGTATTATTTTATTGTTTTCAGTTCCAGTGTGTGTAGATCCTCGTAGGAGCAAAGATGACCGCATTCGGCTGAGCCGGGCCGGGAGTATTTGCACACATACCAACTGATCCGATTGAAACACTCACAAAACTGAATATTCATATTGGTTACTGTTCAAATTGAAAGGCGGCTATTCTAGCAAATGTATGAGGCTGTATCCTTGCACTATTGATGAGATATAGTAGAATCACAGAGTAGTTTGCACGTGGCGGAGGCGGAAATGATGAAAAACCATAAAGGAATGCCTTGATCTGTGCAAACCACGCGCACACATTTAAGAGACATGGTTATGTGTTCCGCGCGCGATGCAATAAAATAATTGATTACTTATACCCGCCGTGGCGTTACATGATTCCTATGACACTGACAGTGATATTTCTGATAGTGTTGTGCAGGTTTCGATACTTCTATTTTATCAGATTTAATTTCTTATGCACCCATGTCGGTTGACATGTTTAAAAAAAAATTGTATCTAAGGCGCCTTCCTGATTTATCGATGCCGAGGCGGTACGATATGAGAAAACTGTCAGCTGTCAGTGTCAACCGATACTAATGCAGTACTGCCCCACTTCTGCGCATGGTATTACTACTGCGCAAACGTTTTACTGACAGTATTTCGTCAAGTGAGGAAATCTCAAATCGGTAAACTCACGTCAAAGAGCAAACTACTTATGACATATCGCTCCCGCCCCGCCAAGTCAGGAAGTCGTCTAAGACACATATAAATAAGGTAGAGTATAGGTATTATTATATTATAATAAGGATAATATACTCAGAGTAAGGATTATAAAGAGATTCCTATACGCGTCCGAATTTGTCTTGACCGGCTGATGATCACGATCATAGAATTCAACGTTGTCTTCTTTTTACACAATTTTGAAAGAATAAAATTGGATTGAAAACGCATTTTATTACATTCACTTCAATTATCGACCTCTGTTTATCGAAACATCCATTCCTTAGTCGATACAGACTAACGATATAAGTTTTGCAGGACGTCACCAAATATATTCGGTTAAGCCTATTTATGGAAATAAGGTACAAAACAATATTTTCTTTTATATTATTATTAAGTAAATTATTAAGTAAATGTTACAAGTGGCCGGACACGCAACGTGTGGAAAAACGCGCTTTATGGCATAGTGTGGTGTAAAATAATTTGTCTTGCTCGCTCGCTATGCAGTGCTCGTAGCCCGCGCGTGGTATAATGCAAAAATCAGCAGAAAACATTTTTTTTCTCAAAACAGATAATTATTTTAAAAATGAAAAAAAAACTACGTATAAGGTTGTCTGAAATTAAGATTACAATTTTTCATATGTAGTCTCGTTTATTTTTATATGGCTTTTGGGGAAAGCCACGTTATTATTTAATGTCCTGCAGATTATGAATATTATGGTACTCATACTCATTTATTCATAATATTACAAATATTGCATGTCAAAGCTACTAATTACGTATTAGTTCAGTAATAAATGGTCATATTAAATGCAGAAGAAAATAAAAACAATTATATACGAGATATGTAGATTAGCATTGGGTACAAATGAATATATTGTTTATATTGTTTTGTTATTGGGACAGGGCAGGGCCAGGTCGCGGACTTCTCCTCCTTACGCAGCGCGCCAGGCAGACACCTTCTGAGTTAAGCGGTAAGTTTATAGAAAACCAACATTATACTTCAAGACACACGATTTATTGAGCACAAAAGAGATAATTTTACAGATAGTTGGCATTCTAAAGGTTAAAAGGAAGATGACACATTTGATAATTATGCCACAAATCTCAAAAGACACATTCCGCAGGTCAACCATCATCGTGATGTAGGCCACAACTTCAAATTTAAATGTCAGCGTTAAAAGCATTCAAAAGTACTTCTTCAACCTCGTAACGTAACTTTTGCATTGCTACAATAACGACCTTAGCATAAGCCGTTTGAGTCCAAATTCCAATATTTTTTTAAGTTAGCTACGAGGCTGGAGAATAAAACGTGTTTGCTCGTTTAGTTAGAGGGTCCTTAACTAAAATTATGCTCTACGAATTTTATGCACCAGAAAGTGCTTAGGCAGCGTCTAATCACTAACGGAGTAGCTCTCGAAACGGCGGCCTCGTGAGATTGTTATTTCATGTAATTTGAGGCATTAGCGCCTTATAAGAAGCCTGAGCAGCCCCGTTCCACTTGCTGCTACTACGCTCGATTCTCGCACCTCCAAGCAGACTATTTATCGCGGGTGACAGTGGCACTCGACGCGCGGACAGTGATGCGCTGTGACTTCATCATCATCATCATTTCAGCTGAATGACGTACACTGCTGGACATAGGCCTCCCCCAAAAACTTCCACAATGACCGGTCCTGCGCCACCCGCTTCCAGCGGACACCCGCGACCCTTACCAGGTTATCAGTCCAGCGTGTGGGGGGGCTTCCCACGCTACGCCTTCCGGTACGTGGTCGCCACTCGAGAACCTTTCCGCCCGAACGGCCATCATCAATTTTGTCTGTTTTTATATTGTATATTATGTGCACTATTATAAACTAATGCAAAATAAAATTGAAGAATATTCACTTGAATATTCTTCTTGAATTTACTTAAATTGGGAGAATTACTGTTCAGAACGGGGAATTTACCATGTGTGTTATATTTGTCAAGTGCCCGATATTTCTGCGCTGTTGCACGCACCGTTTTCAAGGATTAACTGACATGAGAGGATGACTCGGTGTGCTCTCTAAAAAGAAACCATTATCTGACTCAATAACTGAAAGAACCTATTGAGTCCTCTTACCTACCTATATATATCAAATGTAATCTTATATCACTCTAGCAAATAAGTATTCCCCTCTTATACGGTCTGGGTTGCGACAGACCTAGCCGGGAAGCAAGTGAAAATAAAAGGATTAGGTACTCAACTTACCATTGTGATAGCGATAGAGTACAAATTAGTACAACCACGTCTAAAAACACGTATTATTTTGAGACGTATGTGGAAAAAATAAGGTTCAAAGTCATCTGCACTCTTTTAAAAAATATAAGTTCTATTGAATTCGAGGACAGCTCTGGGCACCATGCCAAATCGACACATGATTGACCTGTGTTTGTGTTACCGACCGCGATATTTCTGTATCTAAATGAAGTGACCGATATTCATTTTGTTATACAAGCTATTCTACTTCTAATTACTACATCCGAATAATCTATAATTGCGTAAACATTCAAGTAAAATTGGGGTATTCGAATAAGATTTGTAATGTTGTCCTCTACAATTGTAAGAAACTTGCAAACAACCATTCTGTGTGTGAGTCAAGAAGTCAAGGATGACTGCGCTATGTAAGTTACAATAACTTGAAAGTCGAAACCCTCACAGCCTTTTTTGTATACTCATTAAACCCGGTGTTGAATTGGTTATGTTTTTTTTAACAACAACGGTATAAAACAACCCGCATGCCAAGCGTGGCGATTATGGCATTTACCCCCCATGAAATTGCCCAGCAGTGGACGTCCTAGGGCTGATATGGTGGTATAAAACAAGCTCGCGGTCTGCCTGATGGTAAGCAAACACCGTAGGATACTTGCGACTCCAAAGGAATCACAAGCGCGTTGCCGACCCTTTCTAAACGAGGCTCCGTTGCATTGATAGCTACGCTATAGCGTGTAGTAGCATTTTCCGCTTTAGAGCGGAAATCGCCCGTAAAAATGACTCTGTAGATAATTGTCTTTGAAATGGCAATTGGCCCAATTGGACGCGAACATGCTAGGCTGAAGTTAAAAAAGTCTCGTACTTACGATACTTCTATTTTTTTTTCAGATTTCATTTCTTATGCACCCATGTCAGTTGACATGTTTAAAAAAAATATTGTATCTAAGACACATATAAATAAGGTAGAGTACCTATAGGTATTATTAAATTATAATAAGAATAATATACTCAGAGTAAGGATTTCTAAAGTGATTCCTATACGCGTCCGTATTTGTCTTGACCGGCTGATGATGAGGACCATAGAATTCGACGTTTTCTTCTTTTTACACAAACTTGAAAGAATAAAACTGAATAAAAAACGCATTTTATTACTGTCACTTCAATTATCGACCTCTGTTTATGGAAACACCCATTCCTTAGTCGATACAGACTAACGATAAAACTTTTGCAGTATGTCACCAAATATATTCGGTTAAGCCCATTAATGGAAATAAGGGTCAAAACAATTTTTTTTCATATTATTATGGAGTAAATGTTACAATCCTACATAAAATAATTAGCTACGTTACCAAAAGTGCATATTAACATTTCGATGTGACAGCGACGCATTTGCATTGATAGCTACGCTATAGCGTGTCGTAGCATTTTCCGCTTTAGAGCGGAAATCGTCGGTAAAAATGACTCTGTAGATCATTGGCTTTGAATTGGCAACTGACCCATTTGACGCGAACTAGGCCGGAGTTTAAAAAGTCTCGTAAGTAACAATAATTGAATAACATAAAAAAAAACAAATGCAACTCCCAACGCAAATACTCGTACCAATGTCCACTTGAAATGAATTTGAGTGTCAAAGTTCGATCTCGTGGAAGTAGGGCTGAGGGCAGAGCCCGGCGTGGCCCGGTCACGGCCTGACCCGGTAACCCGGCCCGGTTGCCCGGTCGCCCGGGCGCGGCTGATGCACTTGCAGTTGCTAACCGATTTACGACGAGGTAATCATCGGTAATTTAGATGGTGTTATATTATAATTTACCCATCTTTTACGTCCTTTGCGTGAACTTAATTAATTAAGTAACTTAGAACTAACTATAGGTTTTTATGCACATTATCATCAAATCAAAAATGTTCGTTCTGATAGTAAATACATAAATATTAACACTTTCAGTGCCAGGAAGCGGCTAGGCGGGTACCTATACTCGATTTTTTCGCATGTTTTGGGCTACGAATGTAGCGCTACGAAATCGAACTAGATCCATACTACAGTTACTTAAGTGACAAGGTACTAAAATGATCATCTACTTTTGCTCTTACTCAGGAACTAAACGACGCTTTAATATAAGTAACACATGAATACATCCATAAATGCATGGAAAACAACCAAGACTCATTAAACAATATTAATGCTCACCACACATATGTTTGCCATTATTGGGACTCGAACACCGCCGTCAGCCACGTAGGCAGCGAGCACTTACAGAATGAAAAAGAAATAGGTAGAAATGTTTATTGAGTGGAATCATAGTTTTAATAATAATTACGAAACAAAATAAATAAATGTCAAACTAGAAACGTATGTAAAGTAAGCCAAGAATGTGGTCTACCATACATCGACAATATGCTTCTAATATTAAGGTTCTTAGCTGGCTACACCCATAATTTTGATTCAGCCTAAGAATTACTCTTGGGTCTTTATAACCCTAACTACGTTTCATGCCTGATCTTGTCCATGCCGTTATCGGAGTCAGCGAATCTAACCCGGGGACTGCGGGGGCTTCGGGCGCTGCAAGGGGGGTGGGCCAGGGGAGTCTCCTCGAAGTCTAGGAAACTCTCTGCCCCGGACACGTTACAAATATCTACAAAAACATAGTAGTCAGTCATCCATTTGAAGCGCTTGTGGCCCAGCGGCGCCCGCGTACCGCGTGCGGTATGCGAGGTTAAGCAATGTGGGCGCAGGTCAGTTCTCGGATGGGTGACCGCTTTGAGTGGTTACTAACTGAGCGCTCCCGTGCTTTGGAAGGCACGTTAAGCCGTTGATCCCGGCTGCTGTCTACGACAGCAGTCGTTAAGCCAAATTAGAGGCCTTCGGGCGGCTTGAGAACTTCTAGCAGTCAAGTTAGCCCACTCACTTGACAAAGGGGGGTCAAAGTTGCACTACGTCCGTAGGGAGTACCCACCGTTACCCTACACGTGACCTCTGGGTGGCGCTAAAAGTGCAACAAAAACTGGCAACCGTACTTGTCTTCTCGAAGATCTCACGGTTCGTAAATAAATGCCATACGATTAAATAAAATAAATCCATTTGAAATAATTTATGCCTAAATTTCAAAATAAAGGGAAAAATTGAAAAATGCCGTGCTCCGAAGTAGGATTTAAACCTGCGATATCCTGGGGTACACGTTGTATCGCTATAGGTATCTAACTGAGCTATAGGAATAATCACGCTCAGGCACCAGATCCTTCACTCGCTCCCTCTTACAACGCCTTAGGGAGGCGTGCAGCGACATCTACCGAGAAGAGCTTCTTTAGCCGGCGTTGTTTTAGAGGATACTAGTGAAGGATTTGTTGCCTCAGTTTGAATAGATACCTTTAATAGCAAACTTAAGCACCCGCTTCACATTCAGCAATTCCTTTTTCAGTTTTTCAACCAAATTCTGCCTTGATTCCAATAAAACCTGCAATTTCTCGTTTTCCAACCTCAAGCCCACTGTCTTGGTTATACTTTCAGATTCCCGTTTCTTTGCCACATCTAATTGTTTATTTAATTCAGCTGTTACAGTTTCAAATGTCCTACGATACGATTCTAGTTCAATGCTGGCTTTTTTCAGTTCGTCTTTTAAATTGTTACACTCTGTCTGAAGTTTCCTAATCGCAATACCGCGCGAAAAGCAGAGTTTGTTCACGTTGCAGTTTTTCGGATCTTTAGCTTCAACATCAGCAAAATCCTCATTTTTGGTTTCTTCATAAGTGCTCATTTCGTTGTCTGTGCCTTGTTTTATCAATGCAAAGGAATTTGACTGGTGTTCAAGCTTTGTTGTGTTATATTCCAGATTTGCCATACTGTTTAATGTTTAAGTAACACATGTGAATTATCTACATTTATATCTAAAAACGGCAGATAAAGATTACTCACAAAAGTCACGAAATATTAAATGTGATGAAATACTGTGACAGAAGTCATTGTTGATATAAATTGACGATATACATATTTAATTAATATGAGAAAGTACAAAAAGGTGAATCTAATCTTATACGTAACTTGATTCATAATTTATAGTATATAGTTTTTATTTTATTTATTTATTTATAATAAAAAATTATAAATCTTTACAGTTTTCCAATGCGATAGTGTAGCAAATTATTTCATTACAAATATATTTTTAAATGATATCCTAATTCCTATCTTTCTTTATTAAGTTATATGGTAACCTAACTAAATTGAGAAGTATCAGATGAGTGATACATCTTTTAACACGATTATGATATCTCATTTTTAGTCGTGTAATGTATGGTGACGCCAGTGACGGTTCATCGATGCGCTCCGGTGACAAATAAAAGCCTGAAGGCTGGAGGCCAATTCTCAACCCGTTAGAGATGATGTTACCAAAAGCAAGTGAGTAGCTATACATCTAAATATATAAAAGAAGAAACTGACTGACTGACTGACTGACTGACTGACTGACTGACTGACATATCAACGCACAGCCCAAACCGCTGGTCCTAGAGATTCCAAATTTGGCACGTAGGTTCCTTATAAGGTCTAGGGGTGCACTAAGAAAGGATTTTTCAAAATTGTGGTGACAAATTCTGAAAATCGACATGGGCATTGTTTTTATGGTTTATCGGGTCGCTGATAACGAAAACAACAATGATTTTTAAATCCCACATGGAGGACGTGAAATACCACCCCCCCTAATGGGGTGCGAGGGGGATGAAATGTCTAAATATTAATATGGGTGTCGTTTTTATGGTTTTTTGGGACGTTAATTACGAAAATGGCATCGATTTTGAAATTTAATATTATGGCCATAAAAACTTTTGAAATTTGTGCCAAATTGCAAGATATAATTGACTAACTGATATCAACGCACAGCCCAAACTACTGGTTCTAGAGATTCCAAATTTAGTACGTAGGTTCCGTATTAGGATTTTTTTTCTAACGATAAATGAGTAACCATGTGTTTCAGGTTTTTTAAGAAATCAACCCCTAAAAGGGGGAAATGTGGTGACAAATTCTGAACATCGATATGGGTATTGTTTCTATAGTTTATCGGGTCGCTGATTACGAAAACAACACTGATTTAAAAATCTCACGTGGAGGACGTGTAATACCATCGTCTCTGTTGGGGTGCGAGGGGGTTGGAATGTCTTAATATTAATATGGGTGTCGTTTTTATGATTTTTTAGGTCGTTAATTTCGAAAATGGCATTGATTTTGAAATTTAATATTGCGGACATGAAAACTTTTAAAAGTTTGTGCCAAATTACAAGAAGAAACTGATTGATTGAGTGAGTGACATATCAACACACAGCCTAAACTGCTGGTTCAAGATATACTAAATTTGGCATGTAGGTTCCTTATAAGGTCTAAAGGTGCATGAAGTGTCGTGAGTTCCCTATGAAGATACGACCATTTTTGATTCAATATATTGTAAGTGGTTTTATTAATCAGTGCCGTCCGATACGATTTCGACGAAAATCGATATTTGAGCGTACGAGAGGACTCTTAATAGGAATCCGAGGTAAACTTTGAATAAAGTAACGGCCATATTGATTTCCTTCTTTTCCGTCCGGATTTCGTTCAAAATCGATATCTTGAGCGTCCAAGAGGTCCCCTAATACGACTCCGAGGTAAAATTTGGAAAAAGTGGCGGCCATATTGGTTTTCTTCATTTCCGTCCCGATTTCGTTCAAAATCGATATTTGCGTCCGAGAGGTCCTCTAATACGACTCCGAGGTAAAATTTGGAAAAGTGGCGGTCATATTGGTTTTCTTCATTTCCATCCCGATTTCGTTCAAAATAGATATCTGAGCGGCCGACAGGTCTCGTAATACGAATACGAGGTAAAGTTTAGAAAAAGTGGCGGCCATATTCATTTCTATTATGTCCGTCCCGATTTCGTTCAAAATCGATATCTGAGCGTCCGAGAGAATTATTTATATGAATCCCAGGTAAAATTTGGAAAAAGTGGCAGCCATATTGATTTTCTTCATTTCCAATCCGATTTCGTTCAAAATCGATATTTGAGCGACCGAGAGGTCCCTTAATATGAATTTGAGGTAAAATTTAGAAAAAGTGGCGGCCATATTGATTTTCATTCATTTCCGTCCCGATTTCGTTCAAAATCGATATCAGAGTGTTCAAGAGGTCACCTAATACGAATCCGAGGTAAAATTTGTGAAAGTGGCGGCCATATTGATTTTCTTTTTTTTCGTCCCGATTTCGTTCAAAATCGATATCTGAGCGTCCGAGAGGTCTCTTAATACGAATCTGGGTATACTAAAGTAAAGTAAAGTAAAGTAAAGTAAAGTAGTTTATTCTTCAAATTAGGCATATTACATGCACCTATGAACGTCAATAAACTACCACCGGTTCGGAAAAATAAACCTCTGCCACGAGAAGAACCGGCGTAAGAAACTCGGCGAGGTGTCATTTTTTCAAAACAATATACATTGTATAGTTAAATATAAAATTACAGTCTCAGTTACTACAAAAATAACAAGCTACATAGAGGTAACAGATACTACATAGAGGTATCGATATTTTTTTCCATTTAAATCAACCTTTAGATTTTTTTATCGTATGACATTTATTTACGAACCGTGAGATCTTCTAGAAGACAAGTATGGTTGCCAGTTTTTGTTGCACTTTTAGCACCACCCAGGGGTCACATGTAGGGTAACGGTGGGTACTCCCTACGGAAGTGGTGCAACTTCGGCCCGCCTTTGTCAAGTGAGTGGGCAACTTGACTCTTAGAAGTTCTCAAGCCGCCCGAAGGCCTCTAACTTGGCTTAACGACTGCTGTCGTAGACAGCAGCCGGGATCAACGGCTTAACGTGCCTTCCAAAGCACGAGAGCGCTCAGTTAGTAACCACTCAAAGCGGTCCCCCATCCAAGAACTGACCTGCACCCACATTGCTTAACGTCGCACACCGCACGCGGTAGGCGGGTGCCGTTGGGCCAGGAGCGCTCTAAATTCTTGATAGTTTGTGCCAAATTGCAATTCAATCGCTGTAGTAAAACAACTCGGTTGTAACAGACAGACTGACAGTAAGGAGTGCGAATGGAAGTGAGGCTAAATTTATTTTTGGATGCTCCAATGGGAACTGGCAAAACCTACCTAATAAATTTAATTTTAGGAAAAATAAGGGTTACACTACACGTGATATTGAATTAGCCGTATTTCTGTACTTCAAAGGACCAGAGTTTATGACCGCTCCGCGCTGCTTGGTCGTTATCAGACCTATTGGTGTTACTGTAGTACACAGATACTTTTACTAAGGGCCATTTAAGAGATGCTTTTATTTCATCGGCCCTTTCCCCTTCGGCCTCTCGGAAATGTATGATAATAGTTTTCGATCCTTATTTTTGCCAAAATCATCTGTTAATGAATCACAATCACCAAACTTCGTATACCGAAACCCCCAGAATGTAACAACTACGTTTCTGGAAACCGCATCTAAATTGGTTCCGCCAAACGCGAGATAATCGTGGACAAACATACATACATACCTACAAACGTACATTCATACATACGGGTCAAACAGAAAACCTCTTTTTTGTAGACGGTAAAAAATTATGCTTAGTACGCGGGCGAAGCCGCGGGCAAATGCTAGTATCTCAATAAAAAAGGCGGGTGACGATCGCTAACCGCCCTGCGTATTCTCGAAATCTCACACTCGAGATAATAGTATGTCTACTCCAAGCGTTCGAGATACAACGAGTGGTCAAACAATCGAGATGGATTTATCACAAATGTGACATTTGGTCTTCCAGTGGCGGTAAATAATGACAACTTATGTATTTGATTCATAGAGAATATAAGACAGTTTACAGCAGCACAAAACAAACATATTTAGGTACGAAAAATATGTCGATTATTATTTATTGTCGATTTATTTAAATGATTGAATGGAGAAAGAATCTTAAATATTTTTTATACGTTCAGTGGTCGAATGGCGGTTGATGGAAAATATTGAAAACTTACAAATATTGAAAGTAGTCTTTGAGTCTTTGACTCAAAACTGTCAAGTCAAAACAGTTTTTATGCGCTCCATTTCACGTAAATACATAAACGAGCAAATACTCTTAACTACTTATGTTTGATGTGTTAAATCACCGTAATATTTATTAGATTATTGTTAATTAGTAGTGACACTTGTTTTTGATGCTTGTACGAGATGAGGGACGAGACGAGAGATGATATTGTATCTCGTTCCTACGTGTGTACTTGTCAATGCTTTAATCTCTTTCGCAGATTTATCCTTACTTCATGCACCCAACCTATATGTTTAACTCTTTTCATTCACTCTCTAAATAAAACGTGGTATGTATGTATGTGTTTAAATGGAGACAATTCGTTAGCAGCCGAAAATGTACGATCATTTTCGGCTTCTATGCACGATGCATGCTATGTCATGGGACAGATCCCATTCTTACTCATATTAAAAAATAAATATTGGGGGACAATCTTACACAAATCGACCTAGTCCCAAACTAAGCAAAGCTTGTACTATTGGTACTAGACGACGATATACATACTTATGTAGATAAATACATACCTTAATACATAGAAAACATCCAAGACCCAAGAACAAATATCCGTGCTAAATGCACAAATAATGCCCTGGCCGGGATTCGAATCCGGGACCTCTAGCTTCGGAGGCAGTGTCACTACCAACTAGGCTAAATAGGTCGTCATATTGGTTAACCATAAGGATTAAAAGAGACAGCTATATGAAAAAAACAGGTCAAGTGCAAGTCGGACTCGCGCACCGAGGGTTCCGTAAAAATATTTTTATAATCAATATGATGTAACTAAAAAATTACGGTTTTCGCAATTTTTCCTTTATCTGTGCTATAAGACGTTGCTTCGTACCAAATTTCAAGATTCAGAGTTCACGGGAAGTACCCTGTACGTTTTGATTCCCTTGCGAGTGTCGAAAATTTGCGGCATAAACGGCTGTATCTTTTGATTGCGTTGGCTTAGAAGTTTTTTCACAGCTCCAAGGGAAAGTAGACTTGAGTATTTGTATAAATTCCAGCTTGATACCTCCACGCGTTCCCGAAAAAAAGGGTCTTGACAAACAGACAGACGGACGGATGGACGGACCACAGAGAGATCCTTAAAGAGTTCCGTTTTTTCCTTTCGGGGTACGGAACCCTAAAAATCATCTTGTTTGACATTACGGATCTGTTGGTATTATTAACACGTTCCCTGTCCCCATACAAAATTATCCTTCAATGTCACAAGTCCAAGTGACAGTTGTAGTTCGTAGCCGTGAACAACCCGTGGACCCACAGTGGAGACACGGACTCCTGAAAAAAAGCTTCATTTCCCCACATTGGGGGCCTTTGGACAAGGAACGTGTTAATCTTGGTTCTCAACCACATGAAATGTCAAACTTTACTGCAAAGAGTCCTAATACGACTGCAACCAAGAGGGATGGAAAAGCGGTTATGCAGCTAAATTGATAACTGGTTTAAAACGGCTGACAGTTTTAAGATGACTATTTAAGTATGGTAATAATCATCTTAAAACTTGCGTACATACTCAACCATTTATTTGCCTCAAATTCCTATCAAATGGTTTTTAACAAACGAAAAAGTTGAAACTATGACAAAGATCAATTCTGTCAATGAGTGTCAACTTTGTTTATGTCTTTAAAGCTAAACGAATGAAGTATACAAAGTAGAATATATAGACTGAGTATATATATGTAATAAATTCAGTATGTGAACGGGTATTTGGCAGTCCCGATGCATTGTTAGTTAAGACTCGCCAGTACGCTCGGCTGAACTCGGTTCTCCATACAAACGTGGTTTCGTTCTCATTTATAACGCCTTGCTGAAATAACATGAAACTTTGTATACACAATGATCACCGTCATATCTAGGTCGGAAATTAGTTTCTGTTGCTAGAAATTGTAATAGAAAAAAAATACAGCGAGTTTTTAAGTTTTAAACGTCTTGTATGAAAACCTTAATAATTGCCGTATTTTTTCTCCATTATAATTTCAAGCAATCGACCTAGATATCATGGTGTATACAAAGTTTCTTGTTATTCTAGCATGGCGTTTTAAAATGAGAGCGTAACTACGTTTGTATGGAGAACCGAGCTTACTGCGGACTCTTAACCACAATAACATTAATGTAACCAGAATAACCAGAATGTGTAGACTATACAATGACACTGTAGCGGAGCATTCTTCACTGGACATATTTAACAGTAGTTTTCCTGTTTTTAAGAGACAAATAACCAAAATCTTTAGGTGAATAATCTTGCCTTACCTCAGATTTATGTACTCTACTAATACTTCCTTTATCACTTACTCTTTATAAGAAGAAAATCAAGTCTTGGACTATAATTATATTGTATAACTCAATTACACGACTATAATGTCCCTCAACTAATGTAGAAATTTCTATCTCACTGTGTACACATAGTTTAGAGCATCAGTCTAGTTTTATATAAGAAAAATTATGTATGGTGTATTAATGATTGATACTTGTTTTGTGTGCCTATTTAATAAAATAAAATAAAAATAAAAATAATGTAGGTCACAATTATGACAATGTTGTGCTTGCAGGTCCGCAATGTTCGCGCACGTTTCTTGTTAAGATTGGCTGTGCAAACACACCAGCGACAACGAAGTTGCGGGCAGTCGCCGTGGCCGAAATCGGCCGTGAAGCTTATTAATGCAGGTCAGTGCCGGGTAAAATATGTTGAAAGTCGACGCAATATGTGGCATGGCACCGTGGCGTGCCGCTCTGTGCCGGCAAAAGGGGGAAGGTTAGGGCTCAAATGTAGAATATGCTATACCAAATACGGCGTTCATTTTTTTTATCTAGTTTTAAACGAAGATCTCCGCTTTAGCTTCAACTAAAATGATGTCCTATCTCTGGATTTCCAGTTGTTTTCCGCTATAGGTCGCATTTCTCAACCGATTTTCGTAAAATTTTGTGAGCAGCTTTCATAATTATATAGATCTTTTGTGTGCAGTCAATTTTTGATATTTTCAGAAACATAATTTTTTCAATGTTTTGTTTTCTTAACCAGGTCGCATTTCTCAACCGATTCTCGTGAAATTTTATGAGCAGTTTCGATAATTATTATAAAGATTTTTTTGTCAGTTGACCCCAATTAAAATGTGTCTTGACAGTTGACCCCAATAAAAATGACCACTAGTTAAAAAAGGTTAACAAGTATCTCGCAAACGGATTCCTGATTCGCAAAATGATTAAAGAAAACCCACATTACTTTAAAAAAAATTATCGGTTCCTTGTTTACTACGGAACCCTAAAAAAGACCAAATGCACTGGTAGCGGTATAGAATATAAATAAAGTCTAGAGGTATGAGTAGGTACAGATCATGTGCAACCTCATTTTGCAGACGTTGTCCCAGTTTCCGAGGCCGCGGCTAGGACAATGTCTAGGTATGCTTTTGTACTATGCTCTGTTATCTCTAAACGTATGTAGGTCTTGTATATTTTATATGTATGTATAGTTAAAACGAGGACTTTGCCTACAAAGCTTGTGGAACCGGCTTCTAATCAGGGCAAGGGCATTTATGTGATTTATGTATTTGTGTATTATACGGACAACGTCGCGGAGTGAAACGATACACCAAGCTACGAGTATTCGGAGCCTAAGCAAAGCTTGCACTATGGGTACTAGACGACAATATACATACTTATATAGGTAAATACATACTTAAATAAATAGAGAACATCCAAGACCCAAGAACAAAATCCGTGCTAAATGCACAAATAACGCCCTGGCCGGGATTCGAACCCGGGACCTCTAGCTTCGGAGGCAATGTCACTACCAACTAGGCTAAACAGGCCGTCAAACTGATGAACTTACTTTAAAAAAAATCAATAACAAGTAAAAGGAAAAATACTTTCGCAGCATTTCATACGTCTTTTACTAAGAAGGGAAGACTTGTTACGGTAAATCAAAAACGGCTTAACTGATCATGTCCGCTATAGTTTCATTGAAAGTCTTTATTAAGCTTATTTACTTTCATGACTTTTTTCATATTTTTTTGGACCGATAGTTCAAAGGTTAGAGGGGGGGACACGTTTTTTTTTCTTTTGAAGTGAATATTTCCGAAAATATTCACTTTATCAAAAAAATGTTTGTTGTAGGCCTCTATTCATTTTGAAATATTTATCTAATGACACCCCACACCATAGGATTGAAGCAAAATAAAAAAAAAACATCCCCACTTTACGCGTAGGGCAGATCCCTTAATTATTTTTATTTTTTATTTTATTTTACGACTTTGTCAGTTTATTTATTTATATATACACACCAAATTGCAGCTTTCTAGCACTAACAATCACAGAGCAAAGCCTCGGACAGACAGACGGACAGACAGACAGACATACGGATATGGCAAAACTATAATGGTTCCTAGTTCACTAATGACTCTACCCTAAGAACTCAGCTTCGCATCTTTGGTAGATATCTACCCTAATCCTAATTACATCATGATCATCATCATGTCAGCCGAAGGACGTCCACTGCTGGACATAGGTAGGGTTTGCAATATCCGCCCAGTTTTATAATATTCGAATAATTGAATACTTCAATATTTATTATCCGAATATTCGGATATTTGAATAATATCGGATAATTTTGGTATTTTATAAAATAAAACAAATGCATAAAATCAACAAGTCAAGTAACAAAAAACCTCAAAATTAAAATACAACATGCTTTTATAATATTATATGAGTTGTCATTATCGCACCACGTAATTTGTAATTTTTATAATAAAAATTAACACCGAGAAAATGGGTTCGGTGTCGGCGGCTCGGCCGGTTCAGAGTAGGTAGGTAATACCAATAAATATTTTAGTGACAAGTAGAAAATCCATCTTATCTGCACGTGTTTTCGTTGCTCATTTAAATACCTAATAATAGTAACATTAGTAACAATTCGTGTCTGCTAGATTAAATCAATATATTATGTAATTTATGTAAGTTGGTATTCAGGTACTTATTTAATAAAATATAAGACTTAATATGGATCTCTTAACATAAAACGTCATTAGTGTTTTTTCTCGTTATTTTTTTGAATTTTTCCTGCTTATAAATGATTTTATTAGTGTTTTCAAAATATCCGTTTATTCGGATAATTCGCGGTTTAGTATTCGGATAATTTTGAATATCATTTTCGGCGGATATTCGGATTATTCGGATTGCAAACCCTAGAACCTCCCTCAAAGAATTCCACAATGACTGGTTCTAAGTACACTATACAGAAATCACCTACAACTAGGCTTATAAATTACAAATCGGTCCGTTGTATCTGTTATTCTTCTCTAATTTTCTTGTTGTTCTTGATCAAATTCACTCACACACTTAATTAATAAACTAATGAAATAATAAAACAATTTATCCTAAAATGATCCATAATAAACGTTTTCTGCGATCTCTATTTATTGAGATTACATCTTGCTTCATGAATACGAGCCCCTTCTTCAAAAACCCTTGTGTGACATTTCAATTCAGGGCCGTTTAGTGGTCGGACATTAAAATTAACACTCATTATTCTAATTCCAAAATCAAATGATGTTGCGTAAGTAACTATCACATCATATGTTCCCGCGCTCAAATTGTTTTTAACCTTTTTTAACGATTTGTTCGCATATTTTAAATATATTTTCTTTGACGGATCACACCACTTGTTTAAGAGTTCCGTGTTTTTAGTGCAATCTATGTAAATTATTTTTTTTAGACTTGTTCCATAAACAACACTGCAACGATATTTACCGTAGTCACCAATATCACTGCTGGTAACTGCTTTGATTTTTATGTAAATAATAACTTCTCGACTCATTTGTGTCTTTACTGAAGTTACACCCACGGTTTTGATATTCTTGACTGTCTTAGCAAAGACGAAAGAATGTGATTCTGTTAAGTGTTTTTTAACTGCTTCTTCTGCTAGGGTTTTGAGTTCTTCCTTGTTAGGATCCAATTCCGACTCTTTACTGTTGTCTGGTATTTCATAGCTTTCCGGTATTTCGTAGCTTTGCGGTCTTTCAGTGACGTCCAGTCCTTCCATGCTGTCCGGGCTTTCGAAGCTGTCCGATTTATCGGTCTGAAACTCTACGGCGCGAGTTCTGTTATTCTCTTGACATTGTACTAAGATGATAGGGGGTACAGATGCTTTAATCTTAGAATGACATGGAAATGTATCTCCGTAGTTAAGAATGACAATAAAATCAATTTCAAGATCACCAGTGTGTAGTTGTGTAGTTACTTTAATCACATTCAGCCTCTGAAGATGCAATATAGGGCCATCGTAAATCTCTCTCATGAAGTGAAGAAAAGACACCAACGTTAGATCTAAAAACTTATTATCGGTAGGATCTTCTTCCTTTATGCAGTCCACGTCAAACTTTACTGGAATTAATTTTGGTGGTTCCTTGATAATAGAATGACATTGAAGGATGTCGTCTTCGCTAGTAAAAACACCGTAATCAATTTCTATTATTGTTCCATGCTTTGCGGAATCTCCATTTACTGGCTTTGCGGTCACCTTGTTGATCTGGAAACGATGGGCTTTAATTTTCTGTTTATTGGTTTTTATAAAATATTGGAATGACTCATTTGCTAATCGTCTGGACTTTGGGCTCAAGCCAACATGAGAACGAATATTTTTAGCCTTTTCTTTCGTTAATAGTTTGTATCTGGAGCTGGTTGGAAGTTTAAGCAATGATGTGCTTAGTTCATCAGCTTTGATCAGCGTGCAGTTGACGAAAGAAACCTTCGCCACATCGTTCGCATTCCACGGTGTTTCCACAATTGTACTGTTACATTTAAAATTGTCTCTATCAACTGTGATTATATTGAATTTCACGTGAATAATTATTTTCGAACTTATCTGTGCCGTTACAAGCATCACATTGATTGCTTTAACATCTTCTTTTTTTAAAGTGTGACCAGGAGTTGCTACGAAAGCATCAAGAGAGGATTCAGCCAGTTTCTGATATTTAGGATTTTTAGGATCCCTTACCTGTTCAGGGCCAGGTTTATGATTCAAGGTTAATATTTTCTTAGAAAACAGCGCATTACATTTGTAAGATACATGTTTTACTTTAATCCATAATTGCTCCCATACTTTGAATTTGCACTTTGAAGATTTTCCATTTGCCAGCAATACTTCCAATCGTAATCTAGTGATAATTCCTGCAACCTCCTGAATTGTAACCTTATCTACTGTTACACTTTTTGTGTCTTTCTCTTTAAGGTGAAGGTGGGTACGAAGCAATTCCTTAGCCATCTCTTGATATTTTGGGTCGTTTGGGTTTTGCTCCTCTTCTCTATCAACTATTTTCATTATTCTTTGTGTTGAAACTGCGGAAATAGAATCGTCCTCTAAGAATTTTTTGATTTGGTTTCTTTTCCCTGTTGCATCACCGTAACAAGTCTGAAATGACATTATAAGTAAAAAAACTTTGAAATTCTTACATACAATATTGAACAATGGTAAATTAATAAATGTTTTAAGTTAATTTATCACTTAATATGTAAGCATTAAGTGATCTTCTTGGAGGCTTCGATCAATAATAAACCTAGATACACTATCACCTGTAAATTCAAGTCGAAAAAGTGTCCGAATTTCATTGCGACTGTGTGCGTGTATAGGAGACACACAAAAAAAAGTAATGCGATTTGTACCATTTCCTTTTATTCGATATTAAACCTTATATCACAAACATAACGTTTTATTTTGAATGATAGTGTTTGGCGGTTATAACATTACAAATGCACGTATCGATTGTGGAAAATTTCCACAAAAGTCCGCATTACGTTAGCAGATTGTACACCGTAAATCAAGAGCAATTAGGTTCAGTTTCGTTTCTGTTGATTTTCCACTGATTAGATGTCAACATTGGAACAGAGGCCGTATCGTGTGCCGTGGAGTCGAAATTGTTTTTTTTTAATAGGCATCGGTGGAATACAAGCATACGACTTGTCAGGTGGTAACGTCGATTTATACCAACACGACCACTTTGGCTTAGTTGATTGATAGCGTCCCTGTCTATTAAGCAGGAGGTCTCGGATTCGATTCCCGGTCAGGGCATTTATTTGTGTGGTAAGCAATTGAGCATGAATATTTGTTCCTGAGTCTTGGATGTTTTTTTTATGTATTTAAGTATGTATTTATTTATATTTAAATATAAGTAGTATATATTATGTAGTAGCCACATTACAAGCTTTATTAAGTTTGGGACTATGTCGATTTGTGTAAGATTGTACCCTCATATTTTTTTTATTTTCATACCATATAAATCATCACTAACAATTTGCTTTAACTAAATGTTACAAGGGCATTTTCAGAAATAAGTGTACTCAATTACCGTGAGTTGTTAAAAAAAAGTTAATCAATGGCAGATTAGTGGCAATAATTAGGAAATAAATTTAAATGAAAACATAGTTTATTTTTATCAGTTATATGCGTTGTCATAAAACAAAATTCTGAAAAGTGACAAAAACAAACCACGCTAGAATCATTTGGTTTAAAATATTCTTCACCTCTTTCTTTAGCTATAATTTGCCTCCATTTATCTCTCTCAATTTCATTTATTGGAAAACTGTAATAAGGTTAATAGTAAGTTAGGTTAGTAAGCTACATGTAAGTGAAAACCGTATCAAAATGAGTAAAAAAGTTTTTGATTTAAACAACGTATAGTGAGCAGAGCGACATGTCAGAGAAACAAACTGTTATCACCCGATTTTGATATATGAATAAAGTAAAATACAAATACACTACATTACATACATAATTATGTGTGTACAATAAAAACAATACATGTAAACTTTCGTAAAAAAGTTTTCAGTCTGCGACTCCTTTCATTCGAAATTTTACTATAGTCCAATTCGTCCGTTCTCCATTTCGTTTCAATATACGACTAACTCAACGTGAGGAAAAGAGACAGCAGCGTAGCTGGTTGGCTGTTTGAGTATTTCAAATATTTACATAAAATATTTTTTATAAGCGTGTTATAGCCTATTATACAAATTCAATAAATTATGAAACTTTAAATAAATACTCATCGAAAATACGAAATTCCATCCTTTATTAACGTCGTTAACGTGTTGTTTTTGCACTTTTTCACGGAGCACTTAGGCATGTTGACTCGCCGATGGCTAGCGCGCGACTGTGAACGCAAGAGTGCTTAAACGGAATTTAAGCATTCTTGAGCGTGGACGCCGTTGACAGGCAAATAGTGTATCTAGGTTTATTATTGATCGAAGTTACATGGCAAATTCAATAAAAAATAAAGCTAATTTGCAATCTTTTTTGGGTTTAGTAAACTACTTTAGAAGTTTCGTACCGGGTGCTTCGTCCCTACTCATTCCTCTGTATCAATTATTGCAAGAAGGAGCTAAATAAACTTGGACAATTGAGCATGATTTGAGTTTACTACCATAAAAACTCCGAAGATAATTTTGATAGTGGACGCGTCGCCGAATGTACTTGGCGCCATTTTTACAAGCTTTTATTTAACTTGTTTTGCTTGCACACTGTTTGTATGTAAATATAAATATGTAAGCTGTCATAAAAATTTGCAATCCCTTTTTTCAGCCACTTGTCGATATCCGATTGAACTGAAATTTGGCATACTTATGTAAGTTCGGTGACAATAGAATATTATGGTACGACCGAGCTGACCTGACGATGAAGACAGAAGGTAGCCATAGCAACTCCTAAACTACATAAGATAAACCCATCTTGTTTGGGCTCATTCAAACGGTCTCAACAAGTAGTTGGTCACTGTGGAAAATAGTACATCGGCAATAAAAGTACCAAAAATGAAACTTTTGACAACTTATATAGGTAAAAAAAATAAGAAAATGACCTGTTGTATGTAATTGTGACGTGTTCGAATAGGAGTTTGTTTTGTTTGTGTTGCAGATTTCAAATATATAATGTCTATTCGAACACGCTACAACTACATACAACAGGTCCTTTTCTTAAGTGTTTTACCTAAGATATGTGTGTGGTTTTATTGATTTAATAATGCGTGTCATTCAAATATAGTCATACTTGACATTAACTTCTGCTTAGCTCCACTTTAACTCTTAAGAACCTTTTGCATTAACACTTGGTGATATAATTAATTATTTTGTAGGACAATGAAAAAAATGTTTCCTTGAATTTTGAAAAACTAAATATGTTACGTTGTATCGTAAGTCATACACGGCTATATACCTGAATGAATGGAAATCAACAAAAACACCCTGAATAAAACATGGGTAGTGTTGATTACAGCGCTGGTTATCGCGCGTGAACCTATTCAATTCTATTTTAGGTACTAACATAGTTATTTAAGTTCATTTGTAATACTAACACTCTATGGACTACTTTGTCCGAAATAAATGCTTTTTTTTAATTTTATTTAATTCAAGCCCGGTGACTCACGCACTGCGCATTCGTCTCAAGAAGGTGCGCATGCGCATTCGGTCCATAAATCATTGGAAACACTGTTTGTTGACAATCGGGCTTCATACTGTTAGCTTTGTTAGATGATATCTTACCCGTCACATGTGATGGTACAATCTAGTACATAATAAATGGACATTTACTTACCGATCTCGTTAACAGGAATACCAAAATTATCAAAATACGCATCATATGCCGAACGTGTCTGATAGAAAGATGCTTAGATACTACATAAACATGAACACGATATAGACCTATGATACCTACTTTTTAATTAGTAATCTACGACGGTTATCAAAGTCAATAAGACACACTTTAGAATTTAATTTACAGCCTCATAATCAATAATATATTTATATTAGCAACTCAGTAACATTTTGTTTACATTCCTCATGCTCTGAAACTAGCCGCTACTTTGACGTAAAAAGCAAGTAGAAAGTGAGGAGCGGGAGTAATGTTTTTCATAACCCTATGGAGTTATGAGTTTGTGTGTGATCTCATTGGTTTAAAAAATCTAGTTGACCGCGCCCCACAAGAATACTGTACTGTGATTGGTTGAAATATTGAAGCAAAAATATGTAGTTGGTCACGCTCCACATGAATACTGCTTTGTGTTCGGTTGAAATATTGAAGCTGCGCGTTCCTCTCACTAGGACACCCCGGCGATCATGCACTGATACTGGAGGTGAAATTGTTGATTTCGTCAATATGGTGGAGGCTGGAGTTATTTATTTCCTCACAAAAGTGATGAAAAACATTGTAATTTAGCCGGGCGTAAGAAAATTGCTAACTCGAGTCCTCCTTCGCATTTTTCCGCTTATGCCTCTCGTTAAGCAATGTACTATTCCGAACATGTACGTATCGTACAATATAATACAATATTCCAGACTAATGCATACAGTCCGCAGCAGAAGTAACTCCGCACTAGGCGTGCTCAAAATAAGCTACACACAGACTCTAATGTCAAAAGAATAAGGCTCTGTGTAGATAATTGTGAACGTGTTATACTGCTTAGCTAAGCTGATGCTGACTGTACAATACGATTGACTTTCTTCATTATTCCAACCAAAAACAAAATTTACGTACTAATTTATTTTATTGGTTACTAAAACAAAAATAAACTGAATAAACAAGCGTTTTAAATATACTTAAATGTTCTTAATAATGAAACCCTTGGATTCGTTACGATCAGAATACGGATGCCATTTAGAATAGGTCCGTCGCTCCCGTCACCACTTTCGCAGGACGCTCCTGGGGGTACTCCGAAGTTCGGATTTCGAATTTCGAAGTAGACCACCTGAGCAGTTCTTCGAAACAGAGGGCTGTGCTCGTACCGCGTCTCCACAGACATCAAAGACAAGCGGACTCGCAGTATTAAGCCCGTTGATTTTTCATATAGTTGTCTCGTTAAATCCTTATACTCGTAGTGCACCAAAATTAGTTAGAATGCGAAAGATAGTACGATCATTTTCCGCATTTTAAAAATATAATAATAATCGTATGGCATTTATTTTCGAGCTGTGAGATCTTCGAGGAGACAAGTACGGTTGCCAGTTTTATTGTACTTTTAGCAGCACACAGGGGTCACTTGTAAAGAAACGGTAGGTACTCCCATTTTTAATATATAAAAAAACTCCCTATACGGACGTGGTGCAACTTCGACTGGTACCGAACTGTCTCCATTTGAAAGCACACCAGTTTATTAAATCTCATATAAACTAAACACACCACAAAATCCGTTCAGTTCAATTTTCAGTTATGAAGACGGAGGCACTGACAGGTGAAGCTTAGTTCTCCCATGGAACTGGAAAGGAGGGTTCTCGGACAATTTAATAGTAGACTCATTATCAACATAAATCGTTTGTTTTTTCATTAAAACTCGACATTTCCGTTAATTCTCCTAGGAGCTCTTTTAGCCACAGAGCTTCTCTGGCTGTTTCTGTCAGGGCTACTAGTTCTGCCTCTGTTGACGAGATCGCTATTGTTGGCTGTTTTTGGCTCTTCCACATGTTTGGACCAGAGGATAGAAAAACTATTCCTGACGTTGAATGGCCTGTTGTTGCATCGCCACCGAAATCAGCGTCACTGAAGCATATCAGTCTCTTGTCCCGGCTTCTCGTGAAGATGAGTCCTTTATCTGTAGTACCTTTGAGGTATCTGAATATTCGCTTCACTCTCATCACATCTTGCTTAGAGGAGTTTCTAGATTTCTCGATGCAACGCTGACAGCATAACTTATATCTGGTCTTGTAGCGACCATTAAGCATGCAGCTTGACGATATGGGAAATTCGGAGTGGCGTCATCTTCATCCTCTTCGTCTGTGGTGATTTTCACTGCTGGCGTTGGAACTGATTTGCAGCTAGCCATTCCAAACTTTTCGAGTACCTTTTTAGTGTAAGACTTTTGGCTTAAAGTAATACTGCCGTCTATGGTTTTGTTAATCTCAAGTCCAAGAAAATATGAAGCTGGTTTTGTGGTTATTTTGAATTTATTTTTCAACTCTTCAATGAATTTATTTCCAGAATTTTCATTGGTTGAAGCCACTAAACCATCATCAACATAAAGCGTAATTATGACTTGCTCGCGCAGATAGAGACAAGGATCTTTTGTGCTTTGCTTGAATCCTGAGTTTATAAGATACTCTGATATGCAAGTTTTCCAACATAAAGGAGCTTTTTTTAGTCCGTAGAGGCTTCGTTTAAGTTTGCACACTTTCTTGGTGCCATCATTGTATCCTTCTGGTTGCTTCATAAATATTTCTTCTTTCACTGCACCATTAAGGAATGCAGTTGATACATCGAATTGTGTAAGTACCAAATTTTCTTCAGCAGCTATTCCTAGAACAGCTCTTATCGTACTTAGGCGAGCTACCGGACTGAACGTCTTAAAATAGTCAACGCCTGGTTTTTGTGAAAATCCTTTTACTACTAGTCTGGCCTTATACCGATCAACTGTACCATCTGGATTTTTCTTAATTTTATAGACCCATTTGCATAATAATGGTTTTCGATTTTTGGGCGGGTCAACCATTTCCCAGGTGTTCATTTCATTCAATGATGTCATTTCATTATGCATGGCCTCTAACCATTTAGATTTGTCTTTGCTTTTCATAGCATCTTTAAATGTTTGAGGTTCTGTTTCATTTTCCATATTCATGGCTGCCATGACATAATCTTCAAGTACTTTTGGTGTTTCAATTCGTGATCTATCACGAAGATTATATGCCCTTCCTTTGTCTGTAACATGGACAGAAGCATCGATTTCTATGTCTCTCTCATCATTTACTTTTGGCTCATTACCTTTTCATTTTCATTTTCATTTGGTTCATTAGTTTCATTATTTTCTCTTTTTTGCATCTATTTCGAATGTGTCATAAAACATCTCGTTGCTATTTTCCGTTTCATTTCGTACAGGTGTTTCGGTAGAGCTTGCAATAACATTTTCTTGTACTGCTGATGGACTACTTTCGTTTTTATGTCTGATATCTTCAAAACTGATTTCCGTTTCTTCGTCTTCACTTTCTATATCATTACATTGTTTGTGATCAATCAACTCTTGGAACGGAATAAAGGTACCATTTTCTCTAACTTCGTAGTACATTTTTTTCAAAACACGAACATCTTTGGAAATGATTATTCGTTTCTTTGATGGTTCGTATATTCTGAAGGCTTTCGAAACTTCTGAGTAACCAACAAACATCCCGGGTATTGCTTTAGAAGAGAGTCCCGATTTCATTCAAAACCGATATCTGAGCGTCCGAGAGAATTCTTAATACGAATCCGAGGTAAAATTTGGCAAGAGTGGCAGCCATATTGATTTTCTTAATTTCAACCCGATTTCGTTCAAAATCGATATCCGATCGTCCGAGAGGTCCCCGTAATACGAATTTGAGGTAAAATTTCAAAAAAGTGGCGGCCGTATTGATTTTCTTCATTTTTGTCTCGATTTTGTTAAAAATCGATATCTGAGTGTACGAGAGGTCTCTTAATACGAATCCGAGGTAAAATTTGAGAAAGTGGCGGCCATATTGATTTTCTTTTTTTTCGTCCCGATTTCGTTCAAAATCGATATCTGAGCGTCCGAGAGGTCTCTTAATACGAATCTGAGGTAAAATTTGGCACTCCATACATGCCTGTATGCAAAAAAGTTTAATGTTACTATATAGGCGTGTGGGATATCTATGGATTTGCTTTTAAAAACGACATAGAGGTTTCGAAATTTTTTTCAATTTAAATCAACCTTTAGATTTTTTTTAATCGTATGGCATTTATTTACGAACCGTGAGATTTTCGAGGAGACAAGTACGGTTGCCAGTTTTTGTTGCACTTTTAGCACCACCCAGGGGTCACGTGTAGGGTAACGGTGGGTACTCCCTACGGACGTGGTGAAACTTCGACCCCCCTTTGTCAAGTGAGTGGGCAACTTGACTGTTAGAAGTTCGCAAGCCGCTCGAAGGCCTCTAACTTGGCTTAGCTATTGCAGCCGGGATCAACGGCTTAGCGTACCTTGCAAAGCACGAGAGTCAGTTAGTAACCACTCAAAGCGGTCACCCATCCAAGAACTGACCTGCGCCCACATTACTTAACCTCGCACACCGCACGCGGTAGGCGGGTGCCGCAGGGCCACGAGCGCTTTAAATTCTTGATAGTTTGTGCCAAATTGCAATTCAATAGGTCCAGTAAAAGCAACTTGGTTGTAACAGACGGAATGCGAATGGAAGTGAGGCCAAATTTTCTTTTTGGATGCTCCAATGGCAACTGGCAAAACCTACCTAATAAATTTAATTTTAGGAAAAATAAATGTTATACGTGATATTGAATTAGCCGTATTTCTGTACTTCAAAGGACCAGAGTTTATGACCGCTGCGCGCTGCTTGGTCGTTTACAGACCTATTGGTGTTACTGTAGTACACAGATACTTTTACTAAGGGCCATTTAAGACATGCTTTTATTTCATCGGCCCTTTCCCCTTCGGCCTCTCGGAAATGTATGATAATAGTTTTCGATCCTTATTTTTGCCAAAATCAAATGAAATTCAACAGTTTGCCGGTTCTCAGAATGTATACTGACTTTTCATCTGTTAATGAATCACAATCACCAAACTTCATATACCGAAACCCCCAGAATGTAACAACTACTTTTCTGGAGACCGCATCTAAATTGGTTCAGCCAAACGCGAGATAATCGTGGACAAACATACGAACCTGTTTTTTGTAGACGGTTAAAAATTTCGCTTAGTACGCGCCACGGGCGAAGCCGCGGGCAAATGCTAGTATCTACATTACTAAAATTAAAGAAGTACAACAACTGCAATTTTGTTTGTTAAACATCTTAGGTTAGAGAAAATTATTTCTAAATTAATTCCCGCACGCGTGCGAGAAAGCAATATTTAACTTAAAAAAAAAACTAGTCCTCACTCGTGCGTACTACAAACACATGCAGCTTTACCACAGTATAAGGAAAAGACTGTGGCATTACGCTGCATGTTACGCATATTATTATATTGTGTTGTTAAAATCATGTTCGCTAAATCATTTTTGGATTTAATGCCATCTAGCGAGTCTTATTCGAACTTAGTACAGGATTTGGTAACCGCGTATTAAGTAGCGTTCACCCGCAATTTTCAGGTTGGTAATTCAGTTTAAGGCGTGTCATACAGATGTCTCTATTTTGTCTGCTGAAGCATAGTAGTCTTTGGATGAACCTTCTTTAAACGTGTTATAATGTCGGGCCGGTAACCCGTTTGTTTTCGTTTCCGAGGAACATTAAATAGGTATGACGTAATTTTTTTCTTGTCAATCAACAAGGATTAAGGCAGGTACACACTTAACCCACGCTACGCAATGTGTCGGCGTTGTTTCACCATCAGGCTCACTGGATTCTTCGTTCTTGGATAATATTAAGAATTATGTCAGCCGAATAACGTCCACTGCTGGACATAGGCCTCCCCCAAAGACTTCCACAATGACCAGTCCTGCGCCACCCGCATCCAGCGAACACCCGCGACCCTATATTAAGAATGAAACCAATGAATTGTAATAATCACTTTTTATTTGGGCAGAGTGACAGTGTACACCAAAATTTGAGTAAGTAATGAGTAATGATCTTTGTTCCAACGGTATTCAGACTTAAATACTAGGCAACAAGCAACCCCTCTACTCTTTCCACCACCTGCTCACGCCACTCTGCCAAAGAAGATATTTACTAACGTACTCTGCTTGATCAAAACAAGTGACGTCATTGACGATCGATTTAGGTATTCGTACCAACACATTAATATTACATTTAGGCTGGGTTGCACCAAACCGTCTGTAATCGTAAGCAGTGTTCGTTAAAATCTGATTGTATGGAAAGTTTGACAAGTTTCTATGAAGTGACAGCTGCGGGCGCCATATTTAACGTTGATCGGTCTGTGATCGTAAGTTGGTGCAACTCAGCCTTAATCACACAATACAGAAAGAAAAAGAACAATCATTAAAATTTTATAATTAAAGGCTTTAAAACATTATATTTCGTACCGTAGAGCTTAAAGGAATTAAATATGTATGTCAATATTTAAAAATAAATTGAAATTAAAACTTTCAGAGAGAGCTTATTGTAACATTGAAGAGTTTTTATTAGACAGAAGTTTCAGAAATATTAAGTAAAACTGTACCCAATTGTAGAGACCTATTCTTATCGAGAACACGTTTCAATAGCGTGTAGCCTGTATTCAGAAATTGCAAACGTGTCGCGGCATCGCGTGTTGGCAATGTACAGTCAGCTGCAGAGAAACCTGACACTCCTTCCTCGTAGAAATTTGTATGCAAAGGGGTTCAGGTTCATCTCCAGCTGACGATAGACGATGCACGGTTTCAACATGTTGCGTCGCGTGGCGTGTTCACAGTGTTTCGCGCTAGCAGTGGTGTGAAAGGCTAAAGCCGGAAACACACTATAAAGATGCCACGCAACCCAATTAAACGCGACGCGTGCTTAGTCGAATCAAATCGTACTATTTTCTAGTACCTGTATCACATTATGAACACCCGACGCGACGATATGCGCGCACACGCCACCCGATCGACGGTGGTGGGGGTAAACACCACAGAATATGAAAAAAACGTTATCCGACGCAGGGTACGCTGTATGTTTCCATCCAGTCCACACCCAACGTCACTCGTCAGTTGTTCTAGAACCTTCGCAAAACTCACACTATCGTGCATGATCCATAGGACACGGCTATACACATTCACTTTTGTATTCAAAAATTACATGCGTGTCGTGGCAACGCGTGTTGTACACGTGGAGCGTCGACACGTCGGGTCACGTGGCGTGTTGATAATGTGTTTATTTATTTATGTGTTCCCAGCATAAAAATATGATTCCGGCTTTATTAACGAAGTCCTTACAAATTTGGCGACCATTTGGAGATGTTTTGTAGTGAGTAGAGATTGTAGTAGTATTGATAGGTATGTGGACGCAATGAAACAGCTGTTTACGGCGAGAGCTCGTTTATTACTGAAGTGCGGCGCGGGCACGGGTCATCTTAAACCGGACGCCTCGGTGACGTCACGCATACGCGTACATATCATCTCCTCCCATCATAATTAAGGGAACCTGGACCAATGGTAAACTTAAACCATTACATCATATTACACATAAACACTTACGCTAAATCTTATAACTAATTACTTTAGACCTAGGTCGCAATTGATGACGACGTTGGGGATTGGGCGACGATTCACGCGATGAGGCGACAGCAGTCGTGGTCCTCCTCCTGCTTCCGCGTCCTCCCAACGTTCTTCATTCGCTATACCTGAGTTAATAACTATAGGATCATTCTCGTTATTCTCATTAGGCTCTGTCGAATGGTCTTGTTGTGAAGCTGCGGTTGGGGTGACCGAATCCGGAATAATATCGGATAAAAGAGCAGGTGATGTTAACATTATGTTCTCACTACTATCATTAAAGTTATCGTTATTGTTCGTATATCGTAATATCTGGTCAACATGACGTCTACAATTAATATTTAACCAGGTACATTCTGCAGCCCATTTTTTCGAATTATTTTACCTTTAGCCCAAAATGGTTTTCGATTATCAAAACATTTAACCCAAACGAGTTCATTGATGGTAAATGAACGCGCTTGTTTACCGGGCTGCGTAGGCGCCGACGGCGAGGAATGCACGGCGTCAGCTGTTTTGCCTCGCGGCAGTACTATGAGCTCTAATCTCGATCGCAACTCCCGACCAAACATCAACTTAGCCGGCGTTACTCCCGTTGCACAGTGCACTGTTGTACGGTATTCGAACAAATAAAATAACTCTGTAATGTACAATTCAATCCACTTATACTTCCAGAGTCTTGTTCTATAATAGATTTGATAATTTTTTTACAATTCCGCACAGCACACTCGGCTAAACCATTGCTAATGGGGTGATATATAGGCGAAGTTACATAATTGATGCCACCCATTTTACAGAAATTAACAAATTCTTGAGATGCTATCTTGGCGTCGGTATCAGAGACAATGGTATCGGGTAGCCCAAATCTATAAAACAACAATGATAATTCCGTAAATAAATTTTTCGTAGTAGTACCACCAGTCATGCCTATGCATTCTACCCATTTGCTAAAAGCGTCTACCACAATTAAATACGTTCTTTGAGCTACTATCATGTAGTCAATGTGTATCCGGTGCCACGGCCCCGGCGGGCGGCTCCAGCGGGCCGGCGGCGCAGTGCGCTGCACACGCGCCGATCAGCTGTTCGATGTCCCGGTCTATACCGGGCCACCACATGCGCGATCGAGCATTGCTTTTAGTTTTAACTATGCCTAAGTGGGTTTTATGTAATTCTCTTAATAAGCTGTTTTTCAGGCTCTGAGGTATTACAACACGATGTCCTCTCATTATACAACCATATTCTAGTTCTAGATAATTTCGACAACGAAAATAAGGTTCGATCTTAGAGCAATTGATTTTACGCGGCCAACCGTGTTGTATATATTTTGCTACCGTCGTTAAGCTTTTATCTATAGCTGTCACACTCTGAATGTCCTTGTAGGTTAGCGGGGTTAAATTAGCAAGTTGTAACGCATTAAAAGTTAGTAAGTTGCACTGTTTTGAGGGTGACCCTGTCCCGTTATCTGATAGTACAGTCGGACATGCGCGCGAGAAATAATCGGCAACTAAATTATCCTTGCCTGAAGTGTACTGGATATTATAATTATACACGGATAAAAAAAAGCGTACCGCACTAACCTGGAAGCTGTCATCACCGATATACCGTTCTTTATGCCAAAAGTCGCTAACAAAGGCTTATGGTCAGTTTTCAAAATAAACGGATCGGAGCGGCCGTACAAATACTGATGAAATCTTTTGATTCCAAAGACTATGGCTGTCGCTTCTTTGTGTAACTGGCTGTAGTTTCGCTCACTAGCGGTCAGTGAGCGCGAGCCATAAGCTAGGGGGCGCTCAACCCCGTCTGCACAGATTTGCGAGAGAACCGCACCGAGGCCAGCTGGTCCAGCATCCACGCTGAGCAAGAGGCGCGCGCTGGGGTCGAAATGTGCCAGCACGCGCTCGGACGCCAGCGCGCGCTTCATGTGCTCGAAGGCGGCCTCATGCTGCGGCGTCCACTCCCACCCCGCGTCCGCACGCAATAATTCATGAAGTGGACACAATATGCTCGAAGCGTTTTCTACAAAGTTGCGATATAATTTACCAAACCTAAAAAACTTTTAAGTTCCCTTATATTACCTGGCGGCGCATTTACTATTTCTTTAACCTTTTTAGGGCACTTATGCAAGCCATTTTTATCAATGATATGGCTCAAATACGTAACGCTATTCTGATAAAAGCACATTTATTCTTTTGCAGTCTCAATCCGGCGTCTTGAAACTTGTCGAACACTAATTTTAACCGAGTTAAATGTTCCGCCTTTGTCGTCCCTGTGACGCAAACATCATCGAGGAATACCGCTACACCCTCGATTCCTGCTAGCAAGTTCTCGATCGTTCTCTGAAAGACCGCAGGAGCACAGGCAAGCCCGAAACACAAACGCCTGTACATGAAATAAGCCTTTCGTAGTGTTGATTGTGGTAAGCTTCTGAGCATCATCTGAAAGAACTAATTGATTGTAGGCTTGACTACAATCTAACTTTGAATAATGCTCCCCTCCACTCAATTTAGCAAAAATATCTTCAATCCGTGGAAGTTGATATTTATCAATGTAAATATCATTATTTAATTTGAGAGAATAGTCTTCGCATATCCGCACGCTGCCGTTTTGTTTTAGTACCAGCACTATCGGCGTTGCGTAATCGGAGTAATTAACGGGAACTAAAATATTCATTCGTGAGCCTTGTTAACTCGCTTTCTACTTGAGATTTTAATGCAAAAGGTAACGGTCTAGGTTTAAAAAACTTAGGTTTGACCCCTTCCTTCAAATGGATTATTTACTTTATACTTGTTAAAACAGCCTAGTTCCTCACGAAATAGCGGTACATACTTATTTAACACTGCTTTTACCTCGGAATCCGAGCAATCATCTACAATAATGTTGTTATTGCCTGCTATAAACCTTATTTCAAACTTAACCATGAACTCACGCCCAAGTAATGGATTTGCTTCGTTCTTAACGACATAGAATGATAATTGCTTCGTTACATTACGATAAGTAACATCTGCTGCGAATCTACCCTCAGGCGTGATTTTGTGTCTGTTATAGAAACACATTTTAATGTTACATTTTTCCAAAGGAAAATTAGAGAAATGCTTTGCGTACAAAGACTCACTGATTACATTCGTGCTGGAACCCGAGTCCAGTTCCATGTTCAAGCTTACATTATTTTTAAAGACTACCGGCACTAAGATCGGATCATAACTGACGCACATTAAATTGAACAGATGGCATTCCTCACAATCACGGTTGCACTGAGACTCTTGAACTTCCGACGACTGCCCTAGATCAATATTATGTACGCGGCTGGATGTGCAGACCTTTTTAAGATGCCCTTTTTCATGACACCTTTGGCACCTGTAATTCCGAAATTTACACCTGTCTGCTGTGTGATTACGGAGACCACAAACATTACAACGAGGTGAAGAGACCTCGTTTTCTGTCGGACGGCTACTCTGCCTGCCGCGACTACCGTTGTCTCCATGACCACCGCGGGCGCTGCCACTTTTTATTGTGCCCGTTCTGTAAAGTGGCTCTTCTTTGGGCACTACAGGTGCAGCTCTTGCCTGCCGAGCACACGCCGCCTGTTGAGCTAACTCCAACGCCTTGGTAAACGTCAACGTATTCACGTCTTGCTCGCGTTCTGGACCCACGTTGAATCCAAGAACAAAACGGTCGCGGAGCATCATTTTGAGTGCGGTTCCAAACTCGCAGTGAACCGCGAGCCCACGTAGTCGAGCCGCCCAGTCCTCGATCCCCTCGCCCTCTGCCCTTACCGCGTTGTAAAATTTGGCCTTGTCGGCGAAGGTTGACCTCTTCGGTGTAAAATGGCCATTGAGTAATTCGATCAGCTCATCGTACTTCACTATTTCCACATTCCTTGGGTGCGCGAGGTTTGTAAGTAGCCGATATGCGTCATCCGAAAGATGCGTTAACAATACCGCTTTCTTCTATTCCTCCGTGTCAATTGAGTTTAACCCTAAAAACTGCTTCAATCGACTAGCAAATATTTGCCATTCCTGCGTATTAGGGTCAAAGTTCGAAACACTGCCTAAGAACGCGGACATTTTATTTTAATTAGCGCGCGGGTAAGACACAGCCTCGTTAGCCACTGATAGGTATGTGGACGCAATGAAACAGCTGTTTACGGCGAGAGCTCGTTTATTACTGAAGTGCGGCGCGGGCGCGGGTCATTTTAAACCGGATGCCTCGGTGACGTCACGCATACGCGTACATATCAAGTATATGACACTTAATTGCACAAATCAAGTACAAAAAATAAAATAAGTCTAGATATTTGTACAAAGGCGAACATGTCCCTTTAAGTAACTCTTCCAGCTAAATTTCAGTAACTGAGACGACATGTTATACGGCAGATATACTGAACTCCAATGTATTAAAAAAGGTATGGCAATGTTGCATTGCGGAGGAAGCCGAAAAGTCAAAAAGTTACAGATGTAGGAGTCTAGGCCACGCTTAGCTTACCCCCACCACCTACTACACACATAGCCAATAAGAACGTAGTACGAGTAGGTATTGGCTATGTGCGAAGTAGGTGGTGGGGGTAAGCTAGGCGATTGCAGCGCACACCATGGCAGAAAACGTGTCCGGTGAACCTGGGTCATCTGTCAAATTTACTTTCACGTTTCCTATTGGTTCCCTACGATTTGTTTCGTTTGTATTTATTAATTTTTATATATTTGTTTTCTTATAGTTCAGTTAAATTTTCAATCAGGGGTCTTTCTCGCTTACTAAAATAAATAAAATATTCATAAATCATCGTCAACGTTTGACGTTTCAGACGTGCGAATAGCGAATACGAGAAAGTAAGAGTGAAATACAGACTCGTAGCTATAATTATTTCTATACAACCAGGAAGAATGAAATAAGAGAGACTTTATAATAGTGTTGTAAGTATTTATTGCTTTACATATTTTCAACCTAATTTTGTTAAACTAATTCGCTTTGTTAATTGGAAATAATACCGAAATGCCCATTTTATGCTGAATGCGTCATAGTTTCTATATTTAAGCCTATCTTAGCCAATTACAAATTGTTGGGGTGCAAGTAATTTTGCTATGAAGCCACTTTTTTCATTTTCCTCCACATTCTTTCGACAAGGCACTGTTAATTATAGGTATGTAGGTAGAAATGTTGAATATTCTTAGTTGGTGAGTCCTGTGGTTTCTAGGCCGGGCCGGTCCATCAAGTGTGGTGTTTCATTCCCTGGCTAAAGCTTTCTTGGACTCCTGACATGCTACGTCATTTATTCCGTGTCGCGCCATTTTTTCGACAAAATCACTGAACAGCATGGAAATGAGTGATAATCGGAAATGAACGATAATTAGAAGTAGTTAAGTAATTCGAGGTAGTAATCCTAATAACTCGCTGTTTGGTTACTTAAGTCACTTTGAGCTCTTTGACTTTATATAATTTGTGGACTGTATTGACCGATCGTCTTGCCATTTAATTTATATAAACCTGTTATTGTATTTTTACCACCAATTTTTTTGTGGTTCATTTGGTACCTTATATAGGATACGCGTACCTTATAACTTATAACAGCTTTCGTGAACAGCAAGAAAATAAACGATAATAAATTTGGTAGAAATTACATAACAACAAGACGATAGATTCCTCAGTTTCCTACCTGTGCGGAAACTTCAGTTAATTTTGTGTCTTTCCTTTATCTGTAATATCTATGTATTTCTTTTTTACTTTTCAAAAGAATTATTTGCTAATCGTTTGAACTCAAGGTTATCATGATTTTTATTTACTGGGGCACGAGTTAGATTACTTTCGTTTTATTTTTGGCCTAATTTGCCGTTAACTAACGCAACTTTCATATACTCCACCACCAGGTTTCGATATAATATTTACCGAACACTGCCGCCGACTAACGCAAGTTTATTGTGGACTCACATTCCACCTTAATATTTTTACTACCTTGCCATGGCTTTTCACTAATTGTTGAATGGCAAGGAAGTGAATAATAACCTTGAATAATCGCATAAAAAACAATTCGATAGATATGTCCACTGACTACTTGTTTGGTTACTCTTGTTACTATAAGCTTTTTAAGTATAAAGCCGATATGAGATTGTTGGAATTTACGGAAAGATTCTTTTGCTAATTGGACGTACTTAGGATCATCGGGATTTTCAGGTACTTGGCTGCCGAGTGGGTATATCCGCTTCGGTGGAATATTACAGTCTGTGTTATAATCTTTACGGCCATTGTGTTTATAAATCCTAGTATTGCATGGAAACGACTCATAGTCGGTAGGAATTACATAGAAATCAATTCTAAAAACAATCCCGGAAACTATCTGTTCGGTAGCTTTAGTCACTTTGTACTCTTTGACTTTAATATTTCTAGATTTATACTTTTCAAACGCTTCTTTTGCTAACCGTTTATACTCGGAATCATCTGGATTTTTATATTCTTCACCACCAACTTGCGATACAGTCTTTACGTCAGAATTTTGATCAGCTTCTCCGCTAACTAATGGAAGTTTAATAAGTTCTCTACAATTCACCTTAATATCGTGTGTACCTTTCCATGACTTATCATAAATCTCGGAATGACATGAAAGTGAATGATAATCTTGAATAATCGCAGAAAAATCAATTCGATAGATTTCGCCATTTACTGATTGTTTGGTTGCTCTTGTTACTATAAGCTTTTTTAATATAGGGCTGATATTAGATTGTTGATATTTACGGAAAGATTCTTTTGCTAATTGAACGTACTTAGGATCATCGGGGTTTTCAGGTACTTCGCTGCCGGGTGGGTATTTCCGCTTCGGTGGAATATTGCAGTCTGTATTATAATCTTTACGGTCATAGCTTTTATAAATCTTAGTGTGGCATGGAAACGACTCGTAGTCGGTAGGAATTACATAGAAATCAATTCGATAAACAATCCCGGAAACTATCTGTTCGGTAGCTTTAGTCACTTTGTACTCTTTGACTTTGATGTTTCTAGATTTATACATTTCAAACGCTTCTTTTGCTAACCGTTCATACTCAGGATCATCAGGATTTTTATATTCTTGACCACCAATTTTCGATAAAGTTGTTACGTCAGAATTTTGATTTGAGACTTCGCCGCCGACTAATGCATGTTTAATATGATCCCCACAGTCCACCTTAATATCTTTAATACCTTGCCATGGCTTTTCATAAATATCTGAATGACATGGAAGTGAATGATAACCTTGAATAATCGCATAGAAAATAATTCGAATGATATCTCCCTCAACTACCTGTTTAGTTACTCTAGCTACTTTAAGCTCCTTAAGTAAAAGGCCGATGTGAGTTTCTTGGTACTTGTGAAAGGATTCTTTTGCTAACTGAGCGTACTTAGAAGCATCAGGGTTTTGAGGTACTTCGCTGCCGGGTACGATTTTCCACTTCGATGGGACAACACAGTTTACATCAATGTTTTTAATGCCAATATTTTTATAAATCTCAGAATGGCATGGAAACGAATCATAATTGTCAGGAATAACATAAAACTCAATTCGAATGACAACCCCGGCAACTACCTGTCTAGTTACTTTAGTCACCTTGAACTCTTTAACATTAACTTTAACGTTTTTGTGATTTTTTTTGTACTTTTCGAATGATTCTTTAGCTAATGGTCTATATTCTGGATCGTCAGGATTTTCATAATTTTGGCCGCCAGCATTCGATAGAATCTTTTCGTCAGGACTTTGACCAACTTCGCCGCCGACTAAAGCAAGTTTATTATGTTCTCCACAGGCCACATTAATATCTTTAATACCTTGCAATGGATTTTCATAAATTTCTGATTTACACTGAATTGAATGATAGTTTTCAAAAATCGGACAGAATATAATTCGATAGATATCTCCCTCAGTTACCTGTCTGGTTACTCTAGTTACTTTAATCTCTTTAAGTAAAGGGCCAAACTTCTCAAACTTAAGAAAAGCTTCTTTTGCTAACTGAGCGTACTTAGGATCATTAGGATCTTCAGGTTTTTCACCACCCGGTCTCAGTGGTTTATTTTCTGGGATATCACATTCGAAATTCTTAACATTAATTGAACCTCGGCCAATTTTTTTATAAATCTTAGCACGGCATGGAAATGAATTGAAGTCGAAAGGTATTACAAAGTAATCAATTCGAATAACAACCCCGGAAACTACCTGTTCGGTTACTTTAGTCACTTTGTACTCTTTAACTTTACTGTGGTGATGCATTTGGAACACTTTTTTTGCTAACTTTTCGTACTCCGGATTATCAGGATTTTTATATTTTTCACCACCATCAGCGCCAGAGATCATTTTACTTGGTAATGCGCCGAGAAGTAATTTATTTCCTCTAGTTAACTTACAATCTACGGAGGAAACATTCGACATATCTTCTGGGCTCCAAGGTTTTTCCAAAATTGTACTATCACATAAATAATTGTCACCATTAATAAGGGTAACACGGAATTCCAAGTCACTCCTTATCATAAAACCTATTTTGACCTTTACAACGGATACTTGAATTGACCTTATATCTTCTTTTTTAAAAGGTTTAGTACCCGGACTTCCAAAGAAATTATCAATAGATGATGCAGCTAACTTCTGGTATTTAGGGTTTTTAGGATTCCGCATCTGTACCGGGCGATATGGAGCGCTACTGCCAACCAATTTTTTTTTAGAAAAAACGTCACATTTAACGGTTACATGTCTCATGAAAATCCAGGGTTGCTCCCATACTCTAAATTCGCATATTGTCGGTCTACCTTTATTTGGGATCACTCGTAAATTTATTCTAGTTAATATTCCTGCAACAGGCTGCGTCGTAACCTTAAATACTTGAATAGATTTGATGTTTTCGTCTTTAATGCGAAGGTGATCATGCACCAATACTTTGGCCATCTGTTGATATTTCGGATCATTTGGATTTTGTTCAGTTTCTCTTCCCAAACCTTCGGTTTCGACGGTTTCTTCGCTGTAGCATATCTGAAATTTTATTAGCCTGCTGAGCTTGGACAAACTTGTTTGAAATTGATGTATGTTCTAACACACACATACACACACAAAATACTTCTACTTGTAAAAGTGGGATAATCATTGAAAAATTTAATAACATACTTTTTAGTAAATTCATTCTTTAGTTAGAAAGTGTAATACGTAGCACCAGTGATGAACGTATAAATTATGATATTGTATAAATAATACAGCAAGACTTGCCCACCGAGGCTCCCGTACAAATTTCGTTTAAAAAACCTCGACATTTTCATTTTAAAGCTCAATATCTCAAAAACGGCTGAACCGATTTTCATGAAACATGGCTAAGAACACTCGGGGTAAAATTATCTATGACAAAAATACAAACAAAACGAAAATCGGTTCATCCGTTACGGAGCTGCGATACCATCATCATCCACCTAGTACAGTTCCCAGTACAGTTGCATCCTGAAGGATGCCTGGGGTCCGCTACCTAATCCCAAGAGTTGGCGTAGGCACTATTTTTTACGGAAGCGACTGCCATCTGACCTTCCAACCCGAGGGGGAAACTAGACCTTATTGGGATTAGGCTCGTTAATAATAACTTTGTATCAATTCTGTTTTATTAATATTATATTTGTTATTCTAATAATGCTCTAACCGATTTCGTTTTCAGCGACTGCGTATAACTAAATGGAGCTACCAAAGATTCGTATTCTTCTATATACATAAACGTCAAAGTCCTGACTGACTCAAATCAACGCCCAGCCCAAACCGTTGAACCTAGAAGGCTGATTTTTTCACAATTGGTAGATTATATACCGAAAGTACCCACTAAGAAGGGATTTTTGAAAAATCCACCCCTAAACGGGATAAATAGGGGTGCAAAGTTTGTAAGGGGATGGAGGAAAATTGTAGATGAGAGACTTGAAACTTTGTGTATAGACTCCTAATTACAATACAAAAAAAGTAATTTCAGGGTTTTGGAAAAACCCACCCCTAAGCGGGTTAAATAGGGGTGCAAAGTTTGTATGGGGCTAGAGTAAAATTTTAAGTGAGAGACTTGAGACTTTGTGTATAGACTCCTTATCACAATAGAAGAAAAGTAATTTTAGGATTTTGGAGAAACCCACCCCTATGTGGGTTAAATAGGGGTGCAAAGTTTGTATGGGGATAGAGTAAAATTTTAAGTGAGAGACTTGAAACTTTGTGTATAGACTCCTTATCACAATACAAGAAAAGTAATTTTAGGATTTTGGAGAAACCCACCCCTATGTGGGTTAAATAGGGGTGCAAAATTTGTATGAGGATGGAGTAAAATTTTAAGTGAGGTGCTTGAAACTTTATGTACGAACTTCTTATTTCAATACAGGAAAATTAATTTCAGGCATTTGAAAAACCTATCCCTAAGCGGGTTAAATAGGGGTGCAAAGTTTGTATGGGGATGGAGTAAAATTTCAGGTGAGAGACTTGAAACTTAGTGTATAGACTCCTTATTAGAATACAAGAAATGTCATTTCAGGGATTAGAGAAAACTTATCCCTAAGAGGGCTAAATAGGGTAGCAAAGTTTGTATGGGGATGGAGTAAAATTTTAGGTGAGTGACTTGAAAATGTGTGTACGGACTCCTTATTACAATACAAGAAAAGTAATTTTAGGGTTTTGGAAAAATCTACCCCTAAGCGGGTTAAATAGGGGTGCGAAGTTTGTATGGGGAAGGCGTACTAAAATTTCAAGTGAAATACTTATACTTTGTGTATAGACTCCTTATTTCAATACAAGAAAAGTAATTTTAGGGTTTTGAAAAAACCTACCCCTAAGCGGGTTAAATAGGGGTGCGAAGTTTGTATGGGGTTGGTGAAACTTGGTTTATAGTCTCCTTATTACAATACAAGAAAAAATATTTTAGGATTTTGGAAAAACCGACCCCTAAGCGGGTTAATTAGGGATGCAAAGTCCTGACTGACTGACTTAAATCAACGCCCAGCCCTAACAGTTTGACCTAGGAAGCTGAATTTTTCGCAGTAGGCTATTTATATGACTTAAGGTAAGGTAAGGGTGTAACTAAGAAGGGATTTTTAGAAATTCGACTCCAGAGGGAGAAAATTTGTAAGTACTTTCAAAGGATTTCGAAATTCACCACCTAAAGGGGTAAAATTTTGGTTTGAAACTTTGTATGCAAAACTTCGTATACACATTCCTCATTTAGATGTTAAAAAACTAATTTCAGCGTTTTCGGAAATTCGTCCTCTAAGGGGGTTAAATAATTAACCCCCATACTAGAGGACGAACAACGACGTTATCCTTCTCCTCTAAGGAAACTCTATATGTTGAAATATTCTATGGAGAATGTATTATTTTTAAAGTACGTAGGTTCGAGTACCTCGTACAAGGATTCCGTATTAAAAGATACGAAAAGTAATTTTATAGTATTTTGAAGTTCACCTCCCGAACCTGTTAAATTTGGGTTCAATGCTCACTTTAAAGTTTAAACGTAAATTTATCATTTTATTTATTATTTCGTATCGATGAAAGTAAGATGTTCAAACACTGCGCACATAAACATCTTCTACGCGGATAAGAAATGTAGTTTAATTCTCAAAAATGAGAATGGTGAGATAAAAATGTATAAAAGCGGCCGATACATAAGTAGCTCCGAAGCTGTTTGGAGGATCTTGAAGTTTCTTATTCACGAAAGGTTTCCTCTTGTCGTACACCTCACTGTTCAACTTGAAGATGGTTAACGTGTATACTTCACCTCCTGCAACAAACATCTCCGAAAAGATGAACATTAAATAGTCCACCTCAGCTACTGCCTCGGTTACTGGCTTTCTTTGAAATGCACCCGAAGGCAGAATCGCTACTAAAGTGTATAAAGAAGTGCCACAATAAAAAATAACTCTACCTATAGACGTAAATTTCTACATAATTACTATGATTTCTTTCGCATTACCAGAATGGATATGTATGTGAGTTGTGTTTAGTTATTGTTAACTTGGTATATCCTTTTAAACAACAACACCACAGTTTATTGTTCTGCGCGTGCGAAGCCGCGGGCAAAAGCTAGTAATATTATAAACGTGAAAGTTTGTGAGATGTTTGGATGAATGTAAGTGCGACTAGTACGTTCCTCATAATTTTAAAACTTACTGAACTGATTTCTCTGTAATTCCAGTATTGTAGCGAAGATATCAGAATACCACATGGGTTTTTGGCAATAAACCTCTTTTGTAAATATGTATATAATCTGTGACTTATGTTATCGCGCATGGTTACTGTTTTTAGTTATTTTTCTTCTTGTGATACCAAGCAAAGTATATGGCTCATCCTTAATTTTATTTCATAATTGTAATATTATGTACTAGCTTTTGCCCGCGACTTCATCCGCGTATAACTCGTTCTCGACTTAGAATGATTTGTTTTCAAATACAATATTTCTCAAGCTCAGATGGTTGGACGGCGTCGAAAAAGACACCAGAGTGACATATTAGAGAAGGAAAGCCACGAATAGATCGGACTGGAGACATTTTTTTTTTGGGCCCTTTTCTTTATAACAGGCTAAATGCTAAACTAGAGCTATATCCGCTAAGTTTCGCAAATTGTAAGAAAAGGCTTCGAGATGCCCTATTAAAAATGACGTTTGATGATACAGAGAAGCTATTGACTGTATTAAATTGATGTTATATAATTGTATTTTTACTGTTTTTATTAGTCTCTTAATTTTACATAGTTTTTTTTTTTAAATAAATACTGTAATTGTACTAGTTACCAAGAAATAATGTATTTGTTATATTAAGATGAATATTAATAGACATATATCGGTACCTTTTTGCCTGAACCACAGGGAATCCCTAGCTCAGGCTCCTTTTTATACATAACTAACTGTAAATTTTAGTCTATAGTTATAACAATTGTACAAAAGTTATTCAATAAATTTATTTGTATTTGTATTGTATTTGTATTTGCCTGACCAGGCTAGCCTAGGGCCCGCCCGCGGCTGTAACGCCTCAGATGATGATGATGATACAATCTTTCACCCTTCTTTACACCCCCTTACGAAATGATTACAGTCAATATATACACGGCTGTCGTGTTCTGGGGTGATAGCTGGGAAGAGGTTCGCATAACAGCAGAGACAGGTCTCACTACTATTGCGCGCTGGCTACAGACTAACCTACTCACCTTAAACACAAATAAAAGTAACATGCATACTGAGCTGCTTATGACCAGGACACAGAAACTAATATACATTTTTAAAAACTTAAGACAAGTTGCTCCCAAGGATCTGCTAAATCAAATGTACGTGTCTCTGGCACAGTCAGTCCTCACTTATTGTATACCAGTTTTTTTTTTTTTTTAATACTACGTCTGTGGCAAACAAGCGTACGGCCCGCCTGATGGTAAGCGGTCACCGCAGCCTATGGACGCCTGCAACTCCTAGGGGTGTCACATGCGCGTTGCCGACCCTTTAAGAATTTATACACTCCTTTCTTGAAGAACCCCATACTGTAGTCCGACGGGAAAACCTCGGCAGGGAGCTCATTCCACAATCGGAGCGTCCGAGGGAGGAAATTCCTCTGAAAGCGCACCGTACGCGACCATCCAGGTTCCAAGGTGTGAGGATGAATGCCCTGCCGACGGCGAGCGGTGCGATGGTAGAAAGCGGCCGTAGGCATCATGTCGAACAGTTCTTCGGAGCACAACCCATTATATAGGCGATAGAACACGCACAAGGAGGCAAAATTTCTCCTTAAACTCAACGGCTCAATATCGGTCGTGAGCTTGGGATCGTCCACGATTCGCACAGCACGTCTCTGGAGCGAGTCAAAAGGCCCAAGCTGGTATCCAGGTGCTCCCGCCCAGAGGTGACAGCAATACTCCATATGGGGACGGACTTGCGACTTGTATAAAAGAAGTCTCTGTCCCGGGGTGAAGTATAGCTTCGCTCTATTGAGAACACCTAGCTTTTTAGATGCCAGCTTGGCTTTGCCTTCTAAATGGCTCCGAAACTGGACGTCGCTGGAAATATCGACACCAAGGATCCCAATAGTCTCTGAGATGGAGAGGGTTGCGTCTTGGAACCGCGGGGCTACAGTGAATGGGGTTTTTTTAGCAGTGAACGCGCATACTTGTGTCTTGGTGGGGTTGAACTGGACCAGATTATCCTGGCCCCACTCAGAGACTCTGACTAGAGTGCTCTCAATTTCGGACACAAGTTGTTCACGACTCTCTAACACACAGGAACGAGGAATGTTGGCACGGCCCGTGTAATAAGCATCCCCGGTGCTGTCATCCGCATAACAATGGATGCCGTCAATAGATAGCATGTCATTGATATGCAGCAAAAACAGCGTCGGGGATAGCACGGAGCCTTGTGGGACGCCAGCGATAATGTCCATGCTTTTGGAGCAACTGCCATCTACTACGGCTCTTATGCATCTGCCGGACAGAAAGCTGGCAACCCACTTGCACAAACCCTCAGGCAGTCCATAGGATGGTAGCTTCGACAGAAGACCTCGGTGCCAGACCCGATCGAACGCCTTCGCTATGTCCAAGCTGACCGCTAAAGCCTCACCCTGACTCTCAATGGCAGAAGCCCATCGGTGAGTAAGATACACTAGAAGGTCACCAGTCCAGCGACCGTGGCGAAAGCCATACTGACGGTCGCTGATCAAATCGTGTTCTTCTAGGTATCTTAGGAGCTTTGTGTTGATGACTCGCTCCATCAGCTTGGAGAGCAGGGAGGTGATAGCGATAGGCCTGTAATTCGATGGGTCTGATCTATCCCCTTTTTTAGGCACAGGGTGCACGAGGGCAGTCTTCCATGAAGACGGAACTTGCCGTTTGTGGTATGAGAGCGCGAACAGTCGCGTTAGTACGGGACACAACTCGGGAGCACAAAGTTTGAGCACCACTGCTGGTATGCCGTCCGGCCCACTCGACTTGTGGATGTTTAGGGACAGCAGCTCCCTCCGGACATCCCTTTGCGAAAAACTAATTTCGGGCATAGAATATCCACACCAAGGGATAGCAGGAGGTACGGCGCTACCATCGTCGTCCAAAGTAGAGTTCGAGGCAAAGAGGGTGCCCAGTAGATCGGCTTTCTCTTTTGCGCTGTGGGCCAGGTCTCCAGCTGTAGTTCGCAGTGGTGGTAAAGACGACTGACAAAAGTTTCCCTCGGCAGCTTTGGCGAGCGACCAGAAGGCACGACTTCCGGAGGGATATCCAGTAAGCTTCTCGCCAATTCAGCCGATGAAATTGAATTTAGCTCTAGCAATTTCTCTTTTACTAGACCTTGAGGCAGCGTTTAACTTGCGTTTCACATCAGATAAGTTTGGATCCTTACTAGCTTCAGCCTTGGTCCAAGCCCTGTATGCGGCCTGCTTATGTGCTCTAGCATATTTACAGGGCCGATTAAACCAAGGCCGCTTTTTGGCTCCTGCAGCTACCAGCGAGTTGGGAATAAAACATTCCATACCCGCCAGGATCGTCTCAGCGACAGCGGCTGCACAGGAGTCTGGATCTTCTGATGTGAAACAGAGCTGCCTCCATGGGTACGATGCGTAAAATTCACGCAATCCATCCCAGTCTGCTGACCTATACTGCCACATGCGCCTTAGGCTGGTTGGCCGTGGTGGTTCCTGTCGCACACATGGTGCCTGTGTCCGGACGAGGCAGTGATCGGATGAGCCGAGTGGCGCATTCACTGAGATGGAATACCCGTCCGGACGTGAAGTCAGCAGAAGGTCCAGTAGAGAGCTAGTATGGCCTTCGACGTCTGGTATTCTCGTGGGAGAACGTACCAGTTGCGAGAGTCCATAGGCCAGAGAAAATTCGTGAGCAGACCTACCCGCGTAGTCGGTGGATCGAGAACTAAGCCACTCAATATGGTGGGCGTTAAAGTCTCCTAAGATCACCAGCTCCGCGGAGGGGTACTGCTCGAGAACTTTGTCAGCCGTCAATTGCAGGTGCTCAAAGAGCCGAGTTGTGCCCATGTCACCGCTATGAGACCTGTAAAGGCACGCGTAGACGCGGGTGTGGCCACCGCAGTCAACGTGCATCCACAGTACTGACAGGTCTCTGTCTTCATAGGCTTGGAGGCGGCGACAGCAGACACCTTGCCGAGCATACATGCATACACCGGCACGTCTCAAGAACTTATGTTCGAGCGTGTATCCGGGATAAAGAAGGTATGATGTATCAGCTGGGCAGGATATCTGTGTCTCCGTAAGGAACAAAAGGGTCGGTTTCGCAGATTCTAGGTGGTGGTGAACTGCGTCTAAATTTGAGTGAAGCCCCCGAATGTTACAGAAGTCCACTTGTGTGGACGAGGGAACCGCTGAGAACCTATTCCTTTTTTTTCCTTGCCATATATATTTATTCGGATGTGTATAAAGGAGGATTCGCTTTGATGACGGCTGAAGGGACAAACGCACGGTACAAACCTGACAGAGGATGATGCAGGTAATCCAGTTAGTGGGCGCGGCGTACGGAAGGGCCCCCGGTCCCCTCCTGTTGTGGCAGCCGGGTCCACTCCGGTCTCCTTCTCCGGCACGACTACCACACCAGGAATTATGCGCGAGGCTGGCGGTTCAGCCTCCCAGGGTGGAGATTAAGTGACCCCTGGGTTCGGGAACCCTACTAACCTGCGGGCGGCCAGCGGTCAGCCGTTTCACCGGGTCTCCCTGATCGCCGCACCCACTCTCCGGGCCTACACGAACCTAAGGCAGTGTTGTTAGTCCCGTAGGTCCCCCGTCGTCAACACAGCGCATCCTCAAGGAGCTCTGGAAACCTTACTCACCATCAGGAACACAACACCACATACCTACTGAGTAAGTAGTGGCGCTATTATGGCTGTGGTCTCCTGTAAGGTGGAGGTACTTCCCCAGTTGGGCTGCTCCAATTACGAGCGAGATGACATTTCGCTATGCCCTACCTCCTACAACGCTATGCCCTACCTCCTACACAGTACAGTTTGGGGTGGGGCTACCAAAACAAAATTTCTTGAGCTAGAAAGGGCCCAGAGGTCTTTACTGAAGTAATGCTCTCTAAACCATTCAGATTCCCCACTAAAGATCTTTACGAGACCTGTAATTTACTATCGGTCAGAAAGCTTTATATACTAGACGCATTCTTGAAACGACACAAAACAATAACTTATAAAACCAACAACACGGATAAACGAAGGAAACCAAAGGTAATCCCAACTCCAAAAACCTACTCTGTTTTTGCCAAGAGGCAATGTACTGCTCAATCAGCCAACTTATATAACAAAATTAATATTTATATAATAAAAACACACACACACACACACACACACACACACACACACACATGCGCATAGTTTTAATTTGTATAATCTTACACCTACTGTTCTTTTAATTAATTAGATATGTATAATAATTAGATACACATTGCACTTGATTAATAAGATAAGGAAAACTTTTCAATCTTGTACTTCCTCTGTCAGCGATAGTGCTAAATGTATATATAATTATATAACAATAGAATAAGCTTTCTATATTACCCATATCAAAACACAAATGGAAGAATATGTTACAACAAGTGGAAGAGCGGTGTCCTATTACCACAAGTATCAAAAATACTCAAAAAGAGGCACCTGCACAATTATTGTTATCCCAAACCCGTTACTGAATAAATCATTTTTTATTTTCATTTTTCATTCAATATGACATTCTCTAGAAATCCTAGTGTCAAAACGAATGATTAAGTGGTTATTTTGGAATATCAAATGTACCGATTCTAGACACATTTTTACATGTACAATGATAAAAGTCTTGCTACGCAGTTCTGCCGTAAAACGTTGTCCGAACAGAGCGAGTTCTTCATGTAAGTATGATGACCGAAGGCCGGAAGCAGAGCGGAAAAGGCATGCGACAATAATCACACAGAGCGGGCTTCTCATGTAAGGCTGAGGGCCGAAGGCCCGAAGCAGAAAGGCGAGACACGCGAGGCCGAAGGCCGAGCCTCCCAACAGAGTAGATTCTTCATGTAAGGTTGATGACTGAAGAGCCGAAGGAGAGTGGCAAGACATGCGAGGCCCTCGCCGAAGATCCAGTTGCCATATTAATGAGGGTAAATTATACTCCATTCGTTCGTTTTCACGTGATGCCTAGATAGACATATAAGACAAACGGACACAAATTCTTAAAACTGTTGTAATTGTAACGATGTCTGTTATCGATTCTAAATATCCCCAGCCATCTTTTTTTCGAATATCTTTCATGTACCTACAGACTTTCGACCCTCTTCAGCTTTATTATATGTATAGAGACAATAAGGAAGCTACGGCACATCTTTTTTTCCAATATTCTGCAGTGCCTTAAGACGAGAGACTTTGACCAGTGTGTGTAGCCAGTGATGAAACCTAGCGGCTTACTATGGGCCTCATAAGAAGACTCAAAGTCTTCCAAAGAGCAATGAGAGGACTATGCTGGGAGTTTCTCTGTGTGATCGTATCAGGAACGAGGCCTTGCATAGAACCAAAGTAACCGATATAGTCCCGCGAATCGCTAAACTCAAGGGCACATAGCACGTAGAACCGATGGCCGTTGGGGCGGAATGGTTCTCGAGTGGTGACCACGGAAGGCGTAGCGTGGGCAGGCCTCCCACAAGCTGGACTGATGTCTTGAAACTCATGTTTTCCTCATGGCCTTTTAACCCCCTATGAAATTAATTTTGATGAAAATGTTATATTTTGTCTTTAATAAAGAAGTTACAGCCACGATTTGAACCGACACAATTAGGTTTCGGAACTAAAGGTGGATGCGAGGCAGCTGTTCACGCCTTACGCGCCTACCTTTGTTCCGACCAATGTGAGGTGCTGCTGAAAGTCGATGTTAAAAACGCATTCAATTCTTTAAACAGAGACACCCTGCTGGCAGAAGTCAGAGATAATATCCCAGAATTGTACAATTACCTCCTCCATAGTTATGCAGACCCCTCTAAATTAATGTACCGCAATAACCAGCTTTCCTCAGAAGTTGGTTGCCAGCAGGGTGACCCCCTCGGGCCGGAAATCTTTAGTCTAGATTAGGGTGTGCTCCCGGGAAATCCCGATCCCGAAAATCCCGGTATTTCCCGGGAAATGAAACTCACATTTTTTCCCGGAACTGATTTTGTAATTCCCGTTGCTTTCGGGACTTTCGGGATTTCATTATTTGTGGTGAATAACACTCATATATATCACTGAACTTCTCTAGTGAAATGGCAAAATGAGTTGTTTTTTCGGGCTCATTTCATCAACTCTGATGCGTTTTTCTCGTGAACGCGTAGAGGTATCATCATATCAGCCGAAGGACGTCCACTACTGGACCTATGCCCCAAAGACTTCCTCAATGACTGGTCCTGCGCTAATCCTGCATCCAGCCTGCACCCGCGATCCTTACTAGGTCATCAGTCCACCGGTACGCTGACGCCACTAGAGAACCTTTCCGCCCCAACGGCTATCGGTTCTACGTGCTATGTGCCCAGCCCACTTAAGTTTAGCGATTCGGAGGGCCATATCGGTTACATGGGTTCTGTTGCGGATAACCTCATTCCTGATACGAACACGCAGAGATACTCCCAGCATATCCGTCGCTATTGCTCTTTGGGTGACTATGAGCCTTCTTATGATGCCCATAGTAAGCAATCACGTTTCAGTGCCATATGTCATCACTGGCAAGTGGCAACACACACTGGTCAAAGACTCTCGACTTGAGACCCTGCGGAATATTGGACAAAAAGATGTGCCGTAGCTTCCCGAACGTTTCGGATTTGACGATTAACCTCTTTCTCGAAATTTGACCTATCTTATTGGACGGTCTGTCCTAGGTAAATGTAGTCGTCTTCAACTTCGAGCGTTAAGTGTCCGATTGTTACGGGAGTTGGTGCTACGTGGGCATTTGACATGATCTTCGTCTTGTCCATGTTCATCCTAAGACCAACTCGCTCGGAGGCTTTACTGACGTTATTGAGCATTGTACTTATAGCATAGCCTCCATGGTCTCAGCCAAGACTACTATATCGTCAGCAAACTGAAGGTGAGTGATGTACTCGCCATTTATGTTGATGCCTAGCCTTTTTAGTCCAGAGTCTTGAAAACATCCTCCAGCGCAGCGGAGAACAAATTAGGAGAAATAACATCTCCTTGCCGGACTCCCCGCTGCAACTAAATAGGTTTCGAGTTCTGGTCTCGGAGAAGGTCTGACATAGTGGCGTCCTCGTACAAACACTTCAGCACTTCGATATAGCGCTAGTCGACTTGGCACCGCTGCAGAGATTCTAGCACAGCCCAGGTTTCGATCGAACCGAATCGAAGTTCTCGTAGTCTACGAACGCTAAACAGAGGGGCAAGTCATACTCCCCAGTCTTCTGTATAACCTGGCGAAGCGTAGGAAAGTGGTATACTATACGGTACTAAAGCCTCTTTAGAAACCGGCTTGTTCGGGAGGCAGGAAGCCATCTAGCCTGCGTGCGAGACGGTTCGTAATGACTCTTGAAATGAAAACAGCTTATATACATGGCTCAAAAGTCAGATGGGCCTGGAGTTCTTTAGCAGAGCGTTGTCGCTCTTTTTGAAGTAAAGCACCACTACACCTCACACCCGCTCCATGCCTTTGGCGTTCTTATTTCCAGTAAGACTGAATTGAACAACTTCTGGAGGGCCGTAAGGACCAGTTTTCCACCCGCCTTTAGGAGTTCGGCTGTAATACCATATTTAACGGGTGTATTGTTGTTTTTGAGCTGTTTAAGAGCCATTCTAATCTCTTACAGGCTGATCTCCGTACTTCAAGGTTGATATAAAAAATAAAATACTTCGAACCGCAATTCCTTGAAGCTGCGAAAAAATCAAACTTCTAAGTAATCGTAATAGAAATATGCGGCTGTAATACCGCATAATGCCACTCTCAAGGGAATCAAAACCTATAGGGTAATTCCCGTTGACCTAGAATCATGATATTTGGTAATATAATAAGCATGGTCTTACATTACAAGTAAGGTAATAAATAACTTTGAACTTGTACATAAAAATACTATTTCAATTTAAGCAACGTAAAGGAACATCCAGATACAGGTTACACTAGACAATATACATGCGCCAAATAGTTTATTATAGCTACAAATCATGAGAGTACGGAACGAAACTATCGGGCGCGAGTTTGACTCATACTTGTCCGGTTTTTTCATACATACTCCCTAAAAACTACAAAGTCCCGAAAGTCACGAAAGTATCCGGGAATTCCCGGGACTGACCCAGTCCCGGTCCCGAAAACTTCGGTACTTCAATAAGTACCGGGACTGCAAACCCTAGTCTAGATATAAATCCTGTGATTCAAAATTTTTGTTCAAAATTTAATGTTTGGTATTTAGACGACGGCACCCTAGGAGGCAACGTGGACACCGTACTCTCAGACCTAACTATCCTCAAAAACAAATTTGAATCCATTGGTTTAGATTTAAATTTCAGCAAGTGCGAACTATATACAGGGTGTGGCCTGTAATAGGAGCAATAAATTTAAACGACGCTTCCTTAGAGCATCTGCAGTAACCTCTTGTGTCCAAAATAAAATTATCTTTTTTTTCAATTGGGAGTAATTTTGATCTAAAGTTATGACCTCCAAGTAATGGATCTTGGCACCCAGAGATTATAGCGCGGCAGTCAATGGTGATTTTGAGGTTGCTTCAAGTTATGACTCATAATCGTTGTTGCATTTTTGGTTTAAGAGAATATTTTTGGGTTTTCTTTTTATAAATATTTAGTGTTTTATGAATAAATTGTTATTAATATCACTCCTGTAGAGTAAAAGCTACATTTATATAACAACATATATATATAACATTTAAGCTACATTTGCAAAAAAAAACAATTTTTTTTTTCAATTCAATCATTTGGAAATAATTGCTGAAGAGCTCAATAGTGTACCGTTTAATTTTTTGTTCCTATTACAGGCCACACCCTGTATACACAGCACAACCCTAAATCACGCAGAAATTATAGAAAAGTTTGATAAATTAACTCCCAATATAAAACATTTAACCAAGGATTCACTTAACCTCCTAGGAACCCCAATATTCGACGAAGCCTTTCCGGACCATATAAACAACACCATCTCTAAATTCCAAAATTGCTCGTATCGTCTACTTGAAATTAGATCCCATTCGGCCCTTTTCATTCTAAAATTCTGCCTTTTCGTACCAAAATTTACATATATGCTTCGCTGCAGGCCCCTTTTGGCAACATCAAAATTTACTATCACCTATTGACTCCCTAATCAACACCAATTTGGAATTAATACTAAATATAAGGCTCAGCGAAGAATCCTGGTGTCAAGCTTCCCTCCCTGTCCGATACGGGGGTTTAGGGTTGCGTAAAATTAGTAGTGTAGCTCTACCAGCATTTCTGTCGTCTGTCCATAGCTCATACAATCTTGTAAGCAAAATTCCAGGGGATCTCCCTTCACACTACAAGATTGCAGGCTTGGACTGCGCCGTAAATGCTTGGTTGCTAGCCTGCCCGGGGCAAAACGTACCCGTAAATCCAAAATCGCGAAAAATGCTGGGATGGTGTGATTTCTAAATTAACTTACACTACCTTACTTAACGGCAGCTCTGGAGTGGAACGCGCGCGACTGACTGCTGTCGGATGCAAGGAGGCTGGTCAGTGGATGAACGCCTACGAGTACCCCTGTCCAAGTACCGGCACATTCCTCGACAGCGCCACCCTTCGACTGGCAGTCAGCCTGCCCCTCTGGGTCCCGATTTGTGCTCCGCACAAATGTCCCTGTGGCAGTGACGTCGATCGTTTGGGGCACCACGGTCCGTCATGCGCAAAAAGCGCCGACCGCTTTTCGCGTCACGCCGCCCTTAACGACATTATCCACCGATCTTTTGCTAGCGTGAACGTGCCGGCGGTGCTCGAACCAGTCGGCATCGTTCGAGACGATGGCAAGAGACCGGACGGAATGTCCCTAATACCGCGGAAAATGGGAAGAGTGCTGGTGTGGGACGCAACCTGCGTGGACACTCGAGCCTTGTCTCATCTCTACGGTACAATACATAGGGCAGGCGCAGCAGCCGAGGCGGCCGAAGCCTTAAAAATGCGCAAATAAAGGGGTCTGGACGCCGGATACAAATTCGTTGCCTTCGGCGTCGAGACCCTCGGTCCGTGGGGCCCTGGGGCAACAGAGCTCTTTAATCAACTGGCGAAGAGACTGATCGACGTCACCAGGGACAAGAGAGCTGGCAGCTTCCTCGCACAACGTCTTGGCATCGCCATACAGCGTGGAAATGCAGCCAGCATTCTTGGCACCATGCCGCAGGGACCTTTTTTTAGATTTTTATTAGTTTTCCTTTTACTTTTAATAATTTAATAATATCGGTACCGTTATTGTTATGATATATATATATATTTAATAAAGAATGTATGTACGAACTTTTGAATTACAAACGTTTCCAAATGAACGTCATCTATGCAACGGTACAATCCCTAAATCACTCCTTTAAGGACTAAATTTTTAAAATATATATTTTTGATAGGTCCACATATTATAAAAGTAACCTGCTGTCCTCATTTTAAGTTTGTGAACTTGCAACCCCTGCTAAACTCCTCAGGAGATGAATTAAAAAGATGCTTTGATCAATGTTTTGACTTTACATTATGAGCTTGTGACCGACTTTTAAACTTCTTACTTTAAAAATGATATGTTCCCATACAAACTTTCAACCCTTTTAGGACCCGCTTAGGGGATGACAACACTATATCATTTATTTTGTTTCTTACTAAGAAACCTTTATCCAAAAATACAAGTGTATAACGACTTCCATACAACGTTTCAACCCCTATTTCACCCCCCCCCCCCCTCCCCCTCCCCTAAGAGTTGAATTTAGAGAATTTCTTCCTCAATACACGCCGACGTACTTAAAAGAATGTATGATCCAAATTTCATGCTTATATCTTCAGCGATTTGGGATGTACGCTGTCTGTCAATTATGTCAGTACCGTACGAGTTTTATAATATGTTAATATCGATTACTGGTGGTACATTAGCTACTGAAAACTTGTTTTTAGGGTTCATTGGTCAATATGGCGAAAACGGAACCCTTATAGTTTCGTCATGTCTGTCCGTTCATCCGTCTGTCCGTCGGTATGTCACAGCTGATTTACTCGGAGACTATACGAGTTTACGATTATGATATTAGGTGTGAAGGTGTATTTTATGAACAGCTACAAAAAAGTGATGTGAAATTATGAAACAATATTATTAATGTTAAAAAGGTGCCCCTAACAATACGAGTACATACCGGGAATGAAAAAAAAATTAATGCACATTGGCGTGTGGATCTATCTATTTGGTGGCTTTTAAAATGATAAAGATAATTCTAAATAAAAATCAATTTAATTCAACCGTTGCACGTTGGTCAGATATGATGACCTGGTAAGGGTCGCGGGTGTCCACTGGATGCGGGTGACGCAGGACCGGCCATTCTGGAAGTCTTTTGGGAGGCCTATGTCCAGTAAATAGTAGGCCTATTTCCTTCGTCTGACATGATGATGATGATATTGATGATGATGGTCAGATATTAGCTGTTAAAATCGTAAAAAGTGTATCCTCTCCCCTCTAACTTCAAAACTATGAAGCTTACTTGTCTTCTTTTTATCCGACTGCGCCAGAAGGAGGGTTATGTTTTTTGAGAGTATTTTCGTCTGACATGATGATGATGATATTGATGATGATGGTCAGATATTAGCTGTTAAAATCGTAAAAAGTGTATCCTCTCCCCTCTAACTTCAAAACTATGAAGCTTACTTGTCTTCTTTTTATCCGACTGCGCCAGAAGGAGGGTTATGTTTTTTGAGAGTATTTATGTATGTATTTTATGTATAATTGTTTGGCACGCTCTGCAGCCTGAACGGCTTGATGGATCTTAGCTTGAGAGGTGTCGTTAGATTCATATTTACTGCGAGAGTGACACTGGGTATACCAAAATAAAATAAAAAACAAAATGGCGGATTTTTTGGGCCAAATTCCTAATTATACAGAAACGCAGTCGTGTTTTTATAGTTTTTTTAATTAATTAGTCTTGTTTAGTTGTACAATTCATGTTCTGAAATCATAATTATCATTATTGTCAATTTATTTAATTGTGCAATTCATGGTTTGACTTGTAAAAGTGCCCTTGTGGCCTATTTGCAGAATAAATTATAGATTTAGATTTTTGATTCTTAAAATTATGACAAAATTGAGGTGATGTACATTAATAAATACTTTCAACAAGTTTTAACCCTTCAAGCGCGCTACAAACACACGTGTGTTCCTAACAAATTTTGAATTTCGAACCTAGATTTGTTACAGTTATAGTTGAAATTACAATACACTTTGGTTTAACATGTCAATCCACGGGTTAATTTGAACAAGATAAGCCTAACGAGTTTTGAGTTATCGCTTAAAAACTGTCTTGACTTAAAGGAAGTATGTGCGTGAGTTCCATATGAAGGTACGACCTTTTTTATTCAAAGTACAGACTTTTAAATGTGGACTCGTAGGTGTCGGTACGAAACCCTTCTGTGTGCGTGATCTGACTGGCTGGTTTTACTTTTACGGTTTAAGAAAAGTGTTTAGGTAAAAACAAATTATGTATTTTTTTATCTATAAATTCTTTATTATTCATCTGAGGTTTTTTAATTATTTAATAAAATGTAAAAACTTCTACATCCAAGCAAACGTCACTTATTCATATGTCCATAATTGGAGCCTTTGTAAATATCAAGAAAATAATTCAATAATTGCTTACCCAACCCGAAAACAAGAATATTAATATGAAAATGCGCATCTTTCAATACCCAAGGATTGTTTGTATCAATGTGTTTGAATTCAACAGAAGTTAAAAGCTAAAGGATATCGGTTATCATAATTGCTTTTTAATTATTTAATCAACGTAAATTTGACACAGTTGTATATATACGTTACTAGCCTGAACTGAACATTCCTCACCTAACATTCCACCAACGTAATGAGGCAACAAATTAATTTTTAACTTGATTACCTTGTCAGAGAACAAAATACCTATCACATATCGCTCCCGCCCCGCCAAGTCAGGAAGTCTCCTAAGTAGTACAAAACCCATCTTGGGTAATGCCATCCATAATAGAAAACTGTTTTTAGTAGAAAAAAAACACAAACAAACTTAAATATAAATGTAGAAGCGGAATTTAAAAGAATATTGCTCATTTAATCTATTTAGTATTTATTATTAAATAGAAAATAAAAATACATGTATAGTATTAGTAAATAACTTAGAACATAAAACTAAAACTAACTACAATTAGTGGCAAGTGGCGTCTCACACCAATGCAGGCCCCATCTTCCAGGGAATTAACGACATCCCGTCGGGGCGCTTGCCATCGTTCCGCACTGGCACAAGGCAGCGGGAACGCCGGCACTGACGAGCGCTTTTCTCAGAATGTCGTTAAGAGGGGGCATAACCACAGAATAAGGAATAGTACAGCATAACGCCAGGAAAAAAGTAGAAATCACCCGCGCGTCCCGCGCCTGGCCCGCTGTGCGTAAAGGCGATGCGTCTGTTGCTGCCTCGCTCACTCCGCATAGTATATGCCCATCCAGACAGATGAAACATGATTATTTAATAACCGATAGTAATGTTTATTTGTTAATTACAATTGGTAATTAAGAACTTCCATAGACTACGGTGTTCATTAGAAATTAAGAACGTCCATGGCCTACGGTGTCAATTGGGCATTAAGAGAAGTCTCCCTGTCAGCCGCGCGGCCGCGTTAGGTTATTCGATTGGGATATTGAAGTCTTTATCTCTCGTGACGTAAGCGCTCGCAGCCTTTTGCATTTCCTTCCGCAACCCGGACATCCATATTCTGATGTGTACCAGCCATATTCTAGGTGAAACGATTACAACCTCTTTTAAATATGTTATAATTTTTAAGTCATCATAAAAGTTATTACTTACGAGTAGGTAAGTAAATTTATAAATGCTTTTAGGAAATAGTACGTACAGACTAACATTCGTTTTTAACTAGTAACCCACCCCGGAATCTAGCGGATTATTCTTATACATATACAAAGGTAAATGAAGTATAATTGACAAAAGCTAGCGCAAAATGTCTGTGAAAAATATGACAGTTTCATACAAAATCCGCGCCAGCTTCAATGAATCGACCTATTATATGGCTACAATAAAATCGGCCAAGAGCATGTCGGGCCATACTCAGTGTAGGGTTTCGTTCGGTATATTCCCAATGAACTGGCTTTAAAAAAATCAATAACAAACAAAAGAGAATACTTTCACAGCGTTTCATACGTCTTTTACTAAGAAGGGAAGACTTTTTACGATAGCTGAAAAACAGCTCAACTGATCATGTCCGCTATAGTTTTCATTCAGTCTTTATTAAATTTTACTTTCTTGATTTTTTTCATATTTTTCTTTCTCTTGGAAGATATATTTCCAAAAATATTCACTTATCAAAAAGTGTTTGATGAAGACCTCTATTTATTTTAAAAGACCTATCCATATAGGGTTGAAGCAAAAAAAAAAGCGCCCACTTACTTAGTAAAGGCATGAACAGTAGGGTAGACCGGGGACAATAGAAACACGTCATGATTGAAACAAGTCAAATTTCTCGAAAACTATAATACGCGTCTGACGCAACACTGAGAACATGCGGTCGGTCATGATTGAATCCTTTTACTCTTGTATTATGACTAATCAAATTATTTTGGTGTTATAGTTAGGAATAAACGAATGTTTTTAATGGCCGTTGATCAGCGTTCGGGTTTTTTTTATATATAATATTTGTCATTGAACTGAAAAACGTAGTGTGGGGACGATAGAAACAACTTGCTTGTGGACGATTGAAACGTTTCAACCCTCCTCGTGTTTTAATCGTCCCCAAAAGTAACCGACTTCAAAATATAAGGTTCTGTATTAGATGCACATGTTTGTTATATTAATCTTCACATTTATTTGTGTAGTTTTTGACCTAGTTGATAAATAATGAATATAAGTTTTTTTTTCTAATACTGTAGTTTTTTTTTCAAATACTGCAGTTTTTTTATTCGACATTATGTGAACATTTGTTTTTAACCGACTTCATAAAAAAGGAGATTCTCAGTGTGACCCGTATGTTTGTATTTACGTTTGTTTGTCCACAATTATCTCGCGTTCGGCTACATCGATCTTGATGCGGTTTATAGAAAAGTATTTGTCACATTCTTGAGAAAGTTTTTGTGCATGATCTTCGATCAATAATAAACTTAGATACACTATCACCTGCAAATTCAAGTCGAAAAAGTGTCCGAATTTCATTGCGACTGTGTGCGTGTATAGGAGACACACAAAAAAAAGTAATGCGATTTGTACCATTTCCTTTTATTCGATATTAAGCCTTACATCACAAACATAACGTTTTATTTTGAATGATAGTGTTTGGCGGTTATAACATTACAAAATGCACGTATCGATTGTGGAAAATTTCCACAAAGGTCCGCATTATGCTAACAGATTGTACACCGTAAATCAAGTGCAATTAGGTTCAGTTTCGTTTCTGTTGATTTTCCACTGATTAGATGTCAACATTGGAACAGAGGCCGTATCGTGTGCCGTGGAGTCGAAATTGTTTTTTTTTTTAATAGGCATCGGTGGAATGCAAGCATACGACTTGTCAGGTGGTAACGTCGATTTATACCAACACGACCACTTTGGCTTAGTTGATAGCGACCCTGTCTGTCTATTAAGCAGGAGGTCTCGGATTCGATTCCCGGTCAGGGCATTTATTTGTGTGGTAAGCAATTGAGCATGAATATTTGTTCCTGAGTCTTGGATGTTTTTTATGTATTTAAGTATGTATTTATTTATATTTAAATATAAGTAGTATATATTATGTAGTAGCCATATTACAAGCTTTATTAAGTTTGGGACTATGTCGATTTGTGTAAGATTGTACCCTCATTTTTTTTTTCATACCATATAAATCATCACGAACAATTTGCTTTAACTAAATGTTACAAGGGCATTTTCAGACATAAGTGTACCCAATTAGCGTGAGTTGTTAAAAAAAGTTAATCAATGTCAGTTTAGTGGCAATAATTAAGAAATAAATTTAAATGAAAACTGAATACATAGTTTATTTTTATCAGTTATAAAACAAAATTCTGAAAAATGACAGGAACAAACCACGCTAGAATCATTTGGTTTAAAATATTCTTCACCTCTTTCTTTAGCTATAATTTGCCTCCATTTATCTCTCTCAATTTCATTTTTTGGTAAACTGTAATAAGGTTAATAGTAAGTTAGGTTAGTAAGCTACATGTAAGTGAAAACCGTATCATAATGAGTAAAAAAGTTTTTGATTTAAACAACGTATACTGAGCAGAGCGACATGTCAGACAAACAAACTGCTACCACCCGATTTTGATATATGAATAAATAATAATAATAATATTGTTTATTTCAAGTCCAGAAACTCATACATTAAAATTAAGACTAAAATTAAAATTAAGACTAAAATTAAAACCTTTTGGACCATTTAATTTTTCATTGGTGCACCATTGGTTCAATATTCGTCACGGCGTGCAGTGCAATATCAACCTAAATGCATTTCAATAAGGTTCTTCGCGTTTGACATATGAAAAATGGATGTCAATAAAATGTAAATATGTAAATCAGAAAGTTCATTTCCATTAATACGACATCAAAATATAAAAATATTTGGTACATCCTATTACACACATAGTCACATACACTGGTCACAACTCTCAATTGTAAACTAAATTGATACCTAACATATATAGGTAGGTACAAGTTATATGCCGTTTGTGTTCAGGTGCACAGAAGTCCAGTGCCTTAGGATCTTGTTACTCGGGTTGACAGTAAACAATGCCAGAATATCATTCCTCAGAGGGTTCTGCCATGCGTTAGCCCAGACCGAAGCTATGCGGGACCTTATGATTGCATAAAAATCCGGTACTCCCGCATCAGCGAACATGGCCTTGGCGCTGCAGTATGCAGTATAAAGTAAAATACAAATACACTCCATACATAATTATGTGTGTACAATAAAAACAATACATGTAAACTTTCGTAAAAAAGTTTTCAGACTGCGACTCCTTTTATTCGAAATTTTACTATAGTCCAATTCGTCCGTTCTCCGTTTCGTTTCAATATACGACTAACTCAACGTGAGGGAAAGAGACAGCAGCGTAGCTAGTTGGCTGTTTGAGTATTTCAAATATTTACATAAAATATTTTTTATAAGCGTGTTATAGCCTGATATAACTACAAATTCAATAAATTATGAAACTTTAAATAAATACTCATCGAAAATACGAAATTCCATCCTTTTTTAACGTCGTTAACGTGTTGTTTTTGCACTTTTTCACGGAGCACTTAGGCATGTTGACTCGCCGATGGCTAGCGCGCGACTGTGAACGCAAGAGTGCTTAAACGGAATTTAAGCACTCTTGAGCGTGGACGCCGTTGACAGGCAAATAGTGTATCTAGGTTTATTATTGATCGAAGTGCATGATATTAAAAAACGGTTATTAAGAGAAATGCCTAGCTGAGCAACTTTTCAAATCTCGAATTTTTGAAGCAATATTTCTGTCGCGCTGCTGTGGGCGGGAGCGGGAGCTGTCTATGTGTGAGCGCACGCACACAGGCGCGACCCGCGAGCGCTCGTTGCGCGCCGTTCCGTTGACATCGCCCGCGAGCCGAACAATAGTTATTTGTTCAACAAGAGAGCAAAGTAAATTTTTGCTGCGAGTGTTGATGTCGAGTCCCGAGCAAGCGAAAGATTCTACAATTGAATCACGAGCGTAGCGAGTGATTCAAAATTAGAATCTTGAGCGTAGCGAGGGACTCAAAACACGAGATGCAAATATCTTTGCTCTCGTGTGATACATACAACTTTTCACCTCAGCGGCGAGAAAATATAACGCAAAGGCATAGTGATAGAGAGAATGAAGTTACTTATACTAACCTACGATATGAAAAGTTAAAAAGTTGGTGTCGACCGAAATATGTTCAAATACTTTATCAGGTACAAAGAGCGTTAAAGTATCTTGAAATTTTTTTTGCCATCGTTGCCATCGTTGCATTTTTATGCCTCTTCAGGGCGCATTTTTCCACTGATTCTCGTGAATTATCCTTTTCTCAAACATGCGCCTAAATGTATGCATTAATGTCACGAAAAGAGCACATAAAGTTACCTGTTTGTGGCTCCCAGGCTTTTATGGAGAATGTATGAAACTAACATTAGTGTCCGCTGCTCTAACTTTTTAAATTTGCTTACTAAAAACAACTGACAAAGGAAGTTTTTTGTTTTTTGATATTTTTGGACTTTTTAAAAGTTTTTTTCGTTTTTTTTGTACTTTTCGACAATATTTTTGCTTTCTCATATTTTTTGATATATTTTTTTTTAGTTTTACGTGGTTATTGGAATTTTTATAGTTCTTGCGTGTTTTTTTTATCGTGCTTGTATTTTGTGGCATTTTTAGTTGTTTTTATGGTTTTTTTTTTGTGAATTTTGGTATTTTTTTCATTTTTACTCGGAAGCGTTTTATGTGTTTTTGGACTATTTTTTTTTTTGTACTTTTCGTCAGTTTTTTTGTTTTGGCTTTTTTTGTTTTTGCAGCAATTTTCGTGTTTTTATTTAATTTCCGTTATTATTTGTATTTGTTATTTTTCGTGAATGCTTTGGTATTTTTGGGACGTTTTGTATTTTTTAGTTTTTAGATTTTTTTACATTGTAATTTGTAATTGTTTTTTTTAACATGTTTGAGAAAAGTACTATACAATCCTCGGCCGGAGCAGGGATTGCAGGACTCGTTTTATCCCAAACTCGTCCAGCAATCCCTTACTTCACGGCCTCTGCAGTAATGTACTATTCTTTGTTTGTCATGTAAAATTTTGAAAAGTAAAAATGTACAACGAAAATATATACAAGAATACTTAACCAAAATAATATAAAGAAAATTAAAACTAACTTAAATCTAAAACGGGCCCTTGAGGCATTGTACCGAGGATGCTGGCGGCATTTCCTCTCTGTATCGCAATGCTGATACGTTGAGCGAGGAATCCGCCAGCTCTTCGGTCACCAGTTACGTCAAAGTAAAATAAACACACTCACGAGGTCTACGCAGCTCACAGAGCTACTAGATTAGTGGTTTTAAATGTGGACTGGTAGTGTGTGTGGTGTGGTGGTGTGGTATATGGTAGGTGTCGGTAGGGAACCCTTCTTTGTGGGTGATCCGACACGCAATTGGCCGGGTTTTTTTCTTTTGGAGTGTTTCCGAAAATGTTCACTTTATCAAAAAATGTTTGATGAAGACCTCTATTCATTTTAAAAGACCTATCCAACAAACAAACCACACCGTAATGTTGAAGCAAAAAAAAATTGTCATCCCCACTTTACGTGCAGGAGAGGTACACTTAAAATTTTATTTTAGATTTCGTTTTACCATTTTGTCAGATGAATGCTTTATAAATCCATGCCAAATTGCAGTTTTCTAGCACCAACAATCACAGAGCAAAGCCTCGGACAGACAGACGGACATGGCGAAACTACAAGGGTTCCTAGTTGACTACGGAACCCTTAAATTTAGTGTAATAATTTGACTTGGAGTAAGACTCATACGTAAGAGAAATTTATCGTCTATTTTTGCATATACTACACACAATCGTTTAACCGAGGTTGACTGCCGCGCAATGATAACGTTGTAATTTGAACTGTAAAGTTTGTTACATAAGGTAGATATTAGATTTTTTGTTGAGAAGTTTTCATCAAACTTTTACCTGCAATTCATAAATTATAGTGTTGGGTTTTATAAACTCTACGTTTTATTTGGGACTCACTCTTGTTGATACTATTATATTTACTTCGCAGTCTTGAGCGCTCCCTACACAGTCCTCTCGTCTCAGTGGAGCGATCGGGACTGGCTCCGCCCGTGAACAGCAACAGCGGATATACTGCGCCGCGCGGAACGTGCGACGGAAGACACGGTATCGCGCGGAAGAAAAATAGCTTATGCGCCAAATATGTTTTACCTCAATAACTCAGAAAAATTACATTTTCATAAATCGCTAATAACAAAAATTTATTATGTCGGAAGGTATTTTATGTAATTTTTTTACTTCAATAGTATGCAAGGTATCGTCACACAATTGAAATTAGGTGAAAAGTAGACATGTTTTGACGATTTTTTTCTATCGAGCCAACTTTAGTCTTTAATGGTTTTGTTCAAACTCAAAAATAGCAAATATGATCTAGTTTTCGTGTAATTGTTTTTTTTGGCATTTATACTTGATTATGATAGGTAAATATTCAATCTGCGAACTGCAATTTGGCGTGGTACCCCCTCTTAATGGTAGCATTACGAGACAGGCGGCCGGCGCCCGAAGAGCAGGCGAGCCCGTGGTGGCCGAGGCGGTCAACACGTGAACCACAAGAAGCACAGCTGTGGTCGGCACAGAGATCAACTCCAAGCCGGAGACCGGCGGCTATGCGGAGCGTCTCAGGGTCGATAAAGGTGCCGATGGATATGCGTGGAGCCATTGACCGGACTCCGGTCTAGCTGACGCCAGAAGCCTCGCTCGGTCCCTGCCTGTCGCAGAGTCTGAGTGAATTTAGGGTTGAAGCTGAAGCTATGGTATCCCAAGCCCTTTGTATCTTCGGTCGAGACGGAAAATTGTGATTCGGTCCAGCTAGCCAGGCATTTGAGGCCTCAACCATGCACGCAATCTCGCAGTTTGTAGCCGCAGAGGCTTGGAGAATTTTAACTGCGTGATCGGAGGTGCTATGTATTGAGGCCAAAAATGCCGGCAGAGCAATACTTGAAATTTTACGAGCACCCAAACCACCATAGCTTCGGTGGTTTGGGTACTCTTCACTCGGTAAGGAGGCTTGGGTCCAAGCCTTAATCGTATGTTCAAAATTGTTTCAATTTGAGATTTTAAAAGTAGGTCGATAGGTAGATGGGGAAATTTCCAAATGGGACAACAGCGGAGCAGATAGGTGAATTTTGGAATAAGTAAACAGAATTTTAAAATAAACAATGCAGCATGACTGCTAATTTTAAGAAGGCGCTCCGGAGGATCACTGAATTTCGAAATAGATCGACTCAGAAGGGAGGGGATGGCTTCATTGAAGATGGGCGATGCGAGAAGATGTAGGTACGCAGTCTTTCGATACAGTTTTAATGTTTGGCGCGATGTTATTAAAAGTCTGAATAATTTGAGATGCCGAAGAAGAATCAACATTATCGGAAATATATAATTCGCATTTATTGAAATTCAGTTCCAGACCAATATCTCTAAATTTATTTATAATTTCGAAAAGAGAAACAAAATCTTGTTGTCACTGGATACTTAAATAAATATCGTGTTTGACTTATGTCGATGGCTATCTTTCAAAATATAGCTTTTTATCTTTCCATATTCCAGCTGATTAATGCCATTTTATGGGTCACCCACACTCACAGGGCTGCATTACTAACTTATAAGCATGTCGGGCTCAAGTATTTGATAATATAATAAAGGTATATTACTTAAAAAAAATACTGGAAGAAGAGACTGTTGTCACTTTGTTGTCAATCATTTAATCTTGTGCAGCGACGTCCGCTAACAAAAAAAGTTTTAGATTAAAGGGTTGTTTTTGAAAATAAAATGTGCTCTGGGCTGGATTCGAACCTGCGGCACCCTACACGTTATTCTGAGAAAACAGGAATGTGCCATTTTTTTTTAAATCTTCAGAAATAGTTATTTGTTCAACAAGAGACCAAAGTAGATTTTTGCTGCGTGTGTTGATGTTGAGTCCCGAGCAAGCGATAGATTCTATAATTGATCGAGTGATTCAAAATTAGAATCTTGAGCGTAGCGATGTACTCAAAGACACGAGATGCAAATATCTTTGCTCTCTTTGCTCTTATGTAATACATAAAACTTTTCACCTCAGCGGCTAGAACATACGTATAGCGCAAAGGAATAGTGATAGAGAGACTGAAGTTACTTAAACTAACCCCCCGCCTCGCCTCTGGCTTGCTTTAACCGGCTGTCCAGAGTGGAGTCGCTGGAGCAGTTGCTCGGGGGTGGATGTGGTCACCTAAGTGGCAAGTTGGCTATATGTTTAAAGTCCAGTGCCACCAGTGCCACCTCTCTACCCCCAGCCCTCTGCACTGGTGTTGCCCTTAGGCCATTTTTAACAACACTTCTTTTTGTGGGATTTCTGTAATGCTGATGTAGGGAACGGAAGTTATCAAAAGTCTGTTCAGCAAATTAGTGTTGCTTGTTACCCTTGAATTCTTTCTTATGTTATGTTACCTAAAGTGTTTAACATCTTTGTTTTACGCTGCGGCTTCCTCTGACGTCTCTCCTATATGTAGGCATATAGAATATTCTATGATCTCAGCAGAACCGGGAATCAATACCGTATGCACTGACGCAGGAAGATAATAATACCAAGTGTATTCCGTTACAAGCCGTTTCGCTATTTCTATGGCATATACTTCGTACTTTCTTATGTTAATAATGTAGCTCGAAGCTAAGGCTTTCAATAATACAGAGCATCTGTGTATCAAATCTTTGTTTAGTCCCGTGATTTTATGAATGCTTTTTTGTTATTAGATGCTAAGACTCCGCTGTCCGTCCATCTGTCTGTCCGAAAATTTCACAGATGATTTATTTCTGTTGCCGCTATTACAACAAATACTAAAAAACAGAATAAAATACAAATATTTAACAGGGCTCCCATACAACAGGCATGTTTTTTTGCCGTTTTTATGGATAATGCACTACCTGTTCATTTATTTTTGACAACTTTTCCTGCTACCCAAAGGTTGTATTTAACGCTTTAAGCGATAAGACCGCCTGTTGCTACCATTAGTAATTATGTAATTTTTTGTGTAACATTTTTCTCTTGTGTGGTAGAATAAAGCATATATATTATTATTATATGTCTTTTCCGCTCACGAGACAATGCTGCCCCGGACCTTTGGAAGCCGTGCGCGGAGCCGAAGTACCAAACGAGTACCACATAGCCAACACGTAGAGGCCCTTTTGACAATTTAATGAAATGCAAGGGGTACACCAAGCGGATACTGTTACTGTCCCTGCCCGTGTCATGGGCCACACACAGAGACAGCACCCGTCAAGGTGCACAGGGACTATTGTTGGTTGATGGAATCTAAATGAACCGGGTTATTTGGTGAGAATGATGGACTGATGGCTGGGCTATTGGGTGAGACATCGGACGCCTACTAGACTAATAAAACAGTCTCACATTTTATTTCCAGCAGACGGTCACTGGTCGGACGGTCAGATGGGCCCCTATTAATAGCGACATATAACAATGGCCTAGGGACAACACCGGTCAGAGAGCTGGTGGGGTAGAGAGGTGGCACTGGACTTTCTACATATAGCCAACTCGACACTTAGGTGACCACATCTACCCTCGAGCAACAGCTCTTGGGACTCCACTCTGGACGGCATTAATGGCACGGAACCCTACGTGCGCGACTCCGACTCGCACTTGGCCGGCTTTTGCACATATCGGCCTTTTTTGTACATTTTCGGAGTTAATGTTCTCGTCATCTAAGAACGACTTAGATAGTTTCTGAAACAACTCAGTCGGAAATATATTCATATTCATATTTATTTATTGCAATCATGTTCATTATACAGTCGATGTTATTGGATGAGGTTAGTTGGTACATGATACCCTGTCAGGGTGTCGCAATTAAATGCTCTTATTCTAAATTTTAATTTAAAAAGCTATAGTGCTTTTTATAATACAGATTCAAAATATAATAATTTTCATTATTCAACAATTATCATTCATAATAAATTTTAACCAAAAATATAATAACAAATTACGATATATAATCAATAATATATACACTTATTATTATTATTAGATAATTACATTGAAACATCACAAACAATTAATTATTATCAATAATATACATTTCTATAAATTGTCATCGCCTAAGTATTCTTTTATTGTATAATAGCATTTAGTAATTAAGAGTTTTTTTACAATTCCAATAAATTTCACATTCGATTCTTCATTTTTTATTATATTTGGCAACCTGTTGTATATCTTGATTGCCATCACATAGGTGCTATTTGAATGTTTAACCTTGATGCCGGTAGCATAAGTTTGTTACGGTTTCGTAGTGTGAGACATGTAGGTAATACATGCCTCTTTTTAAATAAATCGGTGTGTAGTCTTGCAAACTTGCACATTTCTAAGATGTATATGCAGGGCATCGTAAGGATCTTATGATATTGAAAATGCGGTTTGCAGGTATCTGTATTATCAATATTGACTAGAATGCGTATTAACTTCTTTTGCCGTGTAAAAATAGAGTGCGAGTCAGTACTGTTGCCCCATAAAATTATGCCGTAGGTTAACCATGCATTGGCATACGCGTAGTATGTAGCAAGTGCAGTCTTTGTATTCGTAGTCTTTTTGACTTCACGAAGCGCATATGCAAAGCTTGACAGTTTTGCCCTTATTTTTTGTATATGTGCCTTCCTATTTATATTTTTATCTATAATTAATCCAAGTAAAGAAAATTCATCTACAACTTCCAGAGCGGTATTATTATAGGAAAAGTTTATATATAATGGGGCTTTTTGGCGAGGGTAGAACGTCATAAGTTTTGTCTTCGTATAATTAATTTCAAGGTTGTGGTCATACATCCAACTAGTTATTTTATCCATTAAAAAATTGAGTTTGGTATCTATCAGAGATGTCATCGGCAAAGAGTACACATGTTTCTTCTATTATCTTTGGAAGGTCGTTGATGTATAGAAGGAACAGGAGGCAACCGGCTACACTACCTTGGGGGATAGATGCATTTATTACTTTGATATCAGACCGTGCCGCTTTAACTACCCTGCTATTTTGGTCAAAATACTCTATCTCGGTGACCTGCTCTCTGTCTTTTAGGTAGGAGGTGAACCATTTGTGGGCAAGTCCGCGAATACCCACTCCATAAAGTTTGTCTAACAAGATGTTGTATTTGACTTTGTCGTATGCCTTAGTCATATCGAGTAAAACTCCGATACCGTACTTTTTGTTGTTTATGCTGTTAAGGACTTGTTGTATATATTGGTATACGGCCATGGTTGTAGATCTTTTCTTGCGGAAACCATTTTGGCTGTTATCAAAAATTTCATATTTTTCACAGAATTCGTAAACGCGGTTACACATTGCCTTTTCAAACAGTTTAGACGCTGTTGGTAAGAGGGCGATGGGCCGGTAATTATTCATATTTGGAGCTTTTTTTATATACTGGTTTAATAATAGCTTTTTTTAATTTGTCTGGGAATATTCCTTCGTATATCATTTAAATGATTGGTTTATTAACTTACAAAAGGGGAGTGCCAGAGTATCAGCGCAATGTTTGATTAGCGATGGTGGAATTTCGTCGATGCCGTAACTATTTTTATTTTTTAGATTTTTTATACTTCTATGTATTTCTCGGTAGTCTACGGGACGGAGGTACATGGTGTTATTAATATTACACAGTACTGGGCGGCCATGTCGTTCGTCAGAAGTAGAGTTTGTCGACTTGCCTATGTTTGCAAAATGTGTGTTAAAGGTGTTGGCAATTTTCTTGGGGTTGCTTATAATAGTATTATTTATTTGTAATTTTATATTTTGCATGTCCAATTTTGGTTTTTTATTTGTTCTCTCATGTATTATATTCCACATAGTTTTTACTTTATTTGTAGATTTTTTTATTCTATTAATATACATTAATTTTTTTGATGTAGCCACGGCTTTTTTAAGTATTTTTTCGTATTGCCTGCAGTGGTTTATTAATATTTTACTGTCAGATTTTAGTGTTAACATTTTTAACAGCCTTTTATTTCTACATGCTTTTTTAATACCTACTGTCAACCATGTTTTTGTACAATTACTTTTTAGACTAATCTTCCGCTTTGGTATGGATTTGTTTTGGATACTTCTTAGTGTATACTCGAATGACTCGTAGTTCTCGTTCATTGTTCTATTTGACATTATTATTTTTTCCCAGTCTATATTATTAAGTTGTTGCCTAAATTCTTCTATGTTTGTATTACTATAAATACGCTTATATTTGTACCATGTTGCCCGTTTACACGTTTGTGGTATGGTCATTCGTAAGACGGTCCCCGAGTGGTCCGAGAAGCCGAATTCTGATACAGCGGTGCATAAGGTCTTGTCTCGAAAATTGGTAAATATCAAGTCAATACATGTTGACGACGTTTGGGTGACATGTGTTGGGTCCTTAATATGTTGCGAAAAATTATATTCGGCCAAAAGATTTAGTAGTTTTACAGTTCTTGGGTCATTATTTAAGATGTTGATATTGTAGTCACCTCCTATTATTATTTGGTATTTCTGGTATATATTATTTACATAGGTTAATATTAATTCTAATTGCTTAAAAAATAGGTCTTCTTCTCTTCTGTTCCAATACATGACAATGAGTAAAATATTATATTGCGGAAGTTCCGTGGCACATATCTCCAATATATATTCAATTGACATACTAGTGATGTCTGTTCTCTCGATATATTTTATGTGGTCTTGAAGCAGTATACAAGTGCCTCCTCCAGTCCGCGCTTGTCGGCAAAAGGATGCAACTATGTTATATCCGGTAAATTGTATCAAATTAATTTTGTCGTGACTTAACCAAGATTCTGTGATGCATATTGTTTGATAAGGTTTTTCCTGATCTAATAGAAATGCCTCTAGGATGTGTTGTTTGTTCCATAAACTTTGAAATAATACATTAAATGGTGTATTATTATTCACGAAAGGAACGATTCGCGTTGTTATCCAGGGTATCGTTTCTGTTTTGTCTCTGGTTTTCGTTGGGAGCGCCGGTATTTATTTCAGTGGTTTCATTGGTAGGGTCTGTTTGGTCACTTAATATTCTAAGGTCTTTTTGCTCTGAGAGTTGGGTTTGTTTTTGGGGGTCGTATTTCTGTCCATTTATGTACAGTATGTTGTCACGTATTACCGCGTAGTGTCCATCTTTTCGTGCGTTTATGAGGAGCTCTTTAAGGTGTCGTCTGTTGCTTAACGTTTCACTGTCTAAGACGGCTTCAACTGCATATCCAGTGTTCCTGAAGCAGATAGCATTTTTTAATACATAATTCTTCATCCGTTTACTCATCAGTTCGATGATGAGCGGGCGTCGATTTCCTTTTTTTCCGATCCGTTTAGCAGACTCGATGAAGCCATTTATTTGTATGTTCAGTGTATCGCTGAACATATTATTAACACGCTGGCATATTACTTCTTCGTTTTCCCCATAGTATTCGTCTAAGCCAAATAATATGAACTTCTTTTCATTTGCAGTGCTTACACTTTCGACGCTGGTGGTTGGTGTTAGTGTACGTTCAAGTTGAGTGCGTAATTGACTCAATTCCGTTTTGAGTGATTCGTTTTCGTTTTCTAATTTTTTTATTCGTGTATTTATATGTTGCATTTTTTGAGCTATATTTTTTTGTTCCGTTAAGAATACATTATGGTTCTGTATCGTTTCCTGTTTGAGTTTATCTATGGCTGAGGTAATCTCCTTTTTTATAAAGCTTTCGATCCTATTGAATTTTTCATCGAAGAGACTACTAATTTGCTCTAAAGTAAGATTTGAGCTTCCAGACTGTTGATGTGGAGCGTTGTTCGTGTTGTCTAAAATATTTAAAGCTGTGTCATCTTGAGGAATATTGTCAATTGACATGTTAGTATTATCAAATTGATCATAGGCGTCTAGCTCTTTGGAGTGGCGTATCGGAGTATTATCGTTCCTGCGGCGTAATCGCAATGTAATATTTTGGCATGACGGGCACAGCCATGTACAAGTGAGTTCTTGATTTTTCTCTCTAAAAGTAGCTGCCGTTATGTTAAGGCATTTATAATGGTAGTTTCCTTTACAGGCTACACAGTTTAGTAGTTCTAGGTTGCCTATTATGTTATTACACGCTAAACAATTCATTTTTGCGAGGTGTTTCTCTTGTTGTATAGTACGGTTGGTTTATAAAACAGAAGATATGTGTTTCTGCTAATTTGAGCTTTGTGGCGTCCGACTTAGCGTTTTTAATGCAGGTGACGCATCGCTACGCAGCATCGGTGCATGGGCCTGCGATAAGCGAGCCGCATTGTAGTTGCCGGTTAATTTATTTTTTTAAAACTATTATAATTGTAACTCACGTTACCGAAGACGGTTTTTGCTGCCATAAGCACCACTAAATAGCTGTAATCACCAGCTTCACATAGGTATAGAAATATGTCACTTTCACTCAAAATTTCCGCTAGTTTTTGATTTAATGTCCGAACGAGTTAGAAAACAGGTCTTTCTCTTCTCCAATCTATTCAATCCTTAAGTTCAAAAAATTTGTCCCCCCTAACTTTAGAACCGCGCGTTTAAAAAATATGATATTATAGCATGACCCGCATGCTCTTGGCAGGTTTTTGAGTTTCTTAATTAGGATTTTTAGTGGGTGCTGCGGTGCCGGCGCCTGGCAAAGCTCGCACAGCACTCAGCGTTGCCGGGACCCACATATATACTTAACTGTGTTCCAGCACATAAAAGCAAAAGAAAGTGATGCCTTATTCACAAAACAACTGAAGGCACTCCTTATTGACCTTGGGTGCTACAACGTAAATGAATCCCAATTTTTTTGTCGGCTTTCTTTTCTTGTTGGTAGTGACACTGCCTCCAAAGCTAGCGGTCCCGGGTTTGATTCCCGGTAAGGGCATTTTTGTTTCTGTGATGAGCAGAAACATTTGTTCATGATCACGAGAGTTGGATGTTTTCCATGTATTTAAGTATATATCTATTAAATATATCCTCGCCTAGTATCCGTAACACAAGCCTTATTGGGCTAATACTATGGGACTAGTTAGATTTGTATAAAAAATTGTCTCCTTTTATTTATTTTATTAATTATTATCCCCGCGTAAACGTGTATGAAAGATACACAAAAAGAAACATATTTTTTGTTTTTTTTTTTATTTTTTTTATTATCACTTTTTCTGCGTGATTAAAGTTACAGCTTTCTAGTACTAACTGTCTCTGAGCTTAGCCACGGACGGATAGACAGACAGACATGCCGAAAATATAAGGGTTCCTAGTTTCTACGGAACCCTAAAAAAACGCTTAAAAATGGAATGTTCTCAATTGAATGTATTGATTTGTTTAAAAACAATGAAAGATTTGATTGAAGTGGTTATAAAACCCGTTTCCTGTTCTTTTCGTTACGATAAGTTTCTATTCCATGACACCATTGCGCAGTTTACTTTTAAAATTTCATTTTTTCCGTTTGGCTTTTCCCAAATTTTTGATTTACATAACAATACCGTTGGGTCATCATCCCTGTCATGTACCCAGCGGGCAATGAAATCGATATTATATACATATCCTGCAGCATGTCCCAAAACAACGAAAGTAACTATGACGTCATATTTCGTGTAGTCACGCGGACCCACAATTTCACTTGAATTTTTAAGATGTAGACGCAGCGATTTCTCAGCATAGGACAAATATTTCTTATTCGTAGGATCCACCCATTCATTCCTGCCGAATAACCAATTAAGTTTTATGCAATTTGTAGAAAATGGTTTCTTTCCAAACCATGATCCAGTGAGGACACTGCAGTTGAAAATGGCGTAATCACCCCCCATAGTGTGTGTGAATGCGTCGACTTGATAGTAAGATATCCTCTGTTTAGCTACACGTGTCGTGACTGTTCGATCATTCATAGTCTCACAGCGATCGATTGTTATAACTTCAGAATCGTCTTCATTTTGTAAATATTCTTCAATGGCATTCCTAACAAAGTTCTCTGTTTTTGACATAGAGCTCAGTTTTAGAGTTAGTTTCTCGTTGCCGCCTGTCTGTACGGGATTACAATTGATGTCGATTGTTTTAATTCGCTTCCACGATTGCTCAAAAATCTTAGAATGGCATATAAATATCCCACCCTCAGTAGTAAATACATCGAAATCAAGTCGAGTGATTACTCCCGCAACTACCTGTGTGGTTGCTCTTGTGACCCTCGTCTCTTTAATCGTAAATAGTGGACCAATATTAGTTTCCCGATATTTTCTGAAAGATTCTTTTGCTAACTGTAAAAACTGCGGCTTGTCAGGATCTTGTTCCTCTTCACCGCCCATACTCACTTTGGTTTTACTGGACTTCTTCGAAAGAAGATACTTTACTTTTTTTTTTTTACATTCTACTAATTTAACTGATATGCTAGGGAAAGAATGAACTTCAGAATCGCAGTTTATATCAGCCATGTGAGCAGATCGTACAGTGAAGGAAATGGTATAGTCACGTCTCCTGTTAAACGCCTCAGTGATGAAAGTAATAATGATATCTTTAGCACCCAATTGACGATCGGAACGCTTCAAGTATACCCCCAGTGCTTTCTCAGCCATGCTTTTGAATTCACCTTTTCGATCAAAAGCGGGGTTAACCCACTGGGTTGCATCATCGTCGTATATTTCATTTTCATGGCATTTTATATTATGGAGCTTCCACGTACTTTCATATACAGAAGTGCACAAGAAGATACTAAATTCAGAACGCGACTTAGGGATAGTGACATTGAAATTAATGTAAAATATTGTGTTTTTTGTCACTTGTAACTTCTTCATAGTGAGACTAGTAATTTTTAAGTTTTTTATTTCAATATTTCTACCAATCCTTCTCATATACTTTACAGCAGCTTTTTTTGCTAAATTCTTGTATTTCGGATCGCTTGTATCAAAAACCATCAGCCTCCAGTTAAGCTTATTAATAAAATTATGTTTAACTTGTTCCGGGCCTTGTACATCTCCTAACAAGCAAGTTACTTCAGAAATGTTCTCTTTTTTTATTGGATCCCACGGTGTCTCTATTATGATGCCAGTACAGTTAAAATGATCATTATTTACAGTGATTACATTGAATTGGATATGGTTTATTATACTAGCGCCTATTTTTGCCTTCACATTAGTTACATACATTCTTTTTATGTCTTCTTTTTTAAACAGTTTATGCTCTGATGTCTTGAATAAATAATCAATAGAGGCTTTAGCTAATTTTAGATATTTAGGATTTTTAGGATCCCGAATCTGTTCAGGGCGAGGTGTACCGTTATTACCACTCAAAAGCTTTTTGTTACTTAGTGTGATACATTTATAAGTTACATGCTTTACATTTGCCCACGGTTGCTCCCAGACTTCAAAATTACACTGGTCTGAAAACCCGCTAATCAGAGTTATTCGGGTTTCTATTCTAGTCATGATTCCTGCAACTACCTGTGTACTAACTTGGTTTACTTTTATATTTTGTATGTCTTCTTTATTGATACGAAGGTTATTACGCACCAATTCTTCAGCCATTTTTTGATATTTCGGGTCATTAGGATCTTGCACCGTTTCACCTCCAGGAATAATTATTCTTTTTTTAACTGTTGCGTCTTCAGGATTTTGAGGTATTTCATCTGATACTTCTCTTATTTGGTTCGTATTGTCTGTTGCATTACTGTAGTAGATCTGAAAATAGCAGGGTGGTATAATTATTACTGTCCAATTCATTTGTAATGTAACAACTTTCCGCCAAGTAACATGTGCAATAATATGTAATTATTTGCTATCCCTTATTTCTTTTAGCAATTTTTCAAATGCCCTTACGGGGATTCGAACCTGGGACCTCTAGCTTCGGAGGCAATGTCACTACCATCAAGGCTAAGCAGACCGACGTGCTAATTATTAATTATGTCATGTTACAAACCATCAATCATCTTCGAGTCGGCTGCGGGTCTCCTAAGACCTGTACTGTATGTTAACAATTATTTTTGAGAGCAATTCATTTATATTCTCGTTTTTGTAGTTTTAGTAACGCAAATTTCGTTATGATGTATGGATTAAGAAATGAACGTTAAACATATTTATTTATTAAATTAAAGTAAAAAAGCGAACATCTTCTTCGAGCGTTTCGTAATATTTATTTTTTATTAGTTATTATTTATTTTCTTATACTTGCATAAATCGATACCCAATATTTTTTTATACCTAGATTTGGTAAAATGATGGGTTAACTAGAAAGTTTGTATGAAAAGGGGACCATTTCCCATCAAATTAGTTAATTAATATTAGAACAAGCGCTTCGATCACCAAACTATAGCATACACGCATAGGTATTTATATTGCAAACCGTCATATATTTGCGGCATTTGCTGTGGAGTGTTATGTTATATATTTGTATGGCGTTCCGCGAGTCACCGACCGTACTGGCTGAAAATCAGCGCTGTAGGTGTCCGGCACCTCAGCATAATGCTGAGCCAGTGTCCGTTTCACTGCCGCGGGGACACACATTATATGTCATTTGTGTGTTTTTACTTTGTGTTCTAATTTTTGTCATGTATGTGTGTCTTCTGTGTGTCTGTGAATAAATGTTTCTTTCTTTCTTTCTTTCATGTTTTCATGTTTGTTGTAGTAACAATGACATTAAATTAAAAATACTTTGCCGTATATTATAGCCAGTAATGTCAAAAATTAGTTAAACAGTACCTCCGAGCTTTGTTCTGCATCTTTCAAGTTATCCCAGATAATACGAGGTTTCCGAAGACCAGACGGAACTAGATCTATTTTTCACCCCGTAAACATACGTTAATAACCAAATACCGTTCTTGAATATTTCAAAAGTGAACCACAGCCTATCTCGCACTAACTGCGTTATTGCAGACATTTTATAATCTTTGGCAGGTGGTAGCGACCTCTATATATATATCAAAAATTCTTAAATTAATTACTAATTAATAGTTTAGTAGATAGTTAAAACGATATTATCGATTGAGAGTTAAAAAAATCAAAACTATTTTTTTTTTAAATCAGCCTTCCGTAAATCTATGGATTGCAAATTTTATCGGTATCCTAGAGCTGTCTCCGAGATCCTCGATCCTTTAAATGCATTTACAAGAAATGCTCGTTTAAAAATATTAGATAACTTACCAAAGGTGAGGTTACTAGAAATAGTAAAAATAAAATACGCATCTTTTGATGGCCAGAATGGTGGTAACACGGCCGTAAGGTACTAATGTGATACGGAATAAAACAGTGTACTTTACGTGATTTTGTTTTCTTAATTACTTTTCAATTAGTAATTTGTAACGGTCACTAATGAAAATTTTATACAGTTTAATTCGAATGCAGGTACAAACACAATCTGATGGAGCACTGAATATATCAATATCAATAATTCTAGAACTTAATACAGGTATAGTCGTACTTGGGGGTTTCGCGAACTGTAGACCTCGAGATTATTTTTCAAATTCAAGATTACCAAAGTTAGACTTGAATCTATAAAATTATCAAACCTGCTGCAAAATTTCATGAGAATTGGTTGAGAATTGAGACTTGTAGGCGAGAACAGCGGGAATCACGAACATCCGCTATCCGCAGGCCGGACGTACGGAAGCTTTTAGCTGAAGCTGAAACGAAAACCTTCGTTTCACCTGGTCTAATATTAATGTAACTAGCGGACCTGACAGACTTTTCCCTCCCCAAATTTAGCGCCACTTACCCGGTTCAATTTTATTAATTACACAAAAAACTTATCAAAAGCGCTCCAGCGGAGGAGTTTTGAAATACACACGTACGGAAAAAGTTTGTCATCATGAATGAGTAAAACTCTTGTCGGTGTAGGCGATGAAGCATGCACTTCTCCACACCTTATCCTATCCCGAGCCATTTCTTTAATTTAAAAGTTTCTAAACTCGGCTAAACTGAATCTAATATAATAATTGGCAGTTTAAAATTGTCATAATAACATAGGAAGTTTTCCCTTCCTAACCTCCTTCCTTCCTTTCGCGTGTGTGTATTTGTGCGGTGCATCGTTCGCGGATGGTGCAAAATTTCAATCAGACATCCACCACCACCACCATATCAGCCCTAGGACGTCTACTGCTGGACATAGGCCTCCCCCAATTTCATGGGGGGTAAATGCCATAATCGCCACGCTTGGCATGTGGGTTGGCGATCGCAGTATCTCCACCGCACTCTAGGAATGCTGCTGCCCATTCCCCGGTGGTCTTGGTCGTAGTTTTAGGAGATATCCGCGAAATGGTGCAAATATATAATTTAAATAATTGTACCCATTGCTGAATTTGTGATGACGATAACGTGACAGAAGATGATGATGATGATTATGAGAATTGGTATCTTTTATTAATATCATATTGTATGTACATTTATAGAACGTAAATAAAAAGGCTCGCAAAATAAGAATAAAAACCTTCCAATTTTGTAACAAACTATTATAATAAACAGGGAGCGAACGTGACGCGTGACGTCATGCTACATACAGAGTGTTTTTATCTGGATTATTGAAGGAATCGGTTTTGATGATGAAAGGTTAACTTACAACAATAATTTAGTTCTAGTTGCGATTACAGGCGGTATGTACAGTATATGTATCTAGGTATGTATTTAAATAAGAAGATGAGATGTTGTGTTTGAATTCTAAGAGTTCTGCTTATTTTTCGATAACCCACGAAATATAATTTGTGTTTTTCATTTATACGAATATATTTTTTACAATTAATTACTTAGTAAAATATTTTTTTCTTATTATTTTTTTTATTTTTATATTTACATTATTTTCAATATAAATAGTAAATTCTTTATTTATAAAAAATATAATTTACATTACTATTATTGCATTATTAATAATCATTGGAGTGTCGCAATGTTGTTTATATAAATTCACATATAGGTTTATATGTGAATTTGCGTCATAATGATGTCACCGGCACCAAAGTTTCGCTCCCTGATAATAAACCATACACGCAAAAATATCGTTCAATACTTATATCATTACTAGGGTTTGCCTGCCACTTCATCGGCGAAGAACTCGTTATCACCTTAGCTTAGACTTGCGGTCTGAAACAGGCGGCCCGCGGGCCGCATTCGCGCCACGAGCCCTTTCCTTGCGGACCGCAAGCCCCCTGCACTGGCAGTTAGATATGTAACGAAAATATGGTACCTTTTGCCTGATAAGGTCACAAACTATCAACAAATACGGCCTACGTCAATCTTTTTAGCTACTATATGGCCCTTGGCTTCCAAAAGGCTGCCGACCCCTGGCTTAGACAAATATTTGCATTACATTGTTCAAGGCGCAGGCGTAAGAATAAGAATATTTATTTGCTTGACTGAGCGAGCGAAGCGTCTCCGTTTCAGCTTTTGACAAAAATTCTTTCGTATGTCGCATTACGCATCCTTAGGTCGAATTTCTCGACCGATTCTCGTGAAATTTTGTGAGCAGATTCGATAGTTATATAGATTTTTTTGTCGAGTCAGTTTTGCGATAACTCAAAAAGGCTTAACTGTTCATTTCCACTATAGTTTTCGTTGAAAGTCTTTATTAAGTTTTCTTTCATGATTTTTTTCCATATGTTTTCAACCCATAGTTCAAAAGCGAGAGGGGGACACACATTTTTTTTTCTTTTGAATATTTCCGATAATATTCACTTTATCTAAAAATGTTTCATTAAGAGCTCTACTCCTTTTGAAAGACCTATCCAACAACACCCCACACCATAGGGTTGAAGCACGAAAAGAATTTCATCCCCACTTTACGTGTAGGGGACGTACCCTTAAAAATTTTTTCGATTGTACGGCTTTGTCAGTTTTATTGATTTACATATCCATTCTAGGGTTTGCAGTCCCGGTCCCGATTTGTATGAAATTTCCCTGGAAATCCCGGGAATTCCATTTTTTTACATTCCCTTATCCATACCAAATTGCAGCTTTCAAGCACTAACAATCACAGAGGAAAGCCTCGGACAGACAGACGGACATGGTGAAACTATAAAGGTTCCTAGTTGACAATGGAACCCTAAAAAGTACAGCGAGTTTTTGAGATTTTCTGGGTCTTGTATGGAAACCTTATTAATCGCTGTTATTTTTTCAGAAACTGATTTCTGACCTAGATATGCCGGATCCCATTGTGTATACAAAGTTTCATGTTATTCTAGCATCCACCACCACCACCATATCAGCCGGTGGACGTCCACTGCTGGACATAGGTTTTATTTGAAAATGTATATTCTAGCATGCCGTTTTAAAATTAGAACAAAACTACGTTTGTATGAAGCATCGGCCGCGTAGTGGCGTCTCTAAAGTACAGGCCACGAAAGGTCGTGGTCAAGGAACAAAAGAAACGCTCCCTCACCACCCACTTTACTTCCTCACCCGCAATACCCAAAGGCTGTCTCATACCAAGATATTTATAGGTTTATTCTTTGGAGAGAGATCTTAGAGACTCTCAGTAAGCTGTAAATTTGTTGAATTTACAAGTTTCCCCCGCTGTACGTGCATGACCGTCTGCTCATGCAAGTACTGATGGCGCTAATGCAAACATCTGTGGTTTTTAAGGTGCCGTGCCTCGTGCATCAAAAGGAAAAAACGGAACCATTATTTGATCACTCGTGCGTCTGTCTGTCTGCCCGTCTACCTGTCACAGCCAATTTGCACAGAAACCACTGGACCGATTGAGTTAAAATTTGGTACACATAAAAAAATGCATATTTTATAATCGAAACATAAATAATTTTAAAGAAAATATATTAAATTTGACCATTCCCCCTTATCTCCGAAACTACTGGGTCTAATAAAATTTTACAATTTAAATTAATGGTTTTGTAGCAGATAAAAAAGTAGTCATAGTTGTATTTTTCAACTTTCGGAAATAATTTGACACCTTGGAGACAAATACACTTCTTATCGATGCCATGAGGGAGTGCGGGGTGGGCGAGCACTGAGCCAGTGGTTTAGTGACTATCTCAACGCGCGCTCCTACCGAGTGAAGGTGGGCTCGACACTGGGCGACGAGCGGGGGGTGCGTTGCGGGGTGCCGCAGGGTTCGGGATGCGGTCCGGTGGGCTACTTGCTGCACGTGAACAGCCTGTTGTGATTAAGTATATATCTATTAAATATATCGTCGTCTAGTTACCATAACATAAGCCTTATTGAGGTTAGTTAGCTAACTCGAAAAATGTCCTCGACCTATTTATTTCTAGTTTTATACATTAGAGTTATCGAATCAGAGATAGTCCGATTACGAAGCTATTTAATAAATACGAGAAACTTTGACTCTGTAGCCCTTAACTTTAGTTAAGTTTACAGGAAATACTTGAACCTAAATCTGTGCATGATGCAAAAACTAAAGTAAAATACTATGTGAACTCTCCAAAGGGTAGAATTTAAAGGAATCATTTAAAATAATACAATACCATAGAGATATTTTTTTTATTTTGCACGTAAAATCAAGGTACACAAGAAATAAAAAAATTAACAAGCACTAATGAAAAATATGATTGATTGAGAAACAATGGTACAAGAAGTTAGAGATCTTATAGATATTTAAGCAGCGATCTCTTCCAGGCAAAATTTAGGTAACGGTGACGATGCAACAAACTGTCCATATTTGAAAATGTATATTCATTCCATTCAAAAATCAATTTCGCATTATTTCAATTAGAACAGTAATGAAGTGATCATTCATAAAGAAAACAACAAAAATTAAACCATTTCGATTTTTCGAACGATAAATGGTTCAAACTACTATATTCACAATCACAAATAAGACGTTGGTTTGCTTAGAGTCAGTTCCAATGTCGACACTTACTCGTACATAGAGCTATCTCTCATAAAATTAGAGGAACGAGTAGATAAATATGGATGTGAAGATGGCTGTGAGATATCCATCCTGGATCACTTATCATGGTTCTACATATTATAAGTATGAATATTTTGTGATAATAATTTATGTTTAAGTTTTTTCCCAGTGTGATGTATAAAAAAGAGTTTCTTATTATTTACGTAACGATATGTTTCTGTTCCATGACACCGGTGAACACTTTACATCTAGAAACTCAAACTCTCCGTATGGCTTTTCCCAAATTTTTGATTTACATAATAATACCGTAGGGTCATCATCCCTACCATGTACCCAGCGAGCGAAGAAATTGATATTATATACATATCCTGATGCATGTCCCAAAACAACAAATGTAACTATGATGTCATATTTCGTGTAATCACGCGGACCCACAATTTCACTTGAATTTTTTAAATAAAGTTGCAGCGATTTCTCAGTATAGGATAAATATTTCTTATTCGTAGGATCCGCCCACTCACTTCTGCCGTCTAACCAATTAAGTTTTATGCAATTTGTAGAAAACGGTTTCTTTCCATACCATGATCCAGTGAGGACACTGCAGTTGGAAATAGCGTAGTCACCCCTCAGAGTGTGTGTAAATGCGTTGACTTGATAATAGGTAATCCTCTGTTTAGCTACTCGTGTAGTGACTGTTCTTACACTCATAATCTTACAGTGGTCGACTCTTGTACGTCCAGAAGCGTCTGTATTTTGGAAATATTCCTTAATCGCGTTACAAACAAAGTTTTCTGTTTTTGACATAGAACTCAGTTTTAGAGTTAGCTTCTTGTTACCGCCCGCGTGTTCAGAATCACAATCTACTTTGATAAATTTGTGGTCTTGCCACGCTTGCTCAAATGTGGTAGAATTGCACATATATTTGACATCCTTAGTAGTAATTACGTAGAAATTAAGTCGTGTGATTACTCCTGCAACTATCTGAGTGGTTGCCCTGGTCACCTGCATCTTTCTAGTCGCAAATAGTGGAATATCATGCGTTTCCAGATACTTTCTGAAAGATTCTTTTGATAGCTGTAGAAACTGCGGCTTGTCAGGATCTTGTTCCACTTCACCGCCGTAATAGCCGTTGCATCTTACGTCGAAATCGAGCTTACGTGGTGACCCCAGACTTTCAAAGATTTTAGAATAACATTTAAGACTGCTACCTCTGCTGGGTATAACACCAAAATGTATACGTATAATAGTTCCAGCAACTATTTGTGAGGTAACCGATTCTATATCGATGCTTTTGGCAAAACCTATGTTCCTATGTGATTTTTGGTACCATATAAAAGATTCTTGTGCTAATTTTTTATACTGCGGGTCATTAGGATCTTCTTCCACTTCACCGCCTACGTCGTGATTGCAACTCACGTCATACCGTACATTATGACCCAGCCCTAGAGCTTTCAAAATTTTAGATCTACACATAAACATGCTACCCCTGGTGGGATGAACACGGAAATACATTCTTATAATCATTCCAGCTACTACCTGTGAAGTAACTGAATTAATCTTGATGCTCTTGACACTAACTTTCACGTTGGCATGTGAGTTTAGGTACCGTTCAAAAGATTCTTTTACCAGTGGTTGATACTGTGGGTCGTCGGGATCTTCTTCTACTTCACCGCCAGTTACTGTGTCACAATTAACGTGAAAAACAAACTTGGGCACTGGTCCCAGACCTTCATAAATTTTAGACTTGCACTCGAATATGCTACCTCTGGTGGGGTGTACAAGGAAATGCATTCGTATGATTTCTCCAGCAACTATTTGCGAAGTAACTGAATTTACCATGATGCTCTTGACGTGAACTCTAACGTTTTTATGAGAGTTTAGGTACAATTGAAAAGATTCTTCTGCAAGTTTTCGATACCGCGGGTCGTCAGGATCTTCTTCCACTTCACCGCCAGCTATGATATTGCAAATTACATCAAAATCTAAAGTAGGATGGGGCCCCAGCCCTTTAAAAATTTCAGAATAACACAGAAGTTGGCTTCCTCTGGTGGGATGAACACGGAAATACATACGTATGATTATTCCAGCAACTAGTTGTGATGTTACTCTATTTATCTTGATGCTTTTGATGTGAGCTTTAACGTTTTTATGCCGTTTTAGGTACCATTGAAAAGATTCTTCTGCTAATGGTTGGTACTGCGGGTCGTCAGGATCTTCTTCCACTTCGGCGCCAATGAGACTGTTGCAACTCACATCAAATTGTAAAGTATGATTTGAGGGCACCAAGCTGTCAATAATTTTAGAAAAACATGTAAGTTGGTTACCTATGATAGGGTAAACGCGGAAATTTATGCGTGTTATTGTTCCGGCAACTACCTGTGTGGTAACTCTATTTACCTTGATACGTTTAACGCTAGTTTTAACGTTTTTATGCGAGTTTTTGTACCATTCTAAAGATACTTTTGCTAATTCTTGATACATCGGATCATCGGGATTTTGATCCGTTTCCCCGCCAGGTACCATGTTTTGACAACTCACATTATAATTTAATTTAGGGTCTGGCCCGAGCGCTCTGAAAATTTTTGATTGACAGTCATATTTATTACCATAGGTGGGATAAACAAGGAATTTAATACGTGTAATTATTCCAGCAACTATCTGCAAGGTAACTTTATTTACTTCGATTCTTTCGACGTGAACTTTAGGAGGTTTATGTGAGTTTTGGTACCATTCAAAAGATAGTTCTGCTAATTCTTTATACTGTGGATCTTTAGGATCTTGCTCTTCTTCGCCACCAGTCCTTTCATTGGTGCAATTCACATGAATAACTTTATGAGGATTCTTACCCAGTCCTACAAAAATTTTAGATTTACACTGATATGTAAAATTATCTTCGGCGGAAAAAACAAAGAAATTAATACGAATGTTTCTTCCAGCAACTACTTGTGAGGTAACTGAGTTTACCAAGATGCTCGTGACGGTAATGTTAAGATTATGCAAGAGTTGGTACTTTTGAAAAGCTGCTTTCGCTATTTTTTTGTATTTAGGGTCCCAAGGTTTTTCATAAACTAGTCCGCCAGGATATACCTTCATCGGAGCAGATCCTATTGGTTTTTTTAAATTTAGTATCACTGGTTGTTGGCCTTGTTCATCTGCTAATGAGCAAGTCACTTCAGTAATGTTTTCTTTTTCTTCTGCATTCCACGGTGTCTCCGTTATATTACTAGTACATTTAATTTTTTTATTATTAACAGTCACTAGATAAAAATGAATGTGATTCTTTATTGTACCACCTATCTGTGCCTTGACATTGGTAACATAAATTCTGTCAACCTCTTCTTTTTCAAACGGCTTATGCTGTGGAGTTTTGAACAAATATTCAATAGATTCTTTAGCTAATTTGTGGTATTTAGGGTCTTTAGGATCCCGAATCTGTTCAGGGCGAGATGTACTGCTATTACTACTCAAAAGTTTTTTACTACTCAGCGTAAGACATTTATAAGTTACATGTTTTACATTTGCCCACGGTTGCTCCCAGACTTCAAAATTACACTGGTCGGAAATGCCACTAACCAGGGTTATTCGGATTTCTATTCTAGTAATAATTCCTGCAACCACCTGTGTACTAACTCTATTTACTTTTATTTTTTGTATGTCTTCTTCTTTGATGCGGAGGTTATTACGCACCAGCTCTTCAGCCTGTTTTTGATATTTCGGGTCATTGGGATCTTGCTCCGTTTCACCTCCTGTGATGTATCTTTTTTTTTTTACTGTTGCTCCTCCGGAGCTGGGGATGTCAGCGTATATTGGTTTTATTTGATTCGTTTCGCCTGCTGCACTGCAGTAGTAAATCTGAAATAGCATTGCCCAAATGAATTCATATACTTTTTAGGGTTCCGTAATAAACAAGGAACCCTTATAGTTCCGCTACGTTTGTCCGACCTTCCGTCCGTTTGTCCGCGGCTTAGCTCAGGAACTATTACTAATTACTAGATATAGAGCACGAGAAATAAGAATGGTCTTTTCACAATTCGTAATACCCATTTATTGGTAATAGAAATTTGCATTGGAAACTCGTTACGCGAACAATTACGTTTTACGACATTTTCTTTTTAAATTTAGTGTTGTGCCGATCCAATCGTTTAGAGCCTGCCAATATATAACTAAATCGGTAATAAATAATTCTAAGTACGAAAATAACAATATTTTAATAAATATATACTGTTTAGCATTGAGTTAAGTCAAGATAATACGAAGTAATATCACGTGCATCGACAATACTGACATATTTGATTGTGCGCAAAACGTTTTCTAACGCTTAATGCGCCCCGCATAGAAGCAACACCTAGTAGCGAACATAGCAAACGTAACGCTTTGCAAATTTTACGTAACATGTAAGTACTAATAAAAAAAAAACCTTTCGGTTCTGGTGCTTCGGCAGCCGCTACCACGGCACGCTCGCTTCGCTCGTTCGACTCGCGCGCTAAGGGTCGCAGTCGCAGTTCTTCCTAACATTCCTCCTCACTTCGCTCGTCGTCGTACCTAAACAGACCTGCCTTAGAGTAGGTGTAAAGTCGAAAAAATTCCATGTCCATGTGCCTTTGAGACGTATCTAAATCGTTAAGATTCCATTAACTAAATTTTTAGTGATTTTATCTACTTATACTATATTACCGAAAGTTAATCAAAAAATCTGTTGCCAAAGTTTGGTTGGAAAACTAAATTTGTCATATATATATATATATATATATATATATATATATATGACAAATTTAGTTTTCCAACCAAACTTTATATATATATATATATATATATATATATATTTCGTACTTTTAATTTGTTTTGATGGAACTACCGTTTTGTAAGTGTCTTCTCGGATCGGACAGGTTTATAAATTAAACGGAAAATAGATTAACTCCAAAACAGAAGGATTGGGAATAAATGTAAAAAATCTGTTGGATAGACAACCCGATAGTTTTTTTGTCTTTAAAAAAAATCACTTGATTTTACTTGTTATGAATTTACTTATAAATATGCAAGTTAAATTTCCTAGTAGACAAAAAAACTAAAAAAAAATACTAAAGAATCAAGAGGTAATTGCACTTGTAACGTCTTTACGGGACACTTTTGTTAACAGCAGACTGTGTATAGGTTCTTTATTTGATCTCCTAAAAATAATTATGACACAATAATCAATCGATTCCTTTTATTAGCCACCATTAATCGTAATCGGATATTATGACAACCGATTCGCATTAGCCACAACACTAAATACGTCTATTTAGAACTGTCAAAAGACCATTCTTATTTCTCGTGCTCTATTGGTTATGTGCACATCAGAAACGTCAAACGTCATGGGTCCCGGGGCAATGTCAAACTCAGAGATGTCAAATAATGACATATTATTATTTTATTTATTTTAGTAAGCGGGAAAGACCCCTTACTGGATTGACTGAAATAAATAAGAAAATAAATAAATAAATACGAACGAAACGAATCGTACTCGTAGAAAACCAATAAAAATTGCACATTTCTGCCATGGTGTGCGCTGCGATCGCTTAGTTTACCCCCACCACCTACTTCGCACATAGCCAATAGAAAGCTTGTTATTTGGCATGGTTAAACAAATCAATCACGCCGACAAAACGGAAGAATATAATTTTGAAAGAATTTCTTTTCTCTAAAACCTTTCTCTACACGTAAAGTCAAGATGCATTTTTATACAAAAGCTATTGTTTGGGTTATCGTTGGATAGCTCGTTTAAATATAATGTAAATTTCTTAAATTCAAAGCTGAATTGTAGGTTTTATTTGTATGCTATACAGGGTGAAATAATATTCACTGTTCAAATTTTCACAGTAGATTCCTTATCGAAAAATAAAAAGCACGTGTTTTTTTCTTTCAGTACTAAAATATTGAGACAGAGCAGCTGAAAGATATCCTAAAAAAAACATGTGTTCATTGATATCGCGGTAGTGCGTGTTGTGCGGGATGTGGTAATAACGCTCGCCCCGCCCCCACGTTGAGACGCCGAGACATACGCGTCGATATACTGTTTTTTTTTAATGAAAGCTACAATGATATTAAAATATCATTGGAAACTAGTAAAAAAAAACATAAGTTGCACATTTTCCTTCATTCACGGGATACTCCCGGTTCGTATACATTGTTGTAAGTCACGTTCGCGATCGCGCGTCTTTACGAGAGATTACAACACGGAAGTGCACGACCGGGCATACGGAGATGCGCATGAGACTAATTTGCAATTTTGGTCGAGGTAAGATAGGTGAGCATGCCCCCCGCACCGCTAAGCCCGAGAAAATATTACCTATGTTTTTATTTTATTTTTTAATTGCATCTTTCATTGATACTTAATGCCTGGGAAAAATTTGAACAGTCAATAAAATTTCACCCTGTATGTGTATATTATTGAGCTATGTTTTGAGTTGACGTAATTCATTTAAACAAGGCCATGTAATTAAGGCTAAGTAGGTATTTTAGTTGCTGCAGCAGGTTATCCTTAGTTATTCAATGCTTTGTTATCACTGTTTATATGTTATGCTGAACAACGCTGGCCTATTATGTTATATTATTTACCTGCGAGTATAAAGTTGTTGTGTTTTTGGTTTTTCTAAAAGAGTTAAATATTATAATTGTAACCTTGTCTAAGGTCAGCATGGTCGTAGGGTGGCCGAGTGTAGGATTCTTACACAAATCGACCTAGTCCCAAACTAAGCAAACTTGTACTATGGGTACTAGACGACGATATACGTATATACTTATATACGAGACGATATATATAATACATACTTAAATACATAGAGATTAAAGTGTGATCTGATCTGACTATGCAGGTACAGAAAGTGGACCTTAAGAATTTCATTGCCGGCTAGTGCTATTCGCGCTACGCTCGTAGGCCGTAGCCACGTATTTCTTGTATGTATGTATACCGCAGCAGCTACGAACAGAGACAATCGGGTTCTCGGCACAAAATGTATGTGTAGCAAGCAATATTAAGTCTCGATGACATAGCCGTGGCCAATGATCGCGTCCTTAACATCTACGGGATTAGTGAGCAGGATAGCAATTACTTGCTATGAAAGCGTAGGAATACTACGTAGCACGTAGCACTGTGTAGCGCAGAGTTGTTAGCAGTCATTTATAATTGAACGTTGCAGATATAGTAGTTTATGCAACTGTTAAATAATAAAAGGCATCAATACAAGATTGTGATTTTACACACTGTTCACGCACCTACTCGCGACATCTAGCGCCCAGTGGCGATACTACACCAACCGGCCCTTCCGGACAGAAAATCTTCGCTCTCACTCGACACGATATACGGCACGACAAGCGCACGTTAAACTTTAAACGATTTATATTTTTTTTGTACAATTTCATTTTGCGCAATAAACGCACTTCGGAACTTCAATAATAAATTGCTTCATTGAATGGACCCTGGAAACCACCGAATCCTGCACATAATTGGTCTTCGAGCACGGATTCAGCGAGAAAGTCAGCTCGTCAGGACGACGAATTCCTTTACGAGAAGACACCAGCACCTCGCCGACGTCTGCAGCAGTGAACGGTCAGGTCTACCTATCCCGTCTATTCCTTTCCTAATCGAATTGTGTTAAAACCGTGTCGTTTTGTGCATTCCAGTGCGCTCGTTATCGCAAGTCACGCAGCGGCAGCTTTGTCATCTACCGCACCCGTTCGCGTTAATACACGTAAGTTATTTCAATTTCACTTAATCTTGCAAAATGGGTGAAGGGGATGAGGCTGGTGCAAAGTTGATTATTCCTGGTGGGTCAGGAACACCTAGGAAAAACCAGGACTCCGCAATTTCAGACCTTCGAAAACAAAGAGGTCACATGAAAGGTAGATTAACTCAATTTAAAAAATATGTTGACTCCTTTCTAGCGGTGTCTCCTTCTAAAGTACAAATTGCCGAGTTAAAATTACGTATGCAAGCGGCTACAGAGATTTTTCAAAGTTTTAATGAAGTCGAAACACAAATTGAACTTTGTACTCCAGACTCGGAAATGTGTGCAAATTACGAATATGTAGAAACACTCGAAATTTTGTATTTTCGTACTATGGCTAGCGCTAATTGCCTAATCGAAAGTGTAGAAACAAATAACGGTCCTATTGCAAGTTGTAGTCATACCGCGCACAAACCGTTATCAAATCTGAAACTACCTGAAATAAAATTACCTTCTTTCGATGGTTCGTATGATCGTTGGCTCGAATTTAAGAATTCATATGAAACTATGATTCACAAACATTCCGATCTCGATGCGATTCAAAAGTTTCATTATTTGCGATCGTCACTAAGCGGTAGTGCATTACAAGTAATTAGTGCATTAGAATTTACGGCATCTAACTACATTCAAGCATGGGAATTACTTGAAATTAGATTTCACAACCCTAGGCTTTTAGTACACAACCATGTAAAATCGTTGTTCAATATTTCAGCCTTGAAACAAGAATCTTCGACTCAGATACGTAAATTGATAGATACTATTTTACGTAATTTACGTGCTTTAAAAACGTTGGATGAACCTACTGATTCGTGGGATACGCTATTAATCCACTTAATTGTGTCAAAACTCGATGCTACCACGGAACGTAAATGGGAATCCCACATAGGCTCTATCACGGATAAGTCAAGCAATAATGAGTCTAAGAAACTTAAGCTGGAAGATCTCTTATCGTTTCTCAGAAACCGGGCTGATACGCTAGAAATGATAAACTCGAGTCATTCTAAATCAACGATTGTGACTAATAATAATAAGCATAATTACGCGTCTAACAAACCCGCGCAAGTAGTTAGTTGTGTCTCTGCCAGTACAAATGCGACCAAATCTAAGTCGTTCAATAATAAACCTTTTCGATCCTGTGCGTTGTGTAACGAGAATCATGCGCTGTATACGTGTGTTAAGTTTTTGAATCTACCTATCCAGGATAGATTAAATTTAGTTCGTAACAAAAACTTGTGCATCAATTGTTTGCGTGAGGGACATTCCTTAAATGAATGTTTATTCGGCCCATGCAAACAGTGTCAACAAAAACATAATAGCTTATTGCACGTCGAGAGTAGCCGCAGTGAGAATGTGTGCGTGAGGCCGTCGAATGCGCCTGCACACAGCGCTCACTCATCGGTAGCGAGTACGTCTAGCTATTGTGCATCAGCTGACCGCGCGCCAGTGGCTCAGTGCAGCGAAGGCGCCGTGAAAGGAACAGGGTTCATTCCCCAGCAAGTTTTACTTTCAACTGCATTAATTGAAGTAGCCGACGCGAACAATAAATTTCATACGTGTCGAGCTCTTCTGGACAATGGGAGTGAACATTGTTTTATTACGGAAGAATTAAGGAAACGATTAAATGCGAATAATATACAGTCCACTATTCAGATCTCGGGTGTAGGACAATCTGTCACGCAGTCGAGTCATTCATGCGATATAAATATTCGTTCGAAAATAAACGATTATCATACGTCAATAAAATGTATTGTCTTGCCGCGCATAACTTCTAGTTTGCCCTCGACTTACATTGATCTTGATCTTATACGTATTCCTGATAACATTCAGTTAGCAGACCCCACATTTAACGTACCAACCAAAATCGATATACTTATCGGTGCGGATAAATTTTGGGACTTATTAGACGAAAATAGGATTCGATTATCAACTGGACCATACTTACAAAATTCGAAGTTAGGCTGGTTGTTATCTGGTCCGATAAATACACGGAACTTGCGCATTAATAATCAAGTCCAGTGTAATTTTACTCAAACGATTGACGCTCAACTCAGAAAATTCTGGGAAATTGAGGACATTCCGCAAGTAAATTGTGTTCTTACAGCTGACGAACAGATATGTGAGGATCTTTTTACAAATACGACGAAACGCGAAAGTAACGGTAGATTTTCCGTACGCATGCCGCTAAGAGAATCAGCTGACTCGTTAGGCGATTCTTACACGTTAGCAAAAAATCGATTTTTATCCTTAGAACGTAAACTTGAACGTTCGCCGGAATATAAACGTTTATATTGTGACTTCATGCGCGAATATGAAGAGATGGGTCACATGACTCGTATAAACGAATATGGTGCGCTGAATTATTTTCTCAGTCACTTTGGAGTATTTCGGGCGAGCAGTAGCACGACCAAACTGCGTGTAGTTTTTCATGGTAGTGCTCCTACCACCACGAATAAATCCCTAAACGATATTCAATTACCGGGACCAGCACTCCAAAATGATATTTTGTCCATTTTACTTCGTTTCCGTCAGTACAAATACGTAGCTTGTGCTGATGTGGAGAAAATGTTCCGGCAGGTTTTGATTCAACCAGATCAGAGATGCTTACAAATGATTCTCTGGCGTGAGAAACCCACTGATCCGTTATACATCTACGAACTCAATACGGTGACATATGGAACTGCAAATGCACCATATTTGAGTATGCGATGTATACGACAGTTAGCTTCAGAATGTGGTGATGACGTCATCGCGCGCGTTATCAACCAAGATATATTTGTAGACGACTTAATTACGGGGGATGACGACTTCCGAACACTACTCGATATTTGTCAAAAAACGTATGACGTTCTGCAATCAGGGTGTTTTCCTTTGCGTAAATGGACCTTTAACCGTGACGTAACGCACGATGAATCTAAGGAACATTTTGTTGGTGAACATACACAGAATAAAACTCTCGGGCTAGGCTGGGATAATACACGCGATGAATTGTATTTTACCACAAAGATCGATCCGCTGCCTAATTCGTCACACTTAAATAAACGTATGATGCTGTCAATTATTTCACAGATTTACGACCCGCTAGGTTTGCTCTCTCCCGCGGTGATAGTTTCCAAAATTTTACTACAAAGACTTTGGTTAAGTAAAATCGATTGGGACACTCCCGTGCCTAGAGACATCGCGTTAACATGGCATAGTTTTATGGACACTCTGCACTGCTTAAACGATTTACGAATTCCGCGTCATGTAAGGGGTGAACACACAGGAGGTTCAGAACTTCACATTTTTTCTGATGCATCATTACATGCTTACGGTGCATGTGCATATGTTCGGTCATACGAGAATGGGTCAGATGTCACTGTGAAATTATTGTGTAGTAAAAGTAAAGTAGCACCACTAAAATCACTAACTATTCCGAAACTTGAACTTTCTGGCGCGCTGGTCGCTGCCCGCCTTTATAAGAAAATATTAGATTCCTTAAGGTTAGTATTCACTAACATTTACTTTTGGACCGACTCGACAATAGTCATGGGGTGGATTCGTATGTCTCCACATTTATTAAAACCATTCGTTCAAAATCGAGTAACCGAAATAAACGAACTGACTGGTAATTCGACATGGTTACACGTAAATAGCGGAGATAACCCGGCTGACTTATTGTCGAGAGGAGAAGGTCTAGATAGTTTAATTAACTGTAGTTTATGGTGGAACGGACCTTCATTTTTACACGAACCAAAATCGGAATTTAGTAATAACAAATTCAATCAAAATACAGTAATTGATGATTTACCCGAGTTACGATCGAAAACTGTAAGTTTGGTTTGCAATCCATGCGATGCAACATTTAATTTCGATAGATGTTCATCATACATAAAATTAATTCGTATCGGCGCGTATGTACTCCGCTTTATTCATAACTCACGCATTAACTCGGAGCGTAAACAACTTCGCCAAACCGGTTCATTATCAGCGGATGAGCTGGGTGCATCACGTCGCATGCTAGTTAGATTCGCACAGATGCAATCATTTCCGGACGTTTACGATAACTTACTTAAAAATAAACCCATTAAGACGAACGCTAAACAAAATAGTCGTATTTCTAGTCTTAACGTGTTTTTAGACGATCATAAGTTGATTAGAGTCGGTGGTAGACTGTGCAATTCAGCTAGTTTCGACTACAACAAGAAACATCCAGTGTTATTGTGCAGTAAACATAGTTTCACGGTGTTATTGTTCAAGTACGAGCACAAGCGGCTGCTTCATGCAGGCCCACAGCTTCTCCTATCCACTATGCGTGAATGTTGGTGGCCATTAGGTGCAAGGAACCTAGCGAGGAAAATAGTTCAGCAATGCGTTACCTGTACTCGATTTAAAGGTAAGGTTCTTAGTCCTATTATGGGTAATGTTGTTTTAGACCGGTTAGAACCTAGTTTTCCCTTTGTTCGTACCGCGACGGATTATGCGGGGCCAATGTTCATCCTAAATCGAAAGGGAAGGGGAGCTCAACTTATAAAATCATATGTTTGTTTGTTTATATGTATGGTCACACGAGCCGTCCATTTAGAACTTGTTACGAGTCTCTCCACTAATGATTACATATTAGCGCTTAAACGATTTATTAGTAGAAGAGGTAAACCTCATGTAATATTTTCCGACAATGGAAAAAACTTTGTAGGCGCTGAAAAAGAGTTTTCATTATTTCTTAAAAATAATTCGAAGGCAATAGTCGACTTTGCAGCTAATGATAGCATTAAATTCAGCTTCATTCCTCCTTATTCTCCACATTTTGCTGGATTTTGGGAAGCTGGAATAAAGGCGTGCAAATTTCATTTAAAACGGGTTGTAGGAAATGCTAGACTAACGTACGAAGAGTTTAGCACGGTTTTAACACAAATCGAAGCCGTCCTAAACTCCCGTCCCATGTCACCTATGTCCGCAGACCCTAATGATTTAGATCCAATTACTCCGAGCCATTTCCTGATATTTCGACCACTGACCAGCCCTGCAAGCGAGGACCTGACAGCTGAGCAGCCATCCCACCTGTCACGCTACGCCAGAATCGAACAGCTACGCCAACACTTCTGGCAGCGCTGGGCCAAGGAGTACATTGCAGAGCTCCAGCTTAGAACGAAGTGGAAGACGAAGAAAGACGACATAACCCTTAACAGCCTCGTCCTAATCAAAGACGATAACTTGCCACCACTCAAATGGCGGTTAGGCCGAGTCACGCGTCTGTATCCCGGAAACGACGGTGTGTCCCGCGTCGCCGACATCCGCACAGCGACGGGTACCATTAGACGAGCTTTTTCAAAGATCTGCCCGCTACTACCAGAGCCGGCAGTCCTCGACGGGTGAAGACTCCTGTTGGGAGCTGGTGCTCCCAAGGCCGGGGGCATGTTCACGCACCTACTCGCGACATCTAGCGCCCAGTGGCGATACTACACCAACCGGCCCTTCCGGACAGAAAATCTTCGCTCTCACTCGACACGATATACGGCACGACAAGCGCACGTTAAACTTTAAACGATTTATATTTTTTTTGTACAATTTCATTTTGCGCAATAAACGCACTTCGGAACTTCAATAATAAATTGCTTCATTGAATGGACCCTGGAAACCACCGAATCCTGCACACACACATAAAAGGTAATAAGATCATACAAGGTGGGCTCTGTAACTGGACCAAATATTTAAAAGGACGCTTCCTTCGAGCATCTGCAGTAACACCTGCTGTACAATTTGTTGTGACCTCCGATTAATGGATCTTGGCACCACGAGATTATAGCACATCAGTCAATGCAGTGTTTGAGGAAGTATCAAGTTATGACTCATAAGTGTTTTAACATTTTTTGTTTTAATGGATATATTTGGTATTTTTAACTTTTTTTCAATGTTATTGACTTTTTAAAATAAATTGACATTAATTTCACTTCAGCAAAGTAATAAAAATACAAGTAAGTCATCTTTGAAGAATTTTTTTTTGTCAACAAACCATTTGGAAATAATTGCTGGCCTACTAAATAGTCCACTGTTTAATTTTTTGCTCCTGTTACAGGGCCCACCCTTTATAAGTGTTTTGATGCCTGATGGGCGGGATATATTGTTTTCATCACACTTGCTCGTAAAGGGACAGGCGTATAGATCAGTTATAGCAGATTTACCTCCCACGGGAGTAATGGATTTTCATAACGCCCTAGGGAGTTATGAGTTTCTCTGTGATCTTATTGGTTTTAAATATCTAGTTGGCCGCGCTCCACAAGAATACTGCTCTGTGATTGTTTGAAATATTGAAGCTGACAATTCTAGTAGGTTGCGCGCCGCAAGAATACTGCATTGTGATTGGTTACAATATTAAAGCTGCACGCTCCTCTCGGCGACCATGCACTGATACTGGAGGTGAAGTTGTCGATTTCTTCAATTTTGATTAGTGCTGGAGTTATTTATTTCCTCGAAAATGTGATGAAAACATTGTGATTAATAATAATAATAATAAATATGCTTTATTGCACCACACAAGAGAACAATGTAACAAACATTCTGATTACCTCGGACGTAAGACGAGACGTCGAGTCATCAAAAGCCTTCTGATAGACACTCATTCGCAATTTTCCACTTACGCCCTCGTTAAACAATGTACTATAAGCTGGTATTTACAGATAGATTTTAACACACAAAGAGGATTTACTAAATGAGTGTAGATAAAATAAGAAACATCAAGAGTGAATGCAGTGGAAATGAGAGCGCTGAGAGGTATGTGTGGCGTTACTTTGAGAGATAGCATGAGAAACACCGTTATAAGACGGAGGTGTGGAGCGAATGAAGATAGTGACGAAAATTGAGAAAGGTATGCTAAGATGGTTTGAACATATAGAGAGGATGGATGAAAGAAGATTGACAAAACGGGTGTATGAAGGAAGAGTGGATGGAAAAGTTGGAAGGGGAAGACCTCGGCGAACGTTCTCCGACCAAATCGGAGACATTCTGAAGAAAGGCCAGGTCAGGAGTACCTTAAATCGGCGCGCATGCATGAAGAATGTTATGAAAGTTCATGAAGCGAAAGTTGTATGTCAGGATCGTAGTAAGTGGAAATCCGTGATTTCTGCCTACAGGCGTGATTATATGTATGTACTAGCATTTTCCCGCGGCTTCGCCCGCGTACTAAGCGTAATTTTTAACCGTCTACAAAAAAGAGGTTCACTGTTTGACCCGTATATATGTATGTAGGTATATATGTATGTTTGTCCAAGATTATCTCGCGTTTGGCTGAACCGATTTAGATGCAGTTTCCAGAATAGTAGTTGTTACATTCTGGGAGTTTCGGTATACGAAGTTTGGTGATTGTGATTTATTAAAAGGAGCATCCAAAAAGAAAATTTGGCTTCACCTTCATTCGCACTCCTTACTGTTAGTCCGTCTGTTACAACCGAGTTGCTTTTACTGGACCGATTGAATTGAAATTTGGCACAATTTATCAAGAATTCAGAGCGCTCGTGGCTCAGCGGCACCCGCCTACCGCGTGCGGTATGCGAGGTTAAGCAATGTGGGTGCAGGTCAGGTCTTGGATGGGTGACCGCTTTGAGTAATTACTAACTGAGCGCTCTCGTGCTTTGGAAGGCACGTTAAGCCGTTGATCCCGACTACTGTTTACGACAGCAGTCGTTAAGCCAAGTTAGAGGCCTTCGGGCGGCTTGAGAACTTCTAACAGTCAAGTTGCCCACTCACTTGACAAAGGGGGGTCGAAGTTGCACCACGTCCGTAGGGAGTACCCACCGTTACTCTACACGTGACCCGTGGGTGGTGCTAAAAGTGCAACAAAAAACTGACAACCGTACTTGTCTTCTCGAAGACCTCACGGTTCGTAAATAAATGCCATACGATTAAAAAAAATTTTTTTAAGTTGATTTAAATGGAAAAAATATCGAAACCTCTATGTCGTTTTTAAAACTCAATCCTTTTTTTTACAACCCCTGGCATGCATGGAGTGCCAAAACTTACCTCAGATTCGAATTAAGAGACCTCTCGGACGCTCAGATCTCGATTTTGAACGAAATCGGACGGAAAAAAAAACAATATGGCCACCACTTACACAAATTTTACCTGGAATTCGTATTAAGAGACCTCTCGGACAATCAGATATCGATTTTGAACGAAATCAGGACGGAAATGAAGAAAAACAATATGGCCGCCACTTTTTTCAAATTTTACCTCGGATTCGTATTAGGAAACGTCTCGGACGCTCGGATATTGATTTTCATCGAAATCGGGTTGGAAATAAAGAAAATCAATATGGCTGCCACTTTTTCCAAATTTTACCTCGGATTTGTATTTAGAATTCTCTCGGACGCTCCGATATCCATTTTGAATGAAATCGTGACGGAAATGATAAAAATGAATATGGCTGCCACTTTTTCTAAATTTTACCTCGGATTCGTATTACGAGACCTCTCGGACGCTCAGATATCGATTATGAACGAAATTGGGAAGGGAATGAAGAAAATCAATATGGCTGCGACTTTTTCAAAATTTTACCTCGAAGTCGTATTAAGAAACCTCTCGGATGCTCAGATATCGATTTTTAACGAAATTGTTAACGAAAAGAAGAAAATCAATATGGCCGCCACTTTTTCCAAATTTTACCTCGGAGTCATATTAGGGGACCTCTCGGACGCTCAGATATCGATTTTGAACGAAATCGGGACGGAAATGAAGAAAAGCAATATGGCCGCCAATTTTTCCAAATTTTACTTCGGAGTCGTATTACGGGACCTCGGACGCTCAGATATCGATTGTGAACGAAATCGTGACGGAAATGAAGAAAATCAATATGGCCGCCACTTTTTCCAAATTTTACCTCGGATTCGTATTATGTGGCCTCTCAGACGCTCAGATATCGATTTTGAACGAAATCGGTTCGGAAATGAAGAAAATCAATATGGCTGCCACTTTTTCCGAATTTTACCTCGGATTCGTATTAAGAGACCTTGTGGACGCTAAGATATCGATTTTTAACAAAATCGGAACGGAAATGAAGAAAATTAATATGGCCGCCACTATTTCCAAATTTTATCTTGCATTCGTATTACGAGACCTGTCGGACGCTCAGATATCGATTTTGTACCAAATCGGGAAGGAAATGAACAAAATCAATATGGCTGCGACTTTTTCCAAATTTTACCTCGGATTCGTAATAAGAGACATCTCGAACGCTCAGATATCTATTTTGAACGAAATTGGGAAGGAAATTAAGAAAATCAATATGGCTGCCACTTATCCCAATTTTACCTCGGAGTCGTATTTAGGCGACCTCTCGGACGCTCAGATATCAAAGTTGAACGAAATTGCAATGAAGAAAATTAATATAGCCCTTACTTTATTCAAAGTTTACCTCGGATTCCTATTAAGAGTCCTCTCGGACGCTCAAATATCGATTTTTATCGAAATCGTATCGGACGGCACTGATTAATAAAACCACTTACTTACAATACATTGAATCAAAAAAGGTCGTCTCTTCATAGGGAATTCACGGCATTTCATGCACCTTAAGATGTTATAAGGAACCTACATGCCAAATTTGGTATCTCTCGAATCAGTAGTGTGGGCTGTGCGTTGACATGTCACTCACTCAGTCAGTCAGTTTCTTCTTGCAATTTGGCAAACACTTTTAATAGTTCATGTCCGCAATATAAAATTTCGAAATCAATGCCATTTTCAAAATTAACGACCCAAAGAACCATAAAAACGACGCCCATATTAATATTTAGACATTCCAACCCCCTTGGAACCCAACAGAGGGAATGGTATTTCACGTCTGCCACGTGGGATTTTAAAATCATTGTTGTTTTCGTAATCAGCGACCCGATAAACCATAGAAACAATACCTACCCATATCGATTTTCAGAATTTGTCACCACTTTTCCCACTTTTAGGGGTTGATTTCTCATAAAACCTGAAACACATGTTTACTCATTTAACGTTAGAAATACTCCTGTCAAGTTTCGAATAAAATAGTCCAACTAATCTTGATTCCCCACACACACTTCGGACCCCCATTTAACCCCCTTAGGGGTTGAATTTTGAAAAGTACTTTCTTAATGCACCTCTAGACCTTATATGGAACCTACATACTAAATTAAGAATCTCTGGAACCAGTAGTTTGGGCTATGCGATGATATGTCACTCGCTCAGTCAGTCAGTTATTTCTTGCAATTTGGCACAAACTTTCAAAAGTTTTCATGTCCACTACATTAAATTTCAAAATCGATGCCATTTTCGTAATGAAAGTTCCAAAAAACCATAAAAACGACACCCATATTCATATTTAGATATTTCATCCCCCTCGCACCCCAACAGGGGGGATGGTATTTCACGTCCTCCACATGGAATTGTAAAATCATTGTTGTTTTCGTTATCAGCGTCCCGGTATATGATAAAAACAATACCCATGTCGATTTTCAGAATTTGTCACCACCTTTCCCCCTTTTAGGAGTTTATTTCTCAAAAAACCTGCAACACGTGTTTACTCATTTATCTTTAGAAATACTCCTGTGAAGTTTCGAATAAAATAGTCCAACTAATCTTGATTCCCCACACACACTTCGGACCCCCATTTAACCCCCTTAGGGGTTGAATTTTGAAAAGTACTTTCTTAATGCACCTCTAGACCTTATATGGAACCTACATACTAAATTTAGAATCTCTAAAACCAGTAGTTTGGGCTATGCGATGATATGTCACTCGCTCAGTCAGTCAGTTATTTCTTGCAATTTGGCACAAACTTTCAAAAGTTTTCATGTCCACTACATTAAATTTCAAAATCGATGCCATTTTCGTAATGAACGTTCCAAAAAACCATAAAAACGACACCCATATTAATATTTAGACATGTCATCCCCCTCGCACCCCAACAGGGGGATGGTATTTCACGTCCTCCACGTGGGATTTCAAAAACATTGTTGTTTTCGTTATCAGCGACCCGATAAACCATAAAAACAATACCCATGTCGATTTTCAGAATTTGTCACCACATTTCCCCCTTTTAGGGGTTGATTTTTCAGAAAACCTGAAACACGTGTTTACTCATTTATCGTTAGAAATACTTTTGTGAAGTTTCGAATAAAATAGTCCAGCCAATCTTGTTTCGCCATACAAACTTCGGAGCCCCATTTCACCCCCTTAGGGGTTGAATTTTGAAAAATCCTTTCTTAGTGCACCCCTAGACCTTATAAGGAACCTACGTGCCATATTTGGAATCTCTAGGACCAGCGGTTTGGGCTGTGCGTTGATATGTCAGTCAGTCAGTCAGTCAGTCAGTTTCTTCTTTTATATATTTAGAAGATGTATGTACGTAAAATAAGTAGGCATACGCTATGAAGTGCCAAAAATTCAAAAAAGTACTCTCCGACAGGGGATCTCTTTATTATGTGAAGGTGCTTGTCAAGGTACATTTCATCGTAACTGTGTTAGTGCATCAACAGCAGATATGCGGGCTGTCAGAACACGAACTTGATGTAGTAACTGTGAAGACCAGTCGGAGGACGAGTTAGAGATTGAAAAGAACCTTGATACGATCAAAGCTTTCAAGGATATCCTCAAGAAGGTTGATGTTTTACCGGACGAAGAAAAACAGGTACTGTATTACAAAGTATGAGTGTTGTTTCTGAAAAGTAGGACATGCTACTAACAGAGCACGAGCAGGCTAAAGACAAAATTGCAAAGTTCGAGTATATTGCCATAAACACTCAATACTAATGTAAGTATTTATTTGGAAAAGTGAAATGTAGCAGTGCAGCACTGAATAGGTAGAAGAGTTCGAAAAAACAACTCGATGATATAGAGGAGATCGATGTCAGCTGCGCAGATATGGAGTCGGCGGCGCGAGCTTAGGGAACCGGGTATGTCGTAAAACTACGACCAAGACGTTGTGGGATGGGCAGCAGAATTCCTGGAGTGCGGTGAAGATACTAAGATCGACAACCCGCATGCCAAGCGTGGTGATTATGGCATTTACCCCCCATAAATTGGGGGAGGCCTATGTCCAGCAGTGGACGTCCTTAGGCTCATATAGTGGTGGTGGTGGCGCGAGCTTACCCGTTAAAGCCTGGGGGGAAACCGGCGCCAATAACTAATAGTGGAGTTTAAAACCACTGGAACCCAAAGCAGTGACAAAGGGCTGGCGCAGCGGCGCAAGCTGATGGGGACGAGTGGCAGTATTGTTGGCGGAAAAGATGAATTGTGTTGTAGTCGAGGATATCGCTGTTGAGTTTGAACGCGTGGATTATTTTCCGTACATACATAATGTTCTCATAAATGTATTGAGATAATATATTAATGTGAGAATGTTTGTCTCTTTAAATATTAACTTTTGCTTAACTCCACGTTAACGCTTAAGGCCGTTTTTCCTTCATCCTTGGTGATATAATTAGTTATTTTGTATGAAAATGAAAAAAACATTTTTTTCTTGAATATTGAAAAACTAAATATGCTATATCGTTTCTTTAGCTATACACGGTTATATGCTTCAAGAAACGGAAATCAATAAAAATACCCCGTATAATGATATCATAAACTCGTAAATGTAATGAGATGCCACTGTGAGAATGTTATATAAAAGTCCTTGATTATTTTTCTAATGGTAGGAATAACCCTCGCCATGAACAGAAAAAAGTTTCAGATTTTTCGGTTGGGCCATATATATTTTTTTAATACAAACATTTTATATCACCTCGCGTCTGCCCCGTATCGGACTACTAAGACATTTCTAAGTCCGTCGAATATAAAAAAAAACACCTGCTTGGATCTGTGGTACGCAATGACATTGACAGTTCATCATAGGTTGGTCGTATGACCTGAACTGTCGTCATTTGTCAATGTCATTGCGTACCACAGATCCAAGCAGGCGTTTTTTTTTTTATAATCAACGGACTTAGAAATGTCGTAGTAGTCTGATACGGGGCAGACGCGAGGTAATATAAAATGTTTATATTTAAAAAAAATATATGGCGCAACCGAAAAATCTGAAACTTTTTTCTGTTCATGGCGAGGGTTATTCCTACCATTAGAAAAATAATCAAGGACTTTTAAAATTTTCAGACATTCCCCATTGACCCTTTTCTCAGGCATCAAAAATATGTTTAATGAGTACAACACCTGGCATCCGGCATCAGTGGGGGATCGACCGTTAGTAATTCTGAATTGGTTGCCGTCAATCAGTTTATTACGATTAACATGGGAAATAAGGTAAGGATAATTTTCGCGATATTTTTGCTTATTGCCGGTAGTATTGAGATTGGTCTGAAGTTTGTGGGTCTGCTTTCGTTCCTGATGTTTGTGGGTCTGATTTCATTCCTGATCATTGCCGGTAGTATTAAGATTGGTCTGAAGTTTGGGGGTCTGATTTCGTTCCTGATTAGTTCAATGTGATATTTTTTCGATGTTTGTTTGTTAAGGAAAATTCCAGTATCAACACTATTATTAAAATTTATCAGCTATAAAACAAAAATGGTCTAGTACGGTTACTGAGCTAAGACGCAAACAGATGGATGTAGAGGAATAGTTAGACCAATGGGTTAAATTAAAAATCGTCACCCGCCTGTAAAACTTAAATCTCCTCCGTTTTATAATTATTAGAACCCAGGATTTTTGTAAATGTTAGAAAAAAGGAAATATGCGTTTTGTTACAGGTGATAAAAAGGCCGGTGGTAAGTTCAGAAAAGGTACGAGTCTAGGTTATATCGAAAGTTAGTTGAATATTACTCACCAAACAAGACAATAATAGGCATAGAAAAATTAAAATACGCATATTTTGATAACCTGAACGCTGCTGCACTGTATTATGTTAATGCAGAACGAAATGCTTTATAAGACCTGGGCTTAAAGTTATCATAATCACTTTGCAATTAGTAATTTTCAACGGTCGCAGACGTAATTTTTATACACTTTAGAACGTATTAAAATTTTCTGTTTTTAAAATATAGGTATTTGTTTTATTCGGGGTTTCAGGGCCGGTGACGAGGGGTATGGGGCTCAGGGCTCATGCACTCTCCCAAAAACATACTGCCTAGTACATACTACTCCGACGATATCAAGCTAAGCGGTGATACACCACAATATCATACGAGTACCATATCAAGCCTCTCCCCTCAAACAAGACCATAGACCCGCGACTGCGCTAGGAAATAATGTATGAAAGACACTAAATAGGATGTCATACATTTTTTACATATAGATATGCAAATAGCATATGCCACGCGCAATGTAGGGTTCCGTAGGTTTCCCACCTGTGGCATTATGCAAATTAAAAAATTCACAAATTTATTGACCGAGCGAGCGAAGCGTCTCCGTTTCAACTTTCGACAAAAATTCTTTAGTATGCCTGTCTCTGTGTCTGTCTGGATGTTCTCCTCTTCAGGTCGCATTTCTCAACCGATTTTCGTGAACTTTTGTGAGCAGGTTCGATAATTATATAGTTTTTTTTGTCGAGTTAGTTTTTGGATTTTTTTTGCGAGGTCTACAGCTCACAGAGCCACTAGTATTTACTGTATATTTTACATAACTGACAAAATATTTAAGTTATCAATGAAAATTGTAAGAAAATGTGCTATACCAAGTACATTTCTTAAGTTCAGCTATTACTTGGAAACTAGTAATGTCTTCATAACGGTGATAGTTTTCCTTTTAAATTCATGTATAAAAATAGCAACTGTGTAGTTAGCAGAGAGGAAGGGGTACATATTAATCTGACTTGGCTGGGCAGCGTTCGGAAAGCTACGGCACATCTTTTCGTCCAATATTCCGCAGTAAGCACCCAAAACGTCGACATTTTCAAATACTTAGACAGGGTAATGGTGCTCCCACACTAGCTGTTATAAATGCTATATAACGAAGTGTTAACAAGGACAAGGCTATGTAACACTATCATGTTGAAGAAATATAGTTGCTGTTATATAACATTTATAACAGCCAATGTGGGAGCCATGTGGGAGCACCATAATAAACAACGTTAACCAAGACAAGAACCTCTGTCACTGAAATATTTAACACGGGCTGACTAAAATGGGGAGAGCGCACAGATGGGATCTGTGACCCAAGGATAACCATTAGGGTGGAGCGAGATTTTTTTTTTCGGAAATTCAACTCAGAACCATTCTAAAACGTTGCATTAGACTGCTATGTGTACGAGAAAAAATATAATATAAATATTTAATACGACTTTTAGCCCTCTACTCCCATATTGAATATTTAAAAATACGTTAAATCTAGTCCATATTGTAAAAATCGCTCTTTCATCAAAATCATATTTTTCTTTTATGAAAATCAAGATAATTTGTTCTAAACACATAATAGTGGAAATAAAAAATATCTTTAGCATCATAATATACCAATATTAGAAAACATTGCATTATCAGAAACACTGATTTTTTGACCCAATTAACATTGTTAACGAATTAGTTGCCTTAAGATAGAGTACCTGTGAAAACTGTATCCGACCAGATAAATGAGCCTCAACCATGTTTTTCAAAAACTCCAAATCCTTGGTCGTTATTTTTAAATGACGCAGCTTTGAAAACACTCCATCCTTACCAATCTTAAGTAGGTACGCTCAACGGCGTCTCCGATCGCACAGCAGCTGCAGTCGCAAGTGCAGTTTTGCAGGATGTAGGCCTTATAAAATCGGAAAACGTGGCAAAAGTAATAGACCGCAGCAAAGTTCGTAGAGCTCTTAAGCGAATGCGATTAAATATCCTAGCAATAAGAAATCAGCAATCTATATTTCGATGGAAGGAAAGACAAGACAGAGAACAGCGGTTACTCAAAACAATTGGAACTGGGGAGCAACTTTGCTAACATCTGAACCTGGTGCTACATATTTAGGACATTTACCAACTTTGTCAGACACGGGAAAGGCCATAGCGGACTCAATACACGCTTTTTGTACGAAAAATAATATTGGTTTAAGTAACTTGGTGGTCAGCGGGTGCGATGGTACTGCAACGAATACTGGATGGAAACGCGCAGCAAAACATTAAAGTTACAGTTAGGTAGGCCACTGCAATGGTTTATTAGACTAGTAGAGGTACGTAGTAGAATAAACCATTCGCCATTTGTTTATAAAACTAGATGAAATAACAAGCGGGTCTCACTTCTCGGGGCCGATAGGAAAATCTTTGTAAAACTGTAACAGTCTCCCGTCGTGGAGGTTTTACCTATACCTAATGTCTAATGTGCCTACATTATGAAAAGAGATTGAGAAAGATCTCAGCACAGATCAAAAGTATTTTATGAGACGTGTTAAGCTGTAGGAAGTGGTACTTGTTCCCAAGAATTGTCTCATAGAAATCCAGGCAAAATGGCTTACTCACGTTGGACGTTGGTTGACAACGGCCAGCAGAATTTTAAGACTTCATGTAGCCACACCTAATCCTTCAACAAACGTTATAAAACTAACAGAATATATTGTGAAGATGTATGCTCCGGTTTGGTGCAGTATAAAAAAAAAGAAAAGTCGTTTAAGGAAGGACCAAAATACGTGTTTGAATGAATTGCCTATTCGAGATGCTTGAGTTCCGATGTAAAGAAAATTATTGATCCAGTGAAATAAAAAATCCCATTTTTTGCACATCTTGAAAATCTCCATGTCCATTGTCCATGTTATTCGATGAAAGACCTCATATAATCGAACTCTGCCTAGAACGAATAATCGCTGCCCGAAATCATTACAAGCCGGAGGTGAGAATGTTCAAAGTCCCGACTTTAAACTTTGACGCTAAGTACCATACCGAGATGATTACATGGGATAAGTCACAAGTTACACCCCCACCAATGCTAAACAGGTCTACCGACGAGGAATTGAAGGACTTTGTTTAGTCACAGCAATAACATATTACTGAGTTCCCGGCTTATCCTTGCCACACTCCAGTAGTTGTGTTAAAATGGTGAGTGCAGCGTCTGTCGCCGTGGGTGATGAAAAGGCGAGAGATGGATTTATTCGTTACAGAATTAAATCACGAACATTACCGTATTTTAACACAAAAAATATAAACCCTAAATAATTTTATTTTAAATGTATGCTTTAAAAACGGTTCCGAAACACAATATTCACTCATTTTTAACAATCTTTGATTATATTTTTTAAAACAATTACATATTGCTTTTGCGAAAAAAACATTTTTTTCAAGACAGTTAGTTCTTTATTTTTATGTATTCAATTAAATAAACGTTTCTTTTTTTAGTTCCTGCTATTTAAAAAAATACAAAATTTCCAAAGTTTTGTGTAAAAAATAAAACTTTTGAGCTAATGTAGAGGGCTAAAACATATATCAAAAAAATAAAAATAAAATATATTCATAAATATCTTATCTATAGGCAACATACTACAATGGTTCCAGGTCGATCAGACAACTTTTTTTTTGGTCCATACATTGACGCTCCACCCTAATAACCATACGTACACAGGGAGAGGTTTATAAAATCATAGACCTGTAATGAAATATAGTGCGGAGTGCTGGCCACTAAAGAAACATCAATCCGAGAAGCTACGTCGCGGAGATAAGAATGCTAAGATGGTCTGGCGGACTCACCCTCTTAGACAAAGTGCCCAACCGCTACATCAGAGGTACTTACATTCAAAGTAAGACCCATACAAGACAGCCTGATGGAGGCACGACTTGTATAGTCTGGTCATGTCATGAGGAGGCCAGAAGACTACATGACCAGGAAAGTGCTCAACTATAAGGCGAGAACGACCCCGACTAACATGGATGTCCGTAATTAACAGAGATCTGGAAACAATGGGAACTAGGACGCACTGACGACCCAGAATCGACATCTCTGGACACTACAAATTAGGAGATTTAACCCCTAAAATTGGGACAACATAAGAGTTAGAAGGCACTAAAACTCGGTTAGCTCAAACTTGCAAAATCTCGCGCGGTCCAGTCATTCTAACGGTCCCATTGGTCATTTAGCAAAGTTGCCGCTTCCCAACAGTTAACAAATGCATATTACGAAATATTTTATTGACTTAATGTAGCACTTTATCGTGACCTACAAATCAATTTCGAAATTACTTTGTGTTTCATTGCGTGAAATTCAATGCTGTATCCAACTGAATCTAATGTAATATTTCTCGCGCGTATTTTACAGAAAACAAAGAAATTAAAGTAAAAAAAAACTAGTTATAGATTACTAGAAACTAGTGGCTCTGTGAGCTACTCTAGACCTCGCAAATTTTTTTTTAATTTTATATTTCCAAAAATTGACTCGACATAAAAAATCTATATAATTATCAAAACTGCTCACAAAATTTCACGAGAATCGGTTGAGAAATGCGACCTGTAGAGGTTCCATCCGGACACACAGACAGACATACGAAAGAATTTTTGTCGAAAGCTGAAACGGTAACGCTTCGCTCGCTCGGTCAATAAGACTGGTCTTTTAACGCTGTCATCCCAGTACAAATAATGTCATCATACGTCAAAAATGTCATTAATTGTACTTGGATGACAGCTGTCAAAAGACCAGTCTTATTTCTCGTAATCTATAGTGGCCCAGCTTCCTATAATTTAGAACCAAATATGTCCTAGCCATGCTACTCTTAAACTTTCTAGAAATTCTATATTCACAACTCGACTGAGTGTTTTTGGTTCCAAATTCCAAAATTCCAAATAATTTATTTCACGTAGTTTTAGGTACAATAAGATCTTACAAGTAACATTCATATCACTAAAACCTACCATACATGGCATGTGAAATTGAAGTGTACACTAACTTACTTATAATCTAAAAACTCCTGTACACTATAAAAGCACTTTTCGGCCAGCCATTTTTTTAGAGCTTGCTTAAATTTTACGAAGGATAGATCTTTTATTAATATTCTTTTATTTTTCGTTAATTGATTTTAGATATTCAAAGTGTAAATTTCGTACAACTCAGTGACGGCTTACTTATTTTCAAACTACTTACCTCATTAACTACTAGTAGCTCGGTGAGCTGGTAGACCTCTCAAAAAAATTGTTTTGTTTCAAATTTCAAAATATCCAAACCCTGTCCCGTCAAAAAAATCTATATAATTATCGAACCTGCTCACAAAATTTCACGAGAGTCGGTTGATAATGCGACCTGTAGAGGAAAACATCCGGACAGACAGATAGACGGACATACTCGCCCAAAAGAATTTTTGTCGAAAGCTGATACGGAGACGCTTCGCTCGCTCGTTCAATAAGACTGGTCTTTTGACAGCTGTCATCCCAGTACAAATAATGTCACCATACGTCAAAACCCTAAAAAGGTCTCCAAGATCGGAGCCCGGAGAGATTATTGAAAAATCAACAAGTTTACTTATCTTCTAACCAGCATTAATATAATATATACCTTGTAATCTGTTACTTCAACCATTTGACACATCGCAACACCCATAGAACGTGAACACGCAAGACTTATCGGAATTATAAATAAAATCACGTAATAGTATTAGGGCTTTTCAAGTAAATAAAAATAATATTTTGCTTTTCTTAAACATAATTTAAGTTATGTTACGTTTTTTTAGTTAATTATTGTTGAATATTTTACGATAATAATTCACCACCCGAACAGTTACGTGTTATGTCGTTTTCTTTTTAAAACTAGTGTAGTGACCAAGTCTGCCGTTTCGATTCAGAAGATATTTCCGTAAATGGATAGAAATCGATTAGGTTCGCATATATTTATAACGATAAATTTATAACCAAAAAAATATCTGTTAAATATTAGTAAAACTCCGTAAAGTTGGGAAATGTGTGCAATTTTATTGATTGACATAAATGGTAGAGAAAAATCTGTGACAGCTGTAAAAAAATATACAACATAAGAGCCACAGACACTAGCCTAGCTAGCACGATAGCTTATAACGTCATGTTTTATGTGACGTTTCAGTACATTTTGGCCATATAACGTGGCGGTATAAGCTCCCATGCTTGCTAGGCTAGGAATTTTTCTATGGAGATGTTAGTTTACTTGTTTGTACCAGATGTCACTCTCTATCGCACTGAAGTTCAATCAACGCCTTTCGTTGTTTGGCCTCTAGTTCCAGCCTCTTTCGTGCTGACATAGATGTGGATGCGGACGTAGAGGTTGATACATTATAAGACTGGCCATGTGGAACTAGTACCATAATGTATAGAATTCTACATATTTTGAATATGTTCTGGAATGCCTGTCAAGCAGCATTCCTGAGAAAGCAGTTGGTTTTCCAGTAGATTCCTCATCTGGACTCGATTGGAGTCACACGTGTTATTTAACTCTATTATTGTAATTGTATTTCCGAAGTAAGAAATACAATAGTATGTTATAAAGTCGTAAAGTATTTCATTGCAGCTACAACCCCTAAGATCCCCTAACAGTACCTCAGCAGCACTAGCGAGGCTTTACAGTACCTTATTATGCGGTGACAGCGGGTGCGGCACACCGTCGTCCGGGAAATCACATAAGGCGCCGTCGTTGAGGGACGAGTCGTCCCTCAACGACGGCGCCTTATTTGACATACGGCTGCTGCCTGCCACGAACGTCGTGCCTGCGGCATGACATGTCAGCGATACTGGTGCCTTCGCAGGCGGCGACACTTTTGATTCTTCCTCGCGTTCAGCGCGATTAACACTAAGGGTTTTTATTCCACTCGGCGTGCGAAACACATAACATATTTCGCGGTGTACACATGTGCGGTTCGAATTTACACTATAATCGATTCGAAGACCACTTTTTTGACGCTGTACAACACCTAAAATATAGTTTAAAAAAAATAAAGTTGGAAAATATGTGCAAAATTTATTGATTGACATAAATGACAGACAGATCGGCCAGCTTACGGCATCAGCACAGCTATGACGTGATTAAGAGAATATGTCTGTCTTTCTTATTTCTTCCTAAAATGTTTCTTATTGTATGGAATATAGAACGCCATACATAATAAGTCATATCGTTTTGTTTGAGGAGACTGATACAATCATGTGATATAAAATGAATAAAGGCATCATAAAAACATTTCAAAAATCGGATGTAAAATCGATTCAGTCAACCATTCGTTAATAATCGCTTCAGTCGACAAACGATATGTCTTAGCCTCATCACTACAAACGTCAATTCATAAATGTCAAATGGTTGAAGTAACAGATTACAAGGTATAATAATATAATATACCTATTGGGGGACAATCTTACACATATCAACCTAGTCCCAAACTAAGCAAAGCTTGTACTATGTATATATGCTTGTATATATACATACTTATATAGATAAATACATACTTAGAAACAGAAAATATCCAAGACCCAAGAACAAATATCCATACAAAATGCACAAATAATGCCCTGGCCGGGATTCGAACCCAGGACCTCTAGCTTCGGAGGCAGGGTCACTACAAACTAGGCTAAACAAGCCGTCTATATATCTACCAAAACAAAGGCGGCGAAAATATCTGACATGTCCTAACAGCCCTAGAAATAGAGGCGTATCAGATATTTATGCGCGCTTTATGGTGGCAGATATTGGTGCTGGTCACTGTACCTATACATAGAGCGCGTCCGCACTTTGTCACTTTCTGTTTGGCACTAAGTTCAGGAGCCTATTGCATAATGACTTGTAACTAACCCCCTTATTCATAAAACTTAAGAAACCTCTGTTAACTAAAAGTTGTTTTGTCCGTTTCTCACAAACATAAATGTCAAAGTGACAGATAAGGACAAACCAACTTTAGCGGCTTGTTAACCAATAGAGGCTTGATACTTGAGACTTATAGAATTTGAAGGTTTACGACTTAAATCATTAAATAAAGCTAAATTTGGTATTTTTTTATTAAATTCTCAAACCATTTATTTAATGATAATTGATATCAAACGAACCATTATTATGAGCGTTTTACGTTTTGTTATCTGTCAAAAGCTACTCAAACACTCTCCAAGGTCAAATTACTTTCCCCACTTGTGGATAAAATGCGTTTTTACCCGCTTGTTTCAAAGGATAAAAGACGGCTTTCCGAGCTAGTGAGGGGAAAATAATAGTTATTTGTTATACAAGGGTGCAAAGTTGTATTTTACCCGCGAGTGTGGAATTGAAACACGAGCCAGCGAAAGGATTCTATAGTTGAATCACGAGCGAAGCGAGTGGTTCTAAAATAGAATCCTGAGCGTAGCGAGTGTTTCAACACACGAGAAGTAAAATACAACTTTGCACCCGTGTGTAACACAAAACTTTTCTCCTCACTATAGCGAGGAAAGTGCAACATGCAAAAAAACACAGTTCCACAGGCATGATTTTCATCACTGGAATCACTGATTTTTTTACGATATTATAACAGAAAACTCTGAAAGTTGTGTATAATATTTACGCGAGTCGGAGTCGGTGACAAGTTGTGTATATTTTAGTTGACATTGACAAGATGACATTTCTGACGATGCGTTTTGAAATTGCATCGACTCAACTTGTGCGTTTACAATTATACTCAAAGTCATTATAAAAAAAATGTTACTTATAGAGTTTTAAGGTTTACGACTTAAATCATTAAATAAAGTTAAATTTGGTATTTTTTATTAAATTCTCAAACCATTTATTTAATGATAATTGATATCAAACGAACCATTAATATGAGCGTTTTACGTTTTGTTATCTGTCAAAAGCTACTCAAACACGCTCCAAGGTCAAATTACTTTCCCCACTTGTGGATAAAATGCGTTTTTACCCGCTTGTTTCAAAGGATAAAAGACGGCTTTCCGAGCTAGTGAGGGGAAAAATTACATATTAACTAATGTGAAAAGGCTTATATATATACTCGTACAATCTTATACCAAGGAAATCATCGAAGGTATACCGTTTACTAATACACAGTTAGTTCATAAAAATCATGTGAGAATCCTATGCTAACGCGTCACTCTATATAATGGCTTGCAGCCGGATTTGCCTTTTGTATTTTTCTTTCTTGCTAAAATATTTTTATGATTTATCGGAAAGTTCTGATATAAGCCAAAATTAAAACATCGTAGATCATCGGAGTACAACATTATATTGATTTAATTTCGGTATTTAACAATAGACCGATTTAATAAATGATTTTCTTTATTGCAATAAAATTATCTTTATCTTTATCTTCTTTTTGACACTGTCACTGATATTCTAGACACTGTCTAGACTTCTATTTCATATACATTATTTTTAATGTTTTGACCATCCTGCCGTGAATTTATCTACTTAGATAATAATTTCTGAATTTTGAAGAATAATAAAAAATAATAATAGCCTTTATAAATTGCTCTAAATAATTAAATTCAATTGATGCGGGTGGCGCAGGATCGGTCATTGTGGCACTCTTCGGGGGAGGTATATGTCCAGCAGTGGACGTCTTTCGGCTGATATGATGATGATGATGAATTAACTTAATATAATGTTTAATTAAATATTAACAACATAGAGGTGCTAAACACAAGTTTTCCTTCTGATCACAGACTGGTGAGGGCGACGTTCTCAATAAACAAGTCAAGAAATTCTAGAACCCACATTAAGCCCCCCATACAGAATCACCTCAACCCTATCGAACAAGAATCACTTAAAAATATTTTTGAAGAAATATCACAACAATACGAAGACATCGAGATACAACAAAACTACGAGAATTTAATCAAAAACATCCATAGCTAAACTACCAAGGAAAAGTAAAAAGAACCCATCACAAATTTCACCATATATAGAAAAGTTAATCGAAGAGAGAAATAGTTTAAAATATAAAGAAAATAAAACCAGACAGGAGAAAAATAAATTAACAGCTCTATATAGGTTGATTAAAACTCAAATCAAAAGGACGGTGAAGGAAAGGAGATATAAAATCATAGAAAAAGAACTAGATAAAAGAGGTTCCATAAAAAGAGCAAAAAAGAAATTAGCAACATCAAAGAACTGGATAATGAATTTAAAAACACAAAATAAGACTAAAACTAATAGAGAAGAAATAGTATCAGTCGCAACTGACTTTTATAAAAGACTCTACCAAAGACAAGATCACCCGAAAGAGTCCGAGGTACCAAATTCGACATTCATTTCTATAAATGGTAACGACCCTATTCCGCCATTCATTAATACTGAAATTCGTAGCGCTATAAATCGACTAAAAAATATGAAATCGCCGGGAAGCGACGGAATATCTAATGAAGAATAACTAAAAGCCATCATCGACCCCTTGGTGCCAATTCTGACAAGAATATTTAATGATATTTTATTCAAAGGAATAATACCAAAGGACTGGGAAACTTCCATAATTACATTACTGTATAAAAAAGGAAACCCCGCCGACGTCGGTAACTATCGTGATATCGTCCTATAAGCTTACTGCAAACTATTTATAAGTTATTCACGAGTATACTACTAAAAAGAATCTGCAACCACATCGAATATAATCAGCCCTCGGAACAAGCCGGTTTCAGAAAAAAATACTCTACTTTAGACCACATCTTCACACTTAACCAAGTAATTGAGAAATATAGAGAATATAGAAAGAAACTCTACATAGTATTTATAGACTACACGAAAGCCTTCGACTCTATATTTCATGACCCCTTATGGCAAGCACTGACTGAGCAAGGAGTAGAAGAGAAATATATAAATATCTTAAGATACATCTATAGCAATAGCCAAGCAGTAGTTAAGTTAGAACGAGAAGGAGAAACGTTCAAAATAGAAAGAGGCGTGAGACAGGGCGACCCCATTTCGCCCAACCTTTTTATAAGCCTACTAGAGTATATTTTTAGAAAATTGGACTGGCAGGGCATCGGAATTCGTATAAACGGAGAATACCTAAACCATTTGCGCTTTGCAGGCGATATAGTTCTAATCGCTGAGAATTATGAACATGTGGAATTCATGTTGAATACATTAGACGAGGAAAGCTTAAAATGTGGACTGAAGATGAACCTACGCAAGACTTTTGCCATGACAAATAGTACAAAGTTACCCTTAGTCACGAAATCGGGAACATTGGAATACGTAGATGAATATTTGTACCTCGGGAAGAATATGTCTATTTCAAACGATTCATCTCACGAAGTCGAACGGCGCATTAAAAAAGCTTGGGCTAAATATTGGTCGCTTAAAGAAATATTTAAGTCAAATCTGCCTATGAAACTTAAAAAGAAAGCAATGGACACTGTGGTACTTCCTACACTACTCTACGGATGTCAGACCTGGTCCCTTACAAAGGACATTATACATAAAGTCCAAGTTTTTCAAAGATCGGCTGAGAGGAGTATGCTAGGACTAAGGCTTAAAGACAGAAAAAGAAATAAGGAAATCAGAGGACAGACCAAACTCATAGATGCCGCCGAATTAGCCTGCAAACTAAAATGGCGCTGGGCTGGGCACCTAGCGAGAACAACCGATGGGCGATGGAGTAAGAAAATACTCCACTGGAGGCCGCGCGAGGACGTGCGCCCGCGCGGCGTGGTCGTGGAGACAGCTGGCGCTACATGGACACGAAAGGCCATGGACAGAGAAAAGTGGAAAGAGATGGAGGAGGCCTTTGCCCGCAAATGGGCACACTAGCAAAGTATGTTATAATTAATGTATAAATGTGAATGTGTAACTAATTGAGAAACCGCTAGTAATAAAGGCTATTTTATTTATTTTATTTTATTATTTATTAATGTTTAATTAATTTGTAACTTTTTCCTTTGTATATCTATGTTTGTTTGTTCCCAAAATAAATAAAAACTGACGATTCTAAAGTGCTACCTAGTTGCCAGGCCTAATTGAATAAAGAATATTTTGACTTTTGCAATAAATTTAAGTACTTTTAGTGAAATTTTCTGTAAGCGCCTGGCATACGATTTTCAACCGCTCCACTTTGCTTATGTCGATTCTGGACTCCCGCACGCACCATCCTAGATTGCTCCTTTGTAAATCGCCTGATCCCCTTGTGCTAGCGCGTGATCATTGGCAGTCCAGAACGAGAATGTGGGCCCCTTCTCATTATAATCGTAGATGCGTTCCAGGAACGACCGCCACTACTGGAGCGGCGCGTCCAGCTACCACCTCGGGCTGACCGCTGATTCCCGCCGACCAGCAGCTCGAGGGGAGTGAGGCTAAAAGGAAGAACCGGCCACGCTTCAGGCTGAACAAGCATCTAGCCAATAGCCAAACCTAGGGACTCAACCGAGCCCTTGATTGAATAATTAAAGCCTTGAAATTTTAAACTACATCTTTATATTTGCTTCCGTGGTGTGTAGGTACCCCCAGCTAGGGTCCTATTAACGTGACAGCATAAGTAAATTAAGTTTACTTAAGCCAAAAAAAGTACTTATGTATTTTACTATGTTTGTCTCAAAAAAAAAACGGGAAAGCTGTAGTGACGGCCACCATTGTATCACAGCTGATAGACACTTGATAACTATTATCCATCTGTATTTTACTACTTAACAGAACATTACTTTAACGATGCCATTAACCTTGAAATTATAATAATTTTATATAGAAAACTCCCGTGAGTTTGATATTAAAATAAAATGAAACATGTCACTCACGTCTTTAAGGTAGAATATCGCGATAAGTACTCATAATTGAGGACCGCGAACCGGTCTGAAACATGTCGACCGATATTCGACCTGAAAGACGGGAGTGACCCGTTTCAGTATATTTTAATTTGATGTTTTATTGACAATTGTCATAACTTCCACTACATCAAACCTATAAAAAACCTTCATACTTCAGTATACTTAGCAGCAGAGTGTCTTTTCTAAATAAAGACATTATCTCATCGACTTGACGATTTAACCCTTAACGCCGTAGTACACTTTTCGATGTTATTATTTTTCTTTAGACAGCAGCAACAGAAGTTAGATTTCATATTAGAATGGGTTACGGGCAGCCAGTCAGCTGCTGCCGGCTCTGCCGCTGCCTTTTGGATACGAAGTCTAGCTTCTGTATGGAGGGTTCGAATTCCTTTGACTCTGGTGGCGTGCGCGCCGACTCCGGCCATTTGGTGTGAATCATTCATTAGTTACCTATACAATCTACTATTAAATGAGTTGACCATCGTGAGGTCTCCCCCTCCCACCTTACGCGGGTGCTACTGCGCAGGAGTGCTCACGTCCAGTTGCCTACGGTCCACCCTTGCGATAAGTACAGTCTGTCTTTTTACCAATAGAATTCGGCTTTCTATCGCTATCGTACTTACTCTTGCAGCTGACAGTATATTTGTCGTCAAAACAAAACCGAATAATGTCGAAGTCTATTGGTAAAGACTGTACATGCCAGTGGCTGAGGTCTTATTTTCTTTTTGCGAAATAAACATCTCGTAAACTAATATATTTTCTCATTTATGAATACTGAGTACGTAATGGAATGAACTGAAGTAATACAATAGTTACATGTATTATTTATTGCTGACATTAAACAGTACACAGAAGAAAACAAAATCAAAATTGACTAAACAAAAAAGGTGCACCAAAAGCGTTGCGCTAACTTTCAGACAAAATGTGCAATGGTAACGATAAGGATGAAAAAGCACAAGCCCTACTGTCAATATTTAAATACCCTTGATTCAAAATGAAGATAGTTGCAATTTTAATATAACAGAATTGATTATTCTACAAAAAGCGTTTCCTCATTAAGGTTACGACGCGTTCCTGTTCCATGACATAGGTCTACAATTGACATGAACTATTTCATATTGTCCGTTCAGCTTTTCCCAATATTTTGATTTACATAATAAAACCAAAGGATCATCATCTCTATCGTGTACCCAGCGAGCGATGAAATCGATATAATATACATATCCTGCAGCATTTCCCAAAATAACGAAAGTAACTATGACGTCATATTTCGTGTAATCACGTGGACCGAAAATATCACTACTTTTTTCTAGATGTGATTGTAGTGATTTCTCAGCATAGGATAAATATTTTTTATTCGTAGGATCCGCCCACTCACTTCTGCCGTGTAACCAATTAAGTTTTATGCATTTTGTAGAAATTGGTTTCTTTCCAAACCACGATCCAGTGAGGACACTGCAGTTAAAAATAGCGTAGTCACCCCATACTGTATGTGTGAATGCGTCGACTTGATAATAGGTTATCCTCTGTTTAGCTACATGTGTCGTAACTATTCGAACACTCTTAGTCTCACAGCGATCAATTTTTGTTGTAAGCCCAGCAGTGTCTTGATTACTAAAATATTTTTTAATCGCGTTACTCACAAACTTCTCTGTTTTTGACGTAGTGCTCAGTTTTAAAGTTAACTTCTTATTACCGTCTGTGTGTACAGAACTACAATTTACTTTGATAGTTTTGTGGTCTTTCCACGCTTGCTCGAATATCGTAGAATGGCACATATATTTCACATCCATAGTAGTAATCACATCAAAATTAAGCCGTGTGATTACTCCTGCAACTATCTGAGTGGTTGCTTCGGTCACCTGAATCTTTCTAATCGCAATTAGTGGAGTATCATGAGATTCATGATACTTTCTGAAAGATTCTTTGGCTAACTGTAGAAACTGGGGCTCGTCAGGATCTTGTTCCACTTCACCGCCATAATAGCCGTTGCATCTTACGTCGAAATCGAGCTTACGTGGCGACCCCAGACTTTCAAAGATTTTAGAATAGCATTTAAGTCTGCTTCCTCTGCTGGGTATGACACCAAAATGTATACGTATAATAGTTCCAGCAACTATTTGTGAGGTAACTGAATCTACATCGATGCTTTTGGCATAACCTTTATTGCCATGTGATTTTTGGTACCATTGATAAGATTCTAGCGCTAATTTTTTATACTGTGGGTCATTAGGATCTTCTTCCACTTCACCGCCTATTGTGCGATCGCAACTCACATCAAACTGTTTTTTACGACCCTGCCCTAGCTCTTCCAAAATTTTAGATCTACACATAAACATGCTACCTCTGGTGGGATGAACACGGAAATACATTCGTATGATCATTCCAGCTACTACCTGTGAGGTAACAGAATTAATCTTGATGCTCTTGATGTGAACGTTCTCGTTGGGATGTGATCTTAGGTACCATTGAAAAGATTCTTTTGCCAATGGTTGATACTGAGGATCATCAGGATCTTCTTCCACTTCACCGCCAGCTACAATGTCACAATTCACCTGAAAATCAATATTAGGCGCTGGTTCCAGACCTTCAAAAATTTTTGACTTACACTCGAACATGCTGCCTCTAGTAGGATGCACAAGGAAATGCATACGTATTATTGTTCCAGCAACTACTTGTGAGGTAACTGAATTTATCTTGATGTACTTGACGTGAACTTTAACGTTTTTATGCGAGTTAAGGTACCATCGAAAAGCTTCTTTTGCTAATGTTTGATACTGCGGGTCATCAGGATCTTCTTCTACTTCACCGCCATCTATGATATTGCAAGTTACATCAAAATCGAAATTAGGATGGGGCCCCAGCCCTTTAAAAATTTTAGAATAACATTGAAATTGGCCACCTCTGGTGGGATGAACACGGAAATGTATACGTATGATTGTTCCAGCAACTAGTTGTGATGTTACTCTATTTATCTTGATGCTTTTGATGTGAGCTTTAACGTTTTTATGCCGTTTTAGGTACCATTGAAAAGATTCTTTTGCTAATGGTTGGTACTGCGGGTCTTCAGGGTCTTCTTCCACTTCGGCGCCAGTGAGACTGTTGCAACTCACATCAAATTTTATATTACGTTTTGAGGGCACCAAGCTATCAAATATTTTAGAAAAACATGTAAGTTGGTTACCTATGATAGGGTAAACGCGGAAATTTATTCGTGTAATCGTTCCAGCAACCACCTGTGTAGTAACTCTATTTACCTCGATACGTTTAACGCTAGTTTTAACATTTTTATGCGAGTTTTTATACCATTCAAAGGATAGTTTCGCTAATTCTTGATACTTTGGATCGTTAGGATTTTGCTCTTCTTCCTGTCCGGGAGCATGGTTCGTGCAATTCACATTAAAAAGATAATTGAGATCCGGACGCAGTCCTTTAAAAATTTTAGATCGACAGTCGTACGTGTAACCCTTTGTGGGATAAACAAGGAAATAAATACGTGTAACTGTTCCAGCAACTATCTGTAAGGTAACTTTTTGTACGTTTATGCTCTTTACATCTGCTTTAACGTCTTTATGCCTGTTTAGGTACCATTCAAAAGAATGTATTGCGAATTGTTGATAATTCGGATCTTTTGGATCTTGCTCCTCTTCATACCCAGGTCTTACCTCGGTGCAATTCACCTGAATGTCTATATTAAGATCACTGTGCAACCCTTTGAAAATTTTTGATTTACACATATATATAGGTAATTTGACTTTGGTGGGAAAAACATGGAAATGAATACGTGTGATTGTCCCAGCAACTGCTTGTGACGTGACTGAATCTACCACGAGACTCTGAACGTTAATGTTAAGTTTATGCGTGAATTGGTACTTTCCAAACGATGCTCTCGCTAAATTATAGAATTCGGGGTCCGAAGGTTTTTCATAAACTTCACCGCCAGGAATTACCTTCGTCAGTTTGAGGACCGATCCAATTGGTTTTTTTAAACTTTGTAGCACTTGCGGTGGGTCTTGGTCATCTGCTAATGAGCAAGTCACGTCAGTAATATTTTCTTTCTCTTTCGGATTCCACGGTGTTTCTGTTATATTACTAGTACATTTAATTTTATTATTTTTAATAGTCACTACATAGAAATGAATGTGATTCTTTATTTGATCACCTATCTGTGCCTTGACATTGGTTACATAAATTCTCTCAACCTCTTCTTTTTCAAAAGGCTTATGCACTGGAGTTTTGAACAAATATTCAATTGATGCTTTAGCTAATTTGTGGTATTTAGGGTCTTTAGGATCCCGAATCTGTTCAGGGCGAGATGTACCGCTATTACCACCCAAAAGCTTTTTGTTACTCAGCGTAAGACATTTATAAGTTACATGTTTTACATTTGCCCACGGTTTCTCCCAGACTTCAAAATTACACTGGTCTGAAATGCCGCTAACCAGGGTTATTCGGATTTCTATTCTAGTAATGATTCCTGTAACCACCTGTGTACTAACTCTGTTTACTTTTATTTTTTGTATGTCCTCTTCTTTGATGCGGAGGTGGTTACGCACCAGCTCTTCAGCCATTTTTTGATATTGCGGATCATTGGGATCTTGCTCCATTTCAGCTCCTGTGATGTATCTTTTTTTTCTACTTGTTGCGTCTCCGGAACTAAGGCTGTCAGCGGATATTGTTTTTATTTGGTTCGTATTGCCTGCTGCATTGCCGTAGTAGATCTGAAATAGCATTGGTCAGATGAACTCATTTGTTTCTTATAAAGGTTCGCACGTGATCTGTCTATATAGGTACTGTAGAACTTATATGTAGGTAGCAGTATTACGTAACCTGTTATATTTTTATATTGGGTAAGTTCTCCAGGGGCCAATCCATAATAAACGTTACAAAGGGCTCAAAATATAAATTTGGTTTATGGATCCAATTCTAACATTTTTCCATAGAAAACATACTTAACCTTCATATCACAGCAAAAAAGAACATTTTTTAAAATCTTTTCCGCGCGCGCGCTTTGTGATCAATACGAGGCTTGCACTGAAAGTGGCGGGAATCGAATACTTATTAATTTATTTTTAACATGTATTATACCTTTTTATAATCTCTGAAGTTTCCTTATCTCAACACACTGGCCACTTAGAAAAAAAAAGTATGGTTCGGTTTCAATTGTTTATTGAAGTCGTCGAGTCACTGCTTAAAATGGAATTGTGCCGTGAAAATTTCAGAGCTATGATTTATTATGACTTTAAAAGTGGACTAACACAAAAACAATGTGAAGAGCGGATGGTTGCTGCTTTTAATATTGAAGCTCCTTCAAAGACTACAATATACAGGTGGTATTCAGAATTTCAACGTGGCCGTGTATCCCTCACCGACGAAGTGCGTGAAGGTCGACCAAAATCGGCAGTCACGCAAGAAAACGTCGATGTTGTGCGTCGTCTGATAAATGAAGACCGACATGTGACATATCGGGAAATTCAAGAGCACCTGGGTATTGGAATGAGTCAAATACAAATTATTTTAAAAGAAGAATTAGGCGTGAAAAAGTTATTTTCCCGTTGGATACCTCACCTATTGTCTGACGAGCAGAAAATAGTCCGTGTCAATTGGTGCCGCAAAACTTTGAAAAGATTTAACAAGGGACGCTCAAATGCTGTTTTTAGCATAGTATCAGGTGACGAGTCGTGGATATACGCTTATGAGCCTGAAACTAAAAACCAATCCCGAGTATGGGTCTTCGAAGACGAGCTCAAACCCACAAAAGTTGTTCGTTCTCGCAGTACGGCTAAGAAGATGGTGGCTACGTTTATCTCTAAATCTGGTCACGTAGCTACTGTGGCTCTTGAGGATCGTAGAACAGTCAATGCTGATTGGTACACCACTATTTGTTTGCCGAACGTCTTTGCTGAACTCCGAAAAACAAACCCTAGTCGTCGCATCATCCTTCACCACGACAACGCCAGCCCACACACCGCTCGGACAACAACTGAGTACCTGGACGGTGAAAAAGTCGAAATATTGGACCACCCTCCATATAGCCCTGACTTAAGTCCCAACGACTTTTTTACATTCCCCAGAATCAAGGACAAACTGCGTGGTCAGCGGTTTCAGACGCCAGAAGAAGCAGTGGAGGCCTATAAAATAGCCATTTTGTCGACCCCTACTTCAGAGTTCAAAAAGTGCTTTATGGACTGGTTTGAACGCATGCATAAGTGCATGAAATACAAAGGAGAATATTTTGAAAAACAATAAAAATAAATAAACTCACTTATACTGCATATTTTCTTCTATTCCCGAAACTTTCAGTTTTACCGATCACAACGTTTAAAAGTATGTCGTAAAGGTAATTTTACATTAATATGTGGAAACACTAATCAAAAAGAAATTAACTGTAAACGGTCACAAATTTTTCGCCGGAATTTGAGGTAAGATATTGTAATTAAATAAAATGCCTTTATAAATATTAAAAAGCAACGATTAATCGGTTTTTAAAAAAGTATTCTAAACGGTGGTCTAAAAGTAACACCCGAAACGAAAAAGAGATAAGAATTTGTGTAATTTTTTGGCTTAATAAATTATAGCATCATAGCTTGTTTTTCCAAAGTAAGGTTATGGTGTGAAACTAATCAGAACCTAATTTTAAAAAAAGCGTGGGCTTTGGTAGTATGTTTTCAAGTTTGAAGTTTAGTAACACCCAAAACTTTTCGGGTGTTACATTCGGATCCGTGCGCAATATTAAATTTGGGACATTTGTTCTCGTGAAATTTCATCCAGGTTGAAGTGCGTTGTGGGCGATGGGCTAACAATCTGTCACTGCAATATCGCATTTTCTCCATCTATAAACCTGCAATAGCAAAAGTGGCACAGAAATTAATTTTCGTGTGCATTGCGTACCCTTTTTGGAAATATAGGCATGAGTTTATGTATAAAAGTATGTACATTTCATCTAAAAGGCAGAAAGAGAATTAGAATATTGATATACTGGAAATTGCTAGTGTTCCGTTCGTGATGATGATGGTTAGGTACAAATAATTATTTTTATAGTCTTCATTCTCTTGCCCTTTTCCCATTAATTTAGGGTCGGCGCAGCATGTCTTGTTCTTCCATATATCTCTGTCACGCGTCATCTCTTCATTCACATTTTTCCTATTCATATCATCTCTCACACAATCCATCCACCTTTTCTTTGGCCTACCTCGTTTCTTGCATCCATCCACATTCATATCCAATACTTTTCTTGTTACATGGCTTTCATCCCTCCTCATTACATGCCCGTACCACGCCAGGCGATTGGCTCTTAGGCTGGGCGCTAGGTACTTTCAGGCTTCCCCTTATATACTCATTCCGAATCCGGTCCATTCTCGTCACACCACACATTTTTTTGATAGTAGTTGGTGATAAAGGAACTACGTTCAGACCTCATGAATATTGCCTTGTGCTGCTTTAAAACTAAGAGATCGTCGTACTTACTACGAACTCCCAAGGGAAATTGATATCTTCGAAATATAGGGTTTTTATTATTAAATAATTAATGTATTTTATGATAATCCAACATATTTTTTTGTGATAGGTCCAATTAAAAAGATAACAATTTCAATAAAATTACCAATAGTTTCGTATACAGTGTTTGAATTTCGTACTCGTAACACCCGAGACGAACCACTTAGTAACAACCGAAACAGGTAATTTAGTTCACTAAAATTAATTAAAAAGCAATGCCAAGTGTTGCTTTAGTGTTTAGTAGACTATAAGAACTATTAATAATAAAACCGGGTGTTATTTGAAGAAAGAATATTTTGATTCTGATTCTGAAGATTTGCTGAATTATGCATTTTGGAACTGATGGTCAGAAGGATTAGGCCAATTCGCGTAACACCCGAAACAGCAACTTTTTCGTGATTCTCCCGTTATTGCTCTCATACTTTTATCTATGAGTGTTCAGGAAAAGAAAATATTATCCAAATAGTAGACGATTCGATAGTTATGGTTATATCACTATATATGGGTACTGAAGTAGAACTTACTAGCATATGGCTTCATGTTATTTAAGCGTGTATAAACCCTACTTTGAAATTGGTGATCTATTACTAGTATATAAAGCCCCCTAAGTCGTGTTTATTCACTTGAGATCTCTAAACATTCAGCCTAAAAAGTCTTATAACTTAAAATTAGGTTGTTCAATAAAACGAGACGTAGGCAATTTATATAGCTGTTATTTGTATTGCTGTCGTTAAGTGTTCATTTACTGCAGCATTTACCTACCATGTATAGTTTTAATGGGTTCGCTTATGACCTTGGTGCTAGCACCTGATGGGAAGTTCAGATAAGGTATTTAGTGAAGCCAGCTTAGTCAGAAAATCGTCTGCATTGCCTTAATCAAACCTTACCCCATAGGTCATCAATCATCCTCATCATATCAGTCGATGGACGTCTACTGCTGGACATAGGCCTCCCCTAAAAACTGCCGCACTGACTGGTCCAGCGCCACCCGCATACAGCGGACTTCGGCTCAACTTTAGAATATGCAACGTTTAGCGTTCATATTTTTTTTATAAACAGTACTCATGATTAGAAAGCTTTCCACAAGATTTCAAGTTGCAGAAACGTAAAAAATGGACATTTTCAATACTGAAATCGGTAATTAATACCACGCCATGAAAGTCAGATGATTTACGTCACTCACGTCACTGGGGCGTAGGTATATCAAAAACCGAATCTGAGCACCCCACTATCCACGTGGTCTTGTCTGCCCTACCGCCCTACCCCTAGAGTGTTCCCCTATTCATAAACTTCCAACAGGCCTATATTAGTTAACAGGCCGCTAAAGTTGGTTTGTCCTTATCTGTCACTTTGACATTTATGTTTGTGAGAAAGTGACAAAACAAAATTTAGTTAACAGAGGTTTGTTAAGTTTTATGAATAAGGGGGTAAGTATATAAAAATTTGGCGGCGCGAAGTGAGAGCAGCCCACGCCCGCAGTGACAAAGGGCGGGAACCGTGCGAGGTGAAGCGGCTGAGCCTGATGGTGAACAGCAAGGCGAAGGTGCGGAACCGAGTATGGATGACCGTGCTTTGTTACGCGGGGGCGGAAAGGCTGCTCGTCCCGCAGCGCCGGAGCTAAGGCGAAGTCTGACTGTCATGGCGTGGTATTAATTACCGAATTTAGTATAGAAACTTTGAACTTCCCAATTTTTTTTCTCTTAAACCGCACGTCTCCGCAACTTGAAATTTTGTGGATAGGTTTCTAATAGTTAGTACTAGTTATAAAACAAATATGAACGCAACATTTGTTGGGGTGGAAAGGTTCACGAGTGGCGACCACGTACTGGAAGGCGCAGCGTGGGTAGGCCCTCCACAAGGTGGACTGATGACCATAGGTCAGATCAAAAGTTACATAGGTATATTACTCACCAAACAAGACGAAAATAGAAACAAGAAAATTAAAAGACGCATCTTTGGATGGCCACAACGGTGGCTTCGCAGTATTAGGCATGTTAGAGTAGAACGAAACGCTTTTTAAGCCCTCGGTTTTAAGTTATCATAATTACATTGCAATTAGTAATTTTCAACGGTCACTAATGTAATTTTTATGCACTTTGGAACGTATAACGTATTAACGTACAGGATGTCCGGTGGAAGATTTTTGTTTTAAAATGGAAATGATGGATATTTTGTTTTATTGGGGCCGGACTCGAACCTCTTTATTAGTAACTAGCGGCCCGCCCCGGCTTCGCACGGGGTGGCACGCGTATTAAACAAAAATTTCAAAATTAAAAATTATAATACTTACACACACATTTTAGTAAGCTTCCCTAATTTTTTTGGAAATTTAATATAGCCTATGTCACCCGGGGATAGTATAGCTTCCCAACAGTGAAATAATTTTTCAAATCGGTTCATTAGTTTCGAAGACTATTCAATGCCAACAATTTATTTTACACCTTGGGTTACATTATTGGAATTTTAGTAAGAATCCCTAATTTTTTTTGGAGATATAAATATGTCACCCGGGAATACTGTTAACTTTCCAACAGTGAAATATTTTTTCAAATCGGTTCAGTAGTTTCGGAGCCTATTCTATGCTAACAAATTATATTTACACCTTGGGTTACATTACTGGAATATTAGTAAGGATCCCTATTTTTTTTGGAAATATAATATAACCTATGTCACCCGGGAATACTGTTAACTTTCCAACAGTGAAAGAAGTTTTCAAATCGGTTGAGTAGTTTCGGAGCCTATTCTATGCTAACAAATTATATTTACACTTTGGGTTACATTATTGGAATTTTAGTAAGGATCCCTATTTTTTTCGGAAATATAATATAACCTAGGTCACCCGGGGATAGTGTTAGCTTTCCAACAGTGAAAGAATTTTTCAAATATTTCTGTAGTTTCAGAGCCTATTCAATGCAAAGATTTTTTTACACCTTGGGTTACATTATTGGAATCTAAGTATAAGGATCCCTAATTATTTGGAAATATAATATAACCTATTTACATTATTGGAATGTTAGTAAGGATCCCTATTTTTTTTGAAAATATAATATAACCTAGGTCACCCGGGGATAGTGTTAACTTTCCAACAGTAAAAGATTTTTTAAATCGGTTCAGAAGTTTCGGAGCCTATTCAATACAAACAATTTTTTTACACCTTAGGTTACATTATTGGAATTTTAGTAAGGATCCCTAATTTTTTTGGAAATATATTATAGCCTATGTCACTCAGGGATAGTGTAGCTTTCCAACAGTGAAAGAATTTTTCAAATCGGTTTAGTAGTTTCGGAGCCTATTCAATGCAAACAAACAAAAAGGGAAAACCCACTTTTTGGCCAAGTGGTGACGTAAAATTGTGTACAAAACACGGGTCGTAAAACAGAAAGCCCTCTCTCGCATATTTATGACCCTCGCCTGCGGCTCGGGCCTCAAACATATGCGGTATAGGCCTTTCTTTGTTTTACAACCTTGTATCATAAATAGCTACTTATTAAAATCACCTCAAAAAGCCCTTTCATATAATACCACACACGATAGGACTCCGATTTTTTTCCCATACAATAAAAATAATGACTCAGCCAGCATTTCATCCTAAGGGATTTTTTTTAAGAATTGCGGGTAAAAAATTGTGTTTTGACCTCTAGTATGCGTGTGCCAAACGGCTAAACTTTACATCGATTTGTGTTTTTTTTGCGTAGCTACACCATCATACATAGCTACTATTTGGCAAGTTTGAGCGAACCCTGATTTAGTACCTAAATATTTGGTATATTTGTAAATACAATACAATACAATACAATACAATACTCTTTATTGCACACCTCAATTAAAGGACACAGTACAGTACGTAATAACAATAAGTAGAGGCAAACAAAAGGCGGTCTTATCGCTAAAGAGCGATCTCTACCAGACAACCTTTGGGTAGCGGAAATCAAAGCAAATAATTACAATTCGCAGTAGGTGGTGCAGAAACAATTTATGAAACCTACTAATAATTACAACAGTTTTATACTATATTTATAATAATATACATATATAAAAATATATATATATATAAAATTTGAGTACTTAAGCCAAAACTTGCAAAATCTCGCGTGGTCCAGCCCTGTGGTCCAGCTATCCAACAGTCACATCAACTGGCAATATATCAGATTCAGTTCTTCAACAAATAACAATTGCCCATTACAAATAACAACCGTTTAGTGACGTCACCTCATATTCATGTATAGGTAAATCACTTAAGAAAATGACCAGTTGTATGTAGTTGTAGCGTGTCCGAATAGATATTACATATTTAAAATGTGCAACAAAAACAAAACAAACGCCTATTCGAACACGTCACTACTACATACAACAGGTCATTTTTTTAAGACGGCGCAGTATGATCGGTGTGGATCAGTTCTCCATACAAACGTATTTAGGCTCTAAATTTTAAAACGCCATGCTAGAATAACATGAAACTTTGTATACACAATGGGATCCGGCATACCTAGGTCCAAAATTAGTTTCTGTTAGAAATTGAAAAAGAAAAAAATACAGCGGTTTTTTGAGTTTTTTACGGCTTGTATGAAAACCTTAATAATCGCTGTATTTTTTCGCCATTATAATTTCAAGCAACAGAAACTAATTTCCACCCTAGACAAGCTGGATCCCATTGTGTATACAAAGTTTCATGTTATTCTAGCATGGCGTTTTAAAATGAGAGCATAAATACGTTTGTATGGAGAACCAAACGTACTGCGCCCTCTTAAGTTTTTCACCTAAGTATACCTAAAAGGACGACCGGTCATTGTGGAAGTCTTTGGGGGAGGCCTATGTCCAGCAGTGGACGTCATTCGGCTGAATGATGATGATATCTAAAAGTATAAGCTGACGTCACTAAACTGTTCCTGTAATATTTCCCCCCTTTATGAAACACAAATTAATTTCGATATTGATTTGTAGTTGACGATCACTTTACGATTTATTATTGTTAAGTCATTACAAATTATACTTAGGTAGTCAGCTCATACTTAGGTAGGCTTGCATGCTCTAATTTGCACTTGATTATGAGCTGACGTCACTAAACTGCTCCTATTTCTAATGACTTAGGTTGGGTTGTACCAAACAGTCTGTAATCGTAAGCTGTGAACGTTAAAATTTGTATGTATGGAATGTTTGACAAGTTTCTATGAATTACAGCTGCCGGTGCCATATTTACCGTTGATCAGTATGTGATCGTATGTCGGTGCAACCCAGCCTTAAGTAATGTCGCACTTAACAGTTAACCGTGAACTACAAATCAGTATCGAAATTAATTAGTGTTCCATTGCATGGAATTAATTACAGTATCCAGCTGAATCTAATCTATTTTTATCGCGCAAAGTTTACAGTAAACACTTTGATAAATGTAAAATTAACGTGGTTTGATTTACAAAGATTAAATCAAGTTCATTTTACTTTAATCAGTATAATAATTGGCCCTTCAGTTACGCATTGACAATGCAATATTTAATTATGGTACCGCCAATCTGATCTGATGATAGATACCGAAGGTGGCCATGGCAACTCCTAAAATATACAAGATAAACCCATCGTGGTTGGGCTCGTTGGAACACTCTTAACGACTAGTTAAAGACTATGCAAAAAAAGTACAGTCGGCAATAAATGCATGTACCAAAAATGATTTTTGTGACAGAAACTCATAAAATTGGGTTTACTTTACCCATATGAGACTCTACACTTGTGTTCCAAACAATAACAAATTGCCGCCATGTTGCTTAAAAACATGTGCGTGTAATTTTATCTAATAAAAAGTATAAAAAAATCAGTTTCACTGACGAAATATCATCTGTTTAAAACAGTTAGTTTTAATTTTCAGTAAAAAATTATGATTTTGCATCCTACATATAATTAAGGGTCATGAATGTAAAAATGAGGGTAGAAGTATCTAGGAGATTCTGTTAATTATAATACTACGCCTGTACGAAATCTATTATGACAGTGATGTAATCCCTAGGAAATCCACAAAAGGACCAAGGTAACCGACATAGCCCGGAGAATTGCCAAACTTAAGTAGCAGTGTGACCGGACGATGTAGCGTGGGAAAACATAAATTTACTAAATTACAATTATTCAATATTATTATAAGGTATAAGTACGTTGTAAAACAGGCAACAATTAATAGGGTAAAAAAATACAATTTCAAGAGGAAATGAACATAAAAATCAATACTAAATAATTAAAGAAATAATTACAAACAGTAAAAGACACAGAAACAATTTTCAATTTAAAGACATGTCAACTCAACAGAAAACTAGAATAAGGCACTGGGTCAACGAGTTCCCTGGAGATACTCATTTACACTGTAGAATCCTTGTTCAACAAGCATCAATTTTAGTTTCTTGACAAATACAACGTCGCTTTCAACCGCCTTGATACCACTAGGCAACCTATTGTAGATTTTGGGCCCTATGACGCTAAGCACCTTTGGGAGTTTAGCGAGTCGTTTTACGGGGGCTAGTAGCAAGGGTTGCCTGCGGCTATCTTCTTTGCGGGTACAGGTGGGCTTATTTATTTATTTATTTATTTATTTATTTATTTATTTATTTATTTATTTATTTATTTATTTATTTATTTATTTATTTATTTATTTATTATTACATTTAATTACACAGCATTACAGAAAAACTAAAGCACTGTGAAATTACAATATTTAAAGATGAAAAAACAATAAGCAAAAAAGAACAATAAAAACTCCTATCTTATAAATCAGACTGACGAGACACGCACATCCATCCTCTCACAGAACCTCTGACATTCATCACGCACTACTGCCCATCTGCTAGCAAACACATCACACTCAGGTGCTGATGCAAGGAGAAGGTTCAGGAGGTGCAAAGCGCGGACCAACGGGGATTGTTTGCGTGACACAGTTCGTGACGTCGGTGCCACAAGCAGATATCGATCACGGGGCCGGAACTCGAATTTTGTCAGTGATGGTACAAACAGTCGGACCAATGGCTCCACTAATTCTATACAGTCCGACTCGCCGCGCAAGATAATGCACGTAGTCGTAAGAAGCGAAAAATTACGTCTTACTTCCAGGGAGTTAAAGCCCAAGCTACCAAGCAAAAATTTGGTTGGGTACAGGAATGGGTAGTATCCATACATTTTTTTGTACATAAAACGCAAGAAAGCTTTTTGTACCTTCTCCAGAAGTAAAACGTAAGTTGTTTCGTAAGGATTCCAAACAACACAGGCTGCCTCCAGCTTACTTCGCACTAATGCATTATAAAGCAACTTTATTGTTCTGGGGTCATTGAAATCCCTGGCATTCCTTATAACGAAACCCAACCTCTTGTAGCAACTTCGGGTTAGAGTAATCAGATGCTCGTGGAAGTTGAGGTGGGTGTCAAGGATGATGCCTAAATCCCGAATGGAGCCCACACGTGCAATAGTATCAGGACCGAGAAGATACTTGTAGAAAAGCGGATTTTGCGACCTAGTGAAAGATATGACTGCACATTTTGAGACGTTGAACGCTAGTCCATTTTTACTGCTCCAGGTTTGCACTCTGTCGATGTCTTCTTGGAGTGATGCACAGTCTGAGACCTCCTGCACACCATAAATAAGCTTCAGATCATCGGCATAAAGCAAACATCTTGCAGATCTAAGAACTGAAGCCAGATCGTCGATCATAATACCAAAAAGCAGAGGACCCAGTAAGGAGCCCTGACTGACTCCTGAACGAGTCTGGTAAGTCTTAGAGAGAAAGCACCCATGCTGCACGTACTGTTTCCTACCGCGTAAATAACTAGCAAAAAACCGTAGTAGATGCGGGGAAAAACCGATATTACACAACTTGCTCAGTAGCACATCATTATCTACGCGGTCGAATGCTTTCTGAAAGTCAAAGTACAGGACGTCTACCTGTATGCCCTTATCTAAATGGTCCGAAATGGAATCTACCAGGGTTAGTAGGTTGGTATCAACCGATCTCCCTAGCCTGAATCCATGTTGGGAATCACATAGAAACGGCTGAATTTGGGGAGCTACTAGTCTATTAATAATCGACTCAAATAGCTTAGCTGTTGATGACAGGATTGCTATGGGTCGATAGTCTTCAACCTGGGTCAAATTATTCGATTTGGGAATAGGCCTCACCCTAGTGACTTTCCAACGCTGTGGATATTGCCCAGTATGTAACGCTAAGTTAAAAATGTGCAGTAATGGAGATATAAGCCACTCTTTACAGCCTTTTAAAATATATGCCGGAAGATTGTCAGGACCCGGAGAGCTTCGAGCCTTCAGACGGTTTATAGAGTTTTCGACATCCGGCCGAGATATCTGGTAAATGTGGACATAGTTAGCATTACGAGTTAAGTCTTCACGGAGTATTTTACCAGAGTCAAGGTGAGGTTCATTCGGCAAAAAAACAGATGAGAAAAAATCAGCAAAAGCTTGAGCTGCCTCACTACCTTCAAATTCATTTCCTCTGTAGGTAACTTGAGGCTCGAAGCCTCCTTTGGCTTTCAGGTTTGCAATATGTTGCCAAAATGTTCGAGGATTGGACGTAAGATTGGACTGCATCCGGCTGATATAGTTATCATAAGCAAGCGATATACGGGTTTTAATGTTCGCCCTAAGATTAGAAAATATGCCATACACAAAGCTGTCTCCAGAACGCTTCCAGTCTCGATGCAGAGAAGCCTTCCACCTAATGTCTTTTATTATGTCGGGCGTAAACCAAACCGGATAACGCCTGCATGTTTTATTGGGTCTAATCTTTCCAGGTATAGATTTATCAAATACATTATATATCAACTTATAAAAGCATTCAACAGCAGTGTTGACGTCACAAGACTCAAGAACCTCACTCCAAGACACCTTGGAAAATAATAAATAAAGTAGTTCATAATTTCCCTTGGCGAAATTCCAGTCACGTCTTGGGTCTACATTACTGGGCGCGACAAATAGGGGGCGGTGACTAGACTCCGTAAGTGGTACGACGATTTCGAGCGGAGGGTGATATGCGTCACGAAAAGGAACTAGGCCCCCGTCTTCCACCTCACTGACCTGTACGCCGCAGGTTTCTCCTCGCACCAGCACAACATCCAACACTCCTCCATATGCATTCGTCACAACATTCATCTCTTTCAGGTTACTAACTGCAGTAAAATAACAAAAGTAACTTAAAATGTTAACAGAAGAATACTTTGGATTAAGATTCAAATCACCCACAATTAACACTACACCGTTTAACGAGTCGATAAAAGATTCAATTTTTTGAAAGAACCTCATGTAAACGTCATCTGCAGCCTTGGGTGGAATATAAATGACACACATATAGCACATAGTTTTCTCCAGCTGGAATGAAGCCCACAGATCTTCACCATCCGGCGTTTCAAACTCAGGTCTGCGCCGCATAACAATACCTGGCCGTGCCACCAATAGCACGCCGCCTCCTTGTCGCCCTGTGGCACGATCACGGCGCAGTACGCTCCATTCACCTGATATCAGTTCGGAGTCTTCTACTGAATCAGAGAGCCATGATTCGGCAACACCTATGACATCGCTGTCATGAGAAAGGGTCATATGTCTAAAGGCCTTCAATTTTGTATTAAGACCCCGCACATTCTGATACAGGATAGCAAGAGCTGATTCTGAGGAACACCTACGTGATACATCAGTCTTGTGTTGCTTGGTTTTTAGCACCTTGCTTTCGAAATAACCACATTTTGACCCTAGCATTTTCCGGCCAGACACTTGCAGAAATACACTTTTCATAGAAAGTGGCTGGGACTCCTATCTTATAAGACCTGTAACTGCCCTTTGACTTGAGCTCCTCTACTGTGCAAGTTGCATTTTCGCACAAAGTCTGCAGATATTCGTGAACTTCGACAGGACCCGACACCATATTCCATAGATGAATATACTTTCGGTATTCAACCGCCTTGAGGGAAGTAACGTTGGGGCCTGCTGTGCAGCGTACTGAGGTCTGGCGTCTTTGCTTCTTGACTCGGGAATCTTCAAGAGTCCTCCTTGCTGGATAGATCATGATCATGCTCAAGCTCCGACGTGCGCGGCCTTCCAACATCTTGATCAATATGGCCGGCCTTGACATGGTCGCTACTTTTGGACATCACAACTGGAACTGACACGTCCTTGGAAGTATCAAAATGGCCGGCCTTGACATGGTCGCTGCTTTTGGGCATCGCAACTGGAACTGGCACGTCCTTGGAAAGATCAATATGGCCGGCCTTGACATGGTCGCCATTTTTGGGCATCACAACTGGAACTGGCACGTCCTTGGAATGATCAATATGGCCGGCCTTGACATGGTCGCTACTTTTGGGCATCACAACTGTAACTGGCACGTCCTTGGAAAGTGCACTAATAGGGGTGTCCTTGTTAGTTATGCCCAGATGCTTTTCCCGTTCACCTCTCTCGATGCAGCCAAGTGTTGGAGCTGTTGGGCCAACCGCACTGACATTCTTAGCAGACTTCACGATTTCGTTGTAAGGTATTTTTGGCGAAGGCAATGCAACTTCAGATCTTCGGGACCCGATGGATTGTTCCAGTTCACGCAGTTTTTCGCTGACTACTTCTACTTTACTTGTACATGCGGTCAGAACCAAGTGATATCGATCGATAGCTGCAACCGCATCAGCAAGTCGTTCAGTCAAGTAGGTTACTTGCTCACGTAGTAATTGTACTTCTACTCCAGAGCACATCGGCATGGTCACATCTCCTTCCATGGAGTGCATTGCATGTGGGGTGTGCAGTGGATCATGGCGCGGGCTTGCATGTGCAACATCTTTATCCAACGGGCATCCAGGCGGAGTACAACATGCTTTTACTGGAGAGTGTAATGCTGGCGAAGAAGGAACAGTATTTCCCTCTTGTGACCGTAGAGGCGGCGGTGAACGCGGAATTGATGAGAGTTTCCGCTGTGTAACATTCTTTATGCATGCCGGAGTACGTACCGAGGTTTCTCGGTTTGAACCGCCTTTCCTCGCTTCACAAATGCACTCAGGACATACCCAGGTAGCCTTCTCGATCTCAGAGAGGATTTTATTAGTAGTACACGGATAGTGGTACGACCGCGCACACGTCTCAACCATGCACTGCAAGTATTGTTCACCCACCAACAGCTCCGAGCGGCACGCGGCGCAGGTCATGCTACTATCTAGATCTGAATCCATACTCATCTCAAATAAACTCAATTACTCGCGCACTCAAAATTATACAATTAGACTGGAACGGCGTAGCTTGCAGTTCGTAGCAACGCGTAGCGGGTAGAGCGTAGCCGATGCAGCGCAGGATGACGTCACTCAACGACTGGCTGCGGGGTCGTTACCTATTTCGCCGCGCCGAGAACTCGCTTCCGTGGCCCAGTTGTTCCGTCGGCAGGCTACAATTCCGTTGACGCGGGTTCGATCCCCAAGACGCGCGCAATTTTTCCTTTCTTTAATGACACCTCCACCGGCGAAACAATGACAAATTATCTCTCCCGCTCTAGGACCGCCCACTGGGAGGAGTCGATAGCTATAAACGCTTAAGAGCAACAAGAAACTGGATTATGAAAGTTCACCAATCACAATTTAGCAAACAAAAATTTCAACCAAGTTTAAGTATTCGCAATAAACGCGTCCGTTCACAACGAGCGAACGGACAAAAAAAAAAAAAAATATAGTATCGAGAGATTACATCTAATATATTGTTAGTATGCTATATTTCTTGAATATCTCCATAAAAATGGGTTAGGTGTGAGGTGACAGGTGAGGAGTTGGTGTGTGAATAAGTGGGTTGGTTAAGGCACGGGAGTCCGGTGGAGGAAGGCAGCCCATAACCGATCGTTGTAGCAGTCTCTGGAGAAGGCCTATGTCCAGCAGTGGACATCTTTCGGCTAATGATGTTTATGATAATCCCTTGGCGATTTATTCAATTAAATTAATCTGTTATTTGTATTTCCAGCTAACATAACTATGAGGATAGGTCAGCAATTAAAAAACGAGATTTTTATTTTCAAAATTCTTATATTTCGAGATTCATAAGTACCTGTTATAAAAATCTTTTTTTTCTTAAATTACTATAATATTACTTAAATACGATATTAAGGCGAATATACTCATAAGTGTTATTAAAGCGCGCTTTTGTATAACATTGCAAAATCGTAAACAATAAAAACTGTTATATCTCTAGATGGCAATGTGTAAGCTAGAGAGATATACCTACGAGAATCGAAATTCGATGTTCGTATTGATCCGTCTCTATCGATCTCAGGTGACAGAGATAAGCGACCTTCGATAGGTATTCTATGGTCGCAGTTCCATACATTTTGTATAAACTTATACAAAACGCCATCCATAGAGACTTGCCTGCAGGGCTAGCACAAAACGCGAGATAGACTATCCGTCTCTTTCTAATTAGTACACACTGAAAGAGATAGTCTGTCGCGCATGAGATAGCTCGCGCGCCGTCTTGTGCTAGTCATGCTGGAGTCTGTTTCACGAAGCGACATGTTATGTTATAATTGGACAAGTCTCAACTGGCAATACAGAGATGCTTGCGCATGCTTTTTTTTTCAAACAATTGTCAAAGACTTAAAAATAAATACAACATCCCTCAAAACGTTTTGCACTGTTTGACTTGACCAATGTTACCAGATTACACTTATACAAATTGTAACGTGTAACTTTGTGAATCAGACGACTCATTTATATAAATGACCAGTACAATAAAATAAGTATAGTTTCACAATTATATCACAATAAATTGGTTAAAATACAATGAGTAATGAGAGCATAAAAAATATCGGAATTCGGTCTCCAATGAGTTACACAAGACTCTAGAATTTAAATTAGACTTAGACAACAAGAAAGTCAGGCAAACGCAAGTTGAACCCAATACATTTAATTATGCGGTAAAACTAAGCGTCATAAGGCTGGGTTGCACCGACTTACGATCACAGACTGATCAACGTTAAATATGACGCCGGCAGCTGTCATCCCATATAAACTTGTCAAACTTTCCATACATTCAAAATTTAACAAACACAGCTTACGATTACAGACGGTTTGGTGCAACCCAGCTTAAGTCTCCTCCACACGGGTGCGCATGGCTGCCAAAGGTCAAAGTGGTGGAGCTTGCGTCCCAGTACAGTAACCTTGGTTTTGCTGGATGCCGTGCAGTCTGCAACCGTCCGGTGGTACCGGAATCAAGGCGGACTGCTATGTTCGCCCGTAAGGATGGGCTTGTTTGCATACACATTTGGCTATCGTCGCGTAATTAGGTTCTACGTACCTACGTTTCCCAGACTCTAGTTTAATAATAACTAAACGTTTTAGACTAGCAATAGTTCAAAATCATAAGAAAACATAAGATAACTTAAAAACAAGGCAAAAACGAAAGTCAAGCCCAGTAACGGTAGTTCGTGAATTAAGATAGAAAGATAGAATTAGGTCAATAATTTGTTGACCTCTCACTCGAAGAGCACAAATTTTAATAACTCAATCTTTTTGGACTAGCAATAGATCAAAATCATAAGAAAAAATAAGGTAACTTTAAAACAAGACATAATAGAAATCATGGTCTATGGTATTACTTTGTAAATAAAGGATACTTTGTAAATAAACCCATTTTTCATTTCATTTCATACGTAATACTTTGGCGCCCGAACGAATTATTGCCAATAATAATACGTTGACTTACGACTCGAATTGAACACTCTTATCTGAAGTAATTTCAATTATGAGGAAAGTAGATGACTTTAGTATTAAGAATATAAAATCTACTTACTTATTTATAAAATTTATAAAACTTGCAAGCTTAAGGCACGTATCTTAGTACAGGTAAATTACTTTTCTCAAACATGCAATGAAATATTGATGTTATGTTCCTTATAATAGGCTGCGAACTATGACGTTTCAGGCGCGGCTAGGACAAGAGGTCGTTAATGGAATTTCATACAAATCTTGCAGGCCTAGGCCGGCAAAGTCCTCTTTTTTAATTCCATTCCACATAAATTTGTGGCACAGGCATCATGACATTCTGCTACTATGCGTATTAAGAATAAAATTTTGTTTTTTTTGTTGTTTATTTCATTGCATGTTTGAGAAAAGCACTATACATACCTCGGCGGGAAATTTGGGGTTGCCCGCCTTAGACCTATCCGTATATATGTCTTCGGCCGGCAACCCCTTCCGTCCCGGCCTCTGTAGTAATGTACTATTAAGTATGACACTGACATATGCTCTTATTCCATTGGATACTCTACTTTAACACTAATGTAATAGAGTTTCTATTACATAGACACTGTCTTAAAATCGTATGTTTGTAATAGACACTCTATTGCATAAGCGTTAAAGTAGACTATCCAATGGAATAAGAGTATATGTCAGTGTCAAACTCAAAGTAATCGTACTGTATTACGCCTTAAAACGGTATTATTAGTTGGAGTAGGTACTCGTAGAATAATTTCGAACCCTGTATCAAAACAGACAAGGATTAAATTAATCTCATTTCGTTTTATTGGCTTAGTTTTTTACAGAACAGCGCTACTCGCCATCTGGTTGAACCCCCTTTACCCCACGAGTTCTGTATTTAGAACAAAATCCGGATAGGCAATTTGTATCCTAATCTCTTATTCGATAATGACGAAGGTTACATATAATAGATAACAGACAGATTGATAAATCGCACGGGGGTTGCTCGGCAAAAACCTGGGGATTTTGGTACTATTTTTTGGGTGGACTCGTAAAAATTAAGTTGGTTAAAGAATATGACAAGAAAATGTAGTAGTTTACAGACGTTCCCTACATTCAATGTAAAGTACATGCAACCACTAATGGACGATTCACACCAAACGGCCGGAGTCGGCGCGCACGCCACCAGAGTCAAAGGAATTCGAACCCTCCATACAGAAGCTAGACTTCGTATCCAAACGGCAGCGGCAGAGCCGGCGGCAGCCTGCTCGCAACTCATTAAAATATGAAATCTAACTTCTGTATGGAGGGTTCGAATTCCTTTGACTCTATTGGGGTGCGCGCCGACTCCAGCCGTTCTGTGTGAATCGTCCATAATAATCGGTAACTACTTCTACTGTTTTTAATGTCAATGCGTTTATTGGAACGACAAGATAAACAATATCTGGGTTTGCGAATTTTAGCTTAACATTTCCTCCCCAACTGATTTGCATATGTTTACCACATTTTTCTGAAACCGTAAATCTTTGACGATAATTATTAAACAAACCTCTACTCTACTTTCTTAACCCTGAAAAGTTTATTTCATTGTTTGGGAAATGTAAAATATGGGAAGAATTGTTCGCCCATATAAAAGGATCGGAAATATGTTTCAATTGCCGGTAAAGCAAAGGTAACTAAATATAGTTTAAATATAGGGCTGTTACCGCCGAGGCGTGGTTTACACAACAGCACTGCTCGCCATCTGATTTACCCCACAGGTACCATCGCCGCGATATACGCGGTAGTACCCCTGCTCACCCCAAGACTTGCCCCACGAGTTTTTCACTATCCAGTAGGGTAGGTGCTTGTTGAAGAGCGGGTATTCTGAAATTAGACGATTATTCTTTTATTCATGAAGGAAGTTTAATGGCAGCGGATCATGTCATGCTGCAATACAAAATACAAATAGGAAGAGTCAGGGGCCCTGACTCATCCTATTTGTGTCCGGGCAGGTCTTAGAGCATTTCTTCTTTTTAAAGAACTGAAAGAAATCAGAGAGAGTGAAAGGAAGGGTGAAAGGTTAAAGATATATACTTCCAACATATCAGCCCTAGGACGTCCACTGCTGGACATAGGCCTCCCCGAATTTCATGGGGGGTAAAGATATATACTTAAATACATAAAAAACATCCAAGTCTGAGGAGCAAAGAAATGAAACTTCAAACGTAACATAATTTGTTCTGGTATAACTATAACCTCTGCCACGTATGAACATCTGCCACGTGACATTATTAAAAACTGAAAAAAGGGAGAGAGTGAAAGGAAGGGCGAGAGATTAAACATTAGTAACACGTAAATACAAAAAAACATCCAAGTCTGAGGAACCAGTAAATGAAACATCAAACGTGACATAATTTGTTCTGGTACAACAGCTGTCACCATACCTATGCTTTATAAAAACGTTATAGACCTACCTTTGATACCGAAGCCCACTATAAGCACGCCGTGGTCCAAATTCTTAGGGCTGCACAGCATCTTCCACGGGTGCGAGATGCCTCCGACGTAGAACTGCATCGCATTCGCGTTTATACCTGAAAACGTAAGTTAATAATAAACATGGTTTTATCAGGATGATGGCAAGCGTACGATCTGTCGAATAGTAAGGACAGGTTGCACCAATTGACGATTACAGACCGATCAACGTTAAATATGGCGCCGGCAGCTGTCATCCCATAGAAACTTGTCAAACTTTCCATGCAATCAGTTTTAACAAACATTATTTACGATTACATACGGTTTGGTGCAACCCAGCCATAGCCATCCTCCTAACGAAGCCAGGGGTCCGGTTTGACATCTAATCCGATTCGTCGACCAGGGCTCGGAAACCGATATTCGCTCCATACAAAAATACCAGTAGTTTTTTCGTTTACTATTTCATCGTGATCGGAATTAAGTGAGCTAAAATACCTAATATTGGCAAGAGGACATAGAGTGGTTACAACCGGGTAGAAAAATATGTTTCTCTTGAATACCGGGAATTCGATATTTACACGGGTACTAGTCGTAATGTTAAAGATACATGTTTTTTCTTACAGAACGGGATGTTTTATGTTAATCTAAAAGTTATAACTATTTCTAGTTATATTTGGTAACATTTTCGTCACACTTTTAAAAAAGCGACCGTCTATACCTAATTATGTATTTATTATAGTAAAGATTTTTTTGTACCCGGTTGTAACCTCTCTATATTATGTCCTCTTGCGAAGAATAGGTATTTTAGTTCACCTAATTCCGATCACTGTTAATCAGGCAATCTCATAATACGAAGATTACGAAGTAATAACCTAAATACATTATTGAATTCTACATGAATAGCAAAAACTATTTCAAAATAATTCGCTTTTTCGGGATTTTGAGACTAACCGTTTCCGAGCCCTACCGTCGGCACTAATTTTATGAAAGCAACTGACTGACCTTTCAACCCAGAGGGAAAACTGGACTTTATTAGAATCAGACCGGTTTCATCGCGATATTTTCCTTCACCGAGAAGCTACTGTTAAATATCAAACAATAATTCGTATATGCCTAAGATTTAAAAAAAGAACCCCTTTTTTAAAAGCCGGGGCTCGAACCCACGACCCCCAAATGCAGACCTGTCGAATGGTAAGTATCGTAGTGTAAGGACTGCGCTATAAGGCAAAGAACACGCAATGCATTTCGACATTGCGAAGGCGGAGGTGCTACGAAAGTACGAATGCGTGGAGAATTCAAATTCTGAATCAAAACTGTTGAGACACACTTGTCAACTCCACACCAATTCAACCAATACTCGACAAGGTCAGAGTTCCTGCGCCATCGCCCTTGATGGTAAACTCACCGACATGGGCTAGCCTTTTGCCGAGCATCCACTGCGCCATCTCCATCACGGACCATACAGTTGATGATTCAAGGAACATTTGAAGCAGTTCTAACCATTTTTGATGAGTACATTTGTGGTTTCAGAAACAATTACATTGTATGAATTCAAAGCCTTTCTTTGACGTTGGACTTACTTTAAAACCAACAACTATATGCACCGATAACAACCGCCCGTTGCTGACCAGCCGCTGCACCATCTCTGTCTCGTTCGAGATGTTAACGTGCCCGCTGATCTGCTATCTCGAGAGCGTCTTGTTGGAAACGTACCCGTCTCTCTCGCACAGTCTGTCTCCAGCCTAGTTCTGTCACCCTGGTAGCATGTTGGTATACATACCGATAGAGATAAGCCCGTTGTTGACCTGCCACGCCATACCTCTTACTTGCACATCGAGTTTGTCTTGTTGAACACGCTGTTGTCGCAAGAGTAGTCTATCTTCAGCCTAGTTCTGTCGCCCTGGTATCATGTTGGTATTCGTACCGATAGAGGTAAGCCCATTCCAAAACAACAGCGCCATCTCCGTGACAAGGACAGTACAGTTAATTCAAGGAACATTTCTGGTTTCAGCTAAATTACGTAAACAATGCCATATATGAATACAAAGCTCTTGTTTGACTAACTTCTAAAAGCAACAACTAAGTATACGTACCGATAGAGATAGGTCCGTTACTGACCAGCCACTGCGCCATCTTCGTCTCGTTCGATGAGATGTTAACGGAACCGCTGATCTGCACCCTCGAGAGCGTCTTGTTGAAGACGCACTTATCGTCCTCTCCCTCATACGGGTAGTCGGTCTCTAACTCTAGCCCGCCTAGCTCTTCTATCGCCCTGGTAGAACATTCAAACATGTTAAATAATCTTTTACTTAAGTAATAGATATAATATGGAACTAGGTTGTCATAATTATTATCCTAAGCATTCGGTAAACAAATAAGGTTCCTAACGTCATCATCATCATCATCATGTCAGCCGAAAGACGTCCACTGCTGGACATAGGCCTCCCCCAAAGACTTTCACACTGACCGGTCCTGCGCCACCCGCATCCAGCGGACACCGGCGACCTTTACCAGGTCATCGGTCCACCGTGTGGGGGGCCTGCCCACGCTACGCCTTCCGGTACGTGGTCGCCACTCGAGAACCTTTCCGCCCCAACGGCCATCGGTTCTACGTGCAATGTGCCCCGCCCACTGCCACTTAGGTTTAGCGATTCGGAGGGCTATATCGGTCACTTTGGTTCTGCTGCGGATGGCCTCATTCCTGATGCGATCACGCAGAGAAACCTAACGTACTGGGAAATATATTATGTAAGTGGCTTCGACTTAAATAATTAAGCATTTCAAATAGGCAAAAATCCAGCAAATTTAGACATAAATTGCTGAGTCCTCTAGTGGACCCTAGGCTGCATTTCCACTGTGACAGAGTGGAGCAGAGACGTGATAATGACTCTCAGCTTTGATTTTTAGATCAATTTGCACGTATTTGCTCAGCCTATTCCACTTAGGCTGAGCGAATACGTGCAAATTGAACAATCAAGCGTTACCCTTATAAGGACCTTCATAAGCAAAGCAATGAAAATCATTCTTTATGAAGCCTCTGCTGTCTGTCTTTTTGTGTTACTAAAGGCACTTACTTAAGTACTCATAGAAAAAAATATCGATTTGCTTCAGTGAACAAATGCAAAATAGTTTACATTTACGCAATCTACAGCAAACATACAAAACATATATAACTTGAACAACTAGTTTATCAACTAGCTATAGGTACCAATAAACATCGCAAGGGAAATGCCTAAAATACTCGTACCTAAACCAAAACAAACAAATAGCTATGCCAATTATTCTGTTTATAAACGTATTGGTAAACCATGTTTACAAATTATCAGCAATTACCAGCTATGAGCTACTCAAATTACAAGAAATAAGGATATTTTATGACCGAAGCATAGCTAATAATACTTAAGTACTTATTCAGTTAAAATACTTAACAACAACTTGTAAATTCATTTCCATGAATTCACCGCAATGCAAAATTTATAGGTTTATGTATAAATATAAAAACATACATGCTCATGCATATTTCCGAGTACGATATTGCTTGGCTACCTATAAATGTCACACAAATCAGTTTGATGGAACTAACCATGTAACCAATTGAATTAGGTATACCTATACCGCACTCTTGACTACTTTAGAACTTGACCTCGAAATGTATCTACGAGTATGTATGTCACTTTATTGCCAATAAGAAAACAAATTACAAAAGAAGCAAAATAACAAATATAAAAGTACAAAATTCGAATTTATGATTGACTGACCAGCGATTGGCCTTAGTCTCACCTGATGGAAAGCGATGAAGGCTGCTGCTGCTGATTGTTGCTCGCTGGTTCGTAATAGCCTATTCACTCTTGTCTTGAAGAGATCCAGATTGTATGTATCAGGAAATACAGACGGCGGCAGCAAATTCCAGTCCTTAGCTGTTCGCATAAGGGAAGAAAAAGCAAATCGCTTCGTGCGAATAAATGGTAGACTGACAACGTAAGGATGCAACCGCTCACCACGTCTGGACGTCCGGTGATGGAACGGGGAAGGCGGAACTAAGTCGTGTAATTCCTGTGCACACTCTCCAAAATATATCCGATAGAACACAGACAAACAAGCGACTCGACGGCGGTGTTCCAAGCTCTGTAACTTAGATTCAACCGCCGGATCGTCCTCGAAAAGCCTACGAGCATGGCGCTCTACCGAATCCAAGGCCGCTAACTGATACTTGGCGAAACCGTCCCAAAGGTGGGAGCAGTACTCCATGCACGAGCGAACCTGAGCTTGGTACAAGGAAAGAAGCTGTTTCCGTGTGAAATACCGCCTCACCTTATACAGGACACCAAGTTTTTTAGCTGCAGTTTTTGCCTTGGATTCGATAGTGGAGCCAAAGCTTAAGTTGGAATTGTAACTTAAACCAAGGAGCTCAAGGTGATCAGTCACTGGTAGGGATACATTCTGGAAAGTAGGAGTCAAAGTGAAAGGACTCCGTATCGCAGTGAAAAGACATGCCTGAGTTTTGGTGGTGTTGAACGCGACCAAATTGGCTTCACCCCAATCGGTTACGGTTCTCAAGATTAGCATTTGTCCGCTCCACCATATTCTCCCTGAGGGATTGGATCTCACCGCTACCAGCCCGCGAATCGGACAAATATCTCTCCGTGACTGTGCTGTCGTCTGCGTACCCAAAGATACTGGGCTTATGCAGATCATTAATGTGCAGCAAAAAGAGATTCGCGGAGAGAACTGAACCCTGAGGCACCCCGTCGGTAATTGCCAAAAGATCAGACGAGCACCCGTCAATGACAACTAGAATAGATCAGTTTCTTAGGAAATCAGCAATCCAAGAGCGCAGACCAGATGGGATCCCATACGCAGAAAGCTTGCTTATAAGGCTGTCATGCCAAACCCTATCGAAGGCCTTGGAGATATCGAGAAACACGGCTAAGGCTTCACCGTGGTTTTCGATGGCCTCGCCCCAAAGGTGTGTGGCATGTATCAGAAGGTCCCCAGTGGACCGGTTTCGGCGGAACCCGTACTGCCGGTCACTGAGGAGATCGTTACCTTCAAGGTAAGCCAGGAGCTTGGTGTTCAGAACACGTTCCATAGTCTTGCAGAGTACGGAGGTAATCGCGATGGGCCGATAGTTCGATGGGTTAGCACGTCTACCCTTTTTCGGCACAGGCTGCACGCTATTCCAGCTACGCTTAAAATGAATTTAGTACGATATTTAACAAAAAAAACCTATGGTGCCATTCGAACCAGTTTTTAGAGACAATCTAATTACTATATGGGACTACAATTAGAACACAATGAAGGGCAAAAACCGCCGGGATCGACAGGGATACTGCGATCGCCAAACCACATGCCAAGCGTGGCGATTATGGAATTAATCCCCCATGAAATTGGGGGCAGCCTATGTCCAACAGTGGACGTCCTTGGGCTGATATGGTGGTGGTGGTGGAAGGGCAAAAACTAGGGACAAACCCAGCTCGATACTAGTAGTGGACCACGAAACGCCTCCTACAAATCGACACTTAGCCATGACGTTACACGTAAACCAACCGTTGTATGGGAAAATAACTATATTGCGGTTTTAGCCGGGAAATGAGGCATTAAAGGTACATAATAAGGTAGTAGTTATACAACTTATTCTTTAGTTTTACTTAAGGATTCTATTGGTCCCTTTTATCTGACATTTAAACGATAAGGAACAATCTGTACATTTTCGAATTTTAAAATTAAGTAAATTTTGTGATATTTTGACGGTTTACTATCCAATAGAGTGATATCATGATATAAATTTTAATATGTGGCAAATACCCAATTGCAGGTTTTATAGATGGAATGAACTATATTGGAGTGATAAGTTGCTAATCGATGGCCTACAACCCTTTTTAGGGTTCAGTAGTAAACAAGGAACCCTTATAGTTTCGTCATGTCCATCCGTCCGTCCGTCCGTCTTAGCTCAGTAACCGTTACTACTAGAAGGCTATAATTTGGTATGGGTATACAAATTCCGCAGTGTCTCAAGACGAAAGTCTTTGACCAGTGTGTGTTGCCAGTGATGGATGACATATGGTACTAAAACGTGGTCGCTTACTATGGGCCTCATAAGAAGGCTCAAAGTCACGCAAAGAGCAATGGAGAGGGCTATGCTGGAGAGTTTCTCTGCGTGATCGCATCAGGAATGAGGCCATCCGCAGCAGAACCAAAGTGACCGATATAGCCCTCCGAATCGCTAAACTTAAGTGGCAGTGGGCGGGGTACCTACATAGCACGTAGAACCGATAGCCGATAGGACGGAAAGGTTCTCGAGTGGCGACCACGTACCCGAAGGCGTAGCGTGGGCAGGCCCCCCACACGCTGGACCGATGACTTGGTGAAGGTCGCGGGTGTCCGCTGGATACGGGTGGCGCAGGACCGGTCATTGTGGAAGTCTTTGGAAGAGGCCTATATCCAGCAGTGGACGTCTTTCGGCTGACGTGATGATGATGATGTGATAGAAATTAATCAAGCCGACCAAACGATGAACCAGTATAATAAAATTTTGAATTTTTTTTTTGGGTATTTTTCCTAGTACCCACGTAGAGTGGGAATGCAATTATTTTCTTGCAAAGATCATGTGGGGTATCGTTAGATAGCTCGTTTAAAAAGAATGTGAGCTTTGTTCAACAATTTTTTGATTAGCCTAAAGCAGTTTGCGTGATAATAATTTTAAAAGTGTGTCCCCATCCCCCCTCTGCCAGCTAAACGGTTGCTACTAGGTATGTGAAAAAATCTTGGTCCATATAATGAATTTGAAAGGAAAACTATCACAGCTAAGTATATATTACTAGTTAACCAGTAATAGCCCCTCATGAATTGGGGGAGGCCTATGTCCAGTAGTCGACGTCCTCCGGCTTATATGGTGGTGGGAGTAATAGCCGAACTTAACAAATGTACTTGGGAAAGCAAACTTTCGTACAATTTTCATTGATTACTATCATATGTTGTTAGTTAGTTATGACAAATAATATTCGAAAAATATAAGTTTGTAACATTTTCGATTCGCATAATGCATGAAGGAAGTATAAAGACTGGAGAGAGGAATACACACACACACATGTACTTACAAACCTGTAAACATAGCCAATACCACAAGTGGGAACGAGATGCAATGACATTTTCCTGTGCCTTATCGCGTATTAGGCCTTTATTACATGTATTTGTCACCGGCCTATTTGTCACCAGATTGTCATCGATTAACCGTCACTGGCGTCACCATATATAAGACGACTAATGATGAGATATCATAATCGTGTTCAAGGATGTATCAGTCACCTGATACTTCTAAATTTAGTCAGGTTACCAAAATTGCAGGGTGGCCAGCGAATAGAAATATTCCCACCCATGACCCATGACACGAAGTTAGGTAAACCAGACTGAACATTCTAAATTACAAATTAATCATTATGTTACGATTATATTATTAATAATTGATGTCGGTTAAGTTTTTAAAATATTTTGCAGTAATTGATGTACAAATGTATTTTTAATTACATAATAAATTACTAACACGTTTGTTAAGACTGTGTATAAGTATATTGAATGAGATGAATTGAATTACTATTCTTTTATTCTTATAGCTGCGTCTTTAGGTTGTTTAAACTTACCTAATATGAGACTTGATCGATTTGTGTATGATTGTCCCTCAGACCAATAATAAAATTAATTTGACGGCCTGTTTAGCCTAGTTGGTTGTGACACTGCCTCCGAAGCTAGAGGCCCCGGGTTCGAATCCCGGCCAGGGCATTATTTGTGCATTTAGCACGGATATTTGTTGATGGGTCTTGGATGTTTTCTATGTATTTAAGTATGGATTTATCTATATAAGTATATATATCGTCGTCTAGTACCCATAGTATAAGCTTTGCTGAGTTTGGGACTAGGTGTGTGTAAGATGGTCCCCGAATATTTATTTATTTTTTAATAAAGAAAGAAGGTGCATTACGAACAACCTAGTGAACCTATTTTTTTACCAATCCCAATAAATAAGCACAAGCTCGCGCATGATCACTGACGCTATGCATGTTTTTTTAAACCAGCGTCACTAGATTGTAATGCTCCCGTCTATCTGTTTTTCTTGGTATATTTATTATAGTTATTTTTTAAGATTTAAAACTCTCAATAACAACCTACTTCTGTCAGTAAATTAATACCAAACAAAACCGACCCCAATTTTGTACTTGCTATGCCACAATTTGTGGTTTCCGTGAGCCAATGCTTGGTTACCTACAGAAAATACCGAAATCGGCATATGCGTGCCTATCAAACACGATGAGTTCCCTCGATTCCTCCTAGATCCCATCATCAGACCTTCGCCAAATTTATATGGGACTAATGTCGGGGTACCTGCTTTGAAACAAAAAATAATTATCATAATCGGCCTACGTGGTCCAAGAGTTATCGGGGAACATACATACATTAAAAAAAAGAACAAGCAAACATGCAGACGAACTGAGTACCTCCTTCCTTCTTTTGAAGTCGGTAAAAATGGGGACATTATTCTTCATGCGGTATCCCGGGAACAACTGTCAAATCGTCTCCCTCCCTTCCGGTGATACGCTAAGGCTCCTTGTATATTTTTCTCTTTCTACGGCATAATGTCACTGGTGGACAGCTACGGAACCCTATATTGCGCGTGGCAAAACACGCACTTGGCCGCTTTTATACAATGACGATGGCACACAAGCTTACGGCCTACCTGACGGTAAGCAGACTCCGTAACGACGCTTGGGTCTCCAGAATAATCACAAGCGTGCTGCCGACCCAATATTGACTTGAGGATGCGTTGTTTTTACAGCTAGAGACATGCATTCCCCAACCTACTACCACAGTCGACTCCTTAAATCAAAATTTCAAATTAAAGGGAAAAATTGTAAAATATTCAAAACAATTTTTGTCTTTTAATTTGGGGGTACATGCCATAATCGCATGCGGGTTGGCGAGCCCATCCCCGGTGGTCTCGATCGTAGTTTTAAGAGATAAAAATACAAAAACTGACAACCGTACTTGTCTTCTCGAAGATCTGACGGTTCGTAAATAAATGCCATACGATTAAATAAGAGATACCCGGGTCCGTCCATTTCTTAAGATCGCTATTACTCGTTAACTAGTAATGTCTACTTATAGCTGTGATAGTTTTCTTTTTAAACTCATTGTATGCCTCTTTTCACATTCCCAGTAGCGACCGTTTACCTGGTAGAGCTGGGAGAAAGGTCTCCAACAAAAATTAGTACTTTAAAAATGTATATCACGTAAACCATTAGCGAAATCAAAAAATGGTAAAAGAAAGCTCATACTCTTTTTACAAGCTTTTATTTACTTTCACCTATCCCGTTGTCTGACGGCCTGTAATCAAATCTTGCAAGTTATTTTAGATCCACTTCCCGGCTTCCGATTGAGCTGAAACTTTGCATGCATGTATAAATCGGATGACAATGCAATATGATTTTGGAAAAAAGTACAGTCGGCAATAAAAGCTTGTACCAAAAATGAAATATTTGACCAAAAACTTGTTTAACAGGCTATCTAACGATTTATCAATATATTGGTATTTGCAGGTAAAATATACGTAATAATAAACATTATCACCAAATTCCAACTTCATAGGTCAATGGGATGTTAAAAAATTCTTCGGAAAAAAATGTCTGACAGACGGACACGCGAGTGACAGCAACAGGGCACCGTTTGGACCCTTCAGGTACGGAACCCTAAAAAGCGTTGATTTTGCCGCTTTATGTGTGACTTTCAATCTGATGTTTAAGACACGAACACGGTATTATCATGACCAAGTCAATCGCATCGCGTCAAAGAACAATAGTGTCGTTATTCACTTTTAAACCTTCACGGCACTGAAATAAAGTTGAAAATTGACAAGCCTTTACATTCATTGGCTTATTCAACAATACATGCGTGAGGACGTCAACTCGTCCTTATCCTTATTGTTAACATGACTGATGACTTAATGACCATTGGTTTTCTCATAAAACTGAGAGCATCTTTGTTAGCGTTCTGAGAAAATTGTGGTTGAATGCGACGAGCGTATCTGAAGTCAAAGGAAATACGTCACAAAATCGAATGTATAAGAATGTTCAGAAATATGTATACTATAATATAAGCTAAGAGTGGAGCATAAGATTTAACAGAAAAGATAATAATAATAATAGGGATGTGACGACCCCATCGCCCACTGGATTTCCAGTGCAGTCAGTCAACGTAGGGCAGCTTGTGGCGAGCTGTTAGGGAGCAGCGACCCTATGTACCTGAGTGCTCCTGGGGGTGTCCTGTAGGTTGGTTGTATGAACAGGCCCCCCGCCTCTGGCTTGCCTTAACCGGCTGTCCAGAGTGGAGTCGCTAGAGCTGTTGCTCGGGGGTGGATGTGGTCACCTAAGTGGCGAGTTGGCTATATGTTTAAAGTCCAGTGCCACCTCTCTACTCCCAGCCCTCTGCACCGGTGTTGCCCTTAGGCCATTTTTAATGTCGCTATTTATAGGGGCCCATCTAACAGAGGGCGAGTCACCGTCTGCCTGAGATAAAAATGTGAGACAGTTTTATTAGGTAGACGTCAGTTGTCTCATTCAATAGCCCAGCCATTAGTCCATCATATTCACCCAATAGTCCGGTTCATTTAGATTCCATCAACCAGCAATAGTTCCTGTACACCCTGGCGGGTGCTGTCTCTGTGTGCGTCCCATGACACGGGCAGGGACAGCATCCGCTCGGTGTACCCCTTGCATTTCATTAAATTGTCAAAAGGGCCTCTACGTGTTGGCTATGAGGTACTCGGTTGGTACTTCGGTACCTCGGTACTTCGGTACTCCGCGCACGCCTTCCAAAGGTCCGGGACACCATTGTCCCGTGAGCGGAAAAGACATACAATAATAATAATAATAATAATTGAGCGGCGTATCAATACGTTTAGGACTCTCATCGCAAAGCTGATCTGCTTCAGGGGGGGCAATAACCGCCCCCGAGTCATGCGTTTCGTGAACCAGGCCTTCGCGGGGACTGGTGTCAGACCCCGTGACTACATGGCCTGTGTCACGGAACGCATTGACTTTCTGAAGTAGAAAGTCTATGCATGGGCAAGCCGTATTCGCCGCTACAGAGAGCGTGTGGACAGATACCAGCAGAATCGCCTTTTCCAGAGTGACCAAAGGAAGGTATACCGGAAGTGGGAGGGAACCGGCCATCGTGTGTGCGACGGTCAGCGACCGGATGCTGCTGCCATGGTTAACTTTTGGCGTAGTATCTGGTCGGTGCCTGTCGAACACACTGAGGGTGCCTGGATCGGTGTTGTCGAACGTGACTGTGAATCCATCGAACCCATGGGGTCTGTTACCATCAGCCCCGAAGACGTAAGTTGTGCCATCCGTACGGCTCCGAACTGGAAAAGTCCGGGACCGGATGGATTGCACAACTTCTGGCTGAAGTGGTTTCGATGTTCACACGAACGTTTGGCAACACAGTTCCAGCAAGCCCTCGAGCTCGGTTCCCTACCTCCTCCCTTAACAACTGGTGTTACCTCCCTGCTCTACAAGTCCGGTAGTACCACGGAAGCGAAGAACTACAGACCCATCACGTGCTTGCCGACGCTGTACAAGCTCCTTACATCCATTTTGAGGGCAAAAATTAACATGCACATTGTTACGAACAACATTTTGGCCCCTGCTCAAAATGGATGTAGGGTTGGGTCGCGTGGTACTAAAGAGCTCCTCCTCATAGACATGACCATTTGCCAACGAGTACGGCGGAACAGAGGGACCCTCTCGGCCTCCTGGATTGACTATAAGAAGGCCTATGATTCGGTGCCTCATTCATGGCTGAGGAGGATCTTGGAGCTGTATAAAGTTGATGCAGCTTTAAGATCCTTCTTAAGTGCTTGCATGGGGCAGTGGACCACAGTCCTTCGTCAACCGGGTGGAGGAGATGGCCCTTCTGGCCCGCAGGACTCCATCAGGATTGAGCGAGGCATTTTCCAGGGTGACAGTCTGAGTCCCTTGTGGTTCTGCCTAGCGCTGAATCCGCTCAGCACTCTGCTGCAGGATTCGGGGCTAGGTTGCCAGCTTCGGAGAGGGGGTGAGGTCATTTCTCATCTGCTATACATGGATGACCTTAAGCTATTTGCACCAAATAGACAGGACCTGTTGGAGCTACTGAAAACGACAGAAGTTTTCAGTAGCGCCATCAAAATGGAATTTGGTGTAGATAAGTGTGCGGTCATGCATGTACAGCGGGGGAAAGTTGTAAATTCAACAAATTTACAACTTTCTGAGACAATGTCGCTCAGATCTCTCTCCGAAGCAGAAACCTATAAATATCTTGGTATGTCACAGGCTTTGGGTATTGAGGGTGAGGGCATAAAGCAGGCGGTGAAGGAGCGCTTTTTCTGTCGCCTGACAAAAGTACTTAATAGTTTTTTGTCGGGTGGCAATAAGGCGCGCGCCTTCAACGCCTGGGTTATGCCCTTGCTCACATACTCCTTTGGCATACTAAGGTGGACTCAGACTGAGCTGGATGCCCTGGATCGAAGGGTGCGTGTACTGCTCACTGCACACCGCATGTTGCACCCACGTTCGTCTGTTATGAGACTGTACATCCCGCGGAAGTGTGGAGGTCGTGGCTTTTTAAATGCCAAAGACCTCCACAACCGCGAGGTGTGCAGTCTCAGGGATTATTTCCTAAACAGCGAATGTGGGATGCATCGAGACGTAGTGGCAGTAGACGCATCTTTCACCCCGCTCTCCATGGCAAACGAGAACTGGCGCAGATTTAAAGTACTGAGCACCGAGGACCGCAAGGCGGAATGGAAGAGTAAGGAGCTACACGGGCGGTTCTACAGGGCCCTTACGGGGCCCGACGTAGACCTGCTCGCGTCGGTGAACTGGCTACGTTTCGGGGATCTCTTCGGGGAAACCGAAGGTTTTGTCTGTGCAATTGCGGACGAAGTTATCATGACGAACAACTACCGGAAATATATCCTGAAGGACGGTACGGTCGACATTTGTCGGGCATGCCGCCGTCCCGGAGAGTCACTCAGGCATATCATTTCCGGTTGTGGTCATCTTGCTAACGGCGAGTACTTGCACAGGCATAACTTGGTAGCCAGAATTATTCACCAGCAACTTGCTCTTTCATACGGTCTTGTGGACTTCGAAGTGCCGTACTATAAATACTTACCTGCGCCAGTTCTCGAAAATGGTCGTGCTACGCTCTATTGGGATCGATCTATCATCACGGATCGGACTATTGTAGCCAATAAGCCCGACATCGTGCTGATAGATCGATCGAAGCGCCAGGCAGTGCTCGTCGACATCACCATCCCCCATGACGAGAACCTCGTGAAGGCCGAGAAGGACAAAGTCAGCAAGTACCTAGACTTGGCACACGAGGTAACCGCCATGTGGGATGTTGATTCGACGATCATTGTCCCGATAGTCGTTTCTGCGAACGGTCTAATAGCGAAGAGTCTCGACCAACATCTCAAGAGACTCTCGCTAGATGGCTGGGTCAAGGGTCAAATACAGAAGGCGGTACTCCTGGACACGGCGCGGATAGTCCGGAGGTTCCTCTCTCTGTCGCCCTAACCACCGGTGGCTTAGGCCCTGCCTCGCTGCCGGCGGCACCCTAGGTTAGGTTTTTATAATGTTTTTATATTTTGTAAGTGTATTTTTATATTTTACCTTTTGTAAATCCATTGTACAAACCTAACCTAAGACGAAAAATAAATAAAGGAATAATAATAAATATGCTTTATTGCACCACACAAGAGAACAATGTTACACAAAAAAACTTACATAACTAGTAATGGTAGCAACAGGCAGGCAAAAGATGTTATTCTAATACAATACTCTATTTTTTTTTCAATCAATACTTTGTTGCACATGTAAATTCACTCAACGCATCCGCGGACACTGTGAAATCTTCATATTGAAAAGGCCTAATTTTCGGAAACAAATAAATAAATCTCTTAATACCCACCCTGAAGTTATTATAGTCTCTTTATGTCGTCATATTTTCCCGGTTCTAATGTATCTGTTCAGGGATTAGGTTATTAATGTTTTTCAAGACAATTTCAAATTCAACAAATTTCATTACCGAATTGGAGAAAAGTCGTCTCCTCTCTGTAAAATATTTACTAGACTTTTACTTTTAATTTCTCACTAGGTAGCTGTCCCGGTGAACTTCGTACCACCACTGACCCATCCCGTACAAATATTCGTTTTTTTAATCTCGTATGATTTTCTATTATTTCATTGGTTGCTACTCGGAGTCCTCGGAGCGAAAAAAAGCCAAAAACATCGAAGATTAAAGTCGGTCCAACCGTTCTCATATTATCACTAACACAACACTGTTTTTTTAAAGACATAGATTATTAACTAGTACTTGTATAAAGTAGTAACTACCAAAGTTTCAGTGCAGCCAAAGCAAAAAAATTATACTTATACTCCATCCAAATATTCCAAATGTTTTAGTGAGAGCTATTTAGGAAATAAATCCATGCTAATGCTTCGTATCCATGTATTCATTGCTTATTAAGTTGTCATATACACTAGCTTCCATTTGTTCTGCAATAAAATAAATAAAACCCGACCTTGTGGGCAATAAAAATGGGTCGCTGACAAACAGCTGCATAAAACTGAATGAAACTTTACCTGTAAGCATTGTCCATCAGCCCACCGTTGCAGCCTTGGTCCTTCTTGTCACAGTCCACCAATTCCTGCTCCGACAGGGACAACAGTTTGCCCGTCTGCAGCTTCCATTGACCCTCGACGTTTCCTGACAATGTACGTTAAGTTGGGATGGAGTTTTGCGGAAATCGTGTTCTTATTGTCAAATGTCGTAAATATTTGGTAGAATCATATTAATAACGGTATTAGCGACTAGAGTTGCAATAGACATTTTGTATGTTAATAATTACTTATTATTGACAATATATCCGTAACCGAGACTTACACCGGCACGTATTAAACAAAACTTTGCAGAATTTCGAGACGATTACGAAGTGACGAAAAGTTTCTCCCAATATTTTCAACGAAACATTTTTCAAGTGTTACAAGAGTAAATTAATTGATTTATAAAATATATTTAAAAATCTAGAAAGGGGCAGACTAGAGCGAGCCGTAGGCGCATAAACTCGGAGAGTTGCTAATAAACTCCTGCAACATTACGGTCCCTTTCCCCTAAAATAGCACACAATTCAAAATAAACAATGAATTACCTGTGACGCTGAACGCCCAGCAGCTGCCGCAAGAGCCCTGGTCCTTCACTTCCGTAACAGCGCCGTGCTCTCTCCAATCGAACGACTGCGGCAGCTCCACATTCGGTATCTCTGCCTTTATCATCGGGATATCGTTCTCGTTCCTCAAGCCAACATTCAAGCCCAGATACCTTCTGCTAAACTCCTCTTGCGTCAGGTCGGCGAATTTAGTTATCGCGTATGTCGCAGTTCCCCTCTCGTGGATATTCAACTCGTGGACCTTTCTGACGTTCGCTCTAAATATCTTAAACCTCCTTGCCATCTCTTTGTAATCGTCCATGTATTCTGGCCTGTAAGTTGCTATGAAATCGGCAAACAGATGTTCAGCTTGTATTCGATGGTATAATTCGGCGGTTTCGCTTTCTTGGTAATCGCAGGTAACCCGATAGTTTGGAGGATGATCCGTCCAAGGCCTAACCCACACGTTGACGCGGCAAAACTTGTTATTTTCAAAGCCGTCAACAAGTTTACAGTCTGTTTTGAGACTCAATGCCGGACAATCTGTAACACCAACTTCCATCTTTAGTCTATAGTGAAGTCCAGCAATGGCCTGTTTCTGCAGAGAGAATATCCTAACGACTTGAAGTCTCTTTATGTTGGGATATTTAGCTTCTATGTGTTTCAAGGCTTCGTTTGCGATTTCCTTAGCCGTATGAGCGTTGTCGAATTCCATTTGCGATTCTAATGGAGTCTCGTCGTCTTTACAAACAACTTCTATATTTCTACCGTTTTCCACCCAGAGCCTTTCATGGACATGGGATACACAATGCCTTATTGGAAGGTGTTCGATGAATTCACAATTACTTATATTTTTGATGGATTCATATTTCAAGCAGGATGAATAGCCTACGTCAAAATCTATTCTAGTTTCTCGTCCTCTTGTAATTTTGGTAGAATAACTATTGATCTTCAACACCCTCTGTTTATATTTATGCAACGACGATGTTTCAAGTTTTTCCAGTGATTCGTCAACTAGTTGGGCAATAATAACATCGTCGCTAGTCGTTTTAGCTGGACTGAAGGTGGCGTCTCTTCGGTGCCGGCGGGGGTCGGAGCACCAAGCTTCTATTTCTTTGATCTCCTTGCTATTGGGAGAGAGATATATCTGAGATTCGCACGATGCAGCCGGCGTAGTAGAGTCTATGAAGCATTTGTCTCGGTGTTTAAATACATCTATATCTTTCGTACAGTTTGTTCTTAGTACAACAAAGTTCATCTTAATCGGAAATCTTGTGCTGAGGGTCGGCATTACGTATGGTTCTCCCTGATGGACCAATTTGTATTTCACATTCGGTGACTCTTCCAGTTTTCGTAACGAAGCAGCGATCAATTTAGTTATATCAAATCCAGCTACGGAAGCAAAATCTTTATCGTCGTCGCATACGACGACCACGTGTCGGACAATCATTTCATCGTTGACAGAGGGCCACAGTCTGACGTGACACAATTTATGCGGTAGACCGTCCATTTCGTCGCACTGGCTTAGATCTACGCGCTCTAATTGATGACGCACACAGAATGTCGACGCCGTTTCGATGTACATTCGTATCATGCGTGCACCCATTTGATTTGAGACATCAAGAGAATGAATTGTGATCAGTTTCTGTAAATTAAGACTATCCCCGTGTTGATTAAGATGTTGAATAGCACGGTTGGCGTAGTAAAACCTCATTTCATCATCCATGTAGTTATCATCATCATCCCGAATTATATCTCGTTTTTCTCTGCCTACGTAATTTACGCGAACTCCTGGTGTCTCATCGTCCCAACTTGATGATTCTAGTTTAGTCGATTTGACATCATTGCATGTTACTTGTATTTCTTTGAACAATGTCCACGTCCGCTCTCGTACAATCGACTTGCATAATAACACAACTTCCGGTTCTTTTAACATGCATTTATCGACATCAGATTCGTCTTTTATGGAGCATAGAGTCGGTGAGATGTAAAATACAATCGCGGTAAGAATACCGTCACTGACTTGCTCGTATGATTTTCCGATACTTCTTATTTTGTACTTATACTTTGAATTAGACTCTCGCTCATACTTGTGAAGTATTTCCTGGGCGAGCGGAAACAGATTACCAGTTTTTTCTTGCTCAGGGTGTACCATTTGTCCATTTTTATTTTCACCTTGTTCATCCTTTCGGATTTGCATGTTTTCGTCAATATTTGTATCAATGTTACAAATAACATCAATCTCGTTCGATTTTAACCACGGGCGACTCCAGACTTGCGAGTGGCAAATTAGAAGAGTGTCATTTTGAGCTATACAGTTTACGGGATTAACATCATTTACTGAGCATGAGGTAGGGACAGCAGTGAATTCAATTTCGTAGAGCTTCCCTTCTACTACCTAATAAAAATAATAAACTAATTGGAGACCAGTAGAAATAGAAGAAAATAAACGTGTCCATAGACTAAAAACTACATTTAATAATGAATAGCATGCAATTTAGCTACAGCAAACACATGCATGTTTTATTTATATTAGTCGAGGCAAACTAGCATCCCTTAGCAGTACGTGCACGCGTGTATAAGTAGTATTTATAATGTGACTTTGTGTATAATTATGTATGTCTGCTACATATTTTTACGGTTTTACCTGGGAAATCACAGTCTTGATTTCGACAACTTCATGATGTACTGGACTATTCCTCATTTGCGTGTACTTTTGCAAAGATTCCACCGCAAATAATTTGAACTGTGGTTTGCTAGCATCTTCTTTATGAGACGATCCATATTTATATTTTTTCAGATTTCCACTGTAAATTTCGCGCTTCTTTCTAGCTTGCTGGTCCTTCAAACCACATTTTACATCAATTTCCTTCAACTTTAGCCACGCCTGTTCCATTATCTTAGAATGACATTTAATTTCATCACCGTTGGTTGGGTATACAGTGAAATCAATATGCGTTAAGAAACCAGCAACCACCTGTGTAGTTACTTTTGTTACTTTGAGTTCTTTAACATTAAGTTCACCTCCGACTAGACTCGCACGGTACTTATCTAGAGATTCCTGAGCTAACTGCCTGTACTTCGCCTCGTTAGGGTTTTCTTCATTTAGACCACCAGTTTTTTGTCGTTTTGCTCTAATTTGCTGTTTGTTTAAATCACAATTCACACTAATATCTTTTTTGTTAACCACAGGGTCTTCCCAAATCTTTGAATGACATGTAAATGGCTCACCATTGGTTGGGAATACAGTAAAATCAATACGGATCATAGTACCAGTAACGACCTGTGTAGTTACTTTTGTTAGTTTGAGTTGTTTGACATTAAGTTCACCGCCAAGAATTGTCGCACTGTACTTGTCTAGAGATTCTTGAGCTAATTGCTTGTATTTCGGTTCATCAGGGTTTTCTTCATTTAGACCACCAGCTATTTGTCGTTTCGCTCTAATCTGCTCTTTGTTAACATCACAATTCACATCAATTTCCTTCTTTCCAAGCCACGGTTGTTCCCAAATCTTAGAATGGCATGTAAATGCCTCACCATTGGTCGGAGTAACAATGAAATCAATACGCGTTGAGGTACCAGAAACAACTCGCGTAGCAACTTTTGTTACTTTGAGTTCTTTCACATTAAGTTCACCGCCAGGAAGTCTCGCAAGGTACTTGTCCAGTGATTCTTGGGCTAATTGTTTGTACTTAGGGTCATTGGGGCTTTGTTCTGTTTCACCGCCAGGTATTTGTCTTTTTACTCTACCTTGCTGTGTATTATCATCACAATTCACATCAATTTCCTTTTTTCCAAGCCACGGCTGCTCCCAAATCTTAGAATGGCATGTAAATGTCTCACCATTCGTCGGGGTTACAATGAAATCAATACGCGTTGAGGTACCAGAAACAACTTGCGTAGTAACTTTTGTTACTTTGAGTTCTTTCACATTAAGTTCGCCGCCAGGAAGTGTCGCACGGTACTTGTCTAGTGATTCTTGGGCTAATTGTTTGTACTTAGGGTCATTTGGGCTTTGTTCTGTTTCACCGCCGGGTATTTGTCTTTTTACTCTACCTTGCTGTGTATTATCATCACAATTCACATCAATTTCCTTTTTTCCAAGCCACGGCTGCTCCCAAATCTTAGAATGGCATGTAAATGTCTCACCATTCGTCGGGGTTACAATGAAATCAATACGCGTTGAGGTACCAGAAACAACTTGCGTAGTAACTTTTGTTACTTTAAGTTCTTTAACATTAAGTTCTCCGCCAGGAAGTGTCGCACGGTACTTGTCTAGTGATTCTTGGGCTAATTGTTTGTACTTAGGGTCATTAGGGCTTCGTTCTGTTTGACCGCCAGGTATTTGTCTTTTCACTCTACTTTGCTGTGTATTATCATCACAATTCACATCAATTTCCTTCTTTCCAAGCCACGGCTGCTCCCAAATCTTAGAATGGCATGTAAATGTCTCACCATTGGTCGGGGTTACAATGAAATCAATACGCGTTGAGCTACCAGAAACAACTTGCGTAGTAACTTTTGTTACTTTAAGTTCTTTAACATTAAGTTCTCCGCCAGGAAGTGTCGCACGGTACTTGTCTAGTGATTCTTGGGCTAATTGTTTGTACTTAGGGTTATCAGGGCTTCGTTCTGTTTTACCGCCACGTATTTGCCGTTTGGCTCTAACCTGCTCTTTGTTTACATCACAATTCACATCAATTTCCTTCTTTCCAAGCCACGGCTGCTTCCAAATCTCAGAATGGCATGTAAATGTCTCACCATTCGTCGGGGTTACAATGAAATCAATACGCGTTAAGGTACCAGAAACAACTTGCGTAGTAACTTTTGTTACTTTGAGTTCTTTTACATTAAGTTCACCGCCAGGAAGTGTCGCACGGTACTTGTCTAGTGATTCTTGGGCTAATTGTTTGTACTTAGGGTCATTAGGGCTTCGTTCTGTTTGACCGCCAGGTATTTGTCTTTTCACTCTACTTTGCTGTGTATTATCATCACAATTCACATCAATTTCCTTCTTTCCAAGCCACGGCTGCTCCCAAATCTTAGAATGGCATGTAAATGTCTCACCATTGGTCGGGGTTACAATGAAATCAATACGCGTTGAGCTACCAGAAACAACTTGCGTAGTAACTTTTGTTACTTTAAGTTCTTTAACATTAAGTTCACCGCCAGGGAGTGTCGCACGGTACTTGTCTAGTGATTCTTGGGCTAATTGTTTGTACTTAGGGTCATTTGGGCTTTGTTCTGTTTCACCGCCAGGTATTTGTCTTTTTACTCTACCTTGCTGTGTATTATCATCACAATTCACATCAATTTCCTTTTTTCCAAGCCACGGCTGCTCCCAAATCTCAGAATGGCATGTAAATGTCTCACCATTCGTCGGGGTTACAATGAAATCAATACGCGTTGAGGTACCAGAAACAACTTGCGTAGTAACTTTTGTTACTTTGAGTTCTTTCACATTAAGTTCACCGCCAGGAAGTGCCGCACGGTACTTGTCTAGTGATTCTTGGGCTAATTGTTTGTACTTAGGGTCATTAGGGCTTCGTTCTGTTTGACCGCCAGGTATTTGTCTTTTCACTCTACTTTGCTGTGTATTATCATCACAATTCACATCAATTTCCTTCTTTCCAAGCCACGGCTGCTCCCAAATCTTAGAATGGCATGTAAATGTCTCACCATTGGTCGGGGTTACAATGAAATCAATACGCGTTGAGCTACCAGAAACAACTTGCGTAGTAACTTTTGTTACTTTAAGTTCTTTAACATTAAGTTCACCGCCAGGGAGTGTCGCACGGTACTTGTCTAGTGATTCTTGGGCTAATTGTTTGTACTTAGGGTCATTTGGGCTTTGTTCTGTTTCACCGCCAGGTATTTGTCTTTTTACTCTACCTTGCTGTGTATTATCATCACAATTCACATCAATTTCCTTTTTTCCAAGCCACGGCTGCTCCCAAATCTCAGAATGGCATGTAAATGTCTCACCATTCGTCGGGGTTACAATGAAATCAATACGCGTTGAGGTACCAGAAACAACTTGCGTAGTAACTTTTGTTACTTTGAGTTCTTTCACATTAAGTTCACCGCCAGGAAGTGCCGCACGGTACTTGTCTAGTGATTCTTGGGCTAATTGTTTGTACTTAGGGTCATTAGGGCTTCGTTCTGTTTGACCGCCAGGTATTTGTCTTTTCACTCTACTTTGCTGTGTATTATCATCACAATTCACATCAATTTCCTTCTTTCCAAGCCACGGCTGCTCCCAAATCTTAGAATGGCATGTAAATGTCTCACCATTGGTCGGGGTTACAATGAAATCAATACGCGTTGAGCTACCAGAAACAACTTGCGTAGTAACTTTTGTTACTTTAAGTTCTTTAACATTAAGTTCTCCGCCAGGAAGTGTCGCACGGTACTTGTCTAGTGATTCTTGGGCTAATTGTTTGTACTTAGGGTCATTAGGGCTTCGTTCTGTTTGACCGCCAGGTATTTGTCTTTTCACTCTACTTTGCTGTGTATTATCATCACAATTCACATCAATTTCCTTCTTTCCAAGCCACGGCTGCTCCCAAATCTTAGAATGGCATGTAAATGTCTCACCATTGGTCGGGGTTACAATGAAATCAATACGCGTTGAGGTACCAGAAACAACTTGCGTAGTAACTTTTGTTACTTTAAGTTCTTTAACATTAAGTTCTCCGCCAGGAAGTGTCGCACGGTACTTGTCTAGTGATTCTTGGGCTAATTGTTTGTACTTAGGGTCATTAGGGCTGCGTTCTGTTTCACCGCCAAGTATTTGTCGTTTGGCTCTAACCTGCTCTTTGTTTACATCACAATTCACATCAATTTCCTTCTTTCCAAGCCACGGCTGCTCCCAAATTTTAGAATGGCATGTAAATGCCTCAGTATTGGTCGGGATTACAATGAAATCAATGCGCGTTAAGGTACCAGAAACTACTTGCGTAGTAACTTTTGTCACTTTGAGTTCTTTAACATTAAGTTCACCGCCAGAAAGTCTCGTAAAGTACTTATCTAGAGATTCCTGAGCTAATTGCTTGTACTCTAGATCATCGGGGTTTTTAGTCTTTTCGCCTCCAACGTAAGATCTTTTTTTTCTGAAAGATGGGATCTCATTGCTTTCAATATCCGATGGCCTGTTACGGTCACTTTCACACTTGATATTAATTTGTCTACTATCTGTCAACCAGGGTCTATCCCATACCTGTGCTTCGCATTCTCGAATAGGTGTGTTTTGCAGTAGTTTACAATTATTGATGTCCGCAAACTTATCATTTCGACAGTTAGTATATCCAGCAGTAAATGCAATTCTAGTTAACAGACCTGCGACTAGTTTAGTTGTTACTGATTTAATCTTTACTATTTTAAGTATTTCTGTCCTATCTGACTGTATTTCTAGGTTCTTTAGAGCTTCCTCAGCCATGTTACGGATTTCTGGATCATCGTTACCCGTTACCTTTTTAACTTGCTCTGAATCAGAGAAATGGACCCCTGAAAGAAGTTCGCTCTTTTGCGTGCAACTGTATCTGATCTGCATATTTTTGTGGATTTGGTGTATTTCTACTTCACATATAGTAGTACCCATATTTTCAATTGTACTGCAGTTCACCCGATTATAAAAATCTTCTGATTTCTTGCAATTTGTATACTTAAGGGACATTGTGATTCTCGTTAAAGTCCCGGAAACTTTTTTTGTAGTTGCGTCTAGAATTTTTATTAACTTCATGGCATTTTCTTTAGAAGACTCAGATTCAATTTTTTTTAAAGCATGTTGAACTAAGTCGACAAGTATAGGATCATCAACCGAAATTATATCTTCTTTATTCAAGTCATTTTCCGCTTCATCGCCATAACAGAACGCATTTAGTATTCTAGGAGCATTTTTATCAGTAGTCTCAATAACACCGTTACATATTTCTTTAACATCATCTTTTGGAGTACAGTGTGCTTTATCACAGGGAATGGTGACGGATGCCTGTAAGTAGAAAAAATGCTGGTTGTTCCCAGATTCTTCTTCTGCAAGTAATACGTCCGTTAGCAGTCTATTTTGGATAACCATGTCTACTTTATTTAAATAATCAACCATTACTCGAGCCAACTTTTGCATGTAGTTAGCGTTGTCGATGATATTATTCACTTTTTGGATTTGCTTCGCAAGTTTTGACACTTTTAAGTCTACATTATAGCTTCTTCTCTCTCTTTGATGTTCATTAGCGACTTCCGGTTTTTGAAAGCCATCCACGTCGAAATAATGCATAATATCATCAATCACTTTTTTCTTGTCCTCAGTTAACAAATTTGTTTCATTTGTTAGTGACTGGGATGCAGCTGCGTTTTCATTATAATGTAATTTTTCATTTACATGATCCTGTTCAGCAGTTTCTTGGGATGATGTTGCCTTTTCTGTTGTAGTTGTTGCTACGTCATGAACAGGTGATTCAAATTCACTCAACGGAATGATTTGGTCTTCAATATTTTTTAAAACTTCATTAGCGTTATTTTTTTCTTGATTAGGAACTGCTCCTACGTCAAAATTGTGGACAACTTTCAAGCCATCAGGATCGGAAGCAGGATTTGGGTGAATTTCGTTATTTTCATTATTTTCAGCTGTAGGCAAAACTTCACCTTCATCGCCGAATAACCATTCGGTAGTACAGTTATTAGCGATAATGGCACGATACTTTGATCCGTCTGGTAATTTTTTCCATGGTTTTTCGAGTATGGAAATTTTGCATGGGGTACTCATTGGACACGGCTCGGCATCAGGCGCCGTGCAATTATCGTAATCAACGAGCAGAGTAAGAATGTAGCGGACGCCATTGACTACCTGGAAAGATAGTCTTTGTTAAAATATCACCAAAGATTGATAATTAAACTCATTTTGCTAGGAGATATTAGAGTTTACCTAATCTTTATTAGAATGTCATTCAATTTAATGCATTTATTTATTAATATTTTCCATAGCGAACAATCTCCGAAGATTTTTATTTATATGATTAAATCTCCTCATTTATGGATACGCGGTGTTATAAGGTGCAGTTCATATGACGATATTAAACGTTTCTTTACACCAGCTTCTTTTTGTTTATGCTGCCATCGCGTGAGCCACGCTGCTGAACACCATTATCCATAAACGACGCCCAGCTTAAGATGAATCTCACCTGAACCTGTTGTTCCGCATCAACGCTTCTCAGCGCGTGCTTAGCTCGTGGCCTCCCGCGTCAGCGGAGTCCACATGGGAGGCACAGCCATGCACGGGGCGATGGGGCTCGTACGAGTGGTGTCACTTGAGCAAGGAAAGAGTGTACGAATCCTAACCTGAACCTGTCGTTCCAAATCAACGACACTTCTCAGCGAATGCTTAGCTCCTGTATTGTGAAGATCCAAGTGCCGGATGCCACGGTTGGCCGGTTCCTGTAGACTCCCGCGGCGGCAGGGTCCACGTGGGAGGCACAGCCGATGCACGGGGCGATGGGGCTCGTGTTCGCTTCGAACTGCTCGCCTGATGCCACTCGATCAAGGTGAAACTGTGTACGAATCTTCACCTGAACCTGTCGTTCCACATCAAAGACATTCCACATCAGCGTGTGCTTAGCTCCTGTATCGTGAAGATCCAAGTGGCAGATGCCCAGGGTCGCCAGCTCGGGGACTCCCGCAGCGACGAAGTCCACGTGGGAGGCGCAGCTGATGCACGGGGCGATGGGGCTCGTGTTCGCTTCGAACTGCTCGCCTGATGTCACTTGAGCAAGGAGGGAGTGTGCACGAATCCTCACCTGAACCTGTCTTTCCACATCAACGACGCTTCTCAGCGTGTGCTTAGCTCCTGTATCGTGAAGATCCAAATGGCGGATGCCAAGATTCGCCAGCTCGGGGACTCCCACGGCGGCAGGGTCCACATGAGATGCGCAGCCGATGCATGGGGCGATGGGACTCGTGCGAGGGATCGCGACGAACTGCTCGCCTGATGTGATCTGAACAGGGAAAGAGTTTACTGTCTACAATCCATCCTATAACGTGCCGCAGAAACGACTCTTCGCATTTTTTTTTATTAACAGCACCGTCTGCTAAGGAAAATTATAAATATAAAAAAGGGGAAAATAATTGATAGAATCAGGCGTTACTTTGCGGAAATCCATGACAAGCTTTTTGGATAATATTTCTTTGCTATTCCGCTAAAAAAATAGCGGAATAGCCAAGAAATATTGTTCAAGAAGCTTAAAGGCGAAAATGTAAAAATTTACTGCTTCGAGCTGGATTCGAACATGCGCCATACTGGCATATGCGGCCAATCACACTAGCCAACTAAGCTGTTGGAGCAGTCATGCTCGGCACCAAATTCTTCACCAGTCCCCGTCTCCCTCCGCTCCCAAAGGCATTGTAAGAGTACAACGCCTTAGGGAGGCGTACAGCAACATCTACTTAGAAGACTCAAGCTTCCTTAATAGCAACAACGTCCAAAATTACATTCAGAAATAGTCAGTAACGCTGCACCATCCTGTACTACTACTCTCCTTTTTTCCCCTTAAATGAGACTTCTTTCGTGTCGAGCATTATCAGGCGGTCAGGTTCAGAAGACCTGGTTACTTCTAATTTCCTTTAGGTAAGTCAGACTGAAAATGATAAGAGGGCAGATCAACTTGACTTAAGTATCGGCCAAACACTATTCGGTCCGGTAATAAAGGAGACAAAGCTTTCCAGTTTGATATAAAAACTGATTGAAAAGTATACTCCGACTTTGCCAAACGAGAGCTCTCATTGCGAGACTATGAAGTGCACCAAACCCTCTGTAATCGTAAGCGGTATTCGTTAAAATCTGATTGTATGGAAAGTTTGATAAGTTTCTATGGGATGACAGCTGCCGGTGCCATATTTAACGTTGATAGGTCTGTAATCATTACTTGGTGCCACCACCATTAGGTGCCAATATATAATGAACAATTTTTAAGAAAAATCAGCTTTAAATATTTTTACAAGCGGAATCGTACGCTTAGCTAAATTATAATTTCCAAGCGGAGAGGAAAATTGAGAAAATTTATTACCCCGGGCGGGATTTGTACCCACGACCTCTGCAATCCGTCCATCGATCTTACCAATTGAACTACCTTGGATATCGCTCGTCGCAACGAACTTTTCAATCACTCTTCTAATTAGCCTTAGGGAGGCTTGTAGCGACATCTACCGCGAAGTTACAACAACTTCTGAAACAGCACCTAACGGTTCGACGTATAAGGTCTATTTATCTAATATTTGATAAACATAGTAGCTATACATAAACAGGTCTGGAGGTTATGTAAAAGAATGATACAGATTTGTGGCGCCGTTAAAGTCATTACCACTAACAATAATAACAATATTTTGATAGCTATGTACGATCGAATAACTCATCATAATTGAAATCATCAATCATCCAAAACTTGGCACGGTTTTTTTCACAAGTATCTGGGGGCACAGCATAACAATCCGAGCAAGCCCTTAGTTCTCTCCCAAGTAGCCAACGACTTAGTAAAGAACTGAGACTACAAAGACGCGTTTTGACAGTAATGGCGAAGAATGGCCTTTAGCATCTATTAGAGAGGCAGGGGTCACATACCGGTATTTTTTTAAAAAGGATTTGGCCATTGACCACAAACTGAAATGTATAGCGTTTTTGGTTTCGGTTACCAGTATTGGCCATCCGTCCGTCCGCGGCTTTAGTTTGGTAACCGTTTCAGCTAGGAAGCTGTTATATGGCTAAATGGTAGAATATAATATTAAGAAAATGTTTTTTAGGGTAAAATGAGAATGCAATTTTTTTTTTTGCAAAACCCATCGTGTGTTGTATAGTTAGATAGCTCGTTTAGTAACTAATGTGAGTTTTCATTAACCATGTTTTGATAAGTTTGCCTGATACTAAACTTTAAAAAGCATTTTTTTGTTGCAGTCAAGTGGAGTCCTCATCTGCCGAAATCCGGAAATCCGCCGACCGGACATACGAAAGCATTTTTGCCGAAACTGAAATGGAGACCTTCGTTACACTCGGTTAATAACGTTACAAAGGATATTCATAGCAACCGTTGCGCACATAATGTTTCTACGCCTGCGTGCAGGCTGAATGCACCAGATCTGTAATATTTATAATAACCCATCTTCAGAAGTGTATATTTTGAGCAAATAAATTCGAATCTTACGTTACATAAATAATAAGTAACTTTCTATTTTGATCTTGAATTACTGCGATTTATGTAGTTAGTTGTCCTACAATTTATCTTATATTAACATTAACATAAGAATTTTATTTGTACCTACCTCTTGATTTACTTTTGGAGGATAAGAAATCCATTATTTTTCTAATCTTAAAAGTCTCATATTAATTTTACGATTTTGATAAACCTTTGTAGGTAATATTACAATTTATTGTCATAATTTGATGGTTTACAATCCGTATAATGACACCATACTATTAAATTTAACATGTGAAAAGCTATCTTCTTTATGCCTTAAGAGTCCGCAGTAAGCTCGGTTCTCCATACAAACGTGGTCTCGCTCTCATTTTAAAACGTAAACATTTCATGTTATTCTAGCATGGAATAACATGAAAGTCATGAAACTTTGTAAACACAATGGGATTCGGCTTAAAAAGGTCGCAAATAGTTTCTGTTACTTGAAATTATAATGGAGAAAAAATATAGCGATAATTAAGGTTAGGTTTATAGGTACAAAACGTAAAAAAATTAAAGAACTCGCTGTATTATTTTTTTCTATTACAATTTCTAGCAACAGAAAGTAATTTCCGACCTAGATATGGCGGCTCCCATTGTGTATACAAAGTTTCATGTTATTTCAGCCAGGCGTTTTAAAATGAGAACAAAACTACGTTTGTATGGAGAATCGAGTTCAGCCGAGCGTACTGGGGACTCTTAGTTTAATAAATGCAAAAAACTTATACGTAATTAATATGTTTGACAACGAGTGTACCTGAATTTGTCCGATTTATAATTTTATCAATACAAGTATATAACTTTAACGCGTGCTAACTATAAATACTATTTATAGTTTTACGATGTATGATAATGAGGTCAAGATCACTACAATGAGAATGTTAGAACTACTTATTAGGACAGATTGTGGTGAGATGATAATCCAATTATTCATGCAATAATAAATATAAACCAATAATTGAGTAAATAACATATTCTGATATTCTTCATTGCTTACCTTACCGAAATAAAATACAATTAGGTACGCTATAAGGATCTATTTATGTAAAATTCTTCAAATCACGACTAAAGATAAGTCTGTGACTAAAATTACTGTCATCTCGGTCATATTATTAGAAACAACTAGGGAAGTGCCTCTAAAGCTTCATTTGCATATGTGCAAGGATCCAAGTTACCAAGGGATAAAGAGTTTAGTCGATTCTTGTAAATGAGGCTTAACGGTACAAAAGAACTAATGTGGTTTAAGTGTAGTTCTGTGCCTCTAGTATATTTTTTTTCCAAACGAACGCGTTTGCGTTTAGTCTCAATTTCTATGGCAAGCACAGACCATGGGTTTATCTAGGTCTGTGATGGCAAGAAATAGATACCACCAAAGGCCGCCAGAGGAAAACATATACTAGAGGTAGATGGTGAGTAAGGTCGCCAGCGCTCCCGAAGATGCGCCGTTTTGAAAGCAAATAGCACATTCAATATTATCTGGTGTGTCTCCGCTTGTGACCGTAATTAGCAATAAGCATAATTTAGTTTAGTAAACACTTGCTAAACACGTGCGGCAGGCGGTGCTTCAAACGATGTTGATACTTTTCCCATGCTATCTACTTATTACCTATTTTTTATACCTGGATCTTGCCTCTAGCTGTAGACGCAAGAAAGCGTAAATCTATACAATAACCACTTGATATTGAAAGATAAAATAATAAAGCTCACTTACCCAACTCAACAGAAATACGAAAATAGGAAATAAAGACATCCTATTGTGCCTACGATGCTTAAATGAATAACTTTTGTTTCTAGAACCGTGGAATTTTGTAGAAATAACATTTTTAGTTAGTTACGCACTAACCTACTATTCGTTACACTTTGTAATTAATTTATGGTGCGTGCATTTTTTGCATAAATAAAATATTATAATAATTTACACTTGGTATCGGTAAGAATCACTACATAAATATAAAAGATCCCCCATCACGTCTGTCACTATGTCTTGTATGCGATAAACTCAAAAAATACCGAACGGATATAATTCGGTTTTCACCAATCAACCTAACTAAATATTTGTGGCCAATCTTACAGTTGGATGCGGAGAGCTAATATGTCCAGCAGAGGACAACTGCGGCCTGATGATGATAATGATGAATCTTACACAAGTCGACCCAGTCCCAAACATAGACTTCTGATTGCGCCTTAGGCCTACATCCTAATTCTGTGGTCCCAAACATGTCCCAAACTAATAAAACCTTGTACTATGGGTATTGGGCGGCGATGTACACTACCGCTCATTAGTATTTAGGCACCCATACCTTTTTCCATACATCTGTATACAAAAATGACTTTCAGAAATACACTGAAGTCAGAGTCCCATGACAGTTTTGCGTGCATTTTGCATTTTTTATTTAGCTGACTCATTGAGCCTTAAATTTTAAAATGGTAGTTTTCGTTTTGCAATGACTTAAATAACTACTAATTGCTGGTTCATACAAACACAATACACTTTTCTATGCACCAGCAATTAGTAGTTATGGGTGCCTAAATAATTATGAGCGGTAGTGTACAGTCACCGGCAATAATATCTTCCTACACGAAGGCCGCTTAAATATGTGACACGCTCTTATGACCCTACAAATAAGAGCGTGTCACATATTTTTGCGGCCTTCGTGTAGGAATATACTATTGCCGGTGACTGTACATACATAACCTCTTCACCGTTACAAAACAAACGAAGTGACGTGCTCTATACGCCACGGAACTGACAATCTAGTACATCATGGTCATGTATTGATGAACGTGGCGTGTGAGGCATTCCATTGGCTGTCACGACTAGATGACCGGAACTGAAGAGGTTGAATACATAGAAAACATCCAAGACTGAGCCTACGATAGCTTATACCGTCACGTTTTAAGTGACGTTTTAGTATATTTTGTCCATATTAAGCTTAACACACACAGGATTCGTGCTCATTGCACATATAAATGTTCTGACCTGGATTCGAACCCGGGACCACCAGTTTTGTAGGCAGGGCCGGGACACTACCAACTAGGCTAGTGGTAGGCAAAATGGACGAAGTGTTTCATGAGGATGGTTTATGTGTATTACATAATTTGTGTAAATTGGCTATAGCACCCCGCATGCCAAGCGTGGCGATTATGGCATATATCCCCCGTGAATTTGGGGGAGGCCTATATCCATTAGTGGACGTCCTTTGGCTGATATGGTGGTGGTGGTGGTGGTGGTGGTGGCTATAGCACCGTCGCGGAATGAAAAGGTTCCTCAAAGTCAAAGTCAAAATATTCTTTATTCAAATAGGACAAGCACTTTCGAATCGTCAGTTATAAAATTTTATCTAGTTAATTATTTGGAGCAATTTATTGATGCCATTATTATTCTTTAAAATAAATATTGAATTGCTGTAGATATGTCAAAATTTCCCATTTCTTACAGCCTTTTTTATGCACAGGGTAGATGATGCCTATATTCCACTCCTGAGGCTGTCGTTCCAGTTCCCAGATTTTAAGTATAAGTTCGTACAACTTGGACTGAGCGGCTCCGCCACCATACTTCCAAACCTCGGATGGCAACTCGTCAATGCCTGGTGCTTTGTTGTTTTTGAGCCTCAAAATAGCGATGCGAACCCTATTATTGATCGAAGTGCGAACCTCATCGAAAGAAGGAGGTTCGATTTCAATAGCATTGTCGTGTACTACCATAATGGCTTGTTCCTCAACGGGCTGGCAATTGAGCAAACGTTCAAAGTAGTCACGCCACATAACTTTAATCTCCTCAGGTGATGTTACCAAATTACCACTTGCCTCAACGAGCATTTGCAGGGAGGGTCGGTAAAAATTCAGAAACAGAAGAGCTGGTGGCCGAACCAAATATTATTGGTGAAACCAAAGCGCATCGTCTTCGCTGGCTTGGCCACCTCGAGAGGATGGGAGAAGATCGACAGGTGAAGAGAGCATACTTGGGCCGACCGACCGGACGGCGTCCTGTGGGTCGCCCCAAGTATCGCTGGAAGGATATGGTGGACGCGGACCTGCGTAAGCTTGGAGCCGGTGCAAGCTGGCGAGAAATAGCGCAGGACCGAGAAAAGTGGCGTGCTCTTGTCTCGGAGGCCAGGACTCATTTTGGGTCGTCGTGCCAGCCTAGTTAGTTAGTTATGTCAAAATTAAGAAAATATGATGTAGTTACGAGTCACAATAAAATCGCCAAAACATAAAAAAATATATATAAAATAGAAGTCTAGACAGTTTCTAGAATAAAATCAAAATGTCAAAACGAAAATAATAAGTCATTAATATCTAATACCATAAGTATTAAAACATTATAAATAATTAATTAATATTTCAGTCCCAATTCACCTCTATTTTAAAGTGACGAACCTTTTATTTATTTTTTAAATTAAAAATGGGATTGCTCTTGCTCTTCATTCCGCAAATATACAAGCGCTGTATACAAGGATAAATGTGTATGTGAATGTTTTAACGCTCAGAAACTCAATTTCATAAGTATGTAATACTATTATACTATTCTGTGGCATATGCTAGTAAGTAGGTACTAAAAAATGCTTTCGCCAACTGGTCGAACTGATTATTGTATTTTATACTACCTGATCTAATTTTATAGGAGTTATACTTGCTGCATTCTCCAATTTCAATGTATTGTAATAACAAGTTGCGACGTATCTGTCTTCTTTGCCACTTTGCAAAGTCGAGAATCATTCATATTTCCCGTCAGCGTTATTTAATATAGTTTTCCAACTACGGCGTTAATAAATAAATTTGACGACAACTTTGTTAGTTCATGGAATTTAAGTATTTTATCCACCTATGCGGTATCTGCATCTGTCGGCGGGGCACATAGCACATAGAACCGATGGCCGTTCAAGCGGAAAGGTTCTCGAGTGGCGACCTCGTACCGGAAGGCGTAGCGTGGGACACCCTCCCACAAGGTGGGCTGATGACCTAGTAAGGGTCGCGGGTGTCCGCTGGATGATGGTAGCGCAGGACCTGTCATTGTGTAAGTCTTTGGGGGGAGGCCTATGTCCAGCTGTGGACGGCCTTCGGCTGACATGATAAGGATAATGATGATCCATAGTGCAAGCTTAGGTTAATTTCGGTCTAGGTTGATTTGACTATAAGAATTGCTTCGCTCTATCAGGGTTCATGTACTTACTTTAGTATTAAGTTATAATATAATACACTTTTGTAACATACATAACGAGATGTGTATCCCAGAAAAAAACAAAATTTAAGCCCAGAGACCGCCCAAATGTCAAATTAGCGTAGAACTATTCATTCCACATAACTGAAAAGGCGCCTCCAAAATTTTTTCTCATTCGGCGTTAGGGCGTCCCTGTGCACCTGGCCGCCGCTCCAACCTATATACCCCATGATACAAGAATACAAGGTATGGCATTACGGGGAAAAACCGTTGTGCGGGTGCACAAGCCTACGTCATCAGTGTCATCACTGCTATCGAGCCTATCGGTGGTTGGCGGTCGTAGTGTGAGTTCGTATGTGTACAGGCTGTACAGTGACGTAGGCTTGTGTCACGACCTTGTTTCCTTAGACCATGCTCTACCCTAGAGCCTGCCCTGTCTAAGCCTCGATGGCGTAGATTTAGCAAAGGGCTTCAAATGTCTAGAACCCGCTAAACACTGCACTTTTAGGATTATAAAGTGTCTTCCTTAGGAAATTGAAGAGCAGTTAACAAGCCCACAACACTCACTCAAAAATATAATGTATATTGTATGCAGCGGACCTATATTTCGGCGGCTTTAGTTAATGTGTACGAACCATTACGTAAACGCAACCATTTTCTTATCATCGATTTTATACTCATCAAATTAGCACGGCAATTATTTCTAATCACATTTTGCACACTAACTAAAACTGCATTCTTTGTAAGGCCGAGACGAAGATCGTTTCTTTAAATATACTGGCATATAGATGAAATTTTGGCCCTCATTAACTATTTTTGGGTTAGCAATGATTAGTTTGGAGACATTTTCTTTAATAGGATTTTTATTTTTATTTAATCGTATGGCATTTATTTACGAACCGTGAGGTCTTCGAGAAGACAAGTACGGTTGCCAGTTTTTGTTGCACTTTTAGCACCCCCCAGGAGTCACGTGTAGGGTAACGGCGGGTACTCCACTCCCTACGGACGTAGTGCTACTTCGACCCCCCTTTGTCAAGTGAGTGGGCAACTTGACTGCTAGAAGTTCTCAAGCCGCCCGAAGGCCTCTAACTTGGGTTAACGACTGCTGTCGTAGGCAGCAGCCGGGATCAACGGCTTAACGTGCCTTCCAAAGCACGAGAGCGCTCAGTTAGTAACCACTCAAAGCGGTCACCCATTCAAGACCTGACCTGCGCCCACATTGCTTAACATCGCATACCGCACACGGTACGCGGGCGCCGCTGGGCCACGAACGCTCTGGCTCTTTAATAGGATAATAAGATGTTATAATTTGGGTTATTATTTCGCATTAAAATGGAGTTTTAATTTTGGTGATCATTTACTATTTTCGGCAAAAAAGTGTTTTTATTGGCGTTATATTTTACTATTTTGTGATCCGTTAAAGATAAGCCCAAAAGAATTTTTAAAATGGTTGTTCTCTACTACTACTCATTCATAAAAGACGAAACTATTAAAGCTCTCATATTACGTATTTATTAGCGCAAAAAAACTAAACCTTTATCAATAAAGATATGAGTATTTTTTAAAGCAAAAAGTATTTTTTCAATTAAAGCTCAGTGTACGGAAACAAACACGGGACCAATAATAAAAAACCGGCCAAGAGCGTGTCGGGCCACGCTCAGTGTAGGGTTCCGTAGTTTTCCGTCCGTCACATTAAGTTGACATATTAAGTACAGAAACACAAAACCCTAAAAAGCACGTCATTTCATTGTGATTTTGCAGAAATGACAGGTACAATAAACACCTGTTTATACGGTTAAATTACAAACTTAGTTCAGAAATTATTTTTGTAATTTTTTCAAAAACTATTCATCTTATCAAGTTCAAAATAATTTTCCTACAAAGTTTTTATAAAGTTCTACTTTTGAGATGTTTTTCATATTTTTAAAACTTATGGTTCAAAAGTTAGAGGGGGGGGGGACACATTTTTTTTACTTCTGGAGCGATTATTTCCGAAAATATAAACATTATCTCTACTTATTGTTATTGTTATTACGTACTGTACTGTGTCCTTTAATTGAGGTTTGCAATAAAGAGTATTGTATTGTATTGTATTGTATTATCAAAAAATCATTTTAGTAAACCCCTATTTATTTTTAAATACCTATCTAAAAATATATCACACGTTAGGGTTAAAATGAAAAAAAAAATCACTCCCCACTTTACGTATAGGGGAGGTACCCTAATAAAATATTTTTTTCCACTTTTTATTTTACCACTTTGTCGGCGTAATTGATATACATATTAGTACCAAATTTCAGCTTTCTAGTGCTAACGGTCACTGAGATTATCCGCGGACGGACGGACAGACGGACGGACAGACATGGCGAAACTATAAGGGTTCCTAGTTGACTACGGAACCCTAAAAAAGGTTGATTAAAAATCAAAATAAAGTAAATCAAATATTTATATTAATGCCCCTCAATTGAATTTACGTTCACATCTAAAGTAAATAAAGGCGCAATATAAAGAAACCAACATTGCAACAATATCTATGATTTATAGTTTATACCTAGGTAAAGAAATAAATATGTAAACTTCGTTTCCCAATACAAAATAATCAATGACTGACTTAATAAACTTACTTAAAATTCTGTACGCGATTTTATTGCTGGTAGTCTATGGAATTCTTAGAGTATCTGTTTAGTAGGTATTCGTCATTATATATTTATCTATAATTATGTATTTGTGTATGTCTATGTAATGTGTATATATAATTATTTATGTAACTATATTACTGATGTATACAGGGTGTTTTTATTGAATTCCGTTAATTGCGAGGGGTCAATCCTGAGATGAAATAAAGCCATCTTCTCTAAGACACTAGTATCCCAATTCGTACCATTTCGAAGTTATGTTATTCAAGAATTCATTTTCGTTAATTAACACCTCTAGTAAAGTATAAAAGATCCTTAACAATGAAACAATGTTGACGAGCGTGTCATTCGAATTCCGAATTGTCATACTTGAGATTAACTTTTGCTTAATTTCATGTTAACTCTTAACGCCGTTTTTCATTCACCCTTAGCGATATAATGAAAACAATTATTTTTCTTGAATATTGAAAAACTAAAATATGCTACGTCGTTTCTATGGCTATACACGGCTATATGCTTGAAGGAACGGAAATCAATAAAAACACCCAGTATTGGCTATGTGCGAAATAGGTGGTGGGGGTAAGCTAGGCGATCGTAGCGCACACCATGGCAGAAATGTGTACTTACCGGGGACCACTGTCAAATTTACTTTCACGTTTTCTATTGGTTTCTTAACGGTTTCCTACGATTCGTTTCGTTTGTATGTATTTATTTATTCTCTTATTTATTTCAGTAAAATTTCCAATACGGGGTCTTTCTCGTTTACTAAAGTAAATAAAATATTCATGTGTCATTATTTGACATCCCTAAATTTTGACATTGTCTCGGGACCTTTGACGTTTGACGTTTCAGACGTGCACATAGCCAATATTTGTGTCAATGTTTTGTATGCAATCTTACCAAATTTGTTCTCTGGTATTATATAATTGCACTGCCTATAGTCTTTCTGTTTTGCCTGAAAGTTAACCGTAGAGAATGCCTCATGGCATTAAGTCCGCCTTTTGTATGTTAAGATTTATTATTGTGCAAAATGCCTTAAGGCATTCTCAACCTGTCATTTTTAAATGATTTCTACTCTAAGGGGTGACAGCAAACTAAAAAGTGCTTACCTCAGCATCAGACTGCACTTCATTAGCCAGCTTGACCGGGCCCTCATAACCAGCTGAAGCGTCCGTCACATTCTCTTCAATACTAGCTCCAATGTTGCCATCAACATCCTGCCCAAGACCCTGCTCCTCTACACATTCGTACCCTGGTCCCACTATTAGTCCCTTGTCCTGATTCTCCGATAGTTCACCTTTACATTTCAATATCTTGACGGCATCCACATTGTGGATTTCGGTTGCTTTTAGACGCGCGGAGACTTTGTAGGTGTTGTCATTCTAAAACAAAAAAAGAAAAATAATGTCTATGCTAGCTACTATATTGATGATTATCGCACATTTATTTATTTTTATTATTTATTTATTTATTCAATAACAATTCTATAATTGTGACTGAAATAAATTCCTTGCATGTAACATATCATATCAATTTTAAGTAAATTAAGTAAGTAAAACAAAAACAATTAAGGCATCAAGTTATTATCTTTAAACTACAGTTCAAGTAAATAATTAATCAGAATCTCAATGTCAATGTCCTGCTAAATAATTTGTGAATTCGTCAATTGGATAGAAGTATTCTTGCAGCAACAGTGATTAAATTATTATTAATATGCAGGAATTCGCATACAAGCTAAATAAACGCAGGAAATCGCGACCAATAATGTTGTGACATTTCCGAAACGTCGGGCAAACTAATTGACCGAGGGAGCAAAGCAAGCGAAGAGTCTCCGTTTCAGCTTTCAACAAAAATTCTTTTGTATGTCTGTCTGTCTGGATGTCTCCTCTACAGGTCGCATTTCTCAACCAATTCTCGTGAAATTTTGTGAGCAGGTTCAATAACTATATAGATTTTTTTTGTTGAGTCAGTTTACGGAAATATTGATATAAAAAAAAAAAATCTTATAAACTTGTAAAAAAAAACTATAATAACATTTCTGATGAGAAATGCGACCTGTAAAGGAGAACATCCGGACAAACATATGAAATTTTTTTTTTCTAAATTAAAATTTCCAAAAACTGACACGACAAAAAAATCTATATAATTGAATTATCAAACCTGCTCACAAAATTTCACAAGATTCGATTAAGAAATGCGACCTGTAGAGGAGAATGTCTGGACAGACAGACATACGAAAGATTTTTTGTCGAAAGTTGAAACGGAGACGCTTCACTCACTAGGTCAATAAAAAAGAAAACAGTGTAACCATGTAAAGTTTATATTAATCAAACCTAAAAGTTTTCTTCACAGTATGTCATAATGTTAACTTAAAGAAATGCATACATAAACACAAACCAGCTCAGCTGGCACAAGTTTTATAGACACATTTTATGGCACAAATGTATTCTCAAAATGGAATAAAGGTGTAGGCAGGACACATTTATTTAATTTCAGTGGCACTTCTGAAGAGAAAGGTCAGCAATAATAAAAATAATGTAGCCTAAATTGTGTAATTCAGTGACATCAAATATTGATCTCAATATTTTATTATCATTGGCTTGCTTACAACAGCCAAGATAATTCAATAACTATGTTATCAAAGGCGTGTTTACTACAATTTTATGATAAGCACTTAATAATTAAAGCAAAAGTTCACTGGCTCACTTAATTCATTCACGCCAGCAATACATCCAAGGATGTTTGGAAAACGGTCAGTTGATAACAGCAAAATATTGTTGACCCCTGATCCACAATAATCATTCGTGATTGAACAATTTTTTAACAATAAGAGATTAATTCTTACGTACCGTCTTTTGCGCGTCTAATAGTACCCCTTCTTCATAAGTATAAAGTTGATCGGGTAGATTATTCAACGAATCTATGAAGCTATTCAAAACTTGTTCTTTTATCTCACTGGGTAGCTCGCCCAAGCAAAAGTTAATTAAAATGCACTGAACAAAAAACACTGCACAGTATGTGCGCCGCATGATGCAAGCTTAACAAACAAGCATTGCAATTTACGCGAACGATGAGTGCGAAATGCGTGATTCAGAAGACTGCTACAAAGTTTTATGTGCTTGTTGACATCACTGACCAAACGAAATCCGACAACTGACGGGCGGAAATGAGCAAATGAGAATGACGAATAAAATAACAAATAACACAACACGAACTGTCACTGTCATGTCATCCTGACACTAGCGAGTGGCGATCGTGCTGAAATAAAAGTCACTGTACCTGCGCCGCACCACGAATTCTCGGCTTATATCGGGACACATGAAAGGACACGTGTATTTCGTGAAGTTACAATGTAAAATGAAGTGATTGTAACACTTATCACTCCGTGTGATGAGTGTTACAATCACTTCATTTTATTACAACGGATAAACAAAACGCAATTCTATGCGTTTATAAAGTTTGTTGCTGTACATATGCAACATATATTATGTATTGATAGTTATCACTGTCAAATACAAATTAATAAATACACATACAAACCATACAATAATTTCGAATGAATCGGTAAAACATTACGTAATCATTGACAAAAGGCCTTAAAGGCCCGTACGCCGTAAGTATTGAAACTTTGGAATCGTAACTATTTCCGAGAATGCGCGTCATTTATCTGTCAAAGAGGTCGTGGTTGTTGAAGTGGTCAAGGATTTGGAGTCGCAATTTACAATATTTACCAACGACGATGTCTGCCAATTCCCCACCTGGAACCAGTGATGGTAATATAATAAAGTTATTATTTTATTTGGTGGTAAAGTTTTTGGTTTAATTATTTTATTGACTTTCAGGAGAGGATTCACTTGATGCGTCTACCGCGGTCCCGCCAAATCCTATAGAGACTTTAATGGGCGATCGTATTCGCGATTTGGACGTAGACTCGATCCGTCGATATTTGGCCCAAAAACTTGGCTTTTACGAACCTGCGGAGCCCGCAGCCCCCGTAGAAAAGGTTTTGGATGAAGTCAATCTAGACGGCATCGTGAAATGGATCAAAGGCTCGCGTTGCAAAAACATCATTACATTGGCGGGAGCGGGTATTTCTACATGTAAGTAGTCAAATTTTATCATATCATTATTAATAAATTAAGATATTTATATTTAAAAATATATCATTGCTTATAATTGGTGTGGAATTTTTTTGTTACGTTCTGTTTATGTACAAAACATATTCAAGGTCAATTAGTATAGGCGTCAAATATGAGTCGTCCGGTTAGATTAGATTTATTGCAAACAAGCCGGTTGAATTATTGATATGGTTTTTTATTCTAATAGTGACTATAACCCATCCAAAAGTATATAAATCATTGCAAGTAATTATAATGTTAATACATTGGAGTTTTTGAAAGTTACATTGAATCAAAATACTGAAATTGAAATGGGTTCACTGGCGCAACATACCAAGGATCAAGAGTTTCTGGTGCCTTTGGTTTTCTGCACCAATGTGACAGCCACTCCACCAGTGTGAAGCATTTTTGTCAAATTTATATATATTGTCGGAATATTTATTTAGCCCTTCAAGTCTGCTTTGAGTGGCAGCTGCCATATTGCTATTTTCCGCAACCTATCACTTGGCGATTTTCAAAAACTGTCAAGTTCAGTTTCATATTTAATTATAAAATGACCTGCTAAATCTACACCTATCTTGCTTTTTCCTGCAAGGTGCATTTGTGAATAGGTAAGGATGAATAAAACAATGGTTGTGACAACACTTAAGAAATTTCCGTTACCAATTCCCTAAATTTTCATCAACCGTGTGTGAGTCCCATTTCAGGCAAGTTTTTGAAAACCTTGTAATGTCAAAATATTTGAAGCTAAGGTATAATAAAAAATATTTAAAAATGTAAATAAATGTATATATTTGCATATAAACTTGTAATTTCTACAATTTAAGCAGTCATTTAAGCTAGAGGTTGCTTGGCAACCGAATAACATGTCTCGAAATCAATTTAATTTAATTTAATATTTTTCCACTTATTTCTGGCAGACCTTTACTGCAATTAAAGTGTTTTTATAATAGACAACACATATTAAATATTAATCTCTTCGGAGATTGCGACCGGAGCCCGAATGGTGCGCTGCTGCGCGCCCGGCCCGTCATATGGAGCTGTCATTCATTGTTGAAGTACAAACTCTAATAACATTGGAGCAATATTTGTGTGTGAAATTATTTAATTGATTTGCGCTGAAATCATTCTAAAAGTGCACATAATCAGTATTTCGTAAGTTACGGGTGAAGAGTCGATGGCGTCGCAGCCTTTGGTGTAGGTGTGACATATTCCTTTGAACTGTAATTATAATTTTGTGATTCAATTTATTGACATTTGTGTAAAAATAGTATTGTTTATTTAGATTAGTTTTATGGGCAACCACTTTATTCATTTATTATGAGCAATCTCCCGGGGGTAGCCTGTCCTCACTGTCCCAAGGTGTTCGCTGCCACAAGAGGCCTTAACGTGCATATATCTAAGATACACAAGAATGTAGCTATTGCCCATGGGTCAAGCGGTATTGTTGCTGCATCGCAGTTTACAAGCGCTGGCGCTGGTGATGAAGGCCTCCACTCTCTGCCAACGCTTAAAAGAAATGTTCGTGTACTAAAGCATATACCCAAAGGCGCAAGGAATCTGGCAGCGGGTAGGTTGGCTGGTATAATGGTTAAGTTGCTTAAGAACGAATAGTCTGGAGGATTGGTTCACACTTTTATCGTTTTCCTTTACCGCGCTCAGGGTTCCCGAGAGTACTGTGCAGCGCCAGTCTCTTACGTCCAAAGTAAAGGATAACATTGAAGCGATACGTGTCTATTTTCCAGATGAAGTTAGCCATAAACCGCAATCCTTTTTCCGTTCTATAGAGGCTAAGGTACATGATGGGGATTTACGAGGCGCCGTAAGACTCCTACTATCGGACTCGACTTTAGCACCTAATAACGAGAGCACTTTAAGGGAGTTAAAAGTTAAGCATCCTATTCCCTCAAGACCACTTCAATTACCAGCCGAGCCTGATTTGTCCACCCCATTCTTAATCGTGTCAGCCCCCGATGTATTAAATGCCTTAGGAAGTTTTTATAATGGATCGGCAGCAGGTCTGGATGGCCTCCGCCCCCAACATCTAAAAGAGTTAACTTCCCCATCTGCGGGTAGTAACGGGCCTAAATTGTTGGAGTCGTTAACTAATCTATGCAATTTTCTTTTGAGGGGAATGGTTCACCCACAAGTTTGTCCATATTTGTATGGGGCGTCAATATGTGCCTTGTCAAAAAAAGATGGAAGTGTTAGGCCCATTGCGATTGGAAATACTATACGTCGGTTGGTTTCAAAGTTATGTTGCCGTTCCGTTAGAGATGAGATGGCGGTTTACCTTCAGCCCCACCAAGTGGGCTTTGGCACGCCTTTGGGCTGTGAAGCGGCAATTCATGCTACACGTTCTTTTGCATTAACCCGGGACAGAACTGATAATGTTATTATAAAGCTAGATATAAAAAATGCTTTTAATAGCGTCGAAAGGGATACGTTGTTAGAGGAAGTTAATTCTTTAGTACCTTCTTTATATCCTTTCCTTTTCCAATGTTATTCGTCGCCTAGTAATCTTTTTTATAATAACAATATTTTGTTTTCGCAAGTCGGTGTTCAGCAGGGAGATCCTTTGGGCCCGTTGGTTTTTTGTCTGGCCATACATAAACATGTATCTTCTTTGGATTCTCCCTTGAATGTTTGGTACTTAGACGACGGAACAATAGGAGGTCCACCTGGGCTCGTCTTGGAGGATTTGAAAAAGATGCTACCAGCTTTGTCAGCCATAGGTTTGGAGCTCAATGCGGGAAAATGTGAGATATTCCATTGTAGCTCGACTAGATCTATTGCTGATTTTGAGGAATTACTTCCAGGATTGAAAGTAATTGATTCTACATCTTTTACTCTTTTAGGGGCTCCGATATTCCCAGAGGGAGTACCCACTATTGTTAAAAAAAAGTCAGATGCATTAGCATCGTCTTTAATTCTTTTACAACAGCTTTCAGCCCATGTCGCCTTGGTCTTGTTACGTAGTTCATTTTCTATGCCCCGAATGATTTACACTTTGCGGACAGCTCCTTCTTGGTTGTTTCCCCAGTGTATTCAAGATTTGGACCAAATTTTGCGATGTGGTCTTGAAGCCATTTTAAATGTAAGTCTGAATGAATCGCAATGGGTTCAGGCTGCGCTGCCTATTAGGTACGGTGGTCTTGGCATTCGTCATGTGAATGATGTTGGACTTGTAGCTTTCATTGCTTCTGCTCATGCATCTGGTGAGCTTGTCACTCGCATTTTGTGTCTAGACGGTGGCAAGGTTCAAATTCCATTTTTGAAGGAAGCTTTAGTAGAATGGAAGTTAAGGTGTCCGGATGATGCCCGGCCAACTTGTTTAAATACTCAAAGATCGTGGGACGACCTGCTTTGTAAAAGGACTTATGAAGGTCTCGTGGAGGTAGCTGTCGGAGTTGATGTGGCCCGGTTAAAAGCCTTGGCCGAGCCTGAATCTGGAGCATGGCTGCATGCACTGCCATCGCCTCACATAGGTACGCTTCTGAACAACGATTCGCTCAGAATTGCAGCTGCACTAAGACTTGGGTGTTCAGTGTGCGAACTTCATCAGTGCATTTGTGGAGCTACTGTTGAGGCAAACGGCCATCACGGTTTAAGCTGCGGGCGTTGTGCGGGTAGATTTTCGAGACATCAGTCGATTAATGAAATTATACGTCGAGCTCTGGTGTCCGCAAATCTGCCCTCCGTTTTAGAGCCTCAAGGTTTGAGTAGAATGGATGGTAAGAGACCGGACGGGTTAACATTGGTTCCGTGGGCGAGAGGGCGCAGTCTCATTTGGGATGCGACGTGTGTAAGTACGTTTGCCCCGTCGCATCTCAACCTCACTTTGCGAAAAGCCGGTGCAGCTGCAGAAAGCGCAGCTAAGCTAAAGCACGCCAAATACTCGAACCTGGAACCTATGTATGACTTCGTACCGGTTGCTGTAGAGACGTGTGGCCCCTGGTGCTCTGAAGCGAAATTGTTTTTAAAAAAATTAGGACAGAGGTTGAGGGAAAGTGGTTGCGATCCCAGGTCCGGCTCGTACCTGGTTCAAAAAATATCGTTGGCAGTGCAGCGGGGCAATGCCGCCAGCATATTAGGCACATTTACACCAGGTGCCTGCCGTTCTGGGATCTACTAGATTATGTCAAAACTTTTAATAATTGTATTTATTCTAAGATTTGTAAATAAAATTTAAGCTATATGATTTCTACAATTAACTGCTTTATTTCATAATTATAGTTTTTTTTTTAAAGAATTTTATAATAAGTCCAAGATTTGATTAAGACTAATAAAATTAACATATATAACAGCCTTCATTATTATATAATCAGAGAGGCCACTGAATTGCAAAGATATAGGAATATAGTATGATATCGATTTTTTTTAACACATCAAAACGCTTATTGACATTCATGTAATAATGGTGTAATTATCCCCCATAATTACACCATTATTACGAGGGGCGGTTGAAAAGTAATGCTGGCTGGTATGGATTTATATTCGTTTGTTATTCTATTTTCAAAATGTATTACATTCATTTGTTTATTGCATCACGTTTATTTGTCTCTTACAATTGTTTCGAACATGTCGGTAGCAAAAGTGAAAATGGATAAAATCCAGCATCGTGCGGCGATTAAGTTTCTGACTAAAGAAGGGAATACGCCGTCGGAGATCAGACAGCATGTGTTACGTGTGTTTGGCAGCTCGTGTTCTTCCGAATTTGTTATAAAGTTTTGGTCAAGGCAGTTTAAATTAGGTCGTGACAGCCTGGATGATGATCCTCGTAGCGGAAGACCAGTTTCGGCCGTCACGTATGAAAATATAGCCAGGGTGAAAAAAAAATATTAGAGGGCCGAGGACTGAAGCAGTGGGAGATAGCTAGAGATGTGGGCGAAATATAGCCAGGGTGAAAAAAAAAAATTAGAGAACCGAGGACTGAAGCAGTGGGAGATAGCTAGAGATGTGGGCGTCAGTAAAGAGCGACTCAATGAAATAATTCATGAGCATTTGAACATGTCCAAGGTTAGTGCATGTTGGGTCCCCAGAATGTTGACTGCATTTGACATGAAGAGGCGTGTCAAATGTTGCGAAGAGTTTTTGGACATGAGTCGAGGGAAAGAGGAAGAAATAATTTCTAGAATTGTAACATGTGATGAGACATGGATTCGATTATTTAACGAAGAAAACTACAATAAATGCTGATCATTACTCAAACTTACTGTATCAACTAAGCGAGACAATAAAAGAAAAACGGCGAGGTAAAATAAGTAAAGGAATTCTGATTTTGCACGATAACGCACTATTAGGGCATACCGCCCGCACAACGAAACTAGTAATTAAAGACAATGGCTTCGGAACCATTGACCACCCCCCTTATAGTCCAGATCTAGCTCCCTGTGACTATTTTCTGTTTAGACTTCTCAAAAAGGTCTCAGGGGACAAATGATGAAGGCTGCGTTATTGACTTTTTTGACGACAAATGAAAGATTTTTTTTGAATGGCTTAAATTCAATATTTGAAAAATGTAATAAGTGTATTTTATTAGCAGGGGACTATATAGAAAAATAAATAAAAATTAGCCACGACAGTCTTTTGTTTCATTGTTAGGTAGATTACTTTGAGCCGCCCCTCGTACATGCACCTAGTTTATTGACGTTTTTCATAATCATCATAATCATAATCATTTATTTCGTCATCATAAGTACCTACATAACCTTATGTACAGGTGATATGTATTACAAAGTGAAACAACCATGATGTACCTTTCGGCGTACGATAAATTACAAATAAAATGTCACAAACTTAATCCTAAAAATAATAATGATGTTAAATAATAAGCAAACAGATATAACATTGAATAAAATTGCGATATTTCAGGTGTAACAACATACCCAATAATTATTATTATGTCTAATCAGATTTAATTAATATTAAGGTAATCTTGAACACTATAATAATATTTTTCCACAAGAAATTTAAACAGCAAAGATTTAAATTGACTCTAGTTCTTATTTTTTATATCACCTGGTAATTTATTAAATAGCTTTGGACCCATTGTTACAATACTTTTTTTCATTAGGCTAGTTTGACACATTCCAAAATGCACACCAGGGTTTCTTGGGCGAAGGCAGAGTCCTTGTACTGCTTCTTTCCTTTGAAACAGGTCGGGGTTAAAGTTTACAAATACACAGCACTCATATATGTAAGGGATGGTAAAGTTAATAGTTGTAATGATTTAAAGTGAGGCCGGCAGCTTTCCGAGGATTTCAATCCACAGATGGCTCTAATGCATCTCTTTTGGGCTCTGAATAATATATCTCTGTATGTTGCATTCCCCCAGAAGATTATGCCGTACCGCAAGGTGGATGCAACGAAACCGTGATAAGCTGTTAGTACTGTTCTACGATCCGCAGTTTTTGCTAATCTATATAATGCATAGGAAAACTTGTAAATCTTTTTGCAAGTTTCAATGCATTGTGTCTTCCACGACATATTATGATTTATATAAATACCTAAAAACTTATGTGTAAGTGTTTTGCCTATAGCTTGCCTATATTTAACTTTTATTTCAGGAACTATTTTTCGTTGAGTAAATTGCATTAGATTCGTTTTTTCTAAATTGATTTTTAAATTATTGTCACTAAGCCATTGAAATATATTGTTAATAGTGCTATTAATTTCGGTTTCATAGTCATCGTTATTATCATGTTCAATAAATACCGTGCAGTCGTCTGCGAAAAGTATCATTGGGTGCCGTGTACAAGTAGTAACATCGTTGATATATAGTAAAAATAATAAGGGTCCCAAAACACTTCCCTGCGGCACACCATATCCTATTTCCATAATATCTGATCTATACTTTCTCTCTTCTTTAGTGTCAATACATATCTGAGTTAATTCTGTACGCTGGGTTACTAAGGTACGATGTTAAAAGATTTAGAGCGTTACCGCGGATACCATAGCGACTTAAGTTTTCAATTAAAAGTCCGTGATCTACATGGTCAAAGGCTTTGGACATATCCATATATATGGCACATGATGGCTTCCTTTTATCATGATTGTTAGTGATGCGTTTAACTAAGTCATATATAGCAGCATTAACATTCGTATTTCTACGGAACCCTTTCTGTTCTTTGATCAAAATGTTATATTTATCCAGGAAATTATACATAATATTATAAATATTTTTTCAAATATTTTAGAAAATACTGATAATAGTGCAGTAGGTCTATAGTTTTGTAGACTTTCTCTATCACTCTTTTTGTAGAGAGGTATAACAATGGCTGGTTTTAGATTGCTAGGGTAGATGCCCGTCTCAAAACATAAGTTTATAATATGACTTAGTAGTGTAGCAATGTGGCATCCGACATGTTTTATAACTTTAATGCTAAAACCGTCAAACCCGACACTTCTAGTATTTTTTAATGATGAATTGATGATATAACTTTAAGTACATCATGAGGTGTAGTTGGAACCAAAAACATCGTATGTGCATTTTGCTGTATGTTTAAGGTACGACTCCTAGCTTGATCATTATCATTTAATTGCTTTATTGTTGTGACAAAGTATTTATTGAAAGCAGTAGCTATAGCCGTCGGGTCTGTAATGTATCCATTTTCTACTTTTATTCCGTTGATTGGCTCTTTAGGTAAACAAGTTTTTGATTTATTTATAACCTGCCACGTTGCTTTTGATTTGTTTTCAGCGGTTCTAATAAAGTGGTCATTTTGTGCTCGTTGCGTTAATTTAATGATCTTTCTTAGTCTTTTTGTGTAGGTTTTGAAAGCGAATTTATTTTTGAGGGCTATTTCTTGGTTGACGGTTTTATTTGATCTATACAACCACAACATGTTTCTTTTTTTTCGACAGCAAGTTTTGATTCCTTTGGTCATCCATTTATGTTTTGTTTTTAACGTGATTGTTACCGTCACGTTCATGCCTAATTTGAAGAAAAATGGTATAAGGTTGAAAATTCACACAAATTTCGTAACTAAGAGTTTCGAGTGCCATTTTTCTTTAACTTACTTGAGTTATTTAATAAATAAGTTGCTTGAAAATTTAATATTTTTTTTTCGTTAAGTTCGGTTCCTGTTGAATGTAATGACACAAAGTGTAGTTAAGCAAAATAAAATATTATTCCAGCGGCTGGTATCCCAGACTTCCGGAGTCCAGAAACGGGTCTCTACCACAACCTGCAGAAATACAACCTTCCGGAGCCACAGGCCATCTTTGAAATCAACTTCTTCAGACAAAACCCAAAGCCTTTCTTCCTACTGGCAAAGGAGTTGTTCCCAGGAAGCTTCAAGCCTACTGTATCACACTATTTCATAAAGATGCTTCATGAGAAAGGTTTGTAGTTTATATTGCGATGATATTTGGGTATGATCAAATTATTGGTAGATTAGTTATTGTTATACATATACATTTTCAGGGCTCCTGCTCCGGCACTACACACAGAACATAGATACTCTGGAGCGAGGTGCTGGCATCCCGGAAGAAAAGCTTGTAGAAGCACACGGTACCTTCTACACCTCGCACTGCATCGACTGCCGCAAGGAATACTCGCTTGAGTTCATTAAAGGTGAGGAGACTAACGCTAAACAAAGACACTTTTGAGCGAGGCGTTGGTGTCCCAGAGAAGCTTGTAGATTTAAAAATTCACGGGACTAATCATCTACCTCGCACTGCATCAACTGCCACAAAGACTACTCGCTAATAAGACCTACACGTTCTATAGCGGAATAGAAAAGGAATATTGTTCTAGGGGTTTTTCTCGCTTTAGTTATATATGAAGCTCAAAATGTGGATGAAGTTGCAATGGAAATAATAAAATAGGACTCAATTTTTCATGCACTAATTTTCTCCCTTTTATTATGTATTTAACAAATTATTTTCTGCGGTGATGTCAATCTAAATAATTTACATATTTCTCTCATTTCCAGAGCACATATTTTCCGAACGGATTCCAATCTGCACTGAATGCCCAGGGGTAGTGAAGCCAGACATTGTGTTCTTCGGAGAGAGCCTTCCAGATCGATTCCAGGAATGTGTTTCGGAGGATTTCCAGCACTGCGATATGCTGATCATCATGGGATCATCACTGGAGGTGCAGCCATTCGCTTCTCTCATCGACATGTGAGTAAAAAGGCTAATAAGTTTAGTAATTCTAGTATATAAAGGGTCGGCAACGCGCATGTAACACATCTGGAGTTGCAAGCATCCATAGGCTGCGGTGATCGCTTACGATCAGGTGGGTCGTACGCTGGTTTGCCACCAACGTGGTATAAAAAAAAGTCAGGCCAAAGAAACCCGCATATTTTAGGGCCCTTTCTTACTTATAGTAAGGAAAAAGCTATTTTTAACGTCATATTTCTTGGTAACAGAAATGTTATTTTAAATTCTGATTACTTGCATAAGTGAATTCCTATTCTTTGCGTATTCTTTCCTATTCCTTTCAGCCTTTAATTTGGGTAGCATTTATATTTTAACTAATTTTACTTGATCACCCATAGTAGTTTTCTGAAGAGCGCGCGGATTATGTTTGGCTCGGCCCTTAAAAGTTTAAGATGTTTAGCCGCATCTACATTACGCGCGGCGGCGCGCGCGGCTTGTTCGACCGTGGCAGCCACGCGCTGTGTCCGTACGTTAGTACAACCCGGTCTTAATCTGTAACGTTAAAACCCCAGGGTCCCAGACTGGTGTCCCCGACTGCTGATTAACCGCGAGCGCGCCGGGCTGCGTTCCCCACTGCTGCGGCTGTGGGGGCTCATGTCCGGCGGTCTGCAGCTAGACGCGGACTCCACACGCGACGTGGCGCGCCTCGGGGACTGCGACCAGGGCTGCCAGGAGCTCGCGGACAGACTCGGCTGGGGGGTGAGTAATGGCACCACATAGTGATTCGAAACAAATGTATAAAACGCCTTGTTTAGAAAGAAAAATCTTTGTCTTTGTATCAGTAGGAACTAAAACAGTAACTATTTCCTTCTTTCAAATCTCTACAATAACACTTGAAAATTGTTCCAGGATGAATTGCGAACCCTAGTAGCCTCAGAGCACGAACGACTAATGCTCTCCGGAACTCTCAACACGCCTCACGCACCCCACGTACCTGTTTCTGAAGCCGGCACCAGCGCGCCTTTGGAACCTAAACTCTGAAGCTGTGAGGTCACTGACATTTATACTTAGTTCTTTAACAGCTGGGTCAAAGATAGACAGAAAAAATATAGTAGCCTTCCAAAATTGAGGTAACCGATACCTGATTTTGGTTTTCAGAATACAACAGATCTCGACATAGCTTTTATCGGTACAATTTTTTTGGATATAATACTCCAACTCGATTCTCCATACAAACTTAGTTTGGTTCTGGTTTTAAAACGCTGTGCTGAAATAACGTGAAACATTGTATACACAAATTAGTTTCTGTTTCTTGAAATTATAATGGAGAAAAAATAGTGAGTTTTTGAGTATTTTAGGTATTGTATGAAAATCTTTATAATCGCTGTATTTTTCTCCATTATAATTTCAAGCAACAGAAACTAATTTCCGCCCTAAATATGCTGGATCCCATTGTGTGTACAATGTTTCATGTTATTTCAGCATGGTGTTTTAAACTGAGAACCAAACTACGTTTGTATGAAGCATCGAACATGCTGGCGATTATAATATTAAATAGAAATTAGACCTTTTTAAGGCATGAGTGAATAGGCATCTTCTGGGTGAGCTCGCTTCATCGTCGGCCTCATCTTTGCCCCCTGGCTAGATGCTGGCCAAGAGCAATCCCATTTCTAACTAAAAAAAAATTGTATATACGGGTCAAATGCGATATTTATTTACGTGGGCTCAGAGGGTAAGTCTTAGATATGATTATAAAATGCAAGTTTAAAGTTCTAATTATCATATTACATATGACCCATGTACACCACTCTTATACAAAGAGTTATATTACAATATTATTATACAGTTCAATCCAAAAATGAACTTTAAATACACTTGTCGAGAGCTGAAATCACGTTGCTATCGCGTGATAAATGGGTGGAATGCAAAAAAAATGTACATAACCTTAATTTAATCTACGCTTTAATTATCTCAGTTTCGTAACGACCATTAGTCATATATTTTATATGGGCAACTTTCGTTACGAAACTGAAAATTAAAGCGTAGATTAAATTAAGGCCTTAACAATTTACAATTTTTTCTGCATTCCACCCAAATATGATTAACATGCCACAGTTCTAGTTGGCACTTTAAGAGGGCGTTTGGTTCTTCATACAAACGTACTTATGCTCTCATTTTAAAACGCCATGCTAGAATAACATGAAACTTTGTATACACAATGGGATCTAGCTTGTCTAGGGCGGAAATTAGTTTCTGTTGCTTGAAATTATAATGGCGAAAAATGCAGCGATTATTAAGGTTTTCATACAAGCCGTAAAAAACTAAAAAAACCGCTGTATTTTTTTCTTTTTCAATTTCTAGCAACAGAAACTAATTTCCGACCTAGGTATGCCGGATCCCAGTGTGTATACAAAGTTTCATGTTATTCTAGCATGGCGTTTCAAAATGAGAGCCTAAATACGTTTGTATGGAGAACCGATCCACACCGATCGTACTGCGCCCTCTTAAGATCGTTTCAATGTAATATGTAATTTTATATTCAGTAGCTTTTTGCGGTTAAGTAAGTTTGTACGGTTATAACAAACTGTGTATAGAGGGTGGTAACGTGGTAAGTAAGGCATAGCAAATGAGGATTGGTAAGACACAATGTCATATTTGTGAAAGAAATATGTATCAATTTTATTTTTATTATAATTTATATTTATTGTTAACAATGAATTCGTGATAGTTTGTATGAATTTTGAAAATCAATTTTATTTATTAGTGTTTGAAACTTGCGCATGTTACTTTGGGATATTTCACAGTGACGTAAATGGGATTGCACCAACTTACGATCACTAACCGATCAACGTTAAATATGGTGCCGAAAGTTGTCCCATATAAACTTGTCAAACTTTCCATAGAAGCAGATGAGAGAGGTCTTGGTGAAACCCATCCATAATCTTGTCATACTATGGTTGTCACTTCGACTGATCAATTAAGGCGAAGGGTAGGGCAAGGCCTTCTCCATACAAACTTTGTGCAAGTTTTATTTGTTAGTTTTGGCACTAAATCATATTATTTAGTTTTTGCTTGTACATATTGGATATACGCAGAACCTGATGTTGAAATTTTGCTTTATTAAAAAAAAATCAAATTAAAAAAAAAACATCAAGTCAGTCGTAGCTAACAGAAAAATAAGCATATTGACCAAAAATAATAACTATAGCGCAAACACAAATGAAGAAAAACTTGCACAAAGTTTGTATGGAAAGAGCTTGCCTACCCCTTCGCCTTAACTATAAGATCTTCCGTTTCGGGGTAGCAAACAGGCAACGGGCGGGAAAGACCTGTCTGGCTTCCCCGTCCGCTACCCTGTGACTTGACTAATGTTTATGCGCTTATATACACTACCATCAGAAAGTTTAAGACCAAACACAAAATATGAAAATAATCAACATTGAGAAAATGGATAATCATCCACTCAATTTTGATTAATCTGTCCGTAGTTCTCTCAACCAGTTTGCAAAAGTTCAATCCTTGTGAGAAATAGCCCATTGCAATCTTTTTGCCTTGTTTGGTTCGCGTAATAATTTATGAAAATTAAACTTGTGTTTGGTCTTAAACTGTCTGACGGTAGTGTATATGAAATCTATATATAACTTCCTTATTGACATCTTTAACAACGTAAGAAAGATTTTTACCTTTAACCTTTTGGACGCCAACGATGAATATTTCCGCACCATCGATTCAACGCCAACGACTGAAATATCGGTCATGGCGTGCAGTGTGATATCAACCTACATACATTTCAATAGCGTTCAATTTCGTGTTTGACATCTCATGGCGTATGAGTGCCAGCTTTTGCATTTGACAGAGCGGTGAAAAGGTTAACGCATTTTCACAAAAATGACATTGTCACGTCAAAAAACAGTTTATGTTTTGCCTAAAATTGCCAAAGTTTGATGCCATATATTTCGAAGACAGTGAGTTATGAAGTAAATATGGGATATTCTTTCGGTACACCTCGTTGTTAAAACGAAAAACCATAAAATATTAGAATTCGAAGAGTTACAGATTGAATTGAGAGCTAGAAGTTCCTTAATGTGTTCAATCGATATGACGGCCACGTCATGACAAGGTTATATGACTGTAAAATTCCAAAGTATTATAACCGCAACAAAGTATAAATTGTGCATGTTTAAATTTAGTTGATTTATTAAAAGTATTGGTAATTATATCATCTATCACATTTTATAAAAGCTGTCTATGACCACTAGGTCTCTTGTCTTTAAAACACCACAACACACACAATATACAGATTGGAAAAAAATTATGAGCCCTGGAGGGGAACTAATTTAAAACGTTGAGTTAGCTCAATTTACTGAAAGGAAACATTATTTTATTTCTCTTAAGCAATAAAACTGCATTCACAGAGTTTTGAAAAAATAAATGTACAGACAACAAAACAAAACCATTTTTATCAAAAAAATGTTAGATGTCAGTTGATCCTACTTCTATCAAGGAACAAAAAATTCTTAGACACCGACTTAATCTAGGATACGAGAGGTCACAAATAAAAAAAAGGAATTTTGTACACCGAGTGTTGAAAAAATCTGTGAATGCAGTTTTATTGCTTAGGAGAAATAGAATAATGTTTCCTTTCAGCAAATTGAGCTATCTCAACGTAAGGTAGTCTCCTTCCAGGGCCCATGTTTTTTTTTTTTTCCACTCTGTATAAAGCGAGCTATATATGTTGTCGCCAACACGGCGGAAAGGCTGATTAAACATTTCAATACGATAGGTTGAAATACTTACAGATACGGCAGTTTAAAAAGGTTATAGGTAAAAAAGTAAGAATCCTCTTGTATGTAGTAGTGACGTGTTCGACTCTACATGTTTAAAAAAAAATAACACTTACAAAACAAATGCCTATTCGAACAATCCACCACTACATCCAAAAGGGGTTTACCGAAGTTTATCACCTATATAATGTAGTTCTTCTAATGAAGTCGTGAATCGACCAATACGGTATTTCACTGATAGTCAAATCAGCAACTTTTTACGAAACGTCAAAAACGCTCGATTAGTATGAAGTTTGGAGGGAAATGTGCCTGTCACAATTTTCTATGGTAACACTGCGTCCTTTTTTTCATGTTTCTGCATTTTAAAATATATAAAAATGCATAAATAAGCTGAATTTTAATTTTTTCGAGTATCTTCGTATGTATGATTTGTTTAATGGTATCGTAATTTTTTTTTTTTTTTACTTTTGTCAAATACTCTATTCTACGCCTTATTGCAATGCTATAAGATCTAATGTTCACTTGAATATACCTTTGGTCGATGTAACTTCTACATCACGGCAGTTTAAGCGTACAAAATAATGTCATGCATAATACATATAAAATATGTTATTTCGATACTGTTTAGTCTATATTATTATTAAAAGCTTACGAACTCCTTGGCATACATGTAGGAAAGAAAGTCAAGATGAGCTCTATCTGAAAATGTGTAGGTTGATTTTACGTTTTTCTTACTGACCAGTAAAGAGGTCGGTGTTGGTGTTTTATGTACACCTAGACCACTGTAATGGTCATCAGCGCTGAAAGGGTTACAAGCTCACGGCGCGATATAGCCGAATTTAGGCAATATGAGAAGAATTTAAATGCTTATTTCGATTATAGTGTCTCTTCAAAAGTAGACCTTATTTATAATTCTCTAAAATCTAGTTTAGAAGTAACTCTTTAGTAGAAATAAGCCATTTTGAATATACTCATAAATAGCATACGAGTACTGAAGGTTGTAGGTTAGAGTGGGTAGTACATTTCTGTCTCGCTTTAGCTCTAGCAGCCCAATTATCGCAATTAAACAAAATTATATAAGCAATTGAAATAGTGCCTCGTAATTTAACTTAAATAATTTATTTTAATTTAGGACATTGTTTTATTGTTTTTTAGTCAGTTTTGATCTCTGACGGTAGAAATCAAATATATATTTGGAAGCTTTAAGATATATCAAATCTTAGGCGATGACGGATTCCGTAAGGCATAAGTAATCGACGGAACTCCTGGCGTATGTGGCCTTATTCATGTTTAAGATCATGGCTATCAAATCTATTTTATCTAAAATGCCGTTAAAATTCTTTTGTCCCTACCTGTCATTACGATATTTGCGTTTGTGAGAGGTGGACGAAACACGTTTTAGCTAATAGGGATTTTTTAGGTTTTATGAATAAGGCGGTTAATCCGCAGCACGTAAATAGAACCTGTGCACTAGTCGATTTTCGTGAGTATTCGGAGGTAAGGCGGGGCGTGGGTTCCCACGCTATGCGCACTAAACCTGCGCGAATACCGAATGTTGGTTCTACTTTCGTGCCAGAGGGCCTACTCCGAAAATCGAACTTCGTATCGTACCATCCCTTTCCGTCATATACTGTATAACACGCGAGTGAAAGGGACGGCACGGCCCGAAGTTCGGAGTAGGCCCTCAGGGTTTTAATGTGTATCAATAAGTGTTCATCAACTTATTCTTGTCTTTTCTTAGGGAATCTTGTATTAGCTATAAGAGAGCGATTTAAAAAAAAACGACGTGAACTTATATTTTTAGAATTCTTTTTTTTGTTCTTGTTACTTAGAATCGTATATATGTATTATACTCACGGACCCTATACAAGAAAAAAAAGTGTCTCAAATATTCCATTAAAGAACGTCACAGTTTTTGTATGGCGTCTTTTGTATGGACATGACTAGACTAGAAGAAAAAACATGACACAAGTAAAATATGTGATATTATTTCTCTTGTTTATGGGTTGATAGTATCAACGATTCAGACATAAAAAAATGGAATTGTGAAAAAAAGTTTATGTATTTTTTAAAGCTCAGGAAAGCCGGGAACTTTGAGGTTCGAGATCACGACTGACTGTATGACAAGGTTTCCTAATCGACCCACAAATGAATTAGATCATTCTGTACTAGAATATGTTCTTTATTCTAAAAAATTTTTTGGAGTCTCTGCTTACAAATTAATCAATTATTTACTATTGATTGAGAAACCTGGTCATTGGCAACGAAATTGGATGTATTTTTCAAAATATAGAATTTAACCTATTCATATATGTAGATCATAACATAAGTGTTACATATTTATTTGAACTAGCACGATTTTTACACAATTTAATCGCGTATAACTAAAATTTATTTTTAATTTTTTGAGGTTAGCCCCACGTTCGAATATATTATCACAACACCCGTGGTCACGAGATGTCTCGAAAAAGGTGAATAAATTTCAGTTGTACGCAATTTAGTCCCGTTTGTCACTATAATAAGCGTAACATATCTATATTATCTGCAATATATCAATTTCAACGCATAAGAGTCCGCAGGAAGCTCAGTTCTCCATGCAAACGTAGTTTCGATCTCAAAATCTCGCTGTATTTTTGTTCTATTACAATTTCTAGCAACACAAACTAAATTCCGGCTTAGATATGGCGGATCCCATAGTGTATACAAGTTTCATGTTTTCACAGCGTTTTAAAATGAGAACGAAACTATGTTTGTATGGAGAATCGAGTTCAGTCGAACGTGCTTAACTAACTCTTAGCTTCTGACATATCTATGAGGTTGTGGAAATGTCACGTCGCGACCACTTTAAACGTCCTTGGCATTCGAAAGGTTAGAGTATTTTTGCAAAGTCATCCATTTCGTTGCCGTCAAATTATTTTAATATTTTTATGTTATGTTTCATAACAAAAATAATTGTTATTGTCTAAAATGATTTTTTTTACTTGTGTTGTTTGTACATATATCACACAACAGGAATAATGAAATGTCTTATGATGCAGATGTGTATGTATACTATTATTAATTATTACATCATAGCTAATGTTCATATTTAATATACATAATATTATTATAATGGAATTGATAGGTGTATTTACTATATTTCCTGGCAAGTATTTAAAATCGTGACCTGGTAAAGGTCGCGGGAGTCCGCTGGATGCGGGACCGGTCATTGTGGCATTTTTTGGGAAGGCCTATGTCCAGCTGTGGACATAGTTGTTGATTTTAAATAGAAATACCTAAATAAAAGAAGTAATTATATGTAAGGTTGAAATCATATGGCAATTTAATATCAGTTACGTCCTAGTTACACGAGCGTTTTTTTTCAAAGCGCTATATCCTCTAGCCATAACCATACAAGAAAAAAATATAATCAAATTTTAATCTAGTGTACTAGGAAATAGAGTAGAATATGTTTTGTTTTGAAATATAACGATACAACAAGTGCAAGTCCAGTTTAGAAAAACATAATTTTAAAATATCGTCGGCCTGTTTAGCCCAGTTGGTAGTGTCACTGCCTCCGAAGCTAGAGGTCCCGGGTTCGATTCCCGGTAAGGGCATTTGTTTCTGTGGTGAGCAGAGACATTTGTTCCTGAGACTTGGATGTTTTCTATGTATTTATGTATATATCTATTAAATATATCGTCGTCTGGTACCCATAACACAAGCCTTATTGAGCTTACTGTGGGACTAGTTCGATTTGTGTAAAAAATGTCCCCTAATATTTATTTATTATAAATAAAAAATATGATTTATTTTTCTAAACTCCACCTTTTAATAGTGGCCTCTAGTGTTGCAAGTGTCCATAGGCGACGGTGACCACTTCCTATTAGATGGGCCGTCAGCTTGTTTGCCAGCGACGTGGTGTAAAAAATAAGGTTTTTGGCAGTTAGAGGATACAGTTAAAAGTATATTGATATCTTTCTTACCCGCGTTGAAATACTGCTTGTGCTAATAAGGGGTGACTGTATTAATTAAGGCCATAGTAACACCCATGCATTATGCCTCTACGTGCGGTTTTCGCTACAAAGCGGAAAAGTTCTGCTACACGTAGCGATGGTCCTCGAATGGGTCAAGGGTAATTCAACATAGATGAAACGCTGAGGCAAGAAACAAATCTTATTGGCGGACATAAGAGCGATACAAAGATATGAGATAGAGCGAGATGCGGATCTGAAACCAAGGTCATTCATATATCTCTCTATTTTATAGCGTCGTACTGCTCATGCAGTCCGCCTCGCAAGACACTGCACGCCGTGACGGATATATCTGTAGTTGGCGGCCAAAAGGTTTAACTAGTTGATGCGTCGATTCAGCATGCTCGAGGATGCACTGTGTTGAGTGAGTGACCTACATTTGTCCGCAGGCTTTCAACACAACAATCCTAGAATTAACCTTTTGGTAACCAATTACTGATACATCCCAGTGCCGATATACTGGTGTCCCAAAAATCAACGCCAAGCCGCCGAGGGCTGATGAAACAGGTAAAACAACAGGCTTTTTTTAATTTTTCATTTCTGCTGGAAATAATTCCGCTATTGTAAAAGGGAAAATATTTACAATTAAAACAGGTAAAACAGGAGTTCAAACTCAAGCGAAATACATCTGTCGCTTAAGAATGAGTTTCGCTTCGCTCAGCTTAAACAACTGTCGATTTAATCCCTATGTATGTTCAGTGACTTTGAGATGAGAGATACTAAGGTGAAATATAAACACGGGGAATTTTACTACGAGTAGGTATGGACAAACAAACTTAACGATATTACTAATAAAGTTGTCATAAAAATAAACAAGCAATTGGGAATAATTCTTAGGATTCTTAAAGTGTAAGACATCACTAAAAAAAATACTTGATTTAAGAGTTTTCTGTAACTGTAACATCAGAAGTCAGATTAAAATAATAGGTAAATATCTCGGGAACTACTCAAAATCGCTGAAAATACATGGGGGTTAAATCGACAGTTGTTTAAGCTGAGCGAAGCGAAGCTCATTCTTAGGCGAGAGATGTATTTCGCTTGAGTTCGAACTCCTAGACGCCTCAACCGATCACGCTCACATTTTGCATGTCGACAGGTGACATCATGACCAGGGGTCGTACTTTTCTTGCCGGTGACGTAAAATTGACGTCACATTGCATTTAGAATGATACAAATTGCTGTTACGGTAATTATCAATCATTAATCATCAATCATTTAATCATGCATTTATACATTTTATAATGTTTTTTTTTTTATACGGCCTAGTGTATCCGAAGATTAAAAAGGATTTCTTTTTCTATTTAGAATTTCAATTTATAAGCAGGTAAGGAACTCATAGTTTTTCAAGTTTTACAACAAGTTATAGGAATGTTGAATCTAAATATGAACGTAAACTCTCTATGACAACGAGGTTTCTTAAATTGTTGGCAATAACTGGTATTACACATGAACCAGTCACAAAAACTTGCAGTAATACTCAGTGTTGTACTTTAAAACTTGTGATGTGACAGGCAAATTGCGGTTGTTGCAGGGGCATAATTGTAAAAAGTGTATGTATACATATTTATTGAATAATGAATGATGATTGAGTGATTACAAGAACACTGATTAAAATCATCCTATATGGAGGCGTGACGTCACCCGGCACGAAATGTACGACCCCTGATCATGACGATGGTTTAGATTAAAAAAAATAATCACCGAAAAACTGAATTTCCGTATATTTCAATGCTAAGCGAGATACTGGCAGGGAGTTTGAGACCGGGTAGACAGCACAGCTCAGCTCAACATTTGCAACCAGCAAACTGCATTGCATACTTTCCTAGTTACCTGCTCTATCATACCTACCTAGTTACAAGCCCTCGTCGGCTTGGAGTTAGTATTTGGGACAACCTGTATGTGCTTGTTTCCTGCCTGCTTATAACTTTATCGACGTAAAATTGTAATATTTAGGAAGTGAAATGAGTTAACTATAACTTATTTATAACCTTGAATGTAGTAATACAACCATAACTGTATGATTCATTTTGGTTATAATTTTGTCAGTACAGTCAGCAGCAGAAGTAGCTACGCGGGCCTAATGCTCAAAATGAGCTACACACTGACTAATCTCAAGAGAATAAGGCTCTGTGTAGATAATTGTGAACGGGTTATACTGCTTACCTATTTCTTATGGATTTGAATGTGTATGTTTTAAGCTAGTTCTTCTATATTTCCAATCTTCCAGAAAGGGTCAATCAATTTTATTATACTTATTAGCATATTATTGTAAATTCATGAAATTAATACTTGTCCGTCATTTATGTCGACTCAAACTACTTATTTTGTTAAAGTATAAACATTAATATAAATGGTACCGCAGGAGACAACACGAGCCGAAGACGAGGGCGGTAAACATGCAATAGCGTGAAGATAATAGTTTTTATTACGAATGGTCAAGTATTAATCCGCGTATTCAAGGTAAGCTATATATAAACGAAGCTGCAGTCAACTCAGCAACACTGGTTGATAAACAAAATGTTTACTAAGAATATGCTTGGGTTTTCAACATATATGTACCGTACTAGGATTAATGGTGAAGCGGCTTATAGAAATATTTATTTATTGTTTTTGATACTTGATGGCATGTAATTAGAAGCAGTCTTGGTTCAGATTTATATTAGATTAGATTTTGCCTGTGACTTCAACTGCTTGGAATTCGTTTATATTGTGCTCTTAGATAACAAAGAGCACAATACAACCACCAGCTACTAGTTAATAAAAAGAAACACGTGAACATAAGAGTATTTATCTTCACGAATTTCTACCTTCCGTACTAAGCAATTAGGTTCAAGTTGTATTAACATGCCATTTATCCTCTCGCGGACCACCTACTTGACTACTTTATTATTTATCTATGCTACTGTATAGCATTCAAAACATGCGAATGTTACTACAACTTGAACCTTATTGATAAGTTCGGAAGGAAGTAATTTGTGCGGCAAATCTTTGTACATCTTCCCGTTTATTCTAAACTAGTAGCTGCTGGTTGAAGTTAACAAGCCCAATACCATTGTTCGAAGGATACGCTCTCAAGTAACATTCGAACATCTAAAAAAGATTGACTATCAAGCTCGAAACACACAGAGCGGGCGAGGCGTGGCATAGGCTGTTAGGCATTTTTGATCTTTCCGAAACTGTCGATTACTGCTTCACACACGCCGCCTCAGCTCTACCGTGCGGATTTTTAGTGCGACGTACGCCGGACCGCGTTCGCTTTACCGCAAAACCGCGTCCGCCCCGCAACGACGCTGCGCCGCTCTGCGTTTCAAGCTTAATGCATTGATGGACAGTAGACGTCTATAGGCGTAATTCTATTGTTATTTCTATTGCGTCTGGAATAGTGTCCATCAAAGTGTTAATATAAGAGTCATGAATAGTCAGTTGTGTTGGCGTTTTTACAAGATATAATAAAGTGAAATGCTAAATGCTTCCGGCTTGTCATTAACGATATACACTTGTTGAAATAAAGAAAAGCAATAGTAACTAATGTTCAATGTATTGTCATATTTAAAATTTGTAAATGAATAAAGGATTCGTGAATAATATTTGTAGCTTTATTTTTCTCCTACTTATCTGTGGGGCTAGTATGATCGCTTATATGTCGGACATATAGCATTCGTCCCTCTCGCACTTACATACTTGACAGTACGGGACGAATGCTATATGTCCGACATATAAGCGATCATACTAGCCCCACTGGTCGTGGCTGGTGTAAGTGTTATCTGTACCTCTAATATTTTTTTCGATACTAAGACAAACGAATGCGTTTAGTCTCAATCTGTATAGCAACGCGAACAGCGCCTCTGGCGGCCTTTGGTGGTAACTATTTGTTGCTATACAAATGAAGGGTCCACGCATGATACAAGAATACAAGGTATAGCACTCCGGGGAAATTCAGTAGTGTGGGTGACACAAGCCTACGTCATCACTTGTATCGATGGTTCTGCCGGCGTGTGAGTTGCTGTATTGCCAGTGTTGTGGCACTCCCCGACCCCCATGTACAAGTACACCTGTGAGTGTTTTATTAAATTATTTAGTTAATGCATGTTTTACTTGACCTATTTTGTTTGTTTAAACAATCAAATGACAATTGTAACGCGTAAATAATACATTTTGCATGATTACAGCAGAAAAAAATCTTTCATGAGTAGTTTTGTTACTATAAAGTGGCAACACGACGGTGACGTAGGCTTGTGTCACAATCCGGAGTGGCAGACCTTGTTTCCTTAGACCATGGGTCCACGGAAAAAACATGACTAGTACATTTAAATTTCAGAACAAAAACCAACCTAACCTATAAAGAATAAGGTGCAAACTGGCTTTGAAATTTTAAAGAAATAGACATGTTCTTTGCGTGGACCCTTCAAATAGAGGCTAATCGCAAACTCGTCCCGTTTATGTTTTAAAAAAAATATGCTTGAGGCACTGGTGTCTAGAGCATCTGGTTGCGCTGATGTATTGTGAGTGAGGGACGCTATGTTGTCTATAGCTGTCAACACATTTAACCCTTTAAACGCCATCGTCTGATTTATTTGACAATGCATATTACATCTAGATTTAATGACAGAGTTAAAATTGCGGGATACTTTTTTGACGTTCGGCGGTTAAATGGTTAATAGAATAGAATAATGTTTATTGTTGAACTGTGTAGAAACTTGTTATAATAGTACATTACGATACAAGTGCAGAGAACAGGAAATTCGCAACGAGTGGTGATAAATTGAAACACGACCGAAGGGAGTGTTTTAAATCGACACTAGTTGCGAATTACCCGTTCGCACGTGTACCTATCGTACAACGTTTTACAGTACATATGGCCCTTTAAAGTTTCGATGTATGCACGTAATCTGCTGATTACCGCACTCCTGCGGTAAAGTAGCACCATATGTACTGTAAAAGACTACATAATTAGATCACCGTTTGTCCGTCACCGACACACTGCGCAAATGGACGGAATGCTCAAATCAATGAAGGGTCGGCTACGCATTTGTGTATCCTCTGGAATCGCAAGCGTTCTTTGGCTACGGTATCTAATATAATGCAAGTCTGCCACCGTCAGTCAAGAAAAATTGGCGTTCAGTGTTTCATTTTTGTATAGGATTCACAGAAAAAAAACAAAAACTAAAATATTAAATTCATTTATTAAAAACGTGCTTGGGACAGTGTTCTATGAACAATGAAAACTATGTACCTAGTTTTGTTATAGCCATTTTCATGACTACCATTTATTGCCCAATATCCACTTAGCATTCGTATTTACGAATGCCGAAATAATAATTCATTAATTACATGAACTAACTGTCACGAATGGCAAAGAAAGGTAGACTTGTGGGTAAGACTACATTTAAATCAGTCTTTGACGAGTGTATACTCGTAAAAAGTATGCTTATAACAACCATTTGAATTGGCCGAGTTATACCAAATTAGTTCGTCCAAACATTGAGATTCAAAATCTAATGATAGTTTCATAAAACCTCGGACGTTTAAAATAATTTTAACTGTACTATGAAATATTACTAGTTATTGCGTCGGTTGCGTGACGAGCTTCAGTTAGCAACTACCCGGAGTGAAATACTGATCACCCCAGGTGGGATTTGAACCCACGACCACGGTTTCAGAAGTTGTAGCAACCTCGTGGTAAATGTCGCTACAAGCCTTATTAAGGCTTGACTAGAAGAGTAAAGTGATTGAAAGATTCGTCGCCACAAGGGATACCCACGGTAGCTTAGTTGGTTAAGAGCGATGGACGGATTCCAGAGGTCACAGGTTCAATACCCACCCGGGCTGATCCATTTTTAAACCTTTGCTAAGTGGACGATTCCACTTGTGAAATATTTACAGGACAAGAGCAAGTAGTTTGTGGTAAGTTACACCGACCTTATACTACAAACATCTTCACATGAACATAATGACAGTTTCATACACTCATTAAGGCTGGGTTGCAAACAACTTACGATCACAGACTGATCAGAGTTAAATATGGAGCCGGCAGCTGTCATCCCATAGAAACTTGTCAAACTTTCCATACATTCAAATTTTAACGTTCGTTCACTTACGATTACAGGCAGGTTGGTGCAACCCACCATGAACCCACCCTATGGGGGAAAGTCATGGGTTCCTGTCGAGGTTCTACCAATAGATAGCGGCACTGAGACCATTTGGTGGTTTTTCATAATTTTTCAAACTGCGGGAGCAGAGGGATATTATCTAAATATTACAATTACAAGTCCGTGACATCTATAAGTTTCACATGTAGTCCGAACGAAAATTGTATCAAAATCTTACGAAACGTTCCACCTTAACCCATTTCCCATTCGCACCAGCATGTATGCAAAAACTACAAAGATACTTTCAATCAGAATAACCTGTTATCAAAACTGTGTTTATTGAGTCTCATATCTCTTCAAATACTTCTTAGTATAATTAGAACTGTCCGGATACAGCGGTGGTATATTCATAATGAGTGAGCAGGACCCCGCTACGTCGTTAACCCTTATCGAGCTCTCGCTCTGTCGCCAGAGGACCTTCGGCTTTTTTTCTGGATTTTTCCCTGTGTATTCTTCTACGTTTAAAACGTCCGCTTGGCCGCACATGGATCTTGTGAAGAATAGGAGACGATTTCCTGAAAAATAATAAGATCATCATAATGAGCTCAACATGCGTCCGCACTGAAAAAAAAGGATAGCTCAACTAGTTTGGCTACTTGAGAAATAGCCAAATTGTGCTTAGTAGTAACCAAAATTATGCTAATTTTCAACAACTAATTTGTTTACTAGTAAACTCTCAGTTTGCCAGTCCTCCGATTTAGTTACTAGCAGCTAACATTTGGGCTACTGTTAACAAATCTTTTTTTTTTCAGTGCGACTTCTGGGCACATGCAACCTCTCATTTAAATGAAATTAAAATATATTCCAGAACTCACACACACTCTTCATATCACTAATTTAGATGTTTTATTGAATAATTTACTACATCTATCTATACATATAAAACAAAAGTCGTGTTAGTCATACCATTTGTAACTCGAGAACGGCATGGCCGATTTTTATCATCTTTGATTCTTTGGGTTCGTCTTCGCTTCGAATAGCAGAATAACTATGAAAATATCGGTAAAATGTACCAAAAAAACTATTTTCTCAAACATTTTCTACAGAATGGGTGGGGATTGTGTTACGAAGTTAAGAATTTAACACACACATACATAACTAGCGCTAACTGAATAATTTTTAAGAAAAAAAACCGACTTCAATCGGGGAGGCCGGTGAAAAATTATTATACTTAGATGGTGCACTCTTAGATTCCATACAATAAAATAAAAATGGTTGTAAGTATGTTTAAAATGGTAGAAGACTAAGTACCCTCAATTCCTCATGGAATCATGGAAAAACCTTGCTTGCTTGACAAACAAAACGAAGAGAACAAATCTCCAAACGTGAACTACGCGTCGTTGAAGAGTTCCGTTCTGATCATCATCAGCAGTTCCACTTCATCAAATGTCACTTTTATAAATGAAAATGCTTGATTAGTTCATGAAAATACTAAAATCACTATTTGTGTGCCTTTCACATTTGAGGAGTTCCCTCGATTCCTAATGGATCCCATCATCAGAACTCGAGCATGACAAAAATCAATCGTGAAAATAGAACTTGCTTAACAAACACAGCTAGGAGGACAAATCACCAAACGTGGACTTTTCGTCGTTGAAGATTCTGTTCTGATCATCATCAGCAGTTCCACTTCATCCAATGTCACATATTTGGATGCAAATGCTTGACTTGTTGATAAAAACACAAAAATCACTATATGTTTGCCTTAAAGATTTGAGGAGTTCCCTCAATTCCTCATGGATCCCATCACCAAAACTGCGTTTTGACAAAAACGGGACCAACTTGGATATATATACTTACAATAAAAAAAAGAATTTTCCAAATCGGTTAAGAAATGACGGAGTTATGGATTAACAAACATAAAAAAACAACAAAAAAAACATACAACCGAATTGATAACCTCCTCTAGTTTCAGTAGTTCGGTTGATTCGTCCGGGGCCGAACTACTGCCACACTTTTGATCCCATTAGTTCGGTTATGACGTCACACCGAACTACTGAGAATTAAAACGACTCAAAAGTACGGTTAAGGATGCTAAATAAAAATTTAAAAAGTGTTTTTTCCATTGCATTTTTTTAATAAAATATTATTGATTCTTCGACGAAGAAGAGTGCACGCAGCTGAGATGAGAATGCTGAGATGGATGTGTGGAGTGACGAGGAAAGATCGAATTAGAAATGAGTATATAAGGGGAAGTTTGAAAGCGGCACCCGTGACAGAGAAAATGAGGAGCAGTAGGTTAGCATGGTATGGGCATGTAATGAAGTGGGATGAATTTCATATTGATAAAAGAATATTAGGGTTGGATGTAGAAGGACGAAGAGCGATTGGAACGCCCAAAAAGCGATGGATGGATTGTGTGAGAGAGGATATGAGAAAGAAAGGAGTAAGCGCTGAAGTGACGAATAATAGAGAGGAATGGAAGAAGAAAACATGTTGCGCCGACCCTGCATAAGCGGGATAAGGGCAGGGAGATGATGAATTGATTCTTCGACTTCTTCGTATTAGATATATATAAACAAGTCTCTCACGTTTTTAAATTCGAAACATGAGTAATACGAAACAATACTTCCCGTTTACCTAAAATCATGAAATTTGACAAGAAACAATGTCATAAAGTAGAAACTGTAGAATGATTAGATTACCAACGTAACAACCTACGTTAAGAAGTTTACCTTTTGGCCGATTTTTTTACAATGCAAGTTGTTTGCACATCACTAACCGAACTATACAAGACTTCCCAATAGTTCGGTTTGACGTCATAACCGAACTAACGGGAACAAAAGCGTGGCAGTAGTTCGGCCCCGGACTAATCAACCGAACTACTGAAACTAGAGGGATAACCTCCTCTTTTGAAATCTTGAAGTCCGTTAAAAACCATTAGACCTAGCTTGTTCAAACAAAAATTCGTTGAAAGTATTTATTAGTGTACACCACCTCATTTTTTTCAGTTTTAAACTTCATAATTAGAAAATTGGAGCTAATAATATCTCACCAACGATTGACTTAAATGGAAGTGTTTTAGAAACCTCCATATCACTATAAAGGCCTATCCATAGATACCCCACACGCCTATGTGCATTGAATTTTTTTTTCATCCCCCGGTTACATGATTGGGTGCCCCAATTTAATATTTTTTTGTAATTTCACATCATTTTTCTGTAGCCGTTCATAGAATACACCTTCCTACCAAGTTTCATAATTGAGGTTCTTATATTCTCCGAGTAAATCGGCTGTGACATACAGAGTAGAGACGACCGGACAGACATGAAGAAACTATTAACGCTTCAGTTTTCGCCATTTGGCTACGAAACCCTGAAAAGACATGCTGCACCAACTCCTAATAAATGAGAAAAGTGCAAGCGAGTGATGATAACTACGTATCTATCACACTTAATAGTGTTTTAGTTCCTAGGGAAAGTGGTCAAAGAGACAATCATATAGTGCCTATTGCGGGTGAAAAACCCTTCTACACAGACACGCAAGCGTCAGTAGAGTAGTAGGAGTTAGGGTAGTAGTCTTTGCTTGTTTGCCACCGCCGTGGCATTTAAAAAAAAAGTTTTGTTTGGTTTCCTGTTCGCGTAGGTATTCCAATTATTTCCCAATACGAGAGTGTAGCAGATATCATTGTTTTATATACAAATATGACCAAAAATGCAACTAGCAAACATGCATTTCCGTCCGCTCGTCGGTTTTCGGTTGTTGATTTCACATCACAGGAAACAAATAGGAAAATATTTGGTTAGCGAGGTTAGGTGAGATTTTTCGAATTAATATTTGAATGTGTGGTCAATGTCTTTAATGGTATTGCATTCTTTTTTCTACTCTACTTATTCCTTGATAGGTGTTGTGAGGTGTCACAGACGTGTTGCTGACCTGGAGCTCTCGCGACCACACCTCCAACACATCTCTACGTTATAGGGTAAGTCGTATTATTATGGTAACCGTCTTCTATTATATGCCTACTGTTTAAAGGGTCCAATTCCAAATGCTTTTGCATTAGCAACATACTCGGGTAACAGCACCAGTATGGACAACGCCAATGATGAACATTGACTCTTATTTAAAAGACATTAAGGCTGGGTTGCACCGACTTACGATCACAGACTGATCAACGTTAAATATGGCGTCGGCAGCTGTCATCCCATAGAACTTGTCAAACTTTCCATACATTGAAATTTTAATTTCTAGGTCCGTTCCTGTTCCTTGTTTATGTAAATGATCTGCCATATATGGTAAGCCGAAGATCAGGCATTGTAATGTTCGCAGACGACACCTCATTACTGTTCAAGGTAAATAGGAGAGATACTGAACTCATTGAACCAAATAATACCCTCTCCATGATATCTGACTGGTTTGCTGCCAATAACTTAGTATTGAACCCGAAAAAAACGAAATGTATTAAATTCTCTCTTGCGAACTCATCAAACAGAAACTTATATACAAATATTAGACTTAATGGTCAAACATTAGAATTTGTTACTTCTACTGTATTCTTAGGTATTACATTGGACTCAAAATTGCAGTGGGGTTCCCATATAACAGCGATAGGAAGTAGGTTGAGCTCTGCTGCATTTGCAGTCAGGAGAATAAGGCAGCTTACCAATGTGGCAACGGCACGGTTAGTTTACTTTGCTTATTTTAATAGTATAATTACTTATGGTCTTATCTTATGGGGATCAGCTGCAGATATTGAAACTGTTTTTATTTTGCAAAAAAGGGCTATCCGAGCAATTTATAACTTGGGGTCACGTGAGTCATTAAGAGAATTTTTCAAAGAAATAGATATTCTAACCCTGCCGTCCCTATATATATTTGAAATAATAATGTATGTTAGGAAGAATTTGGGCAATTTTCCAACGAACGCTGATAAACCAATAGCCACGAGAAATACTGGGAAACTGAAAGTAACCTTCTATAGACTAGTAAAGGCGAAAAAGTCGTTCTTGGGAAATTGTATCAAATTCTACAATAAAATTCCTAAACACATTACTGAACTTAGTAATTCTAAATTCAAATCTGTAGTAAAACAAACACTTATTTCAAAAGCATATTATAAGATAAACGATTACATCATGGATAGGGATGTTTGGCAGTGATAGCGTCCTGCACGGGTAATCTATCGCGAAAATATGTTTTCTACTGTAGCATTGTTATTTCAGTTATTTTGTAGTAGCTGACACTGTAATTTATATTTAACTATACAATGTATATTGTTTTGAAAAAATGAAACCTCGCCGAGTTTCTTACGCCGGTTCTTCTCGTGGCAGAGGTTTATTTTTCCGAACCGGTGGTAGTTTATTGACGTTCATAGGTGCATGTAATATGCCTAATTTGAAGAATAAATTACTTTTACTTTTAACGAACACAGCTTACGATTACAGACAGTTTGGTGCAACCCAGCCTAAGTCATTCATTTTTTATACAATTTATTTAAAACCGATGATTTTGAATTAGGAATGAAGTGTCCATTACTGGTACTTGTCAGCTTAAGTGTCCAACACTAGTGCCGCCACCCTAATTAGGCTATTTTATGACTGATTTTACATGTATTGTAACATTCTTTTTTCTCGTTACTAATCTAGTGGCAGTAGTAGTTACTGCTACCACCCCCTACGTACTGATAGTAGTCGTGTATTTTTTTATTGTACAAAAAAATAGTATAAAAAGCATTTGAGATTTACATTACCCATCGTAGGCAAAACCTTGATGTTTTGTTGGCGATGGGGAGTTCTAATTTTACTATAAAATCAAAATCAAAAAAATCTAAATCAAAATAATTTATTTGTAGAACATAGGTATATGGCTAGTCAAAAACTTATAATTATGTATCACTATGTCTTGCCATATATAATAAGGCATACAAATATTTTTAGTCAAGATGTAGCATGCATCCCGTCTTGATAAAATAACAAAAGTATTTAATATAAAAAGCGTGCTGATGTTGTTACAGTTCACTATCCGTCAAGTACTATTTTATTGAATAGTACGCTTTTTTTACCAAAAGGTTAAACAGCCTTTTTTTGAATTCTACCAAGACTTGTGTTTTGGATAGTTTTTTTGGCAAATAATATTATATTTTAGGTGCCATTCCAAAAACGCTTTTAGTAAGAAAAGTTGTTTTTATTGTTTTGGTATATATTTTATCACATTGGCGAGCACTATTAAAAACAGAAAATTGATGCATGTTGTTTTTAACGTAAACTGCGGTTTTAAATATCTAAACGCATGGTAGTGTAAGTATATTAAGTCTAATGAAATGCGTTTTACAAGATTCTGTTGGTGGTATTGTACATAAGGATCGTAAACATTTTTTCTGTGCTTTGAAGGCCGATTATAATAAAAAAAAACTAACAACTTGTTATACACTAATACCTACGAACTACGAGTATTATAGGATAAAACTGAAGTCTCTCGTTTTCAGTAGGTGCATTAGAAGTGCCAAGATGTTTTTGGATGGATTCTGCATGATTTTGGTTGGATTCTGCATGTATTTTTTTTTTATTAAAACATATAGTTTCAAGTATCACTTCAAATCGACATATTTCACTCATTACGATACACACGCACGACTCTAGTCTCGGGCGGAGACTAGTCGCCGCGTAGCATCTTTATAATTATTCACCGTCATCATCATATCACCTGACGTCCACTGCTGGACATAGGCATAAAGAGCCAATGTTCCTACTGAAAGGACTTATTCTCCAAAACTAATTTAAACCAGTTTCCATTGGAACAGAGCTGTATGTGATTTGTTTCAGCCGTTTTTGCACCAAACAAAATTCGACCCTATTTCCTATATAATTCATAATTTCAATACCAAACTGTATTGAAATAGCTAAACTGTATAGCTGAAAGTATCTCTCCTGTTCGATGGCTCCAAACACCTTATTTTAGATTGATATGACATTCCATAGTGGCCAATAACTCTTTTTACAAGCTTTTATTTAGTTTCACCTGTCCCGTTGTCTGTCTGTCGGTCTGTAATCAAATCTTGCAAGGTAAATTTGATCCACTTCCCGGTTTCCGATTGAGCTGAAATTTTGCATGCATGTATAAATCGGATGACAATGCATTATTATTATGACATAGAGATGATCTGATGATGGAGACAGAAGGCGGTTATAGCAATTCCTAAACTACACAAGATAAACCCATCGTGTTCGGGCTCATTCGAACCGACTCAACAAGTAGTTTATGATTGTGGAAAAAAGTACAGTCGGTAATAAAAGCTTGTACCAAAAACTTATATTTCTCACCTAAGTTACAAATAGCAGCCGGCGCGTTAGAGAACTGTGTGACCAGAGTGAGACTGTTTTCCGTGTCGGGCCTGAACCGGTACAAGTGACTGAAATAGCTCTGCAACAAAAAAAAACGAACATTTATCAAGGGCTTTCAGGCCATTACATGTGTAGCAATTTATCTTGGCAACCGGCAGAGTCGCTGTGGTATACTTTTCATTCTAACTTCAAACTTCAAACGTTTATTCGTGACAACACACAAAACAAATACAATTTATTTACAGACAAAAGAAAAAAACGGTGTACGTGTCACGAAATGGACCTTGCTCAGCATTTTGCTGGCTTAAAGCCAGCGCTGGTCTTCCGCAGAGTCCATTTGGTGAAGGCAAGGGGGTAACACAAACTGAAAACAAATAGACACATACAGGAAAGGACAAAAATAAATAAAACGGAAGCAATAACTGTAAAAAAAGGACAAACAAGACAATAGGACAATCTAAATAACTAGTACCTATATTAGAACTCACACTATATAAAACAAAAAGTAAAAATAATAAAATCTACATTAGTAACTATACTTAAAACCATTTGAATTCCCCATGTGGTGCCGGGTTAGAATAGCACCACCCCCTTCCTTCCCCTGGGTGTCGAAAGACTCGACTATGGGAACCAGGTTAAAGTGTGTTGTGGGCGATGGGCTAGCAACCTATCACTGCAATATCACATTTTCTCCATCTACAATTGCTAAAAGTGGCATTGGAATTAATTTACCTGAGCTCTGACTACCCCGTTTGTGAATATAAACGTGAGTTTATGTATGTATGAATTGACCGTATTGTATCAAATTAGTCCATTCAAAAAGCGACTTTACTGTCCAAGCAAGAAGGTTCAAATTTTAATGGCAGTTATTTAAAGAGTCGGACATTTTAAATAGTTTCAACTATACAGCCAGTTGTCTTGACAATTTGCTAGGCGTTGAACCAATTTTAAGTTTAAAATTGGTTCAACCCTCTTCAGTAGACATTTGTTTCAATGTATGAGTTTCTGTAGGTACATTGGGCATATATGCTTATGTTATGATTCTTACGAAACAAACTGGAGGGGTGTTCAGTTTAAGATTAGTTTTACTCAAATAGCTTTTACATGCATTTATAATGGTATCATAAATGACATGTAAATATTGTAAATATAACAAACATAACATTGAAAGAAAATTTAATACCTGCGTGCAATAGATGTAGCCCTGGAATGATATCATGCAGCTTGACCGGATCTGTGTGCTGGCAACCGTAGTCCAGCGGTCTGAAAAAGAAAAGAATATCTTTAAAATTATGCTGATATTTCAGGTCAAAAAATAAAAAAAGAGATTGAAAGCTGACATTTAGAAATCGTGAAAACGAAATAAGTCTCAGTGGACGAGTCAAGGAGATGGAGTATTTAAGGAGTGGCTCCAACACAACACACAATCATTCAATCAATCAAATTAATTTATTTGTCAAACACAGGTACAAAGGTGTAAATATTATGAAAATGAGGTCCAACTGTGTTTTGCTATAAGACACAACGTTCTTTAAAATTTACAATTCATTATTAAATTTCAAAGTATACGACGACCACTTTGGCTTAGTTGGTAGTTAACCTACCTACGAAGCCGGAGGCCGAGGTCCCGGGTTCGAATCCTGGTCCCTGACCATCACGAATATTGTTCCTGGGTCTTGGATGTTTCCTATGTATTTAAGTATGTATTTATCTATATATAAGTATGTATATCGTCGTCTAGTACCCATAGTACAAGCTTTGCTTAGTTTGGGACTAGGTCGATTTGTGTAAGATTGTCCCCCAATATTTATTTATTTATTTTATACCTACAATATATTACGAAGATTTCGGAATATAGCAGAAAGTAGTTCATAATGTCGGCCTGTTTAGCCTAGTTGGTAGTGTCACTGCCTCGGAAGCTAGAGGTCCCGGGTTCGAATCCCGGTAAGGGCATTTGTTTCTGTGGTGAGCAGAGACATTTGTTCCTGAGACTTGGATGTTTTCTATTTATTTAAGTATATCATTATCATGTCAGCCGAAAGACGTCCACTGCTGGACATAGGCCTCCCCCAAAGACTTCCACAATGACCGATCCTGCGCCACCCGCATCCAGCGGACACCCGCGACCTTCACCAGGTCATCAGTCCACCGTGTGGGGGGCCTGCCCACGCTACGCCTTCCGGTACGTGGCCGCCACTCGAGAACCTTTCCGCCCCAACGGCCATCGGATCGGTTCTACGTGCTATGTGCCCCCCCAATGCTACTTAAGTTTAGCGATTCGGAGGGCTATATAGGTCACTTTGGTTCTGCTGCGGATGGCCTCATTCCCGATGCGATCACGCAGAGAAACTCCCAACATAGCTCTCTCCATTGCCCTTTGGGTGACTTTGAGCCTTCTTATAAGGCCCATAGTAAGCGACCACGTTTCAGTGCCATATGTGCAACACACACTGGGCAAAGACTTTTGTCTTGAGACACTGCGGAATATTGAACGAAAAGATGTGCCGTAGCTTAATTTAAGTATATTTACATATTTATCTATTAAATATATCGTCGTCTAGTACCCATAACACAAGCCTTATTGAGCTTACTATGGGGCTAGCTCGATTTGTGTAAAAAAATGTTCCCTAATATTTATTTATTTATAATCATAACAGGGGTGTGACATGTCATTTCAAGAGAGGTAGGGCACAACGGAACATCCTCTCATTTATATTTAGAGTAGCGCAACTAGTGAAGTACCTTACAGGAGACCGCAGCCATAATAACACCACTCTGCGCAGTACGTTCGGTTCTCCATACAAACGTACAAACGTATTTATGCTCTCATTTTAAAACGCTATGCTAAAATAACGTGAAACTTTGTATATACAATGAGAGTCGGCATATCTATGCCGGAAATTAGTTTCTGTTGCTTAAAATAATAATAGAGAAAAAATACAGCGATTATTAAAGTTTTCATACAAGCCGTAAAAAACTCAAAAAACCGCTGTATTTTTTTTTCTTTTATAATTTCTAGCAACAGAAACTAATTTTCGACCTAGATATGTCCGATCCCATTGCGTATACAAAGTTTCATGTTATTCTAGCATGGCGTTTTAAAATGAGAGCGTAAATACGTTTGTATGGAGAACCGAGCGTACTGCGCCCTCTTAAGGTATGTGGTGTTGTGTTCCTGCTATGTTAAGAGTGAGGGACCTGCATGTGGCTATCAACTCAAGTCGAGGGTTAAAGGGTCAGCAACGTCTTTGTGGTTCTTCTGGAGTCAAAAGTATCCATAGGCTATGGTGTCTGCTTACCATCAGGCAGGCGATCATCATCATCATCCTAGCGTTATCCGGGTCCGCTACCTAATCCCAAGAATTAGCGTAGACACTACTTTTTACGAAAGAGACTGCCATCTGACCTTCCAGCCCAAGGGGGAAACTAGACCTTATTGGGATTAAGTTTGTCAAGTGAGTGGGCAAGTTGATGATATAAACTTGACTTGATAAATATATATATATATATATATATATATATATATATGTGTGTGTATATATATATATGTGTATATATATATACAACCGAATTGAGATCCTCCTTTTTTGAAGTGTTGATAAAAAATAGTCCCTCACCTGAGTCCCCCAAGTCTTCGTACTTATATATATTGTTGTGTCCCGCCGCATATATGCTGCCCTCGTGAGCGCAGACCGCCGGGTTTTGTATGGCGTCGGGTAGTTTGGCGATTTTACGGTACGACCGCTGTTTCAAATCGTATATCAATGCAGTGTCTAACATTACCCTGAAAATTTTGAATATGTTATTGAATTTTAGTCGAATTGTCATCCTTCGAAACATTGGCATATTTTTCGATTTTTTTCTAGACAGTCGTCACTGATTAATCTATGGTAATGCATCTTTATAAAATCGAAATAAGAACAGAAGGCCATATTTTTCACTTGTTTTGAGAGAAATATTTCATTCACTTTTTACTTATTTTAGAGAAATTTTTTACGGTTTTTTTTAACCAGTAAGTCGGGACAACATCAAGTTTAACCAAAAACTGACCTAAACCCACCTACACCTCCAATAAGATACAGGGAGTCCTCAACAATGGCCAAGCCACCATGCCTCCGAGGCGGCAGGTCTACACCATGGCGATTCCACTCTTTCTTTAACACATCATAGACCTTAACATCTTTCGTGAATAAACCCGTCCCTCGTCCATGCTCACCGCAAACAACCACCAACTTTGTCGGTCCCCAGGCTACAACGCTCCAGCCCCAAAGATTCTTATCTGCAACTTCCAACCAATTCTCAAAGCCCGCCTTCTCCGTAAATGTATACATGTTATGCGGTACCATCTCCAACTTTGCATCTTTCATGGTCCACACTGGTACCACTGGAGTGTAAGTTAGCAATCTCTGTTTGCTTTCTTTAACTAAGTGTAATGCTTCATTATAAACTCTTTCTGTATAACTATGCTGCAGCATGATTTCTTGCGATTGCAAAGAGACTACAGACAAATCAAAGTCTAGAACAGCCAAATTATGCAGACAGTCTACAACTTTAGCAGCCAAACTGTTCTGATAATCTGTCATACAAGTTTTAATTTCAAGTAAATCCCTTAGAGCCAATTTTTTAACATCTAAACAACCAAGAATTATGAGTAATGCATCACCGCCAGTTTCATTTTGCAAAAGCCAATTATGGCCAAAGTTAAATACATCAAGTTCACTTGTAGCATCTAAATAGGGATGTGATAGATACCAGCAAAGCTTAGTAATGTTAGGAATGTATTCTGGTTTCATTGATTTAAACGAAAGTAAACCACAGGTAGCGGATAGCTGCTCTATCTGAGTAAATGCAGAGTTCTGTGCAATATTCATTATTTCCATACAGTTTGCTGGTGATATTTGCAGCTCCAATGTATATTCTATTTGTTTAATCAATTCTGTAATCTGTAGGAAGTTTGCAGCAGTCACTAATTCCCTAATAGTGGATAGAGAATATTCTGTCAGATCGATTAAACCTATGTTCATGTATTGTAATATTATTTTCATTGATTCAGCTTCAATCATCTGCAAATAAAAAACATGAATACAAAAGCAAGGAAATAAAAGAAAAACATTTTTTTGGACAGTGCAGGCATGAGTCTAAACAAACTTTCAGTTAATTTAAATTTTGACATATTTAATGAAAGCATATCATTAATTATTAGAAATAAATGAATTGGATTTTATATGGGTGATACTTCTAGTTCAAGTTCGGGCTCGGTTCACTAATGTTACATACTTACTCTATGCTTTTTATCTCAGTTTTTCGGTAAATGTTTGGTACCCACTATCTTTATGCTGTAGATACTTGTGTGTGTGTAATAAGATAGTTAACATCTATAACTTGAGAATAAATTACTATGTAATTCTTTAATAATTTGTAGACATGTGTTACACTGTTCGTTGTCCATTTATGTAATAGAAATAAAAAATACTCAAATTCTTTCTTACTAGCATGGATGGTGTGTAGATTATATCAAATATTATGTATATGACATGACATCCCACAGACTCGTGACGCATCTGTTACTTTCTTAATTTATTAAAGAAAAAGAGGCTCAGGGATAGAGGGGTAGTCAAGCCCAAGAGCTACACCAATTTATAGCAAAATAAATTGAGTCGACGTCCTTATCTTCATTTGATATAGTATGTATGAAAGAAAAAAGGGGTTTGGCAAAATAGTTGTTCGACTGTTAAAACGTACGTAGATAAAAACTTACATCAATGGAAATTTCTTTTTTATCGTTCTCCACATAATTCCCGCTGAACATAGCGCGAAAATAATCGCTGTGTTCGCACAAAACATCCTTTTTCGCATTGAACACCTGCCCGTCGATAAGCAAAGAAACTTCCTCCATTTCTATTGTTTTGATATAATTTAGGGGAAATAGAATTTATTACCTAGAGCAAAGAACATATACATTTCTCCTACAATTACAATAATTATGATCTTATTATTGAAAACATGATTAAATTCGACCGACCGAACAAATTGAAATCGAATTGACAAAAAACTAAGAAACGTCAGTCCACCGTCAGTCACATACCGGTAGTTTATTTTGACCAATTGCAGGCTAGGAAACGCTACCCTACCCCAATCACCATTAGACAATCTTATCTTAAGATCAGCTGTGAGACTTTTTGTAATGGGTCCTTTAGAGGATTAATATTATCCAAATACTATCACAATACTGGAGTGTCAATATTATCGTGGTTTTCAAAATCGCTTGGATTTTGCGTCAATATTCATTAAACCGCACGTGATACGGATCATGATATGAGTGAAACGCGTGATAATAATAACCGTGTAAACGGACCCAACAGGTGTCCGTATTGCCCATAACGTAGGGTAAACCAAGGTGTAACTGGCCACCTTCAGTAATTGGCCACTTTAGACTTCATTTGCCTAAAATAAGATTTTAATGCATTTCACGCCATCTACTGACATCGATGAACATGAACATACTAATAAGCTTTCGTTTTAGTACAAATTTTGACCACTATAGACATTAGCGCCATAATTTTCGGTTGTTCATTGTAAGTCGGCGCACTTGTCTCAACAAAAACAGTCATTGGTTAATAAAATGTTAACGAAATTGGATTTGTTAAAATTTTGCTTCTGTGTCAGTTTAGGAAGGTTAATTATTTCTGTTGAGTTATCTGAGTTACTTGAGAGGTGAGTAACATGCGTTTAATTAGTTTTATGTCTAAAACTTATAAAAACCGGAGTTTGGGGGGGTGGCTAGTTACTAAATGATATTTATAGAGAAAAATCAGAAATTGGCCGCCTATGCCAGTAACTGGTAAATTTCTTAAGCATCGTTTTTTATCAAAATTGAACCCTATTCATAAATCTTATAAAGTATACTTTACAACACAAAAATACTGGTAACTTTACCCGATCTTATGCAGAAACTGGCATAGGGGGCCAGTTGAGTGGCCAATTACTGAAAGACAAATTTGATCTACAGGTTTCCTGTGTATAACCACATGCAACATGCAAAAAAAAACGACAGTATAGTAAATAAGCCATAGATAATGCTGTTAAACTTGTACAAGAGGGCGGTGGTTCTATTAGGAAGCCGCTAAGAAATTTGGTGTCCCAAGAAACAGCGTACCTTTTCTGCCGCTGGCCATCAGGTTTGCGATCCTCTTATAAGTGACTCTGATTGTACCTTCTAGGTGAGGGATCGGTCAAAGTGATAAAAGCTGGATGACTGCCGCTGTCTTTTGTGACTACATAGCCAATTGCTTTCATCGAGAACTTCTAGCCAACGATATCCCACTCCCAGTTATATTATTTGTTGACGTTCATAAAACGCATTTAACAATTGAAGTCTCTCAAGTTTGTCGAATCTACAGATACACTTACTGGCTCTTTATCCAAACCCAACATATTATATACAACAACCTGCATGCAGATTTCGACGCCTTTCGACCTATAGAGGCTGGTTGGAAAATGGCATTACGTGAATGGCATGCAGCAAAAAACTACTAGGTCAACCTAACTGAAGAGAACTTCGCTCATCTGCAAAAAATGGTTGTAAATCCGTGCATGAAAGAAAAAAACATTAGTCAACGGATTTCGCGAGTATCATTAAAGAAAAGGAACACCCTAAGAAGTTACAAATGTTGAAAACAGATAACTCCAGAAAAACAGATTCATGTCATTTCAAGTGTTGCTACTCTCCGATTACTTGAAGGCAAAATAGTTGCCAGAACCACCAAAACGTCAAAGAAAGCGGCAAGTCCGTTTGCTTTGACGTCCGATAGATTTGTGGAATTAATACAAGCAAAGCAGTTAAAAAAACAAGAGGAACAGGTTGCAAAAGAAGAAAGGAAGCGATTACGGGAAGAGAAATAAACCACAAAAAGAAAAAGTTCCAAAGAAAAATCCAACAAAAATTGTAAAGGAAAAAGACGTTACTTGTCTTCATTGAGTTTACAGATAATGCAAAATGCAACGTCGAAACTAGCCACCAAAATGAAAAAACATATAATATGGTGCGATTTCTGCCTGAGTACGATAGCAAAGAAGATTTTCAAATGCAGCCAGTGTAATAAAACATATATCAAAACTGTTTTCCTTTACATCATCGAATTCATATTCCTGCAGACGATGATGATGCTTTCCTGCGTCATGCTTGCTACAGGGAAAGCAACACAGAGTCATCGGATGATAATGACTTATTTCGATCTCTTTATCAAGAAGCTAAAAACCTGGTTTTTAGCTATTGTTTGATGATTTGCCTACAATAACCCGAGTTTTTAGCTTTTTTGTAAAATAAATTAATACGTGATTATTTTTATATGTTTTTTGATGAAAATGTATGCGTAGTTAAAGTACGTTCAGTTTCTATTATGCGCTGTGATGATAGATTATTAAATTAATAAGTATAAGCGGTTAATCGCATCTTAGTACATATGGCCAATTAATGGTTTTCTAACGGCTAGTAACTAAATTTTGTGGCCAATTACTGGTAAAAATGCACAATTTTTGTTTGAATTAAAATATTTTTACGAAAACGGCTTGTAATTCAACAATACATTAAGAAATATTAAGATAAAGATCCCTTTTATACGTGGGTGTTATGAAAAAAGTAACGAAATGTCACGATTAGGTAAAAAATAGATTAATAGTTTCCAAGTCGCTTAAGCGGCCAGTTACTGGTCAGTTTACCCTACTTTACTAAAGTCATCTCGTATTAATTTAGAGAATTCTTTTAGTACGTTTTAGACCGATTGGTGGTTATGACAACGCATTCGGGTAGAGAAAAGTTTCGCTAAAATTCTTCTTGTTGTGCTTTCACAACTTCAAATTTTTTTATTGGAAAGAGAGCGTATGTCAGGTTATCAAAGCTTAATTTTAGTTAATTACAGATTGATACATGAATGACAATTAAGTACAAAAATAACAACTTTTTTGGAGGGAAAGTTTGACAGAACTATCATGGGAGTAGAATTTTCATATTTGTGTTTGTTTGATTGACCATAAATGACCCAAAGAGAATATAATAAGGACCATAGCAAGACCATAGCGAGCGTAGCGTAGCGCCATCGCTATCCCATCCGTTGTTTCTACGGTTGACACCGTAAATAAGAGTGTAATTGGTTGACAGAACAACTAAACCTTTGATTAAACAAAACAAAAGAAGCAAATAGTAGAATCTAGAGAAATAACAGTATTTTATTGGTTTTGCTGTGAATACTGTTTATTGATGTGAAAGACGTTTTGTGAATTACAACGCTTCCATTGTGCAACAACAAGCAACTGCTTTCAATATTGTTTCGATGTCTAGCTGATATTTACGATGTCTGCAATAGCCACCGCTTCCGCTACCACTGCATCCGTGGATGAAGATGCTGACGAGTGCGGACCGCAGCTGATATCTAAATTAGAGGTACCTTTGTAGAAAAGTTAATCTGTGGATTGTGTTTAGACAAGTTTGGTACATGTTTTTTTGTCTGATGGAGCCCTAAATTTGTATGTTAAGCTGCATAATAGATTCAGTGATGTGGATGTTAGGGTCTCTATTGATTGCTAAAACATGTATTCACAAGCAGATTTGTAACTAGTGAAAGCCTAATCGGTTTCTACAGAAATGCATGTTGGAAAATAAAATGTTCTCTTTTATACAATATATTTAATATTAAATTCAATTCAAAAAGAAAAAATAAGGAAGGTTGAGGAAGGAGGAAAAGGGAAGGAAGGTTAGCTGGAAGAGATCCCTTATAGGGATAAATTGGCCTTCATACTTTGATCTTATGTGACATGTATAAGGTTTTAACCTGTTACTGTGTACAAGAAAGTTCTTACATATATACATAAATTCATATATTCTTTGCTAATTTTTGCCAGAGGCCTTATATAAATAAATAAACATTAGAGAACTAATCAACCTTTTTTTTTCTAATGTGGGGGAAATACTTTTATGCATGCCACCTGGTTGGGAGACCAGGATGAGTATGAGGGACTAAACCGCAGCAAACATACAGAAACTAGTTCGAAACGAAGTAAAGCTTGTATTGTCCTTATTGTATGTATATATTGTTGTTGTATCTATCTAACCTTGTATTGTTGTTGTAGAAACTTCTTGTGATGGACGATATCTTGTAATTTTGTTTTCATTTAAATTAATTAGTTTTTATTTGTTTTGTTATTCTGTAGTTTTGAAATTATTATTGTAAGAATTTGTGTTTTTTATGTTAACTATCATAGATGATTCTATATAACATGTTTTATTAACATCTTTCGTACCTACTAAATCTTATGCTTATTATACTCACAAAGTACCCTCATGCCTTATTTACAGAAAAAAAGTAATGATTTTGATCTATAACAGAATTATAATAAGCAACAATATGTAATGGTTTCTTTTTCAGGGCAATGGAATTACATCAGGTGACATTAAAAAGCTGGAGGAAGCAGGGTACCACACGGTGGAATCTGTGGCGTATGCTCCCAAGAAATGGCTGATCACTATAAAGGGTATCTCGGAGCAGAAGGCTGACAAAATACTGGCAGAAGCTTCTAAGCTGGTGCCAATGGGGTTTACAACTGCTACGGAGTTTCATCAGAAGAGGTATAACCAGCGACCATACTCTTGGTTCTTAGACATAAAATTGAGCTCTCACTGCGTATAGGAAGATTCCAATTAGTGTTAATTAATTATAATATAATTATGTATCTTATCACCTCCGAGTAAGGATTTCTATAGAAATCCTATATGCATCCCACCAAGACAGATGGAAAAGCTCTTATGCAGTTAAATTGAGGCATACCTTAAACAACCTATTTTAATTGGGTGGGTAATCATTTGTTTGCCTCAAAGTCATTAAATAGTTTGAAGTAAATAATAAATATGGAACTATGACAAATAATATATTCCTCACTGTTGCTCTTATTCAATTCAGTATATGACCATCTTGCACAATACTGCTATTATTATTTGATGTCTACTCTGGAGTACTCTGAGCTTATATTATTCAAATCTCAAGCTTGGTCAAGGCCCGTGCGCGATGCATTGAGAATGAGAACGAAACCGAAACGTCCTAGGTGGTGTCGCAAACTTGTTACCGTACATTCCGGTGCACAGCGGTTGCGTTGCGCGGACGTCCCGCTTGCAGCGCGCATGCGCCGTGATTAAGCATATCATGTCAAGTTTCATACAATAACCATGTAATAGCTTTGTTTTTATTTGTCAATGGCGTCAACATGTGTACTATACATGTACTATCTTCCTGCCTCTCATCAACAAGAGAGTTTCTTAGCAGCGGGATACTCTTAATTGGTATTGTATGAAGAGCTTTCCTTTTGAAATACTTCACATTCAAATTAATAATACTCGTGTTTCTCACTAAAATAAACTTTTACTCTGAGGAAGAACTAAATGTTTTTTTTAAACATTAATTTTTAAAGATATTTAAAAGGACGTTCAACTAACGCAATGTGCCACATAAGTATAGACATAATATAACTAAACGAACGTGTCCGTAAACACAGAATAAGTAATAGTACTACGTACAGGAGACCCACCATTAATAAATCCCCCGTTTAGGCATGCCAAACGTGCCTAAGCGTGGCCATCTCTTTCTATCGCACGCGAGTCCATGCGTTCTGTCCTTGGCAGTGTGCGGCAACTACTAAGTAAGCCCTCTCGGGCGGGCGCGGGAGGCCGACACGACGCGATGACGTCACGGAGTGAGCCGCACCTGCCGTAAGCTAGATGAACCAAAGTACTGACACTATATGGCTAAATATTTCTTTATTCCATTAATTCACTTAAATTAATTCAATAATCTTGTTCTTCCAGGGCAGAAATTATACAATTGACAACAGGATCTAAAGAACTAGACAGATTACTAGGAGGTGGCATAGAGACAGGCTCCATCACTGAGATATTTGGGGAGTTCCGCACTGGGAAAACACAGATCTGCCACACTTTGGCAGTCACCTGTCAGGTAATTTACAAAAGATAAGATTTTCACACATTATTATTAGTAAACGACCACCGGGGAATGGGCAGCAGCATTCCTAGAGTGCGGTGGAGATACTGCGATCGCCAACCCGCATGCCAAGTGTGACGATTATGGCATTTACCCCCCATGAAATTGGGGGAGGCCTATGTCCAGCAGTGGACGTCCTAGGGCTGATATGGTGGTGGTATTAGTAAATGGGACTTTACAAACGTCTCATTTTAAAATGGCATGCTGGAATCATTTGAAACTTTGTATACACAACGGGATCCGGTATATCTACACTACCGCTCATAAGTATTTAGGCATCCATACCTTTTTCCATACATCTGTATACAAAAATGACTTTCAGAAATACACTGCCAAGTCAGAGTCCCTTGACAGTTTTGCGTGCATTTTGCATTTTTTATTTAGCTGACTTATTGAGCCTTAAATCGGTGCCAGGACCCCCTTTTAAAATGGTAGTTTTCTTTTTGCAATGACTTAAATAACTACTAATTGCTGGTTCATAGAAAAGTGTAGTGTGTTTGTAAACATTAGTAAACAGGACTTAATCAGAGTCAGCCAAAGACGTGAGAGTTTAAACTTGATTAAATAGACAAGGTATATGTAAAGTGGAGCCCCTTTTGAGCCCGACCATACAGTGTAACACTTCCTTTTCCAGCTCCCGATAGAGCAGTCCGGTGGCGAAGGCAAGTGCATGTACATAGACACGGAGGGCACGTTCCGGCCGGAGCGGCTGCTGGCGGTGGCGGCGCGGTACGGCATGGAGGGCGGCGCCGTGCTCGACAACGTGGCGTACGCGCGCGCCTACAACACCGACCACCAGACGCAGCTGCTGCTGCAGGCCTGCGCCATGATGGCTGAGTCGAGGTGAGTTTGTGATGCCTACGCAGTTACTAGCGACATAAGGACCCCGTTCCATAAGTAGAACGACTATTGTCCGAAACTAAGTATGGCTGACATAGCAGAAAGAGGCGTCGAAGACTTTATCCAGCTCCCGATAGGAAAGTCCGGTGGCGAAGGCAAGTTCATGTACAGGCAGCTGCTGAGAAACGTAACCCCCTCTGCATACAAACTTTTATGCAGAGGGGGTTACGTTTCTCAGCAGCTGACTGTCCATAGACTAGACACGGAGGGCACCTTCAGGCCGGAGCGGTCTGCCATGTCTACACTCATTAAGGTTGTCCTGCGACCGGCAGACATAAGGAGCGCGCTTATGTTATTACGCATTTAAAGTAGGACGCAGGCCGATATGTGGAGGGCTATGAACGCTCGCTCATACGAAGGAGTGAAATGCCTTACGCCACACTTAAGGTCAGGCCGGAATGAAGGGAACTGTCCGGCGGCTTCGAAGATCGGACTCGATTGCACAATGTATCTATAGGCATATAAACTTCACATGTTTTGTTGATTGTAAATATTGTAATGTCTTTAATCTCTTTGTCTTATAATTGTTTCAGATATTCCCTCATCATAGTAGACAGCGCGACAGCCCTGTACAGAACCGACTACTCGGGCCGAGGGGAGCTGAACCCGAGGCAGCAGCACCTCGGGCGCTTCATGAGGATGCTGCTTAGACTAGCCGACGAAGTATGTACTCTGTATTTATGGTCTTTAGAGTGGACAAAAAAATATGAACGGAGCATTACGAACAACCTAGTTAGGAACAGTTATATGTATATTTCATTTATATAAGTGCATAAACAACATACTAGTATCGTAAATAGAGCTTTTTCGGGCCATGTTTGAATAAATCATAAAAATATATACAGGGAGGAACAATACCACGGACTTTCCTGAAAATATCATTAAAATAATGACTCTTAATATGAGTAACAACCCTATTATTTTAACATTACCATTTATTTAAGTATTTGTATTTTGAAGTGCCACATGTCACTAGCTTTCATATAAGATAGGGTTGAAACATGCTGTTTTTTTAATTGATGTTAACACGCTATAACTCGAAAACTGTTACGAATATTAACCTTTAACTGACGTTGTGTTTAGAGCACTGTCAAAGTAACACTTTATATCACGGTGATAAAGTTCAAAATATAGACATGACGTCTGTGAGATGTATACCACGTAATTTAAAGGTTAATATAGTTTATTTGGCAAAAGTATAGTACCAAGGCTAACTGTTCCCTGTTTACAGGAAAGTCCATCGTTCTGTTCCACCAAGTACATTATTTTCTTTTAAATATAGGCACATGCATTTTTTTTCTTAAATAGTAAACTTTATACGGTTATTGCAAAACAAACCTAACCTAACGACTTCTATTTGATGATATTCAAAGGTAACCCGAAAAGTTCACTGTTTTTAAGAGAAATTGCATTAGGTCTAGTGAAACATTAGAGCAAAAGTTAGTAGATCAATTGACAGGATCCCGCATTTATAATGTCTGATGGTAATTGTTCGCAGTTTGGCGTGGCAGTAATAATAACTAATCAAGTAGTCGCCCAAGTGGATTCTGTGGGCGTATTCAATGCGGACACGAAAAAACCTATCGGCGGACATGTTTTGGCGCACGCGTCAACTACGCGGCTCTACTTGCGCAAGGTACCTGTATTATATTGTTTTTCTGCTCCAGCATTATAATCTGTCAATTAAATGACTGACAGCAGTATTAAAATAATAAACTTATTGTACAAATGCAAGTCTATACCTAAGGGTTGTATTCCACTTATCCAATATCTTTGTCCAATTTCTTTGTCAAATCTTCGATCAAAGTTCTTTGACGGAGGCCCATTCCACTCATCCAATATCTTTGTCCAAGTTTAATTTTTTTTCATGCGTAGCCATATTGATTTAACTGTCATTAGAATCTTTGATCAAATGTCGGGGTCCCATCCAAGTTGGATGAAATCATCCAATTTCTTTGATCAAAGATATTGGATGAGTGGAATACCTCCCATAGACAAGTCATTATATGACTGGTGGGAGTATCAAAATGGATTTTCATACATTATTGTACAACGGGTTTTTTTAAAGAGGCGCACATCAATGACCACTATATCGATTTTTAATTTAAATCAAGTTATTATGCTGTCGTAGAAAAATTATTGCATGCAACATTACATAATTAGGTCTTAAAATTCTCGAGTGTTTAATAACAATATTCACTACGCTCGTTTTGTTACAGCAACTCTCGAATTTTAAGAACGCTTATTATTTAACTGTTGCATAATAGCTATTTACGTTAAGCCGTTGATCCCGGTTGCTGTCTATGATAGCAGTCGCTAAGCCAAGTTAGAGGCCTCCGGGCAGCTTGAGAACTTCTAACAGTCAAGTTGCCCACTCACTTGACAAGCCTAATCCCAATAAGGTCTGGTTTCCGCCTCGGGTCGGAAGGTCAGATGGCAGTCGCTTCCGTAAAAATGGGTGCCTACGCCAATTTTTGGGATTAGGGTAGCGGACTCCAGGCAACCTTTAGGATGTAACTGTGTACTGGGAATAACGCTAGGAGGATGGATGGATGGATGGAATAGCTATTTAGTTTGTTTTGTACACAATTTTACGTCACCACTTGGCCAAAAACGCGCTTTTTGGCAAGGTGTGGTGTAAATATTATTTTTAATACTGCACCGGTGGCAAACAAGCATGCAGCCTACAATTCAATTTCGGTGCCACTTCTAGCAACTCTACCAGTAGTTTCTGTCATTCGGTTGGGTCGATTTATCCGGGACAGACCTACTGCCTCATTTCTAATCCACTGTTCGGTTTGACGTCATTTCCGATTTTTTTTAAATTATTAGTGTATCTGTGTTTTCCCTGACCAGACAGATCAACCAAACACACTTATCTACTACTACAACAACACAATATTTATTTTAAAGAATAATAATAGCATCAATTAATTGCTCTTAACAATTAATTAATATATATATTAATACATGTTATAACTGGAGAAAGGCCAGGTCAGGAGTACCCTAAATCGCCGCGCATGCATGAAGAATGTTATGAAAGTTCATGAAGCGAAAGTTGTATGTCAGGATCGTAGCAAGTGGAAATCCGTGATCTCTGCCTACCCCTCTGGGAAACAGGCGTGATTATATGTATGTATGTTATAACTGACGATTCGAAAGTGCTTGTTGCTAGGCCTATTTGGAAAAAGAATATTTTGACTTTGACTTGACTATACTAGAGCTAATTCTACAGTTTGCTTTAGTTTCAGTAAGTCGATTTGAAGATGAAAAAAAGTGACATCTCAGTGACAGGCTGCTAGCCCATCGCCCACAACATACCCCTCTCATGTTCGACTATTAAGACACCAAAGGAGGCGTTGATATTCTAAGGCAACACGCAGGGATGTACATATATGAATTTACAATTATATAGAGGGTTCGGAATTATAAAGATTATTGTGGTCTTTGATAATGATCCTTGGAACTCCCTCCAGAAATTGACCTTGACGTTTAGCGAGCGCGTTCGGAACCACATCTAATTTTAGGTTATTATCAAATCGATGTTTGAGCGGTTAATGAATATGATACCCTTACCATTGATTTCAAAAGTTCTAGTTGTCTAAATAGAATTGATATTTGATTATTTTGGTATTGCGATGGTTTTTAAATATACAATACTTCCTCATAACATACAAATATGATACATGTTAAATGTTAACCGAATATTTTTCGGTACCTGTTACGAGTATGACTACTGAGTTCCAAATATCAAATATACAGACGTGAGAAATTCTATATTGAAGAAAAATTTCTTCGAACCCTGATTATATATAATTTTTTTAAGCGTAAATGTAGTTTGTTCACTAACTAACCAATATCGTAATGAGTCTGTAATTTATTTGTTATAGGGTCGAGGAGACAACCGTATCTGCAAGATCTACGACAGCCCGTGCCTGCCCGAGACGGAAGCCATGTTCGGGATCAGCAACGAGGGTATTACTGACGCTAAGGAGTAGATTTAAGTTCTACCCGTATAACTTGCACTTACAGTCTACGAGAAATAAGACTGGACTTTTAACAGCTGTCATCCCAGTACAATTAATGAGATTTTTGACGTAAGATGACATTAATTGTACTGGGATGACAGCTGTCAAAAAACCAGTCTATTTCTCGTACACTTTAAGTGCAACTTGCATGTAAGTGCAAGTTATACTTGATTGCAGGCTGCTAAGTCGCATTTGTTACCTTACCCCGTTTAAATTATGCCCCTGCTACTTCCTCTACCGCTGCCGCAGGGTTCGAAAGGATAATCATCAATGATAGTTATCTTGATAATTATCGCCATTTTTAACTCTTCATTATTGTTATGATAGTCCTAAGATTTGTAAATGCGGCGTGCGGCATAAAAAACGTGTGTGAATTCAAACGTTAATATATACGTTCACATGATGTTTTTCACAACGCTCTTGCTAAACGACAACGTCAGTGTCAATTTCCGAAGAGAGTTCTAGGGATAACTGTCCAATAGTTATCGGATAATTATCTTGATAATTTCGTATCCAGCGCTCCCGGGAGGCTGTCCGAAAATAATGCCCTGGCAAGAGTTGAAGCAGTGAGTGTTTAACATACTGCGCTACCACTCACACCGCTTTCAACCTTCGGCAATCGCGGATGTCGAAATAATTACAGCATCCGCGCTGTGTCTTCTGGCAATACAACGCGCAGGCGAGAAGTAAAGGCTGATGTAAACGCGCGATGCCCGACCTTTGACTTGCGCACAAAAACCGCTCATTTGGGGAGCGCCGGGCGCGAGTGGGGATTTTATACGGTGAATATTATAACAATACTGGAATATCAATATTATCGCGGCATTCAATATTGATGGATAGTGCTTCAATATTCACGTGATACTGATCATGATTGTCTGTATCGCGATAATATTCACCGTGTAAAAGGCCCCATTGTCAGCAGCACGAGAAGCATCGTGTTTGACACATACCTTGTAAAATTGCAAATACCGTTTAAATATCAAATATCTTTATTGTAAGTACATTCAAAATCAACATGACACTGGCTAATCAAACGTTAGAGCCATATAAAAAAAACTTTATTCTGCTTTACATAATCTATCTCGCGATATTGTAAACTGTCGAAAGATTGAACCGTAACCCGCAACATACTGCTTACAATTTAACGTCGACTCGCTGGAGCCAAGTCCTAGATAATTGGAATCTAGGTAAGGATTGTTCGGTACCTTGGGCCCTCGCGGGACCTCGTCAACTCGCCGTAGGAAAGCACAACAGCCCGGCTAGTATGATAGCTTATACCGTCATGTTTTATGTGACGTTTCAGTACATTTTGGCCATATAACGTGACGGTATAAGCTATCATACTAGCCGGGCTGTAGATTGTTAACCGAGGGCTAAAATGGATGCTTTCACCCCAGTTCAACATTGCTTTTCATTTCGAATACGAAGATATGCCGAATATGTAAAAACCTTTTTTTTGTAATACTTTTCATCTGTGGAGCAGAAATGTACCACTTTCAAAACGCCACTTAGATAAACAATGACCCACTTTCAGAGTAACCATTGGAGGGAGACCCCATGTAATGGAGTAGTGGAGCATGACCAAACTTGGTTTGATCTCTTATCCCACAGGCGTGAATTAAGACACCAGCGGGCAGCTCTTCCTGTTTCAACTTCGGGCGAGATATTAACGTGTCAATTATGCGGTCGTAGCTGTAGCTCCCGTATCGGTCTACAAGCCATTTCCGTAAGCGACGCATCTCAAATTTTGAAGCTGCTTAAATCAGGCCACTTTCAGAGTATGAGAAATGATCACCAATTTTTTGTTTACAATCTTTTGACAGTTTAAAATCTCGCGAGATAGATTAAAATCTCACAGTATTTGCAATTTTACGGTGACATGTCGTCCTGCCCACTTACCTGCCTTCTTCCTAGCTCACTGCCGTAGAAGTAAGCTGAATGTAAATAAAGTGTAAGTGTTAACTTGTAACATGTGTTATAAACAACATTCAAGTACTATAAGCCTTCCAATAACTCGGACGATTTCTTGAGGCGCGAGGAAAGAGGTGACTTCGCGTGGGTAGTGGTCGGGCGAGCGGGGCGCCAAGTTACAATGCTTTATACTATTTGACTCAAAGTGAGAACTAAGCTTATGTTTAGGCTAAACCTTGACAAAACGCTAATCTGTTGTAGTACAGTAATCGCCTGAAATCGCGTAGACGTTGACGAGTGATCATTCGGCGAAATGAAATTCTGCCGTCTGTTACAAAGTGATAATTGGAATTAAAATGTTCGACTATGATTTAGAGTCCCATCTATTACAATCGCTGAAATTTTGTTTTAAGTTATATTATTATATATCACAATAAACTAGCAAAGTCTACGCGATTTCAGTCGATTTCTGTACTACAACAGATTAAGGATTTGCCTAAACAAAACCAATCCAGTTTAGTTCTCGCTGACTCAAATAGTATAGGCATTTTAATTTGCGGGGCGGGTCCCCCTCTCAAGTACAATAACTTGCGCTAAGGTGTAACTTGCACTTAAATGTCATGAACTAAAGTCAAGTATAATAAACGAAACTCAAATGTAATAATTGTAATAAATGATACTCAAGTACAATAACTTGCACTCAAATGTCTTGAACTGAACTTAAGCAAATATAAACGGCATGCAGATCAGGTCTACGTGAAAAACTTGAGTAAAAAGCCCCTCTTGAATGTAGTTCTGGAGTCAAATAGGCGTTTGTTTTGTTTGTGTTACTTTCAAATAACTCCTACGTGAACAAGTCACAGCTACATACAAAAGCTTAGTTGCGTTTTTTACCTATAATCCTCTGGTGGATGAATTGCAAAATTAAGCACTTAATTATGTCTACATTTTAATTAATTCCATTGTATAACAAAAGTTACCCATATAAATTGTATGACTAATTTTCTTAACACAATGGATAAAATTAAAATGTAGACATAGTTAAGTCCTTTCCTATGTAAAAAAATATTGAATATTTTAATGCAAGATCTATCTGTATTGACAAACTGTAATATGAATCTAAGAAGACAGCGATATTGATTATTTGGCTCTTTTTAGTATTATTTCCTTGATTGAATTTTATTGTAAATATCATTTCATATGAGTATCTCGACTAAATAAAAATGAATATGAAGTAAATTTAAATTTTGTTTTTTTACTATATCAGATTTCATTGAAGGGTGGTGACAGGCTATGATCTAGGAATTAGTCACATTTTATACTCAATAGTTATGGAACAACTAAACCAATGTAACAGAAGAGGAAACATTCCCAACTACAACCAATGATAACAGGTGGGAATTACCGCTTTCGTCCATCGTGGTCCCAAACCCGTGTCAGGGATCCAATCCAAAGAGTACATTATATATATCCAATCCGGAATAGTCCCGTGGTAGAAAACTATTGTTCGCATTCATTGGCAAGTAGATGTGTAGCGCAGCGCACAAAGTATAATATATGCGCAGCGTGTAGAGTGCCGGTCGATTTTTATCGGTATCTCATCAGCCCGGCTAGTATGATAGCTTATATTATACCGTCACGTTATATTGCCAAAATGTACTGAAACGTCACATAAAACGTGACGGTATAAGCTATCATACTAGCCGGGCAGATAACGATATTGTATCGCAAAATGCAAGTATCTCTTATTAGGCCGGGTCCGCAGCGCCATGTTTCTCATGTTTGCAAACATCAAACGTGTTTTTCGAACACAAAATAGGCGTGGCCTCAATGTTAAGGCCGGTCCACTCTGGGTCCACTGCACCAAAAATCCAACAAAACATGTTTGTAAAACGTGTTAGATGTTTACAAACATGAAAAACATGGCGCTGTGGACCCGGCTTTAGTCTGTGGTAAAATGTGAACATGGTGTCGCGAGTCATCACGTGGAATGACGATATCGCGATATATAATTGCTGTCGTGTCGTGTGGTATCTACTTAAGAGATTATTTACTCTGCCCGGCTAGTATAATAGCTTATACCGTCACATTATATGGCCAAAATGTACTGAAACGTCACATATAACGTGACAGTATAAGCTATCATACTAGCCGGGCTGGTATAGGTGTGTTAGAATTCTATGCATGTTACATTAACACACACGGTCGTAAGATTCCGTACTTATAATTACTATATTTTATTTCGAGAACCTAGCTAAATATCCTATAGTTGCAATGTTTTTCATATTTATGATTACGTGTGAAAACAACTATATAGATTACATGTTAAGTTGCTTAAAATAAATCCATTTACATGTTTTTCCGGTTGCAAATAATCGATTAATTGCATGAAAATCACTAGTCATAGAGCAACACTTTTACTGTCAGTGTCAATATGTCATTGTCAAGAACTGTCAACTGTGGTACTTGTTATGTTATGTTTTCTTTGCCGCGGCGTGTGGAAATGCACGAGTATTCCATTTAAAATATTGAATTCGTACTATTTTGCTGTTTTTCTCGACAAGAGATCCTCACTTTTTTCTCTAGTCACGAAGTTCACGTATCTGTACTCCACCATGGCTACACAAATCGACGAATCGATCGCCAAATACGAAGCATTCATCAACGACGTGTTAAAAGAAGACTTGAAAAGGGTCCACTGCCGGCTACAGCAAGTCAACGCGGAGATAACCGACTTGATTCAACAAAAACACACACTAGAAGTCGTCACATCGAAAGAAAAACATCCAGACGGTTTCAAGACACAAGTGAATTTAGGATGTAATTTTTTTATGGAAGCCTCTGTCCCTGACACTTCAACTATGCTTATAAACATTGGGATGAACCATTTTCTAGAATTCTCTGCGGAACAAGCTATAAAATACTTGGATGTGAGAATAAAGGCATTTGAGAAGAAAGCGGAGGAGTTGAAAGACCAAAGCGCTAAGACAAAAGCACATATTAAACTAATGTTGTTTGGTATTGGAGAGATGCAAGAAAAAGCTGCCAAAAAATTATGAACTGAACTACTACTTTGTTGACAAATTGCTTTGCCATCGGACGGATTAATTATCACCAATCAATGTGATGTTGTTCCTTTTGGATTCTGTCTGGGAAATTGTTTGCCATTAAATAAGTTGCACCAACTTGCAATTGCAGATCAATCAATGTTAAATATGGCACCGCAGCTGTCATACTTTACAAACTTTCTATAGGTACAATTAGATTTCAATGTAAACCACTTACACACACCATTTCATGGTCAAGGAAATGGTATGAAAGTTGTTCTCGCCGAGTCTTGGGTGCATTCCAATCTCATTCAATTGTGAACTAGTTTGGTATTTTAGTTGCTTGTTCTGTTTTTCTTATTTGTCTCATTTGTATGTCCTAGTTATTAATAAGCTGTATTGTGATATGATAAGTGAATAAGTAATGTATTTTGAATAATAAAATGTTTAATTGACATTGATTTTTATACCAAAGTCAGTCTCAACGTGCGTGACTTGGGGGTGAGAAATTTGGCTTCTTTAGGGCCTACGCTAGCTGGCGCGGATTACATGGAGCGGGCGCACGCTTATCGAAAAATAGTATGAGCGGTGCTAACTGACCCGCGGCGGGTTACATAGAGCATGTACCCGCAGGCGTGCACCGGCGCCAGCTAGCGAAAGCCCTTAGTACACAACTTAGAAGAATTTGATCCTTCCATGCAGAACTACGATTTCATTTTTGAATGGCAGCAGCAATAGTCACGAGCGCATGGTGTGGCGCGGGACTGTCATTTCAATATGGAATTGGGTGCTTGCTTGATTTATAACATGGTGTTACTATACGGATATTACCTAATTGTACATGGTAAACAATAAATGATTTCTATTTCTATTAAATCATCAAAATATTGCTATAAACTGGCCGACTTGTTCACTCGACATCTAAACACGCGCACAAGAGGGCACAATTATAAACTAACAACAACAAGACATAATACAAATATCGGCAAAAACTTTATTGCGAACCGAATTGTTAATACTTGGAACAAATTACCCTCCCAAGTTGTGAACTCCAACAGTGTTAATCAGTTTAAAAATAGACTTGACAAACTATCTAAAGCAGTGAATTATATTAGTGCTTAGTGAACTATGATTTAGACTTACCAGCGCGAGCTGCCTGTAAAATAATAATATAATAATATATATATATAAATTGCAAATGATTAAACTTAAACAAAATCATATTTATTTAATCATCCAAGAGTAAAATAAAATATACCACAAGAATCCTGATATAAAATTCTGTCGTATAAATATTTTATATTTAAAAGAAAAAAAAATGGTATGACACTGTACAGTCGTGGAAGAGAAGGTTCGTCAGTCTATTTTAATGCTGTTAAGGTTGAAAATTGACGAACCTTTTCAGTCCGCGACTGTACCTAAACACAGTATTTCATGACCAAACCAGCGCTATTTATTTATTTTCCCATACAAAGGTTTTTTTTCCGAATTTTTGTTATCTGCAATCGGCTGCTCAGCCATAATCAGATTTTGAAACTTAATTAATTTATTTATTAAGGACCTTCAACAATAAGAACACCATTACATAATCATAGTCTAGCCTACGCAAAATGAATGCTAAGTATCTTATTAATTACATAAGAACACAACTTTGCCAGTGTTTTAAGAGGTATTCCTTCGAACACGCCCTCTTAACTTCAGAAGAGTTCACCATCTACTCTAGTGTCTCTGGTCACCCATACAAAGGTTGGTTCGAAAATAATGTGAGGTCACAATGTATTATTAGTTTGTAGGAGCCGATTGAAAGGCTGCTAGCGGCGAGGTACGTTTGTCCCCGATTTTTGCTTTTGTTGTGTTCCAAATTATAGTTGGTCCCATATAGACTTTTTGTCCTCTCTTAAAACTGGTTAGAATGGCACCATGCACATCTTCGCCAACATTATTATTGCATCGTCAACAGATCTTTTTTTTTGTACTCTGGATAGGTTTGCGCTTGACCACAAATCACCTGATGGTAAGCGATATTGCGGTCTAGGATGGAGCGCGCTTACCTAGTAAAAACCGGTTCACTCTCGTCTTGAAGACCTGCATATTATATTCAGTAGCATTGCGCAGCATTTCCTATATCATGAATTGAACTAATACCTAAGAGTGGATGAAACCTGATAAACTTTAAGAGATGTTGTTAAGACAAGTGGGGTGGGTGGGTTGAGACTTTTGTTAGACAACCACTTCTATAGAATAAATTACCGATTAATTAGCATGTAAGATTTCCCCTTCTAAATTAGTAATCAACCTTCAAGTACTAAGATTCAATAGGCCGGATCATCTTCAAGTCGTGTCAGCTGAAAAGCTGCCTTTAGGCAAATTGGTTAATTTGAATTTTCAAAAGTACTTGTGGTTTAGGGGTGGCTACTTATTGTTCAATGAATGGAAAGAAACCTGAATTTGCATGAACCTGATAGCATAGGGTGGAATAGGAAATTGTGATATAAATTAGCATTCGAAATTTCACATGAAAAAGTGTCAATTGCTGAAAGAAAAAAAATCGTCTTAGAATTCTTAGTTCACGGTATCGTCACTAGATGGTGTATTTATGTATTGATATTAGCGCCATCTGTTTTGGCTATAGTAAACTAATACAGGATTCTTTTTCGCCTCAGTGTAGAATTCGTTTAATAGATGTCACTGAAATAAGATAAATAATATTTCGTTTGGTTGTGGTATTTTGCACTTGAATAAAATATTTCCATAATTCATTTAAGTTTACTTAGGAGTTTCGCTATTATTAATGTATGTTTTTTTTTTCACATTGCAGTGTTCTGGTTTGCGTTGGAGTCGTTTTCTCTATTTGAGGCACGTGATTTGAGGTCTATTCTTTATTTTTGCTTTGTAAATTTATATAGAAAACTCCCGTGAGCGATTCACACCGGTTCGCGGTCCATAAGGAGCCCTTGAACACCCCTGGGGTTTACATGATTCCCTGCTCCTGTGGCAAGAATTACATAGGAGAAACTGGCCGCAACATTTCCACTAGTGTCTGAACTCTGAACACATACGTGTAAGTAGGACTAGTACTAGTTCTGCAGTTGTGGAGCATTCACTGGATTCGGGCCCAACACATTAACACACATTAAGTACATTCGATTCCACACTAAGGTAACCGTGCTACCGAGGGAAAAGTTCTTTGTACCGCGAAAAGTGCGGGAGGCTATCGAAATTGGTCACTATCCAAATTTTAATCGTGTTTGTGGATGGCCTTGTACTTACCACCCAGCTGGAAAACAGTGTTGAATACTACATCTGTAACGAGTGTCGGCGAGACTTTAGCATGTGACGTATGAGTGTTGTGTGTAACTCTGCATTGAACAATTGTGAAGAATACGAAGGTAGATTCTTTTCTCCGTCGCCACCGCCCGCATCGAGCAGCCGAGCGGGCAGGGCACGGGCACGCAGTGCTAAAAGAACCGCCGCCGCGATAAGTACTCATGATTATGCGAAACGGTCTGAAACATGTTGAGCGATATTCGACCTTAAAGACGTGACTCACCATCTATGTGTGCTATTTTACTTACATTTTAAATATAAAGTTTTTTTAAATAATTTTAATCGAATCTATCATTACTCGGACTCGGGTTTGATTCTCGATTGATTTTGATTTACAATAAAATCGTCTCTGTACGTCCAGGTTTTACATATTTACTGTAAGTTCCTATACTTATTTTACTTGTACATTTTATAAGAATAAGGTACGTGATAGGTCGATTAGCGACCATATTAGCTAGTTTAGTGTGCCGGTTTGCAACCAATTGGATGAGTTGATGAACGCCAAGGATATATTCGCGTTTTTTTAACGAATTCCTTCAATGAGTATTTATATCAAATAAAGACTGTTTCTCTAGGGTCAGTAAAATCTTCATATTTTAAATAAAAGAATACATTTTGACATCTTATGTAGCTTTAGTAGCGGACCCCAGGCATCCTTCAGGATGCAACTGTACTGGGAATAACGCTAGGAGGATGAGGTTTTAATTAAGTAAGCTAAGCGTAACTACAAGTATACGTATAAGTTAAGTACTATAAGTAGCGTATCACATCACACCAAGGTCAAGTGTGATTATACGGTTCATTTAAAATATGTTTTTAATAAGGCGGACAGGAAAATGGGGAATCGGTAATCCAATTAGGAGATTTGAAACGTTTACTAAGTTTCGTAATTTTTCATGTGGATATATATATATATATATATTATTATTATTATTTTTATTAAAAAATGGGTTTGCTCTTGGCCGGCATCTAGCCAGGGGGCAAAGATGAGGCCGACGATGAAGCGAGCTCACCCAGAAGATGCCTATTCACTCGTGCCTTAAAAAGGTTATATATATGAACTCGGAAATACAGACGCAGAGAATTCCAAACCTTAAAAGTGCGCATTATAAAAGAAGATGCAAAGCGCTTGGTTCGAATTAGAGGAATTTCGACCAGGTAAGGATGGATGGTAGCCAGCCGTACGTCTGGATGTCCGATGGAAGAAGGGGGAAGGCGGTATGAGCTCATGGAGCTCCTGAGCACACTCACCGAAGTACAGTTTGTAGAAGTCAGCATCAAATACTCAGTTGCGTCCTAAACTCACTCATCTTTATGTCTATAAGAATAAAAATGTGTTGCGAGTTGCGATATATTTGGCGCTTTGGATGCTACAGACTATCTGATGCTGATTGTATTTTTTAGGCGGTTCCGTTGTTATTTATACATACATGTTGTTGTTTTTACGTCTAACAATTTTGTCCCATTTTGAATTTAAAAAAAAAAACCTACTTTTGTTGTGTTTGTACTTTTGTCTTATCTGTAACTACTTACTTTTCAAAAGTATTAATTATGGAATAACGAACTTAGCTACAGCAATCTCATTTTTGATAAAAAAGTACAAGTATTTAGGTACCTATTGACTATCAATTTAACAAGAAAATACATATTATACCTACTTGTAGAATCATTTGAATGGACCGAGTCGTAGTAAATTAGTCCATTGTAAAAGCTACTTTATTGTCCAAGAAAGAAGATATTAGGCACAAAATCTAATGGTGTTTTTTAAGTCGGCTAATTTAAATGATTTCAACATAAATTACCTAATGATTTATCGGTGGTCCAGATAATAATCCTTGCTAATGGATTAGTAATCCATTATGGTAGATAACCCATTCTCACCTACTCTACTTCTGTATATACCCACTTTTAATACAACAAACAAGTCAAATCAGAATTAGATGTTACTTGGTAGGAAGACCCCACGATAAGAGTATTAAAATTATTCGTGTACCGAAAGTAAACCTGCTCGGAAGGTACTCTCTGTTTGTTGCAGGCGAGGCACTCGGTTAAGCATTTGCCTCGCGTAGCGGCCTCAACGAGGCAGCACGCAGCACCAGCCCCTAGCAGTTGCGAGGCAAACGGCTATTGGCATATATTATTGAAAAAAAAAGAAGTGTTGTGTATTCATTGTGAATGATAAATAATTCTGTGGTCTACTTAAATTATCGACAGTCCATCGCAGTACCTGAAGAAGGAAAGGTGAATAAATAAAAGACAAAATTCAAATAAAAGCTTAGCTTTATTAGTTATTACTCGTTATATTGACGAAGAAACATCCCTCTGGTATCAACAAGTCACCATGCTCCATCACCGTTACTTCCAGAAATTTTGATCAGATTTAGTATAGCCAATTGTGTTCCAATGTTGAGTCGCAATTCGCGAACGCCCCGTAGGGAAATTTAGACTTTTTGATACAATTTTCAACCACAATGATCCACTTTACTCTAAATACACCAACAGTGGTTAGCTAAACATCCACGGACAAAAGACACACGCTCGTAACTAAAGCATTATGACAATGTGATATTATATTAATGTATAAGTATTGTATTAAGAACCGTAATATTAATGCGTAGTTAGGTTAGGTTTGTCGTTACACTAGGTACGAGTCTGAGGCCCACAGATTACAATAGTGACCGGTAGCCATTCCGAGACCAATACCGACATTATTCCATCTTAAAATCGCTTTTAAATTTATCTTTTTTACATCCAGAACCATATAAACATCTTTAAGTTATTTATAATATTTGTTTTATCTATAACGCGTCCCCGCCCCCCCTCACCCCGTCTTCTCCGTATTTACAAATGGTTGCTCCTAAACTTTTAATATCCCGACGCTATTCTTAAAATTAAATACAAAAAACGCATGACTTTCTAAATTTATCTAACGTCCTTTTGTCAACGCTATAATTTATGAATTTTTTGATCTTTACACCCACTTTAGAAATATTCAATACAAAAATACTCTTTTTGAATAAAATTTTATACACGACGTCGGGCGACGGAGGGGCGGGGGCGCCCGAAAGAAACGCTTTGAGCCTCGTTACCTTAACATCATGAAATTTGTACTAAATACATCAGGCAGCGCGGACGCGGGCCCATACTTAGCCGAAATGCGAGGATACCGAAAGAACGCCTAAACACTAGTCAAACTTGCGTGCGCTTGCGCGCCGCTACTAAAATAATTTCGTTTTTTAAATTTTGTAACTAATTTTAAATTTATCACTGAGTCCGCGCCCGCCGCCTGAGCGCGTCGCGCGCCGAACTAAACGTGGATCGCTGTCGATGAAGACCACAAGGATATTGAAAATATGTTTCCATTTACTCGTTTAAATTTAATTTCATTACAAAATTATCTCTGCTTACGACGACTCGTGTAAACATTAAGAGGACACGCCTCGCTACAGGCTAGCGTCGGCAGTATCAGTTTCGAGACCTAATAGTATTCCGTGCTCAATTTTGAAAACGTTTATTTGATACAAACAAATGATACTTAAGTACATTATCACCTAAATTTCAGCATTTCTTAATGATTTGTTCAAGTATAGAAAAGTTGATACAACTATTTGGTACATCTATATGTGATCTAACTTCCAAAAATGAAATGCTACATACAATAGAGTCTATTACAATTTTCGAAAATTTAGGAACCATAATACCCAAACGTGAAACCAAATACATTCTATATTGTTTTTTATTTATAATTAATTTTGAAAATAATTACATATATCTTTCACAATGATAGCCCAACGACACCTTTAGACGGAATCGAAAGTACTAAAAGAGTAACATAAATATCCCATACATCAATATACCAAACAGAATACTCTATCTCTACATTACAAAGCTTCCAAACCAACTGACGTCGCCGAAAGGGCCAATTTTAATAAATCTACATACATTATAGATACAAACATGAGTTTTAAAGTCAACACCGAATTTTGTACTTTTTCCGCGGGATAGCTCCCACATCACTGTGGACTAATATTTCGATGTTTCAAGCTTGAGTCTTTACACTAATTTAGAAAATTGTCAACCAATAACTTAGATATAAAGAACCGCGCGATCCGTTGTGGTCTTGCGCAGTGCATCGCTCAAGTAAAAAATTCGGACAAAACATGCTTGAAAACTTTTACAAATCGTAGTTCCTCTGTCTTAAAACATATCCTAAAAGTTCACGGCTCCTAGTCTGCAAATACGGTTTCGGTTGAGTACTGTCGATGGGAAATCAATATGTTCTATTGTAATATGTGTGTGTAGCCTGCAAATATTTCTAGTACATATGAAGAGTCTATGGAGAGATCGGAATAACGGATTCATTACTTACTAAAGGATTACTCCGGCTGTCAGTTTAGAGCTAAAAAGTTAAATCTAATGGGTGTATTGTGTCTTAATTCTAATGGTAGTCGAGTAAACGTAATCAATTCCATTCTCAATTCTTGACTGTTGTAGGTACATACTGAAGACTTGTCGGCCTTTAGAAGATTCTTCTTAGCTCTAAATTGTCATTATCTATGGTAAGAACGGAACAGACAACATTTAACAAAAACATCGTAACTTAACATAGACGCCAGATTCTGACACCCTGCGGCGACTGACGATACGAGACGCTCATGGGAACTGAAACCGGGCTATTGCTGGACTGTTGGGTGGCGGGGAATTCGATATTCGAATTCGGACTAGGGGAATTTGGAACTTAAAACCGGCTGCCAAAAGGGGGAGGCTGCGTGTTTGATGTGATGTCTTAAAGTATCCGTATCTCTCACCTAACCTGAACGCTATTCTAAGCACACCAGTCGACGCCTGGTCCGTCCTAAACTGAGGTACTCTTATATTATTGTAATAGTTCAAATGGTTACAAATGAAACGATAACAAACGTGTCAATATCAAATGAAAATGCTTACACCTGCTTAGCTAGGCCGGCCGCCTGCCTGACTCGGGTTACGTACTCGAAAATCAGGATGATATAACATTTGTACAATTCCGCAAATCAATTCGCAATTGTCCCGTTTCTATTGTGGCTTACTTAAAACTGTCTGCTAGATAGTTAACTCGATAATTGTCATCTGTATTAAAACTATCGTATATGTACATGGCTATACATCTCTGTACACTATCTATCAATATATCTATAGGAAGCGTGAAAATAATTTGTCTTCTGTCGAACTGAGGATGTGAAAATGAAAGTGTTTCCTCGCGTAGGGCGGACGGCCGGCATCTACATGTTATAACAAATACATCGAGATGTGCGGGCTAGCTGGCGCGCGCGGTGCAGAGAGTGCCCGTCGGGCTGCCTCGCGCAGCCTCTGGCTTCGTCGAGGCAGCGCGGGAGGCCAACCCGCTCGCACCGCGCGAGGCAAGAAGCGCCGCGCTACATATATCTACGAATCAAACTAATTAATCTTCTATAGTATAATAGTGTGTGTATGTATACTGTTCGTTAGAACGCGCAGGTTGCGCGGACGCCACGCACCGGCTTCGGTTGGGCAGTAGGTACTATTGAGGGCCCTTTTCAATTAATTTTATTACTTTTTCTCGTAAAAAAATCAACATTTTTGAAGGCACTTCTGATCGGACGAGGTGGCCCAGTGGATTTTTGTGTATGTCAGCCGAAATGTAGTATAAATGTTCTGTTTTTTCGATGGGGATTTGGTCTATTGTGTGTTGCCTTCAACTATTGTTTTTCTGTTTGGATGTGGTTCGAACGTCTATGAGTGCGTGAGAGTCGGTACGGGGCGCCCGCCTGCGGGGCTACGCAGTTTCCCTCTGCACTGTAGAAACTCCTAATTGTAATACAGATTTCGGAAAAGTAAATACCTGAACTACATGAATACCCAGTTAACTGTAATATATATGAAGGTTTGGATTAGCATATTGTATATTTGAGTGTCGAGGGGAAATTACGCGCGCCGCAAGCCTTGGTGCGCTTTTGGAAAAGATTATTCTTCTAACAAATATAAACTTAACCCTATCTGTCGTCAAGACAACTGAATTGTGACCGAACTGCCGAGACCTTAATATAACCAAGGATGTTTACTGTAATCTCAAATAAAGATGTGTAACGTGATTTGAATTTCTGTGTCTGTCTATTTTATTTTAAAATCCTCTGCAAGAACACAAAACCGGCTATCAGTATAAAAATAATTTGTTAAATATTATTTTTATTTGTGGATCGAAAAATAACCCTGCTCTATTGTACTAATAACTATGGTTAACGTTAAATATCCCTAAAATAATTAAGACGAGGTAAGGTTGACAATTTTGTGCCTCTGAGGGCCATAATGCAATGCAACACATGCAAAGTAACCGGAATTCGCTCCAAAGGAAAGGAAAAGGATAGAAAACAAAATAAAAGTAGTATATCTATTCTTGTATTTATGTAACTTATATAAATATCTTGTATTTATGTATTGTATTTATAGTGTTTATATTGATTTTGTCTTTGCATTTTCTTAGTAGATATTTTCAAACTTTTTTCTTTGCACCTTTCATAAATCTCTGTTTAGCCCAATGGTTGGCTGGTAGAGAATGCCATTTGGCATTAAGCCCGCCATTTGTACAATTGAATTTTGTGCAATAAAGTTTAAATAAATAAATAAATAAATAAAAACAACCAAAATCAAAACTTAAGCAATTAATATATTAATCGTTTTTTTTCTTAAAGAATAAATCAATAAATGATTTTTAAGATAATATACACAACTATAAAACCATTTTAAGATAATACTTAATAATAATATAATAATAATTATATATAGCGAAATATATTATGTGCAGAAATAAAATTCTAGGTGACTTAAATTTTCTCTTACTCGATAACCTAATGAATTGTCTAGAGCGCACGCGCGCGTCCCACGTCCAACTTCAAAATTTATAATTTAATTTAATTTTTTTTATTAATAATTTTGATTCTGAAGGCCTAAATGCGAGTGTCGTATAATTTTGGTGTGCGAAACATTTTTTCCAAAAGTTTTTGCTTGTTTCTCGAGCGCGCCTGCTCGAATCGAGACTCGGGGTATACTCGAGGCTCTCGGACTCGAGCGCCGAGGTCTACTCGAGCTGCTCGAGGAAGTTGGGCGACTTGAAGTACTCGGGTACGGGGTCATCAAGCCGCGAGATCACTTTGTAGATGCTCTTCTTCCAGCTCTGCTCCGTGTCTTTACCGCCCTGGATCGCGCGGAAAAATTCTCGGAGCGTCTGCTCTACTACGTATCTGAAGTTGGGCGGAACCTGGAAACAAAAAAATACACATTAACATTTATTGAAAACTTATGTTACGGTTGGATGTTGGACTCACAGAAAAACCCGCGAAGAAAGCTAATCCTGACAAAAGCCGGGACAACGCAAGTTGAAGAAGACCAACATCAGTGATTATCAATACTAGTGTTCTTACTACAGAAATATTTAGTATAGAAATCTCGTACTCGTATCAATATAGCAATTAGTATGTTTTGTAAAGTTTAATGGCCATTCCGGGCATTGCTACTAATTACACGAGTTGCCTTGAAAGCCTAAAAATTAGAAGCCTGTTAAAAGCTCCAAATTATCTTAATGGTTACGTACATTGACCGTTCTATATGCGGCACAGGAAATCCTAGATTGAGTCGAGATAATGCTGTCTCGTTTACATCCTACAGTTTTCACGTTTTATTGCCATGATAGGTACTTAGTGTTATTCAACTTCTCTCTGAAATTTCACATTGCTGTTCTAGACTCAGAATGGTTATTAATATTATGCAGGTCATTTCTATATCGTGCCGAAGGATTATATCAGCCGATTGTGTTATTGATGTCTGTTTGATATATTTAAACTACCACCAAATTGTCAGAGCTACTCGACAAGACTTCGAAGACGGATAGGACTCTAGTATTTTGATGTTTGATGAAATAAGTATAAAGAGAGTTACTTTTCACATCTTTTACAGATTTAGGAGACTTTGCAAAAGTAAACTAGATACACATTCGGCCTCAAATTCAAGAACTATACACTGAATATCATGTCTCTCAAGGATGGCCCAATGCGGGTCCGACTTTACCTACGCACCTTTGAATATCTTTGCAGTTACAAGTTTTCTCGCTATGTTTTCCTTCACCGAAATATGGTAAATATCACACTGATTTTCTCGTATTAAAGGGAAACTTACCTCAATATGGTTATTCCTGTTATAGTGCAAGTTAAGCACGCGGTACAGCTCGGAGTCCCCGGCCACGTGAATATCGTCCGCCGCCTTTAGGCCCTCGCTGATCGCCTGCCGAGCGTATTTCTCCATTTGGATATAGTAGAACTCCCTGGAAAGATAGAGAAAACCGTTAATAGCTGTTAAATTCAGTGATACGAGTTAGGACTCGGCCGAGTCTTAAAGACTTGAGCCGTCAGGGTTAACGCGAGTTTTCTTAGCATGGTGTTACTCGTAGCTTTAACGGCTCGAGTCGTCAAGGCTCAGCCAAGCTCTAACTCACAACACTAACTAGTTAAATTCATGTGAATATACTAGGTTGTTAAACTTGTTGATTTCTCGGTATGTAAATCGCTCAACATCGAGCACACCACTCGCAAAAGAAACCATTTATAGGGTCAGTTTCAACGTGCCGATGGGATCATACACGTAGATCATGTTGAGTCACTCTACACTCTATAATGTAGGTAAGTGAGAGGTCCAGCGTAGGACTCCATCGAGTACCTTAGGGTAAGCGGTTCCGGTCCCTGCCTTAGGTACGCAATGAACAGGAGTAAGTCGCTTCCTCGTGGAATTAAATATGTATTGCCGCTCTTTCTTGAAAACCTGTCTTTATTAGGGAGTTACGACCCTATGGATCGATATAACAAGAATGCCTTCATTAGTCGAATCTAGAATAGGGTAGAAGAAACGAGTTTTACTGCTTCAAATCATTGTTGTTGTTTCATTACCTATCTATGATATTGATAGCAAAGATTTTAAATGTAGTCCAAAATTATCGATGAGTCACTATGAAAGATAAATTAGCCATTCATATTTGCCACCCACCAAGAAATTCGATATTTTTATCACCAGCATTGAAATCTCAATCATTTCACTCGCAAAAATTAATCATTTGACACATCACCCAACACCACTGGAATGCTCGCTGAGCGTATTCGTGGATCTCTAAGTCGAGTCGATGCTCGAACCTCTCGCTCGCACTTATCTTTTTAATTGGCACTCGACGAAGGCACTTATTGACTAAGTAAATGAAGTGCCTAAATAATTAGATGTCTTTTCGCTGTTGGAACGGGCTTGCACCTAATTAGGATACTAACCACGTAGACATAACTATATTTAGAACTTCTTTAATGCTCTGTGTAATGCTTTGGAATAGTTGCTTGTACCTATATATTAAAAAAAAAAACTTGACTTGCGAATGCATCTAGCGTGAATATTTTGAAAGGTGGAATTTAAAAGTACCTATCTGAAACTGTACTGTCAGAAATTTTCAAGAAGAACATCTTTAAGTGTTATAAGTTACAATAGTCGTTCATAAACAAACAGCCGTCAAAGTAACGCTATGTTTAAAAATTCATGACTCGCATGCATTATTTCTCACTATTTAAAAAAAACTGAACGGTATTTGTTTTGTTCGCTTGTTAATTTTTGGTTAGTATGTAGTATGTATCACTCATATAGATATGTCGTCATAATTAGTAGAATCTGTATCGAGTGCGTACACTTCGGTGTTTTTTATTATAATTACTTTCAGATGTCTCCGCTTATTGGTTCGATATAGCAGATGCTGAACAAAGTTCAAGTGGGCTCTAAGTGCGTCATAAGTAAAAATAAAATATGATTCTGATATGTTGATAATTGCGTCACAGAACTTTGGAATTTTAATGAGGTGATATGAAAAGAACATATCACTAATGCCTATGCCTTAAAATTAATGGTGTCTTTAACATTTGGACAATCAAGCATTCAATTTTCCTCGTTCCACGTTGTAACCCTAACTTCCTTCCGCGATAATTTGTACCTACTCAGTTTTTTCCCAAAGTAATTTTATCTTAACCAGAAATCACCAAGCATGAAACTGAATAACGTCAACAAAAATCAATTATCCACAACGCACAAGTATCAAGAGTGAAAAACCTGAATGCAACTCGTAAGTAATTAGCCCCACGAGTCTCGATCCGCCCTCGTAAGCGAAGCGAAGATAGCGAAGCGAAGTGAGCGAAACTGGCTAATCAAAGTGCTTTTTATTCTCATTGTTACTCAAGTGTCAGACACACATCGTGCCTATTAATGTCGTCGTTCATTAGCCCTCGTTTGGCATTTCGTCAGTTTGAAAATTTAATTGTTTGACGTTTCGCATAGTTCCAGTCAACGTTGATCATCGAATTAGTCGGGTCTGCCGATTCTGGGAGCTCTTATCGTTTTATCCTGTCCTGCGGGCCTATGATGGTTGCCATTTTATCACTTATCGTCGTGGATAAGACATTCGTCTCGTTCTAACAAGTATGCGAGTGCGAGAGTGACGGGCGTCTTATCCACGACGATAAGTGATAAAATGGCAACCATCATACGCCCGCTGGTAAGTACATAGTAGGTACGTATTGACGGAATGATATAAAAGTTCAATGTCTCCCTCAATGCCGGACAAAAGGAAATATAATTATGGTAGCATTGGTATTATTTTGCGGTCTATAGTCTAATACACACTCATAAACGTATTATTCCATTCCTTCATCAGCAAAGATTTTAAAATCAGAGAAAGAAAAAAAAGATTGTAATTGTACACGAAAACGTACCAATGATAGGGACTAGGATACGCGCCACCAACAATGTTAGGTACTTATATACATTCAAGGAATTCAATTTGTGACCCCCGTAAGGTTGACAATCCCGTCGAAACTGTACAGGAAGTCAAAGAAAAAGTTTGCAAAATTGGTCCCAATTTAAAGAGCGCGACGGTACCGTAGGTCATCATCATTATATCAGCTGGAAGACGTCCAATGCTGGACATAGGCCTCCCCTAAAGAGTGCCACAATGACCGGTCCTGCGCCACCCGTAGGTATTACATGATAAAGGAACTTACTGCGAAAGTATCATGTGTAGAGAGCTGGTACAAGCTTACGACATTGGTCTCAAAGTCCCTTAACTATGCCAATCGCAAGTCAGTAAGGAAAACACGCCACAATGACTTTCTTGAGAATTACAGGATTAAAATACCTACACAAAACATATAATTTATAATGTTACGGTAACGCAACTTTCTACCCAGATAACAACAAAATGGAGATAACAATCGTTCAAGCAATTTGTAAGCAAGTAACGTTTCGCGAACCCACATGCACGATGCGGGCTGAAAGAAATACCCAATTTTACGGCACTAGGGAGCTATACGGGACTTAAGTGGCACAAACCTTTTGTTTCGAAAAACTGGAAAAGACAAGTTACTAGCGCCTTTGGCTTTTTTTCTTTAGACTTGAAGCTTCATGGTGGAAATCCTTTTTAGTATTACTTAGTCCTAATTTTACTTTCAATAACAAACTTTTTCTCCAAAAATGCATTAAAGTGACTGACAGTGCGTGTCTAGAAATACCTATGCATATGGTTCACACAAATAAAACTTGAATTTAAACTTACTTTCTAGCTACAATTTTTTTTTATAGAAAAACCGTTACATTCTGAATCAGCTGTTCGTTATGCGATTCACCTCTTTGAATTCAACGATTTTTGCAAACAAAGCCTCTTCTGATATGAGCTTTAATGGCACGTTTTAGAGTACAAATTGAAATGATTCCACGGATAAATCCGAGTGAAATAAAATATAACAATTGTCAACCTACATAATCGAATACACTAATAAAAACTCAACTTTATACGTATGACGTTTAAGTTCAAATTGGTTTGAACCTAATTCGATTTGAGGCGCAAAAAATGTCTTAGGATTTCTTAAGAAAACGCATCTTGCTACCTGCATAACGTCTTGGGGCACATTGAGCTTGAGCGATGCTAGCCGTTTGCAAAAAATGTCGTTGAAAAACGCGTGTAGGTCAAAGTTGCGTTCCTTGTTCCATTCGAATTACGAACCCAGAATTGGAATGCGTTTTCTAAGCATTATATTTTACTATAACTGAATGTTTCTAAGTTACTGTTTTTTTACGAGATTTGTGTTTTCTTTCATTTTTAATTTTACGATGCTGTTTATAAGCGGCCAGTTTTATTTTTAAGAATGTGTGTTTAATATTAGTTACTTAGTAATGGATATACAATGGTATCATGATTGTTTTATAGTAACCATACATTTATTTGTTTTATCATGGACCGTGGTTGAACATTCAAACCCAATTCTTAAATCAGTGCAAATTTAAAGTCAATTGATAATTTATGCCCAAGTAAGAAAATAAAAAAGTAAACACAATTGGCAAAGTAGGGATCGTCTTGGGGTCCCCCTCAAGGCATTCGATTCCCGTGTGAACGCCGCTTAGCGACCATAGAGCTACGAACTTACATTATGGTCTATATCGTCCTCCTTGACGTATCCGTCAATGGCGAAACCTGGCTCAATATGGTCTATATAGTTAAAGTTTGAAAAATTGGGTAAAAAAGTTCTGAGATAACTACTCATTTCACAAAATCTTCTTGTCGGTGTTGTCTAGGGGTCTAAATATTTCTCACTAACTGATATTAGGTAAAATATGAAAATCTTTCAGGATATATTTCCTAAAGATAATCAAAAATTACATAAAAGTGAAATAATTATTGACCGGTAGGTATAGGTACTCTATATTTTTTCTGGGCCTCAGGAGGTTATGAAATGAAGATCGATTAAAAAAATATTGTAAAATAGTTATCAGTACGACTAATTTCGATTTTTTAACAATGATCAAGCCTAACTGTGGTTATAGAGTAGGTAAGTCAATTATTATTTTTGTAAAAAAAAATTAGGCTTATTAAAAGAAAATGATTCCATTTTACCACTTTTCGACCATCCATACAATCATTGCAGTAAACATGACATTCAAAAAGCACATTTTTAGCAGCTCAAATTTCCTTAACCACCAAATCGAGTAGTTCCAGTTTGTTGGCTACATTATGGCCCTTGGGTTGTAATGTAACATTAGCCAGTTCTACGTTTCCTAACTCTTCGCCAAGACGTTAAGGGGACAATGTATATTGTTGACGCGCAAACACTTCGAACCCGATTTCTCGTCGTTACAAGATGTGGGAATTTAGTAAATAGGTTACGTTAATATAATTAATAATAATTATGGTAGGGGCTCATCGGTAAGTGAGAACAAAATGTGTTTATTGAAACATAATTTGTGGTTAAAAATATTTGTTATTTATATTGAATGCTGACTTTGTCAATAGTTAGAATAATTATGTAAATTACATAATTTTACTCTATGTGAGTGGGTAGTGTAAAAAGTGTGTGCTTCATGGTTGATTGGTTTGCTCCATTTTATTCCGGAAAATGTAAGATTACCCCGACTCTATGTATTATGTATATTTGAAATAGAGTCATTAAAAATATTTTTACCTCACCCAAAAATATTTTTGTGAAAAATATCTTATTACTCTAAAGCGTTAAAAATGTATAATTTTACTGCTGACCTTTACATTGATTTTATATACAAATAAGAACAAGTATATCTAAAACAACAACGTACCGTTACTGTACCTAATAAAGTGCGTAAGGGTAGAGACGTCACTGCGCATGCGGGTCACATGGCTTAGAAGTAAAAGGGAGTAAGTACGCACGAAGCTCGTACTTAAGTAATGTGTGTTTTAAACTATGACCATTATAGAGAAATAATCTTAGGATGTGAATAAGACTATATATTGTTACGACAGTGACGTTCACGTGGTTATATTTTTATTATTTATGTTTTTTTTAAGCGGAAGCCGAAGGTTTTCCATTTGATAATCGGTCCTTGTTTAATTACATCTCATCTTATTTGAACTATCAATCCTAAACTAATCACGGTCCTGTAATTTTAAGTGTGGTCACAGCATGAACAATTGGACGATATAAATACCTATAAACAGTCTTATTTCCTCCGCCTGCAGGCTACCAAACATAATGAACGTCAAAACTCATAACCGTTGGTTCCACACCGCACAACAAAACGCAATTTCTTTTCAAAATTCGAACGCGCTTACGCCACTCCAGTTCCGAGCCCATAGTTTCCAAACACTGACTTTTGAATTTCGAAACACTCATTTCGATCGTTCCTAAATACAATGGTTATTAAGGTGTACCTGTGTGGGTGTTTGTGTGTGTGAGTGGACCGTCCAGCTTCGAAGAGAGCCGATGACTGCATTGGACAGAGTAGGTTACATGAAGACTCTGTTTTTAACATTTGTGTTACTTGTAAATTAAAAACCGAACTAACTACAGCATCCTTCTAGTGTTTTCCACGTTGTATCAAGAGCCTGGATTCCGCCTTGGCTCCTAATTTGGTGCAGGCACTAGTTTTACGAAAGAGGGAATACTAGACCTTGTCGGGTTAAGACCTGTTTCCACACTATGATGAAACCCAACCAACTACATGGTTAGTTAGGTACTTCCGTAATACACAATTGTATTTACCCCTTTTAGCTTCTAGCATAGTATACCTATGGTTGTAAGTTCGACGTCATCAACTAATTCGTAAACGCTAATTTTGTAATCTACAGTTTTTGGTACTTTGTATTTGTAAAAGGAGACAGCGATCAATCAAATTGACTTCAGAAGTAAAATAACTACATATTTAATAATGATATTCGATGATTTTTTCATATAATTGTGAAAATATGTGACGGGAAAATATTGCACTATAATTCTAAGGTCAGCACTCAGCTCTACATATCAGCACACTATTTATAGATTTCGGAACGCAAACATTTTTACAGTGCAGTAAACCATTTCAAACGTAACATATCAACACCGACAAAGTTGCCAAATTCAAAGTTCCAACGTTCAGCGGTCAAATCAACCTCAATATAAAACTTCAAGCATCCAACTACGAAATATTCGTTATTAAAGAAGTTAATTTGGGCAACTTTTGATCTCTCTGTTTTTTTCAGTCTGCGCTGAAAGTTGCACAGCGCGCAGACACACACATAGACAACGCACACACATGTAAAGTAAAAGCGAGTAAACTAATACCGGCCGGATTAATGCTTCAGTTAGTGAAAAAACTTTTTTTCAGACTGCATCGTCCGAGCCAGGGTTGGACTGAGGTGGTTTTATACTGACGCGTTTATTGTTTTTTTTCGTCTACTAATTTTGTAGTTACGTTTTTAATTGTTAATGCCACTTTAGTTAAGATGGCGGTAAACTAAGTTAGTGTTATCTGCATCATTGAGTATTGTTTGTAAAATAGACAAAACATATAATTAAGGGTAGTAATAAAAGCTCCGAACATATAAGTAAACTAACCGAACCTACAAAAACTAAAACGTAGTGACTGAAGTGCTAACTGTGCGAATACTCATGAGCGAAATATTTGGAGAGCTAATATTTTAGTCGCACGTTCAGTTTATTATTTATCTATATTTAACTGAGGCCTTTTAAGCTTTACGCAATAAGTTTTAGAGATGCGGTATTTATTCATGCAGTGTAAACTAGTAAAGTTGTTTTGTTATGTTATTACTTCTGTCATGTTTATTAAGTCACTTTAAATGTGTCTTTATCCTTTATTTACGTTTATTATATTCGCGGTTACGTTACTAAGTGATGTTCTTTATTTTATAATGATTACCAGTGAAACAAAACGATATTGCTATATTGGAATTCCGTTACTCAACCACAAAGACTTTATTCGTGGTAACGACGATATGAAAAAGGGAAAACTCAGGGAAGTCCTCGAATATAAAATAAATATACTTTTTACGGCTTTAGTATCGCATAGTGGTTGTATGTTGTATAAGAGAGGACACAACTAACTATAACTATTGTATGCAATACTTTTTCTAAGAGTTAACCGAAATTAATTAAATCCGAAATAATGAAACAAACTAAGTCTTGCGGAAACGAAGTGCAGCCCCAACGGGTCAGCTATGTTTTCGTACAGGCGCGCGTTCCATGGTGACACGTTAACGTTATTGGTGAATTTTATTATAGTTCACTAACGACAACACCGTGATTGGTCTATTTCATTTTAGTTCTCTACAGAATTGTCTTATGAGTTCTATCTAGACACGCGGCAGCGTGTTCAGCCAAGTTCACCCCAGGAACTGGCGGACAGCAGCCGTGTGTTATATTACACGAACCTATATATCTAACATAAAAAATGAAATTTGGTACATGTATTAAGATCCTTTAGAACAACTAGAACCCCAAATTTCATTAATATAGGTATAATAGTTATTGAGATATTAAATTCCAAAAAACGGCATTTTTACCACTGACTGACTGACTAGTAATCAAAAACCTAACCCACTTCCAGGTGACCTAGAATGCTGAAATTTGGGCATGCAGCTTGATAATTGTGTGTGTACACCAGAAAAAATCCGAAAACAGTGATGTTTTTATTAGTTTTATTATTATTATTATTTATGCTAGTTACCTCAGAACTCCGTCATTTATTAACCGATTTGGAAAACTCTTTTTTTTGTTTGAAACGGTATACTTCAGGGGTGGTCCCATAGTTATCAGGTAAGAATCTGATCGTAGGGTGGGTGCACCTATAGCGATTTGGGTATTTTGTAAAGTAACTCGTGCATTCGCTCTTAAAAAGCACCATTTGGCGAAGACTGACAAAAAGTAATGATATCCCACCAAAAACATAAATTTGAAAATGGGAGCCAAGTTCAATATTAAGAAAATGCGATGCTTGGTTGTCTTCTTTACCGACAAAAGATTTGATATCTAAATGGGTGCCAAGTTCCGTAGATTCTCTGAAATGGTGCCAAGACCGGCACTACATTGTTTACAGTAAAATTAATTTACTGCGGCTTAATGCATTTTGAGCTTTAACTTGGCAGTTTTCTTAATTATATCCAACAACTTTTATAGTATTATAACATACTGCATAGAACCCATTTAGATCTCAAATCTTTTTTGTCGGTAAAAAAGACAACCAAGCATCGCATTTTCTTAATAGTGAACTTGGCTCCCATTTTCACATTTATGTATGGGATAGTTATTAGTCATTTATTCAAGAACAATATAACATTGTGTTTGAAATAAAAGTGATACAAAATGTGTAGGTATGTATGTTGTAATTTACATTGTGTGTGTATGTTATTATTGTTTTACTAATATAAAAATATTTTATATTTATATTTTGACGAGCCTAGTTGGTAGTGACTCTGCCTCCGAAGCTAGAGGTCCCGGGTTCGAATCCCGGCCAGGGCGTTATTTGTGCATTATTCATGGATATTTGTTCTTGGGTCTTGGATGTTTTCTATGTATTTAAGTATGAACGTGAACTTATATATATTTTTTTATATTTTTTATTTTATTTATTTTATTATGTTCTATCCTTGTTCTTTTTTGTTGTGTTATAAATAAACATTTAAGTATGTATTTATCTATATAAGTATGTATATCGTCGTCTAGTACCTATAGTACAAGCTTTGCTTAGTTTAGGACTAGGCCGATTTGTGTAAGATTGTCCCCCAATATTATTATTATTATATTATTATTCACCTTATTTATTTCTTATATTAATATTATTTTAATTAAGTTAACTTAAAAACTACTACCATCAAATGTCAAATTAAAATTAATATTAAGACAGAGAAAAAGTATGTGATTGTAGTTTGGTCTACGAAGTCTTAATTCAAATCCACAATTCGTGGTCTCAAGCGTCCCTCCCTATTCGATACGTGACTTAGGGATTCAAACATTAAAGTCGATAAGTAGTATTTTATTTTGTACAATGGTGGCAAACAAGCATACGGGCTCATTCGTAGCATACGTATATACTTAGCACTAGTTGTGTGTGTGATATACTCAAAACGATTTGGACACGCTCTTATAGTCATTTAATAAAGATGTGTGTTAATCTTTTTGACATCTTGGGAAGCGTACTGCTGCTGAATTGACTACTATTATAGTATGCTTATTGCCGCTATAGGTAAATGTTATAATAACGTATATATAAAAAAACGCAATGTACGGCTTTGCGTCTTTTTAAAGACTACACAGTAAAAAACGAAATGTCATCACTGACCTACTTGTCTTCACATAAACACTTTTTGCTTTCTTATCGGTCGTTTGTTCTAAGCTGCCAAATGCGGGTGGTTAGCATATTATGACTTTCGCGAATACTTACCGAGTTATTACCTATATGAAGTGAATAATGTAATAAGTTGAAATTTAAATTTAAGGTAAGTATATTTAACGAATGTTAACAGTAGTAGTGTCAGTAATAATATCTTAGAACTATTGATTATGCATTGATTTGCATTGATCTACATATTTATTTATATGCAGTTGTGTTGTGGTTTTATGGGAGTAATATTAAATAAAATAATATCGTCACCTAGTATCCCTATTATAAACTTTGCTTAGTTTTGAACTAGGTGAATTGATGTAAGACAATCTTTTCTACTAAGTACCAATATAAAAAAAATTGTGAAACAAAAAAAAGAAAGTAAGTGCGTGAAAATTGAAAAAATCAAGGCAAAATATCGCCCAAGTCCGTCCCTGTACCTCCCCCTCGCTGACCCGCTGTCTTGTACCGCGCTTCAAAAGTTGAGCTCATTCGAGTGCCTCCGAGATTTTATTACCCCAACTAGCATTAAGCGAAAAAAGGGTTAAAACGTCCCTTTAAGGCCCAAGCTGACCATTCACGGTTGCATGGACTCTGTATTAGTTGGTTCATTATGAGACAGTTTCAAAATCGCCTTAAAAAAGACTAATTAAAAAAGTTGTCTGTGGGTGCTTTGGGGTTACATAAAAATGGGCGGAAAATATTATATTTATTATTGCCATTGCATTTGATTTACGATTGCCATAGATAACTATGCTTCTGTATGCTCTCTGACGAGGTACGTAACAGCCACGCGGACGCAAAATAATCATATCGATTATGATATTTTTGATTCTAAATTCAAACACAACCCACGTATTATTTCGGACTATCAAAAACATAAAAATACATGACACACGAGTATATCACCAAACCGCAAAGGTATGTTTACATGTCACAAAAACGTGAAGTAAAGGTGTGTACACACGTGCGTTAATTAATTACGTCTTAGGGCGAGCCGTGGAGACAGTTAGCTGGTGGCACTTGGAATAATTTCCCATGTGGCCCGATGCCGTGCCTTTTACTGGTGATTCGTAAGGAGGTTGATGTCATCAAATCGTTATGAGGTTAATGTGGATACGCGACGTGAAAAAAAAAACAAAAATTTGGATTTGGACCTTTGCGAACAAACGGCCTGCTATGAATAGCTGGCAGGCAACATTAAGGGCAGTTTCAAACTGTCTGTAGTGTCTGTAGTAAGTTACGTACGTTAAACTCCGGTGTGTTGATGCTGTCGTTTTTGTATGGGATGACAGATGCCAACACTGGAGTTAATCGAAGTTAAAGTCGCAATTTAAAGGGTTTTATTATTTCATAACCTAACTGTCATCTCGGACTGTTATTTGAATCAAGCCTCATAAGTCCGGGACAATTTATTTTTCAATTTTGGATTTGGAATTTTCGTTCGTTCTTTTCTTTAGGCTCGATTTGAATTTCTACTTGTCAAAGTATGAGTCGAGTTACGAGTATTAGTTTATTATGGCATCTCCCACCTTTTTACATAATTTATATTATTTGTTGTAGTGTCCTTTTTCAAGTGCTATTTTGTTATATCCAGCGATAAGAAATAAAGTAACTTTTAATTCATGCTGAAGCTTTATCACGAAAATAACAGTGTCATATAAAAAGGACATTTATCAGAAAGGAAACCAAACCACATTAAAATAATAATAACCGTCTTCGACCAGCGTTAATTGATCTGTTAAAACTTGAAAGAACAAACGAATGATGCAAATGCGATGTTCTGTAAGAGATCTCGGGTGATTGGTCAGTTTTCTGTGCCACAGATAAGAGCTTCCGTTGCTTCAGTGGGCAAGGATAAAGCCGATAGTGGCTGTGGATACTAAGAACGAAGCCATACATTGTTTTGTGTGAACATGTATTCGGTGTTCATTTATAAATAATTAGCTACATCATACTTCCGAATGCTGGGCACAGGTCTTCTTTTAAGAATGAGGGGGTATGGGTAAACTATTGCCACAATACTAATTAGGTAACTAAATAGGTATACTATCACAAAACTTAAAGCTTCGGTTTCAACAACTAACGACGTGCAAGATTTATTTTAATATGTTAAGAACGACTATTGAATATGCAGAATTTGCCCAAATGACACCAAAGGACGTTTAAAAAACCTTATGTACGTATTCGCATACTTTCATATACACTTTCATAAGTTAAGGATTAAAACCACCTTCATAAAAAAGTAAAAAAATAGTGGCATAATCGCCTTAGCCACATTGAGTTGACAACTCGCGTGACGTTCCCGCCCAAACGTGTGTTCATTAGAACAATATTAAGTTTTTTAAGGTACACACTAATGAAAGAGCCCGCTCCTTCGAGACTGGAGCAAGGCGCGGCCTCGCATGTAGCGTGCATGATAAAGAACCTAATAGTGTTTATCATATATATTTTTTAAATGTGGATGATTTTGTTAATTGTTTTAAGAGGATAAATTGCAAGTAGAAAATGCTTTATTGTCCTGATATTAATATTAATTATATATTTTTTATTAATAATTTCATCTAGCATTGTCTTATAGTACAAGCGATTAAGACAAAGGCAATTTATATGAAATTTTTTAAACAAATTGCTCTTACATTCATCAAAAAACCGCAAGTAGATGATAAGGGGTGTTGACATTACTGTTACCGGTACCGGTAGTAGAGTACCCCCTTTTAGAGAAATATTAAAATTAAATTATAGTATTTTGTTTAGGCAAAACAAATACCTAATATGTAAGTAAGGTGTAGTTGTGAATACATTTCATGATACCAACATAAAGTACTTAGGGCCGCAATAAAACTGTAGCGTAAGTACTTAAAGTTGATTGCCCCGGGGCGTGGTAATTAAAAAACGTACCCCGAAGACAAGATAAGGCCGGAAGAAACCACCACTCTTCTAATTACAGTTTCATTAGCTGATGAACATGACTACGTAAGCAGTTTACGTTCTAATAAAAGGATATGGGGCACTTTTTCAGCAATTACTTGGAATCAACAAAATACTTCTATGACTACATACATGTCGTATAAATAAGCATACAAAGAATGTAATCTTGGTAAAACCAAAGCACAATTTTCTGTCAAAGCTCTATAAAGGTACTAACACTAGCTATAAGATTTATGAAACTTACTAACAATTTTTTTATGTATGAGTATTATGTTACTCGAAATAAATGTTTTCATTCATTCATTCATAAAACTGTAGCCTCTTATGAACCATTTCTGTTACCATGTTACATAAAGAAGCTGTAAATATCATGAAGCTTACTAACAATTTTTTTTATGTATGAGTATTATGTTACTCGAAATAAATGTTTTCATTCATTCATTCATAAAACTGTAGCCTCTTATGAACCATTTCTGTTACCATGTTACATAAAGACGCTGTAAATATAGTGATTATCGGGTCTTTTTGAAATATTTTGCATGAATTAATTACTGGCGATAAAATTGTAAAACACATCTCATGGAATAAAATGCAATCCATTACAAAATGAACTTTGGAACTCCACAAAAATAGCCGCTTCTTGATGGCAGCGATAAGTAAGGCGCGTCGTTTTAATTATATTATTAATGACAAAGGCCGGTGAAAGGTGAATATTTTATAATGGCGTATATCGCAATGATATGTAAATATCTGACCGCACCCCGCTCCTATTAGACAATGTTCGCGTGCGTTCAAACTCTAATTCGGAAGTGAGCGAGAATTTAGTACCGAGGTGTGACGTTCCTTCACGTTTCAATGAAGTCTTTCACGCTCTTAGCGAAATTAGACCATTTTTTAAATGGCGTTTTTAACCTTGAATTTTACAAATTATTGGACTTTACTGGCACAATAGTATGTTAGTAGAATTAATCGCAATATACACTAACTAAGAACTAAGCGCGGTTGATGTCATTCCGGAAAATTTGGTCATAAAATCCGGATTAAGTTAGAAAGGACAACTAATAAAAAAATAAGTTAAAGTATCACGTATTACTCAAGGCGTAAAGTGAAGCACTCTTTGTCTTTTAATTAGTATAGGACTAAAAAGTGGCTTTACTAATAAGAAGTGTCAACTTGTGAGTAATTAGCAGAGATTTGAAGGAAACCTACTCATAAGCTTCCTTCGTAAGGGCCGCGGCAATTACGGGGTTCGTACGAGCGTGGCGTGAAAACGGCCACCACTTGGCGCCCTCTGGCCTTATTAAAAATGTTAACACGTAAATTAGACTCCGTGCCACACCTGTACATCGAAAAAACACAACTCACGCTAAAACTAACGCACTTACCTTTTTTCAGAAATGTACTTTTCAAAGAACGTGTGCGGATGAAATTCTAATGCACTTAAATTTAGTCGTATTACTATCGTAAAAAGAGTATAGTTGTATGCTGTACTTACGGCTGTTTGTAGGTGGAGTTAAGCTGTATTAGCTAACCAATTAAATTAAAGAGGTTATACAATAAGTTTCTCGCGAGGGAAGCAAAGCAAACATTACTACACGTATCTGTATATCGTTGCAGGTGTATTAGTAAAGCACGCTTTTATAAAATACAGTTTTTAAATTAAACGATTGAACTAGATGTGTACGTAGCATTAAGCAGTTAACATGGCAACTTAAAAAGCCGTGTGGAAATTGCGACGTAAGGCTGGCAACATTTCTGTAAGAGTCCTTAGAGGTTTCATTCGCTGCTTTTACGAAATCAACCGCTTATCAGAAATATCCTTTAATTTTTAATTGAAGGCAACTTTGTCCGTAAAACTGGTAAATTGCAAAACCAAGAACGTGCCTCATTATTTCTGAATTATTTCATTATTTCCGAAACAAATAAATTTATATTTCATTTCCGCGTCTTGTATTACTTGTATATGAACTAGCAAACCGCAACTTAATTTATATATTTTATATATGTAGGTTAGGTACTTAATATAATATGTTAGCTAAGTATATAGTTTTTCCACGTTGGAACACAGTCCATTTAAAATATTAATAAAGTAAAAAATAAATATTATTAAATAAATAAATAAATATTAATAAACATCATTATTATTCTTAGAGGTTACAGTTTAAGCCTGATTAACATAAAGTTCCATTTGATTATTAGTGTTGTACATTATTAACGTCAAATAAAGCCTCTGAAGTGATTTAAACAAAGTCTAGTCGACCACTCGTTCTCGTTATCTTTTGGCGCCATAGAAAGCCTTCTGACACGTATGAAGCCACTAAATAGTCTAAACGCGGCTTGTCGATCGTGTGAGGCGCCCTCGCGACTTGCACGTAAAAAAGATTAATTGGAGTGCCTAACAATTTACTGTAGCACTAGCTAGCTGCAGGCCGTACCTGCACCCGGCCAGCCTAGACCACTTCACCACTTAATTAAGTGAAATAACTTAAACGACTCACTAATTAGTGCTACTGGCTAATTCTACGAGTAGCTCTTTGTTAAAGCAGTGCACTTCTTTGAGTTACACGCCAAAAGAATTTGTCTTTGCAGACTTTTGCGTAAAGGATGTTTGTTTCTCCCTAGAGACTTTTGACGGGAAACGGCTGAGAAAAGTTCGTGTTGCGGTTACGGCTGCTTCACTTTGAAGCTTACATTCTTAATATTCTCCAAGGGGAGTAAATAAACGAAAGAATTTGGCAGCCATTTAAATAGGTACTCGCTTTTGAGCCAAGAAACCTTTGTGGTACTTAACCAAATTGTCATATTTTTCTTTAATCGCATTAAAAGTTGGGAAAGATTTTCTTTTAGGTAGGAAAATGTTGTTAAAAGGTGGCACACACGGCGCGACGAGGCGCTACTGGTTAAGACGGTAGAAGAGCACTTGCTCTAGCACACTTTGCGTTCACTTATTAACAAGTGGACAGTCGTGTGTGGAGGGATTAAGGCGTCTGTCAACTGTTCGATAATAAGTTTGAAAATGGAATTACCCGTTTTAAAAACTCATTCAGTTTTTTTTAACGCATTGGTTTTAATTGTTTTGGTTTTGTTACGATTTATCGTTCCTTATCAAAGGCTATCGAAAGGTTTGACTTCTGTAATCGGGTTCTCGATTAGAATGCCGTTAATTTACGTAATTGTAGAAAGGTTAATTAAAACTTTTAGTATAAATTAAAGGATTGATATCGATATTATTAAAAAACAACGACGTTGAATTTAATCAAAGCGTGACAAAATAATTATTAATTTGCCTTCCCTACGAAACGGGAACTGCCTTATCAGTATTATAAATTTTACTAGTAAGTAGGTATGTATTTTGTTGCGAAACATTTTGTTTATCTATCTAATTCAATGTATAGTGAGGCTTTCAAAGTATTGTATGTGTATAATTATGATGTCATTAGTAAAAAAAGGTTTCAAAATGATACCCGGGTTGAGCGGTCGCATCTCATGTGATTAAATATAAACTTCTTTTCACAGGCAGCGAAGCCAAGCTCCAACAAATCGATGTTGCCATAAATTTAAAATTACCCCATTGGTGGGTAAGTTTGCACCGGACACCTCCTGTTGTAATTACGTTCGTGCGATTGTAAAATTACCCTCGCCCTTTCAGTCTTTCAGAGATGTTATCGGGAAGGAAATGACCGTTTTCCGTTGTCCACAATGCCACCATTAGAGGACAATACTAATGGACTAAGTTCCGCCATAGTGGACTTATAAGGCGGATATTTTATTTTTTAAAGATGTAGAGGTGTATACGTCAAAGGGCTGGGTAATTTTAAGGCTCTAAGAAGGATAACATTTTTTAACACTTTATTTATTTACTAATTATTTGTATTCTAAATTATTAATTCACAAAATTATAAAAAAAGTACTATACCAAATATTCCAAACTAAAAAAGATGTAGGTAAGTATTTACCTGATTTCTAATAGTTAATTTTGCGTTGAAAAATAATTTGTCCTACCTATAGTACAGTTTTTAGTTACTTTTAAATATTTAATCCCTTTTAGTTAACTTTGCGTAGAATAGAATTTGTCTTTCCTCAAGTACAGCTATTTTTATATAGTAATTTCAGATACCTTTCGCAACATCACTAAGTTTTTCATTAATATTATCGTTACTTTAGATATCAGCCACTTGTGGAGATACGCTATCAAAGCTTTTACCAAGTTCCCTATATCACACTTAGATAAAGATAATACTAGCTTGAGATAGCAGCAGAAAGCTTTAATATAAATGTTGGTGATAATAACTTCGAGTGTTTGCTAGATCGAATCGATATGATACTAATATTACAGTAAAAGAACTGATTCTTTTACGCACCAAACTCATATGGCTCGACTATTTCATGGCTAGCTTGTGTCTTGGTTGTACTTACGTAGTTTTGTAATATTTTATCAATCTTTGAATTATTAAATATGTATTTATTAATTTTATTGTGAACAAACACCTTATTTCTATCATTTTCCTACAACTAAACGGAAAATACACATCTAATATTATAAATAACTTTAACCGCAGAATTGTTGATTTAAGATAATGCCGGGTTTACACTTGTTGAGTAATCCGTAGTGACTTTAAGTTTAATAAATTATTACCCACAATATTGCGAAATAAAATTCATTCCAAGGAAACCGAACCATTGCATTAAATTTTAACTAAATTTAAATCGAATAAATACCAGAATTTGAACAAATTATAATTTAAAAATCATCTCACTGCGAACCCTCTCTTTTGCGTGTAGATTAAATTTGTTTTTGTTTCCAAATAATATAAATACAATATAAATATCCTCAAGCGATTTTCGAATGTGTAACTCTCTTACCGTTCGCAGCATAGTTAGTATGTATTTTACTGATTTGATATGAATAATTGAGTCTGTGCAGATGAATACGATTTGCAGCCAGACACAAAAAATAACTACCTATGAATTATTTTGTGTACAATAGAACATTTTTTTAATACTCGGGTATGTATGGCGGTCAGTAAGATTGCCAGAGCTCCCGAGAATACGCTGTGTTGAGAGTGAGGGACCTGCATATCTCTCTAGCTGTCAACACAACGAATCCTCAAGTCAATACTGGGTCGGCAACGCGCTTATGATTCGCCTTCTGGCGTCTCATGCGTTTATAGGCTCCGGTGTCTGCTTAACATTAGGCAGGCCGTAAGCTTGTTTGCCACCGTCGTTGTATAAAAAAGGATTTATTTGAAAAGTAGTTCCCCAATTGCGATTGACCGTGACGGATACAAAGCAAATATAGATTCGTGTCCTCTTTGTTTGTGATACGAAGAAGGGTGACTTATCAGGCACGTGCCGGGCAGGTGCCTGATATCTCTGATAACGAGGAAATTGGCTCACAATCAATACCTGGGACTTTTCCAACACTTACACCCCAACACACGCTACAGTTTATTATGGGCAGATACTGCTATGGTGCAAGAAAGTATTTGGATAGACTTTGGGATCGAATGTTTAATTAAATGTTTTTTTTATTATTATTGTCATTGTCAGTTTTAGTAATTGTTACAATTCTTATTTTATTATTATTATTTGATAATAAATTTTGTCTACCATGACGCTGGCTCGTAAATATTGTATTTTTTTGTAATTATCGTGTCTTAATTACCGCACTCCTTAATAAATTATGTTTGCAACTTTGCACGCTTCGCCATTCAGGCTGAATGCACTGCAGTTTTATTTTAAACACCAAAAAATCATGTAATTTGGGCAAATAATATTCTATGAATGTTTATATTGCATTTTTTTTTTTAAATCCTATTATACCAACGAATTATGAATACCCACTCACTTATGGGTATGCGGTACGTGCTAAAGTATGAAAGAATGCCTAAGCCACGTACGATTTAAATACGTCAAAAATCTTTCCAGGGTAGAGGTACATGAAATTAAAACAAAATTAATTGTCCATTGCATAGGAGGCCGAAGCATGACCGTATAATGAAGTTATGCGTAGCTCTCTGAAACTCTACGAAATGCTACGGAATCGCTACGAAGATCCTACGTGTGCTACGAATTATAAGATTGTTCGGTGTTGCATAGCGTACAGGTAAAACTACGTACGGCAGTATGATTACCTAAGAACATAGTCAATGTAGAAAATGACAAAACTTTTCGTACTAATTTAAGAAACCTACTATTTAAAAAATGTTACTATACTGTCGAAGAATTTATGAATGACACTATCTCAATTTAATATGCATGTTTTAGATTTAATGAACTTGACATTATTATTTACTTATTTAATTAGTATAAATATTATGAAATAGTTTATATAAATTTGCTATGTCCTACCAGGGCCCATGTGACACTGTATTATTTTTTAAGACCTTATGTAAATACCATGGCTGCAATAAAGATGATATGATATGATATGATTTCATTATGAAGTACTAATTATAGGAGTAATTTATTCGTAAGTAAAGTGCCTTTTTATACGTACTTCAACTTTTAGTTTAGTTTACAGCAAGCTAAAAATATTGAGACATTTCACTCGGTAATAACCGTTTAAGACAAACGTTTCCTTTCCTAATTTGTTTACTTACACGCAATCCAGGGGTGGCACCCCGCGTGTAAACAGGAAATAGTGAATTGACAACCCTAGCATTATTATTAGATTCCAACTACAGAGATTGGGATTAATCAATCGTTTTACCCTATTAAAGGGGTAATATTTTACAAACTTAACTTTGCTTTTGCTATCATTTCTAATGGTCTTTAAGACGGGGGAATAACGATTATAAACTATTTTCAGAAGTTTTACATGTTGTATTTGTAAGAAGGTGTGTTTGGATAAGGTCTAATCATATTGTATTCCGCTTTGAAGTAAATTACTTCGGATGTTTGTACCAAATGTAAAAAACAAGATTTTACGGTGTTGATATCTGTTTTCCGGTATGAACACAAAAACTGTCATGTTGGAATAGAGCATAAAAAATGTCGTTACATTGCTATCCAAATCTTAGTTTAAGAGAGGTAGGGCACAGCGGAACGTCATATCGCTCATATTTGGAACTGTCCGACTGCGGAAGTAACCCCTCCTTACAGAAAACTGCAGTCATAATACCACCACTAGGTACTTAAACTTATTCGTTAGGTAGGTGGTGTTATGTTGGGGCACTAGTCGGGTAACCTCCACGAGTGTCTGGGCTCTTCCAGTTCCCCTGGACCCTCGCGGGTCTGGTGGAAGGGGAAGGGTTCTGGCTGGTGCGCCCTGGAGGCAACGGTAAGTGATTCATCTTCGGAGGGATCGCTTACCGGTGCTACCAATAACCCGGAGACGGGGTCGCTCTGGGTGTTCCTCTGTTTAGCGGAGGACACTCCAGATGCGACCAATGGGGATGGGGGGTTCCGCATCAGGGAGTCGCTTGACACCCCAGGTGCGGTGAGAGGGACAGGCCATGCCGTATGCCTGTTTAAAGAATTACGGACCCGTAACCCTGACTTCGGCAGAGGGCCGCTATAGTCGGGAGCGGGGGCTGTCACCGTCAGGCCGGGGCCGGGTGGTGGCTGCCAGGGAGAAAACCTCTATAAAAAGTTACAAGGGGACCTGAGGGAGTGAATCCGGGGTTTTTCACTCTTTCCTGGCGTGGAGGTCCTTTGGTCGGCAAGTGTGTGGTGTCGCCCTGCACGCTTGCCGTCGGGTGGGGGGCGCAAGCCTCTACCGAGAGGGGACAGCTTCGGTCGGTGTTCGCGGTTGTGTGCCTTGGCGATCCCGTGTCACCGCCACTAATGCTGTGTGATGGGCCATAACCTCTGTTTTCAAAGACTGAGCCAAAATAGTTAAATACCGGCCAGTAAAATATTTCATTGAAAATTTAAATAATTCTCAAAGTAAAGAAAAAGTAATAAAAATTGGTTATATGATTTTTATTAATTACTTGATTATTTAACCAAATTTTTACACCCGATACGACGTATCAGGCAAGTTTTTTTAGCTCGTCTGTTTTTCCTTTGTGATTACGAATAGGTATTTCATATTATGTCTGTCTTCCTGTTTGCGACGATAATCGCTTTACACGCCAGACTAATGCCGATAATAAATAAGGAATGTGGTTTTGAAGAAGTGAATTATTACATTTTATATGCTGATTTTAAAATATCGTTATGTGCTGCTGAAAAGTTATAGCATTTAAATGAAACCCTGAAAAAGAGGAACACAAAATACACATCAAGTTGTATCTAAAATAGTCTGTAGATGTAGGTACAGTTTTTTTACGATTTCTATCGAAAAATATCAAATTTCATCGCTCTTGAGTAAATTTAGCGCATAGTTAGGAAGATGTAGAGGTGAAAAAGAAAAGATTAGTAATAAATAAAATAGAGAAAACTCTCAATGATAGGCCGCTTAGTAAGCTGTCATTCATGGGCGGCCGATGAATATCATCAGATCAATAGTTTTATTATTATTCAATTGTATTGGCAGGCTTTCAATAGTTAGTTACAAGTTGCTTCACACAAAATACATCTGATCTGATCGGTGTTATTTTTTGATAATGTTTGATGACCGTTTAGATATAAATGCTCCATCTACCGTCAATACCAACAAAGCACAAAATAACGTCAAATACTCTATGGTCACAGTTTTTGGGGTTTAACCAGTAATAAATGATTTTCCCTAAATTTATAGTGAAATAGACTTACCTAAAGTTGGAGAACCACTTGACTAGTTGAGCCGTGTTGTTCTTGTTGAACTTGATGTCTGGGAAGTACATCTTGAGCACCGCAGAGCTGGGATACCGGACCCAGAAGAACATGAGCTTCGCCTTGCGGAGGTGCATCGGCGTCAGCGTTGAAGAGTGCAATGGAGTTAAGGGTTTGGGACAAAACATGTTTAAATATACAAGAATCTTTGTAAATGGCTATAGTCAAAGTAGTTATGTATCTGTCAATATACGAATCCGCAAGTGAATAAAGGCCCGGCGATTTTTCTGGAGTCGCTTGTCCATAGGCTACGGTATCTGCTTACCATCAGGCAGGCCGTAAAATACTTTACCGCCGTCGTTGTATAAATGAATAAATAAACATTACGGGACAATTTTTTACACAAATCAAATTAGTCCCATAGTAAACTCAATAAGCCTCGTGTTATGGACTAGACGACGACATATTTAAAAGATAAATACATAGAAAGCATCCTAGTCCCAGGAACAAATATATCTGCTCACTAACGAAAGAAATGCCCTTATCGGGATTCGAACCCGGGACCTCTAGCTTCGGAGGCAGCGTCACTACCAACTAGGCTAAACAGGTCGACAAAAGGCAATATCTCAATAATAGATATGTCAGGGTACTTTTATACTAGTTATCTACGAGTTAATGTTTTTTAGCACTGTTTTTTATCTTATAGATGTATTTCGCGCGCTTAACATAATTAAATCTCTAAGTGGCATTAAAAATTATAAATGAACAGTTTGGACCCCAGATAACCCAAAGCTAAGCGATAATTATCGTTATAATTATATCACGCGATAAAACTAACGAGACTCAGGAAATAACCGTACTAAATTGATTAGGAATGGTGACACTGCGCAACTTGTTTACACCGTTGAAACATTTGAATTAAGAATACCTACGGTTTTAATATGAATAGTGAATTAGCACTTCAGTAATTAAGAAGTGCATTATGCCTTGTCTTTTATAAAAGATTTTTGTTAATGTTCAGACAAAGTCGCAATCCAAGGTTAATCTTTGTCAAGAGAAAGTCTGATTGGCAGAATACAATATTTATCTTTGGTAATTTCTGTAAAATGTGTTGACTTATTTATTTTTGGGGCTAATAATGTTACGTTTTTCTCTCAGAACATAAAATATAAGTATTAATATCAATTCCTTTCTATGTACTTAGATTAATACTCTAGTACGCCGTACAGGGAAAAAACCAATAAAATTTGAATGAACTATACAGGAAATATAATAGAAATTGTTTTATCTATAGCGCATATATGCAAAAAATGTAAAAACCCAATAGGTAATGAGAGGGTTTTGGTTTGTGAACTTTGCGAGTGTCATTATCATCAAAAATGTACGTGTATATCGGACAAATTATTTGATCTAATGTCACCTGAAAGAAAAGAGAACTACATATGTATCTCCTGCCGTAAAAAGCTAGAACTCAATCCCTATGACAGCACTCCAGTTAAACGGCCTAGGGGTCCTGTGCCCCATGTTTCATACCTAGTTGATAAATGTATGTACGCCTGTAAAGGTAGGGTTTGGTGAGACTACTAGAGCTGCAAGTGTAACTGCAATTGTAACCCAATCTCCACATGCATTTTAATAAATCATTTCATTTAAATCATTTCATTTCATTTAAATTGAACGAATAAATGAAATACTACTATACACTAAGAGGGTCAAAGGCCTTTTAAAAGGACTTAAGGCGGTTAGATTTTGTACAAAAGATTAAATTAAGAAAGCGAGCTGAGAGATCGCATATTACAGATTTCGTAACATCAGAAATAAAATGGAATGTACTTTTTCTCAAACATGCAATGAAATATTGATGTTATGTTCCTTATAATAGGTTGCGAAGTATGACGTTTCAGGTGCGGCTAGGATAAGAGGTCGTTAATGGAATTTCATACAAATTTTGCAGGCCTAGGCCGGCAAAGTCCTCTTTTTTAATTCCATTCCACATAAATTTGTGGCACAGGCATCATGACATTCTGCCACTATGCGTATTAAAATTAAATTTTGTTTTTTTTTTTTTTTTTTGTGGTTTATTTCATTGCTTGTTTGAGAAAAGCACTATACATACCTCGGCGGGAAATTTGGGGTTGCCCGCCTTAGAGCTATCCGACCTCGCTTCGCTCGGCCGTCTATATCTCTGCGGCCGGCAACCCCTTTCGTCCCGGCCTCTGTAGTAATGTACTATTTTTTTCTTAAAAAGTTTTTTTTTTATATAGTACGTTTCTTTGCCGCCAAGGCCGTGCGTACTTTTCCTTAGCGGCGTCAAATCTGATTATATGGCCTATCCTGTATCGTGTCGCACTGATGAAGCACCACAAAGTAATCCATTTGCATCTAATCTTATAATGTGCCTTAGCCGTGCTGGGCAGCGGAGGATAAACTATTTAATATAGGTATATACTTTGATTTATACAACGATATATAAAATAATATTAACCTTTTGTAAAGTTGTATATATAGACTGTTTGATGTTACACTGTATAGTTTGGCAGCTACAATTACACCAAAATCTTAATGCAATGAATGATATTTGAAAAAATAATTATATAAATATTCAAGATTAAATTCGTGCGCAAAGAACAAATACGCGATTTTCCCATAAGACTTTTAAAAATTTAAAATACACTCTTATTTAGTTGAAAAATATTTGGAACGTAAATCGGTGCTTTCATAAAACTTATAGTACTCGTACAAGAAAACAAAAATTGCTTCATGATATCGTGTTTGTCACAGTACAGTCGACTTTAAATAGATCGATTCGCCCAAAGTTACAAGAATATGTATCCACGACCTTAATGTTAAGTCAATAAAGACACCGATACACGGTATTTCTGGATATTTGTATTAACAATGCTGTTTTTTATACTGTTAAATAGTAAATTGAAACTGAATGCATGTGTGTGAATCGTAGAAAGCACGCAACCGCAGCATTTGTGGGGTTACGGAGTTAAGTCGGAAACGAAAGGTTAACCTGCCGTAGGAATAAGATATTATATTACTGTGGAATCAACTCAAGTTTCAGTGGTACTTACAAGGAAATAATTTACTCGCGATACGTGACTATTTGAAGGAAAATTGCCAAAGAGAACCGCAAAAAAATGTATATCGGCAATTCGTCATGCTTGTACGTAATTTAATCTGAAGGATAAATAAATGTTTATTTTACTCAATATTAATATTTTGTGTAATGATTAATGAAGGTTAAAGTTTTGTTCTAAAGGCGTACGTGACGATTGTTTTAATTTAATATTTACGACTTAGAAATGTAATACGATGTTTATACGCGATCGCGACCTAAGTTATGTCAATTGAAACCAACTGCGCTTTTTGTCACATTTATCTGTATAGCCATATCTATCTTTTTAGATTTTCGTAATTATACTTACTTCTCACAAGAGTAGCTGGAGGGACTAAGAAAGACATGTTATGATTAGTATTTGTTGTTCTATTTGAAAAGGATATAGTAGGCTGAACTCCGTCGTAAGGCAGGTCTGTGGAGTTGCAGTCTGAATGCGGGTCCTGTGCGTCCATGTGGGGGTGGTGCGGCACGGAGAGGTGGTGCGGCACGTGGGCGTGGTGGTGCCTCAGGTAGTCCGGTGAGGAGTGGTGCGCCGCCGCCAGCAGGGCTGGGTGCAGCAACGCTGGCGCATGGGGTAGCGGAGGAGAGTCCCTCTCAGGCGCGGGCGGCGACCGCGCCAGACCCCCACCCGCCCCAAAGAACGGGGAATATGGAGAGAACACCTGGCTCTCGTGTAGCGAAGGGTTCGGTATCGCCACCGACGTCGGCAGCGCCATCCCCCCATGATACGGCCGCGGTGACGGCGATTCTGGGAACTTGCTCTCCGGCGACTGCCCCACGCCTTCACCCAGGATCCGGCTGACTGTCCGTGGTGTTATCCGCGTGTCCGTCACCTTGTGACGCTTCTTCTTCGGAGTGACGACAAGGCTCAACGCCTCGTTCTGCTCGGGGTTCGGCTCGCGCTCGAAGTGCCCGTTCATCGGGTACATCGGCCCCATCGGTTTCGGCGGCGCCTGGAACATGCCTGTTGGAGGCCGGATGTGAGAGCCGTGTCCGGGCCCGTCGCCGGGGAGCGGAAACGCCCCAGGCGGCCGGGATCCGTTTATTTGATTCATAAGCATTGGGTTATGCGTCAAAAAGGGCACACCGTTCGGCGCCCCAGGATGGACGGTTGGGTTACCTGGCATCTGTCCTGTCGGTCTCTCTGGGGGCTTCGGCTGAGGGGACTTCCGCTCGAGCATCCTCGTTGCCCGCATCAGGTCCTTATTGAGCTGATCTGCAGCCGCCGCCGCCGCTTCCGACTGCTTGCCCATGATTCTACGCTGGTGCACGAAACGTGTCACGATAGAGTCGATGAGGCTCGCCAGTGACGCTGTGATTTCACTCTTCAGAACCTCTGCTAGGCCTTCTAAGTCTGCACCAGTGACAGGCCCAACAGAACCAGCATTGCTTCGTATTGCGTCCAATCTTTCAGCTAGTTCTGAGGATAGGGGAGGCTTGGGCGTCTGGCCGAGTTGCCTCTGCTGCGGCGAGTGCTGGTTGGACTGTGGCCTCTGCTGCTGCATGTTCTGTTGTTGCTCGGCCGCTTCTTTCATGCGAGCCTCTTGTTCTAGGAAAAGCTTCTGACTGACGTTGAGGTACATAGCCGCAGCGTTGTTGAGCTGGTGCGGATGTGGGGGGTGCATGTGGTCTGGCGGGAGGTGCGGCAGCATGGGTAGCGAGCCGTTGAACCCGGGCGGGAGGTGAGAGTGCGCCGCCGCGTGTGCGTGCATCTTCGCGCTCATCATCTTGCTCATCACCTGTGACAACATGTTCGGTGGCGCACTCGTCGGGATCGGAGGCGGAATCTCCTTCACTGGCGAGGGCGGTTCCGATTTAGGCACTGGATCTTCAGTTTGTTCCACATCACTCCCGTCATTATCATTCGTTTCCGAGTCTTGGCCCATTCTGTTGCACAACTGCATGTATTTCTCCTGCATCTCCGCGAGTTGCTCTTGCATGGTTCTAAGTTGTGATTTCAAAGCATTCTTTTCTACTAACTTTTGTTGGATGGGGGGCCGGTCCGCGTCGTCCTCGGAGTCGTCGGAGACGGTCTGCGCGCTGCTGCCGTGGCTCGTGCCGTAGCGCTCGGCTGCACCGTCGTGCTGCTGCGGATGGTACAGTTTTCGTTTCTTGCACCCATTCACTTGCGGCTGCGGCGCGGGGCTCGCGCGCATTGTCGACACAATGTTCTCAACACGGGCACGTTTCACATCCTGCGGGCGCGGAGAGGAGCGCTGCGCGTCGCTGTCGCGGTCCTCGGGCTCCGACTTGGGGGCCAGCAGCTGCTCGGCCGGCGGCGGAGCGGGAGGCGGAGAGGTACGAGAATCACCAGCACTATCCAGCGCTAACAACGCATCGTCGAGGTCCGGCCGGGAGTCCCGCGACGTCGGCCGCTCGGGCGACCGCTTCTCGTTCTTCGGTTCATCATTGTTATTATTAGCTATCACGTTGTTATTGTCCGGTGAGAGCCGCATGAGTTCCTTGCGGCTCTGCAGAATGTCGCGGAGCACTCGGTGAGCGATGCCGCCGCTGGCGGCCTCGTCGCTGCCATCTTCCTGTTTGGGCGGACGTCCGAGCAGCTCGTTGAGCATCTCGGCCTGCGCGTAACCGGGTCCGAACAGACCGAAGTGCTGGCGGCCCTCGAAAATGGCGCCGTATATACCGCCACTCATTGCGGAGCGCGCGGGCGCGAGTCCGTTCGTCGCGAGAGTCGAATAAGAATTGCGCGGCTCGCCGGCGTCCACGCGCTGTCTGGCGCGTTTCTGTTTCTTTAGGAGCTTATCTGAGTAGGGCGCTGAGTCCTCCTCCCCCGATGACATCATCGGCTAGACGGGCCGCGATTGGCCGGACGGGCGGCGGGCTCGGCCCCACCGCGCTACTTACGCCGCATAGCCCGTTCTGTAAGAGAGGGGAGCGATGAGCACCTGCCTTAAGCGTCGCACGCGCACGGAACTGTTCTTACTTTATAGCGTGCAATATGAATCGAGTATAAATAACAATGCATATTACAACAACTACGAATATGATATTTGAATCTAAGTAGCAACGTTCCAGCAATAAAATAACAGCTATAGTAAATTTTTCTTAGAATTCTTAGAGTAGGTTTCTAAAAGAAAGTTTTTAACGAAAGATGATTACGATCGCGTTGGATATTATATCGTAGGTATGAATCAGAAGGTAAATTAAAATAAATGTTCATACAAAAAGTAGATACTTACTAAAAACAGAAATTACAGTAATATAAAAACTGATATAATCGCCTAATATTCTCAATTAGGTACGCTTTCTTATATCGATCGTGGTTAAATTTAGAAAGATTCCATTTACTATCGAGGCGATCTAAACTGCCGATTATCGATACTAATTCACTTCGAATAGTTATAATAATTCTTAATGACTGATAATACACTAATATCAGGTAAATCAAGGAATACATGTACTGATAAATAGATAAATTTATGATAGGCAGCTTATACAAATGTATGAACAAGTAGATATCTAACCAAGAGTAGTGAAAAAACGATGTTTTAAATAATCCCTGTTAACCGCGTAGTTATGATTATCTAATTAGATGGAGGTAGAGTCCAAAGAAACCAAAAGAACCTTCCAAATCCGAAGATACAGCTCTCTCCTGCCTTCTAGCACGCACGGAGAAATAAGCAGAAATTCTTTTGTGGATCACAAATTCGAATTTTGAAGCCCCGTTTAAACACGCGCAAGAATTGCATGCAAGTTTAACTATAGTCAAGAGCAAAATAAATTGGTACAGATTGTATAGAATTCTCGTTCAAGGTGACCCGTTTATATTGCATTTATTTATTTATTTATTTAAATGTATATTGGGGGTTAGCGAGCTATAATGAGTTCAATCGATCTATTAAACCCCGGCTTCAGGCTTAGACTCCTTGCCTGCTATTACACATACGCCCAGTATAGTTCATTTCAATTCAATCAATTCTTCAAGAAGAATGTCATTCCGAATTTAATTTGGGTGAAGCTTTTCTTTGCAGTTTAAAGCATTACCTATCAATTTGTCACTGATAATGACAACCTAGACACGCAGCTATACTAATAAAATAAGTACTCATTTATTAATAATATTACAGAAGTATTACATGTCAGATATTAAAATAATAAGATGGCAAGTGACAGCAATCATTTCATTCATTCACTTTCGAAGGCGATAACCTTAACAAAAATAATAGGTGTGTACAAACAAATGAATGACCTATACACCACACACCAAACTACATTAATGTCGTGTGCGTGTTCTAAAATTAGAGACACTGCGATTCCCTATGTGTCTGTAAGTAGATATGTGTATGTGTGTGTTAGGTAGGTACGCAGATCGCTGATAATGGCGGACACACCTAACAAAGCAATGTAACGGCATTAATTCCTTTTGGAGCGTGACTCCGTATTCAGTGGACAATGATGCTAAAAATGTCAGAAATAATTCTGTGAGACACGCGGCATTTGCACGGTTCCACTTTACATGATAGGTACCTACTTACAGTCGTTTTATAAAATTAAGAACACTGCACCCTAAGGGCGAACTTCAACCTGAGATGTCCAAGAATGGGTTATCTTTCACCCACCTTGTTACCTAATTGATACTATAAACATTAAAAAATTATATAAAGTTACACTAAAATAATTCCATAAGCTAAAATTGAATTAAAACTACGAGTAACCTAATATACTCGTACTTACGTAGTTGTCATGTTTGCGAGGTGTCAAATTTATCATACTCTTACAGTACCTACCTACATCAGCTTCGTAAATCTTTGGTGGAAATTCACTCTCATTTATAGTTAGCTGGTAAAAGTCCCATAATATCACCTGTTAGAACCAGAAACTTTTTACCCGACTACGGCAAAGCCAATGGGTTATGATTTTTGCAGTCGATTTATGTATGAATGCTCGCATGTGTCCGATTGTTTATGATTTCTTCACTATTACGCCATCTTGGAAAAATTTCCAAGTCTGAATTGTATAATTCGTCTTAGAAGTTTTTCCAATAAATTCTAACAAGACTGCTTCCAATAAGAACACTAAATAAAAAAATAAAAAATTGAGGGACAATCTTACACAAATTGACCTAGTCCCAAACTAAGCAAAGCTTGTACTATGGGTACTAGACGACGATATACATACTTACCTAGCTGGTTACTAAGATATATATAGATAAATACATACTTAAATACATAGAAAACATCCAAGTCTAAAGAACAAATATCAGTGATAAATGCACAAATAATGCCCTGGCCGGGATTCGAACCCGTGACCTCTAGCTTAGGAGGTAGAGTCACTAACTTTATCTGTATCTATTTTTGTAGGATTTATTTTTGCTGTTGACTATAGTTACACAACAGAGGACTTTAAATGTCTGTTTACTCATCGTACACGAAGTTTTATCTGAGTTATAGGTCGATTCACAAGAGCTGGCGCGGAATGTCTATGAAATTAATGACAGTTTCATACATTTTCCGCGCCAGCTCTTGTGAATCGACCTATACCTAGTACGCCCCCTGAATAGTCAGAAAAGACAATAATCCCCGCGGTGACTAAGGAACGTGACGTAGCGGACATCAGTCGGTGTCAGTTATTAAGATTTTTTGTAATACTAGGTAGAGTTAGGTATTTTTTTTTTAAATAAACGACTCTCCTCTTTTTTTATATATCACGTCGGTGGCAAACAAGCAACCCATCTGATGGTAAGCGACCACCGCAGCCTATGGACGCCTGCAACTCCTGAGGTGTCACATGCGTATGGCCGACCATTTGAAAATGTAAACACTCCTTTCTTGAAGAACCCCACCCTGCAGTCCCCATACTGTGTGCAGTGTGTGTGTGTGTTAAATCTGTGTGAAAATGATTTATTTAATCACTGCACTTTCACACTTCATCATCATGACATAAGAGTGAAAGTGCCATGTATTGGTCAGTGTCTATCACTGGGACCTTAATAGGCAGGCAGATCAATTCAGGCGATATTCCTCATTGCGCACTAGTTTATTCAGCCTATTGCGAAAGTAGGCAGGCGCGTTATCGTGATTTTACCTAACCAATTTGATGAAACAACAATCTCAATTGCTATCAATTGGAAGCCTGCAAGTGGACGAAAAATACCTTGCTAGTAACGTACACACATGCCAGCGCTCTGAGAAGGAACTGAAAGCCGTCCGATTGAGCTGGGATGAGGGTAGGTGCGCTGCTGGGAATTGAGAGGCACTCGTATACTCGTGAAGGCCCCATGACTAAAGATCGTGATCATCTGACGTCTTTTGGGACAGTACGACTTGCTTCTACCGGCTTCTATCAGTGGCCATCCGCATCACATGACAGAACTTTTTTTTATTATTAAAAATGGGATTGCTCTCGGCCAGGATCTAGCCAGGGGGCAAAGGTGAGGCCGACGATGAAGCGAGCTCACCCAGAAGATGCCTATTTACTTGTGCCTTAAAAAGGTCTAGGTAACTCGGAAATACAAACGCCGGAAGAGAATTCCAAACCTTAGAAGTGCGTATTATAAAAGATGATGCAAAGCGCTTGGTTCGAATTAGAATAATTTCGACCTGGTAAGGAGGTTAGCCAGTCGTAATACGTCTGGATGTCCGATGGAAGAAGGGGGAAGGCGGTATGAGCTCATGAACTTGTTATTTTTCTCTTTAATTGGAGATCTACCACGGGCTCGTTCACCTTTCACGTTTCCAACATGCCAAACTCTTCTCAACATGGCCAAATATGAAAGAATACTCTGAAAAAATCCGTGGCCCAGTGGAAACTCGTTCATCTCGCGTCTCTAGCAACATCCGGCGCAATTTAGATGACAATGAGATGGTATCAATGAGGGGGGGGGGGGGATGGCTTCCGATGGCATGACCGGCCACTTGCGACCGTCACGCCGGCTGCTTATGTGGCTGCTCAACACCTGACATGTTCGATGTCGGGTCGAATATACCCAATACTATTATTGCTTAGCACATCGGATCAAAAGAGCCCGAAACGTGGGGATGCAAACTGCTTAGTTTAATGCTCTTTCAAATGTGTAGGACGCGAAATAGGACACCTACAGAATTCGGAGACATTCGCAGCTATTCGGAATCGCTCAGCAGTCAGCATTCATTTTTCAGCCTTTGGTTAATTTTTCAATATGTACTATACCTTTAACTTGATGGGACCTTTTCGACCCGATGCAACATGATGTCAGGCTAACATTCAATGGCCAAAGGCATTCTTATGAGAGATCCAATAGGAAAATGTTCGCAGTACAATATGACTCGTGTTTTCAGTATCCATTTAATTCAAAACAGCATTAATTTTGTGACTTTTTCAGCAGTCCGTATTCAACATATTGCCACCACATTTCTCACAACATGCCTATTACAATCAAACCAGCACTCTTAGACCTAACTATGCGAAAAACGACATTCTTTACCCTCATACAAATAAGACTTACTTTAGCTTGACAATCTACTACCAAGATCAGCTAACTATCGGACACTCGTATCTTGGCTTACCGCGTCAATGTAAAATCAACTTTCAATTAAGCTACTATGGTTTAAAATTGAACGTGGTTTCTGCGAGTATATACAGTGTGTTCCAGATGGTCATTGTAATGAAGTTTCCCTGTAATTTGTGGTCATTTCGGTCGAGATTGGACTAAATGGCGGCCGGTGGAGCGTCTCATATTGTTCCGGTGTTTCCGGTGTTTTATACTAAAGCATGTAGTTTCTATTAAGGTCGATGGACTGACGGTATATTGCGAAATGTACATTAGTGAAAAAACTTTTCCATAGCCAAATGGAATAACGTGAATGTCAAAAGGATTTAGACAGAAAATGATTTTTTCATTCACCTATTTATTTCCGTTAGGTACTAAATTTGATTTTATGGCTTTTCAAAACAAAACATTGTTTAGTACGAGAAAAAACTACTAGAATATGATTCACATTCGATGCTCACCCACTCTTCGCCACGATGAACTACCTATACTGTAGATGAATTAGCATTTAGACTAATCATAATTACTATACCGTAAATCAGGAGACAAACTAACAAAATGCTTATTAAGAGATTAATAATATAGAAAAGCACAATTGAAGAAGTGTTGAGGAGTTTGGGAAAGGAAAACACCGTTGACAACTATAGAAAATGGGAGAGGTAAGATGATTGGTCATATCGTCTTATGCGAGATGATGCTTTGATACCTAACGTCATAGAATGCAAGAAGTTAGAGGCCTTCGGGTGGCTTGAGAACTTCTAACAGTCAGGTTGCCCACTCACTTTGACAAGCCTAATCCCATTAAGGTTCAGTTTCTCCCTAGGGTTGGAAGGTCAGATGGCAATCGCATGCGTAAAAACTAGTGCCTACGCCAGTTCTTGGGATTACGTAGCGGACCACGGGCTTCCTTCAGAATGCAACTGTACTGGGATAACGCTAGGATGATGATGATGATCATAAAATGCAAGATTGAAAGTAAGGGTGGAAGGGGAAGATCAAGGATAAGCTACGTAAAATTAGCAATTGCGTCATACGAGTATCATACAATAAGTAATAGTATTACGTGGCATATATGTAAAACCAGGAGGCTGCCCTAGAGTCAGATGAAGAGAGCTACACCATCTAACTCTGTGATAATATTTTACCAACTTTTTAAAACAAAACACGTAATAGACTCTTGGACAATATCGCACGGTAAAACAATAATTTTCCCTAACAAGCTCCCCTCTATCGCAATGCGTGTTCCGGTAATTTGGCACCATGAATAAGCAATGTATCTGACCCCACTGCACTAATTCCTATGTATAAAATGATGCATTTAAGTGGGGTATGTTTTAGTCCAACGTCAAGTAGCGTCAAGTTGGAGTCATTTCGGCTCTCTTGAATTTTGACCGTGACGCCTTGGAAATTAGAGACATCGCCATTAAGCCCCTAGAAAATTGACTTCAATGGTTTGGACATGTCAAAAGAAGCACTAGCGGACTCAAGACTCTTTAGCGGTAATAGCGCAAAGAAGAGAAGAAGAAAGCATTGTATTGAATAACAGCGGGATCAAGACAAGCGTCACCAAACGGCGCCAAGCCAAGTCATTCAGTCACGTTATATGTTTCGCATTATAATTGCGTTATATGTAAATGTGTTACATGCGTTTTTTCTGATACGTTATGTAGGCGGTTGCTTTGAGATGGAATTGTATTACATTATTATTGGTAAATGGGACTTAATCGCGTACAAAAAATATTCACCTGAGGTGTGCCCGACGTTTCGAATGTATCACAACAGCCGTGGTCACGAGCTTATTATTGTATTATTTGAATAGAATAGATTTTAGGTCATGTACACATGTTGTGGAGAGTATGTATTGTTCAAAGCGGGCTACACACACGTTGCAACCTGTTGATATCCACCCTTACGAGTCCTCGTAATATACCACTCTAGTGCTGCCTTTTTGACGTTTAGTTTTAGACATCGATAAATTTTAATCACACCAAATAGATCCAAATGGGTGGACAAATACAACAGATTTCCACTTATAATGCTACATCCTGCTTTATTTCCTTCTTTTGTTTGAAAGAAAGAAAGAATTGCTTCATCCATATACATATGAATGTATTTTGCGTAATAAACAATTAGTATTATTATTATTCACCCTATTTATTTCTTTTTCTTAAGTTAGATTTTTTACAATAAATTTATACATGTAAAATATAAAAATATACATACAAAATATAAACGCATTATAAAAAAACCTAACCTAGGGTGCCGCCGGCAGCGAGGCGAACCTAAGCTACCGGTGGTTAGGGCGACAGAGAGAGGAACCTCCGGACTATCCGCGCCGTGTCCAGGAGTACCGCCTTCTGTATTTGACCTTTGACCCAGCCATCTAACGAGAGTCTCTTGAGATGTTGGTCGAAACTCTTCGCTATTAGACCGTTCGCAGAGACGACTACCGGGACAATAATCGTTGAATCAACATCCCACATGGCGGTTACCTCATGTGCCAAGTGTAGGTACTTGCAGACTTTATCCTTCTCAGCTTTCACGAGGTTCTCGTCATAGGGGATGGTGATGTCAACGAGTACTATTATTATTATATATCACTTTATGATATTCAGCGTTCGTGGCCCAGCGGCGCCTGCGTACCGCGTGCGGTATGCGAGGTTAAGCAATGTCGGCCGAGGTCAGTCCTTGGATGGGTGACCGCGTTGAGTGGTTACTAACTGAGTGCTCCCGTGCTTTGGAAGGCACGTTAAGCCGTTGATCCCGGTTGCTGTCTATGATAGCAGTCGTTAAGCCAAGTTAGAGGCCTCCGGGCGGCTTGAGAACTTCTTTCTAACAGTCAAGTTGCCCACTCACTTGACAAGCCTAATCCCAATAAGGTCTAGTTTCCCCCTCGGGTTGGAAGGTCAGATGGCAGTCGCTTCCGTAAAAACTAGTGCCTACGCCAATTCTTGGGATTAGGTAGCGGACCCCAGGCATTCTTCAGAATGCAACTGTACTGGGAATAACGCTAGGAGGATGATGATGATGATGACTTTATGATATTCATCATCATTATCAGGCTATATCTGTGACCACAGGCCTACTGTCATTGAGGAGAGGGATATTGATATTGGTTCTTATCAAAACGTCTCCGAATTATCTTAGCTTGCTCATAATCGTATATATAAAACAAGTAATTCATATGTTATATTTACCACACACAGGGACGGGGAGGTTTTCTCGAGGGACTACAGTATGTGGTTCTTCAAGAAAGGAGTGTATACAATTTTAAAAGGATCGGCAACGAGCATGTGACTCCCCTGTAGGTGCAGGCGTCCATACTCGATAGCATGCGGTGACCGCTTACCATCAGGCGAGTCGTATGCTAGTTTGCCACCGACGTGGTATAAAATAACCGGCCAAGTGCGAGTCAGACTCGCGCAGGAAGGGTTCCGTACTATTATCCATACAACATTAAGACACTTTATTATAACCGTTTTTAATTTAATTTAAATAATAATACTTTTTTTTATGAGTAATAAGAACGTTAAAAAATATCAAGTAGAATTTTGGTCAAGTGCGAGTCAGATTTTAGTTTTCCCATACATTTTGAGACCCAGCGCCTGATGAACACGACGAGCAATTTTTTTAAAGATTTTTACAACAAAAAAAAAATATTTATGTAATTTTTATTTTTTTTAATATTTATTTTATTTTGTTTTTAGTGTATGTTGTGCAACAGAAATACATCATCTGTGTAAAATTTCAACTGTCTAACTATTTTTCTTATAACTACTTTAGTATTTTTAGCGTTCCGTACCTCGAAAGGAAAAAACGGAACCCTTATAGGATCACTTTGTTGTCCGTCCGTCTGTTTGTCAAGACTTTTTTTCTCAGGAACGCGTGGAGGTATCAAGCTGGAATTTGCATCAAATACTCAGGTCTACTGTCCCTTGGAGCTGTGAGAAAATCAAACTTTCAAGCCAACGCAATCAAAAGATACAGTCGTTTATGCCGCAAATTTCCGCAAATTTTTGACACTCGCAAGGAAATTTAAACCTACAGGGTACTTCCCGTGAACTTAGAATCTTGAAATTTGGTACGAAGCAACATATTATAGCACAGATAAAATAAAAATTGCGAAAGCCGTAAATTTTTAAGTTACATCATATAATAAAAATATTTGATACGGAACCCTCGGTGCGCGAGCCCGACTCGCACTTGGCCGGTTTTTTATCGTAAATCCCCCTTAAACTGTTGAGATACCCCTCTTTAGCGTAGCACGGACGAACAGCCCTAGCGGTGTAACTAACCATGACCCGATGCCGACAGTTTTAGGGATACGGAAATTCTTTCCCCGCCCTTCTATGCCAGGTGCTAGTCTGAGTCGGAAGTGGAGGTTTAGTATGGGAAAAAGTTTTTCAACATGCATAAAGATAGTAGAAGGAAAAGTGTAAGATATGTGAGCATTTGTTTATTATGTCAGGTAGTCAAAGAAAATCGAAAAGATATGAATATTATTAATGAAAGTGAATAACGATGGAGTTTATATTAAGTACGAGTATGGTGTTGAATTAATTAAAAACACTTCCTCACGAATATTACATTTTCTTTTAAAAATCTATATTTTTCCAGTTTTTACCTGTTAAACAACTGTCAGTACAGAACTCTAAATGCCGAGTTCCGACTCGCACTTGGCGGATATTTTATGATACCTTTATATCTACCTAAGTTCTAATATGGGGACATACATTGTACCTATTTAGTTCCTCGCGATATGCAGGCGAAGCGATGAAATACTTCTAAATAAACGATTATTTTCTTTATTATTGTAGGTATATTTAAGCTGGCATGTTTCTAATATGACCTCGATCTCACTAGATGATAAATACTGATGATCTATGACTCACGCTATACTATTTAACAACGAAGTATACCTTCGCATACACATAAATTATTCACCTAAATTACTAGATAATCATCTTCTACCGTTGGCCATATGGTCAACAACCATAAGTCACCGGGTCTTAAAAATAATGCACCCATTCTTAATTTGAAAAGGGGTTGAATTCATTTAATTCTGATGGTTTCTACGTCATTTTGGATTGAAACGGGGGTGTAATTGAGGGTGTGGGGGTGAATGTTTCCCACGCATTCCTACACTTCCCCTTTCACCGGTACCATGTGGTGCAATGTGGTATTATTATTTGGTATTGCAAATTGTCTTAACGGGTGGTCAGTTTTCATTGTGTGGTTATAATTTGTTTGAGTGCATTGTCTGTTGCCAATGATTGTAACATAGGAAGTTAAATATTGAGAACTAAAAGTGATTTACCACTTTCAGCGCGCATGGGGTACATACATACATACATACATATAATCACGCCTGTTTCCCATAGGGGTAGGCAGAGATCACGGATTTCCACTTGCTACGATCCTGACATACAACTTTCGCTTCATGAACTTTCATAACATTCTTCATGCATGCGCGCCGATTTAGGGTACTCCTGACCTGGCCTTTCTGCAGAATGTCTCCGATTTGGTCGGAGTACGTTCGCCGAGGTCTTCCCCTTCCAACTTTTCCATCCACTCTTCCTTCATACACTCGTTTTGTCAATCTTCTTTCATCCATCCTCTCTACATGTCCAAACCATCTTAGAATACCTTTCTCAATTTTCGTCACTATATCTTCATTCACTCCACACCTCCGTCTTATAACGGTGTTTCTCACTCTATCTCTCAAAGTAACGCTACACATACTTCTCAGCGCTCTCATTTCCACTGCATTCACTCGACTCTGATGTTTCTTCTGCCACACCCAACTTTCACTACCATACATTAGTGTCGGCACCAACACTCCTCTATGCACGGCCAGCCGCGCCTTTTCTGACACTTTCTGGCTACTCATAAAGGCGTGAAGTGCCCCATTCACTCGATTCCCAGCTATCACTCTCCTTTCAATATCTCCTTCATGCTTACCGTCTCTCGTGAACAAAGTCCCCAAATACACAAACCCATCCACTTGCTCCAACCTCTCTCCATCTACAGCAATTTCAAAAACTGTCATACACTCATCTCTTTCAAATACCATCACTTTCGTCTTGCTTACATTCATTTTCATTCCTTTTCTCGCAAATAATCTGTGCATGCTAGTTACCATCTTCTGTAGCTTCTCAGCCGATGACGCTAATAAAACCTGGTCATCGGCGTAGAGTAGACATTTGATAAGCAACCCATTCATTTCCAACCCACATTCATCGTCTTTCAAATCTTGCAAACAACTGTCCAGAAATAGATTAAACAGCCACGGTGACGCTACACATCCCTGTCTAACACCCTTTTCGATGCTAAACCATTCAGTGTAGGACCCGTTTACTCTCACGCAAGCAGAGGAATCCTCGTAGAGAGATTTCAGAGCTTGAATGAGATGGTCGCTCACTCCATATCCGGACAGTACCGACCAAAGTTCATTCCTCACCACTCGGTCATAGGCCTTCTCCAAATCCACGAACGCGCAATAGACCTTTTGACCTTGGGCCAAATATTTTTCGGCTATGCATCGTAAAGAGAAGACCTGATCCGTACATCCCATACCTTTCCTAAATCCCGCTTGTACATCCCATATTTTCTCATCGGTTTCTTGCATTACCCTTTCAATCAACACGTTCGCATATAATTTGCCAACGATGCTGAGTAAGCTAATGCCCCTGTAGTTCTTGCAGTCAAGTTGTGAGCCCTTTCCCTTGTACAGTGGCACGATGACCGCCTTGCACCAATCTTTTGGAACTATGCCGGTATTAAAACACAAGTTGAAAAGGCGATACAACTGACTTGCTACGACGCCTTGCCCAGCCTTCAGCATCTCGACTGAAATTCTATCATACCCCGCTGCCTTTCCTGGTTTCATTCCTTTCAAAGCTTTTACAATTTCATCCATACTAATACTACACTCCTCATGTGGCATGGGGTAGGTGTATGTATATGCCGAGCTCATCTTCCTAAAAATGTCTGCCACATACGACATTCATTTACTACGGGCTACGGTGCAACACTTTTCCTATTATTCTTAACGAAGCTACGCCTTGCAATAGCCACGTATAAATAAATAAATTGTTTATTTTCACAAAGGTTTTGTACACGCTTCGACCAACGGTTCTGAAAAGAAGACTCTCTAGTGAGAATAAAAACAATACAAATAATTTGAGTGTAGTACACTCGTTGTTTAGCTTTACAAAGCTAAAAGATATTAAAAAGTTTTAATTCTCCCTACCGATTTAGATACATACAACAGAAAGGCTCCTTTACCCTATCATTATCTAGGTATTAAAAGTGACCATTACATATTTAATAAGCAAAAGTCCGCAGGACATAATAGCGCTTAGACATGCTAGATTCACTGATAAAGCGCGAAGAATCGAACGCGCTCAAAATCAAAATGGCGGACTGTCATAGCGAAGGCTGCCATAAATAACGAGTTATCGTGTAGATATAAGATTGATTGCTTTGTATGTTTTCAGTAAGGTTGAGGTAGGTTCCAAGATATTTATGTCAACGTTTTATTGATGTTTATTGTAATGATGATGATAGGAGATCAAGTATTTATTGAAAGCGTCATTAATCATATTGATCTTTGGTTAATCAGAAAATATATCAACTTCATATTCTTCTGAATTAGTTGCGTTGCGTAGGTATATTATTAATGGGTAAAATAAAAAATATATTTACTGTCTTTTATATTCAGATAGCAGGAGTCCGCTAGATGCAGACAGTCCATGACCGGTTGTTGTGGCGGTCCGTGGGGGAGGCCTAAGTCCAGCAGTGGACGTCTTTCGGCTGATGATGATGATGATACTTAGATATCATCTATAGGTATTACGACGAACATGGCTTAGTTGGTACCTACTGACCCTGTCTACGAAGCCGGAGGTCCCGGGTTCGAATCCCATTAGTATTAGTGTAATTAGGACGAATATTTGTTTCCGAGTCTTGAATGTTTTCTGTGCATTTGAGTATGTATCTATATAAATATGTATATCGTCGTCTAGTACTTACCCATACTAGGTCGTTCTGTAAGATTGACTCCCAATATTTATATATTTTTTTTACATGTAGTAAATAACTACTGCTGTAAATGTAATGATTTTATCATTGTTTCTGTGCAAAGACAATGATATAGAGACAAGCAGTTCCAAATAAGGTAAATAAACTCCTTTTTTTTAATATACAACAAATCTCTTCCGAAATCCTGTTTCCTCCATTCATAATGTTATTGAAGCCAAATGTTATGAGGGTTCTTTTTTAAATGTTATTTAGATACATAAATACCAAGTTGTTTACTCATGTCTCTTAAAGAACGCTTCGACTTTACATCTGATAGCGCCTACAAATCAATATTCAGACAAAACACGGGCAGTAAAGGGTGAAGCGGCAATCAGCATGCATAACTTATAAGTGTCGTGCCAGCCATTACTGAGCTTCTATGAAAAAGGACATTTCAGCTTATCAGCGGTATCGCCAGAATAAAACCGGCGATAAGATCGGGTAGGGATGGGACAGGGAGTTCACTATATCGATGTTGGGTGACTAACTTTATTAATTTGGACCAGAGTATATCCCAAAACTACGACAAAGACCACTGTGGGATGGGCAGCAGCATCTCTGGAGTGCGGTGGAGATACTGCGATCGCCAACCCGCATGCCAAGCGTAGCGGTTATGGCATTTATCCCCCATGAAATTGGGAGAGGCCTATGTCCAGCAGTGGACGTCTTTGGGCTGATATGGTGGTGGTGGTTTATTAATTTGATACGTGTTGTATATGACATGTTGAATGGTGAGACAAGAAAGTGATCTACTATTTTAAGACCTTAACACACAAATAATAGAGTCGGTAAATGGTTGACCATTTTCTTGTCTGACTGTACCAATTGCTTCTGACGAAACCTGCGGAGGATGGTTACTTATTTTGTGATCGGAAGAAAATTGCAGGAAGAGTTTCTTCCCTTTATTGACTCTAATACTACTAACACGTTCCGAGAGTGACGGGAGTTCGTGTAGATATTGGGGGAACATCCTCTTGATGTAGTTATTTGGAAATATCTGTATAAGTATGCAGTGAAATCCATTAGTAGCTTTCTTACTTAATGGCCTGTTGACAATTTTATTTATCTTTGTAACTGATTCATTTGGTGTCTGCTTACCCATCAGTTAGGCCGTTTGTTTGTTTACCACCGTCATGGTATAAAAAAGTATGCACTTGCAACGATACTACATATTTCGTGTTTTTAGCTCTGCTAAAATCCTCTGTTCGTAATCCTTCTTATACAATTTTAAATAAATAGTAATCCCCCTTAATTACATTAACTTGTAATAAAAACTACTTATATTAGTACTACGCTGGCTTAGAGACCCAATGTAGATTTTGGCCCCCGACAGCTACTGTGCTCTGTCTTGAGCAGCTTGTCATTCAGAGTCAGCTCTTTGAAACAGGCAGAGGTCTGTATATGCATCGATATAATATCGATAACATCGATAATACCCATCGTTTCCTATCCCTACGCCCCGTGGAAGACAGGCACTTATTAGCCGTCATTATCTACCCGGGTATCACACGACATATGGCCAATATGACCACGAATATCGCCACGAATATTGCCGACATGCGATCGAGACACGAGGACTAATTACAGTAACATACTTAGTCTATTTGCTATTTCACATGCTACGTCCTTGTTACTGAAAAAGGCGTATGATTTTTTAAATTGATGTAGACTAACGCCCTTTTTGGTTATGTTTATTGGTCAGGTTAGCATGTTATATTTGTGGTACCTTGAAACAAAGCTCCAATTATCCTGGCGACGTGACTTTTGTCATTTAATGACATTATACTAAATGGACCTAAAAATTTACAAACCTTATAACAAAAATTATATTGACATATCTAATAACAGGCAATCATATGTTTCACATGATATTGCGACCGCTCTTTCGGCAAAATAATCAAAATACATTAATTTAAAACCACATTGCCACTTGTTTGAGTTAATGTTTTTTTTACAAGCTTTAATTTAACTTTAAAGTGTATTTATTAGGTAGGTACAGTAAGCAAATTTGATTTCTGGGCCACTACCTACCTTGTCACAGTGACAATAATATGAGATCTCTAGCAGATTTCATATTGATTTTCACTGTGACAAGGTACGAAATGGCCCAGAAATCAAATCGGTTGACCGTACCTATATGTATGTTCGGGTCAAATCTTGCAACTGAGTTCTAAATCAGTTACCCTCCACCGATTGAGCCGAAATTTGGCATAATTACGTATGTAAGTTCGGTGACAATGCAATATTATGGTACCACCGAGCTGATCTGATGATGGAGACAGAAGGTAGCCATAGCAACTCCTGTAAACTACACAAGATAAACCCGTTGAGTTTGGGCTCATTGGAACTGTCTCAACAAGACTGTAGAAAAAGGGTACTGTAAGTGTACTGCAATAAAAACTTGAATTTCAAAAATAAAGTTTTAAACAGAAAATTATTGACAAAATAACTTGTTTTAAAAATTTTAGAAACTGACTCGACAAAAAAAATCTACATAATTATCGAACCTGCTCACAAAATTTCACGAGAATCGGTTGAGAAATGCGACCTGTACAGTATACAGACAGACATATGTACGAAAGAATTTTTGTCGAAAGCTGAAACGGAGACGCTTCGCTCGCTCGATCAATAAATCACCATAAAATGTGGTCTTACGTTCTTAAAGTATAGGACAATAAAGTACCCAAGTCTACAAAAATATCCACTTTGCATTGTTAAAACGTATGTCTATTTATGATATTGTATAATGTTTATTAAAGCGGTTTATTTTTTTTTAACAGCACATTCATAAAATCAATACTAAAGATTTGGCCTTCCAAGTTATCATGGTTATAATCATTTATATGTTTAACTATTAAAATCCTAACATAACTTGTTAGTTATTTCAATGTGTTTATCATTATTGCGAAACACTGTTCACTTCTTATCGTCCGTCTGTCCTGCACAGAAAATTGATAAAATATATCTCGTTACAAATTAATATTGCACGTTTGGTCTAAAATGTGAAATTTGAGCGAGCTCAGAGCCGAGCCTATATCATCATCATACCAGCCTAAAGAAAGGACGTGTGCTGCTGGACGTAGACCTTGAGGTCTTCAAAGAGATGAATTTGTGTCTTGAGGTCCGAAGTCACCCTGTATTAACATTGTGTGATATCTAAAGAGTGGCACAATGTCCGGTCCTGCGCCACCCGCATCCAGTAGACTCCCGCGATATATCACACAATGTTTATACAGGGTGATTTCGGGGTCGTGGATCAAGAACCAGTTTTTAGACTTGGTATCTGATAGCCATTTAAAAAAAATTGTAGTGACACGAAACAAACGCATTTCATTTTTTATTTATTTTGATGAAAAAAATACAAAATCACAAAGAAACATGGTTACCCTACTCTCTTTGACGGATGGTATGGAGAGTTGACAGTGGGGTAGGGTGACCAAGTTGTATGAAAAAGTATTATTTCCCATTAAAATTTGTAAAAAAAAGAATATTATTTGAGTTATAAACCTTCATACCGACTGTGATGTTGTCTAATTTTAATTTTTGACCATGTACAATTATTTTGGATCACGACCCAAAATCACCCTGTATAGTACTGTACTAGATTGTATTGTACAGTGTGTAAATTTTATACGGGCATATATTGTAATGGAGATTAAAATTGGACATAGGAAACCTATTTACATTATTTTTTTTAGGAAATTAGGCTTTTTTCATACATAATAGTTAAGCACGCTTATTGCATCCATAATAATTAACGTACCGATGCGTGATGTCGGTATCTAAATTAGTTTGCTTTATTAATTAAGTCAAGTTGCTTTTTTACGAAAGTCAAAGAGCAAAATACCTATGAAATATCGCTCTCTGCCCGCCAAGTCAGGAAGTCGCCTAAGGTAGCTAACTCATACTCGTACAGTCGGCCTTAAAGGTAGCTGGACACTTTGGGACATTGTCGCTTTCACCCGTTACACATTTAGTATGACAATTTAATGATGATGTTAAAGCGACAAGGTTTAAAGGTGTTCAGCCCCTTGTGAGGCCGGCCGTACAAGCTGAAAACAAAGAAGAATCCACTTCAAAAATACTCTACGTGGCTAGTCGCTCTTAACTTGCGGCGTCTCCACGCGACAACTGAACACCACATCTGGCGGGTTTCTTATCAAGACAGAAACACCAGCCATTGTTGTGAAGGAAAACATTCGGTTTTATCACATTACTCATGTTTCCGCCCTCCTCCGTCAAACTAAAAAGACGTATCTCCTCACAATTCCCAAAGGAGCCTACGGCATTTGTCTCGTGAAGGCGGTTGTTAGAACTGAAGAAATGACCGTTTTTACAATGGAAATGACCCTTATTTAAAAGTTTATTATTACAACTCGTTAACTACTCATTATCGGTTTCGTGTTTATTTTTGTTTATGACGTCGCAAAAGATTATTTGGTCGCAAGTTGACGATGATAACTATATTTTTTTTGTTTGATGTTTGGAAGATTGACGAATAATGGTGGTTTAAAAAAAGTGACCCTTAGGGAATTATGCGGACGTTTAAAAACATTTTGTTGTCCCGTGCTGGTTGTTACATGATACAGCGTTAAAATAAACAGTGTTCGGTCTGTTGTATTTTTAGAAAAGAATACATTCTATAAACAATTTCATCTAAGGTTTTACACCACGAGTCATCAATGTATTTTACTACAAATAAAGATTTAAATTTTATTGGGCCGTTATACTCTGAACGGCTGCATCGATTTCGATAAGGTCTTCAGTAATATGAAGCTTTAGGTGTTCTAGGTGACATTATTCGTAGTAATATATATTTCAACCTGGCTGTTTTCGTTCTGTCACAATTCTACTTTTCCTACAGCTTTAAATTTTCTACATGCCGAATTTCATCACAACCTTACAGTAGTTTAGCCGTGAAAGACAGACAGACAGTTACTTTCGTATTTGGATTGGATGGATTTGTGTCTAGTGTCATTCTGTGTGATTGAAGCCCTCTACTAGGATAATAAGGCCACGCGAGGGGCCAGGAGGGTTCCGCAAGGAGCGGAACTCCGGCGCAATTGGCCCCTAACGAGGAAACAATCTTGCACGCGGTCCGCTTGCGACGGAACTCTAGTCAATCTCGGCGCGCGTTAGGCTAGGGACACACATGGCTCATTTCCACTTGCTTACTGAAAGATGTTATACTATTATACTGTTCTGTGCTGAAAACTCTTTGAAAACGATTTCGTACCGCTACCCTTATAGCCGATAACATGCGAAAAAAGCGCCTACGTGGCGAGCGCTCGCCGCTCAGGTCTCCGGCACTGAAAGTGTTAAGGATACATTTATTCAAATTGTTTTCCACTTAAAATTCGCTACTTTTTCTAAACTATAACAGCAGGCCATGATTTTGCGCGAATTGCAGCGTGGCAAGCGTTTTATCTGTTCATTGCTTGTCGACACGCGCAACGCAGTTAGTTCGGCGTTAGCGTCACACGCAATGGAAAAAGCGCCTACTACTGCCACCACCGCTGGCGGTGATATTTCCCGCTCTTCCGGGAAAGGAACGAAAACACTTTCACTTAAAACTTAATTGTTTACTTTTCTGAAATATGAACCGTTTTGACAAAAAAATACATGCTGATTTTCGCAGGTTTCCGCGAGCGGGCGACGAGCACTACATATCTAGCAAGCACTAGCGAGTGAACGAGACAACATTTTTGACGGCTTCACCGCTTCATTCTCCTTAACTACAATGATTGAGGACGTAAGAACTGCTAGAGGTAAGGAAATCAAATATGATCTCGTGCTTGATTCCTGGCATTTCTTGTGGTGAAAGCGTTTCTGTGTACCTTGTTCTATTCAAGGATTTAAAATGATAAAGTCCCCCAGTGTACCTCAAGCTTACACTGATTGTTTGAAAGGAAGAACCAATTTGTTGTGCCATATGTGGAAGCTAAGTGCAAGTGCAGGCAATGGGTTAGGGAAGTTTTGACTGCCGCTAGGATGCTCCTATTAGACCAATTGAGCCATTAACAGACGTACAACATCCTTAAATTGTGACTGTTGTCGGATGTTGTGGATAGATTCATGGGCTATCAAATTATGAAGAATGAATAGAATAATTGATTGAAAAAATCCATATTGCATGACTGAAATGAAGACACAGAGGTTTGTCGAGATCGAGAGCAAGTGACTGATTGTTGAGTTTGTTTGAGCGTTTTTTCTCGGTAGTGGTTTCTAGCTGGTAAAAGCGCCACAGCGGCCGAATTTTAGAATGTTATTTTGTATGTAGGTGTATTTTATAATAATTTCTTGTACTTGTATTGCCTCAGTATCTCCAAACCCATTATCCAACGCTTGGCAAGATCCTGAACCGTAACTTTGAACGAACTAACGCGATTATAGTAACTGGAGTTGGTTGCGAACGACTTCTTCAAGCCAAAAAGACGGCTGGCTGCCGTCCAAAGTACTGAAGTATTACAGGACGTAAGTGTAGACTACATAGTTGAACAGTTAAAGGGTGCAGAAACAAAAGACTGTTGATATACAGTCAATGTGCCTTTGTGCTCGCTAATTACGTGAAAAAAGCGAAGATCTTGAAAGAAAACCTAAGGCCAACTGCTTATAACCGGGTGTTCCTTTCTTGGTACCTCCGTTATTGGCTGCTGTGGTGATATTCAAAAAATTGTGGTGCGGCAAGGAATCACAAGCTTCTTCATGGAGATATGAGAATCGGTCCTCGGGTGCATCCATTATTTTATACCCGACGACGGCAAACAGAAAGGGAAGGGTTATGAATGTTCTGATCTTATAATTTTAGTAGTTTGCATTTATCCGGATTTTTGACTGTAGCACTTTAGACACTGGACCGATTTTGATGAATGATTTGTATTCTTTGTTGTTGTTTTGTAGGAAAATTAATCACTCCGTGTTTTTTTTGCGTTTTTAAGTGGACGAAGTTACAGGTCAAATTATTTGGATATGAATCTGCCTACTATAACTGGTGATGTAATAAAAATCCATAATATAGCGTTAAAATTATCAAAGCCGCCCCAAATTTCAAGTCACCCCAGCTTTTCTGTCCGATTTTCTAGACTTTCTGTAAGTCCGTGTGTCTCAAATGACCGTATGCATATGTAGCAGGATAACGGGGTAAGTTCTGTTGCAGTTTTAATGTCGTTTGTTGTTAAGTGTAATATCTAGTAATAACTGGTGGCTTAGTGCGACTTGTTGTCCAGTATGTTGGGCGATTTATGCGACAAATTGCTACTGAGGTTGAATTTGAGACTGCAGAGGATAGAAAAGCTTAGACGCATTTTGTAAGCATTTGGTTGTTCTCTTTAGTAGGAAAAACGGGGCATCATTATTTATTCACTTAAATATTTGTGTATGCAGGTCAGGACCCGGGTATGTCCTGAAACTACGACTAAGACCACCGGGGGATGGGCAGCAGCATCCCTGGAGTGCGGTGGAGATACTGCGATCGCCAACCCGCATGCCAAGCGTGGCGATTATGGCATATACCCCCCGTGAATATGGGGGAGGCCTATGTCCAGCAGTGGACGTTCTTTGGCTGATATGGTGGTGGTGGTGGATGCAGGTCTAACGCGATATACATATTTTAATTACATATGTATACAAAGCGCGAGAGTTTAAGGTTTTTATTATACCATAACATACGTTTTTAAGCCCGTAAAAACTAGGGACTGTACCAAATTTTGGGATTAGGTAGTGGACCCCAGGCATCCTTGAGGATGCAACTGTACTAGGATAACGTAACATATCCTATGTTACGTTTTGGCAGCGTATTAAAGGTGATAGTCCCTTAATGTTGCAACCAGAAATCTTCCTGATCGACATAGATAATGACCTTTTGTTAGAGAGTGACACAGTGAATGCTGGACGGTTAGAGCAAGTCCATATGTATATCTGAATATTTTGCTTTATTAGATGTGATTATGACTTACATACAATTTAGAACATCGCCGCAAAGTTGCTAGTCTTTCGGTTTTCTATCGGTTGCATTTCGGGGAGTGTGCTGAGGAACTGCACAGTATAATACCCCCCGCTCCTTTCTAACATCGGACGACCAGGGATACGGCAAGGCGACATCGTTATACGGTGTCAGTTTCAATAATTTTTAAGAAAAAAAACCGACTTCAATGGGGGAGGCCGGTAAAAGATTATTATACTTAGATGGTGCACTCTTAGATAGATATACAATAAAATAAAAATGGCTATAATGTATGTTTATAATGGTAGAAGACTAAGTACCCTCAATTCCTCATGGAATCATGAAAAAACCTTGCTTGCTTGACAAACAAAACGAAGAGAACAAATCGCCAATCGTGAACTACGCGTCGTTGAAGAGTTCCGTTCTGATCATCATCAGCAGTTCCACTTCATCAAATGTCACTTTTATGAATGAAAATGCTTGATTAGTTCATGAAAATACTAAAATCACTATTTGTGTGCCTTTCACATTTGAGGAGTTCCCTCGATTCCTAATGGATCCCGTCATCAGAACTCGAGCATGACAAAAATCAATCGTGAAAATAGAACTTGCTTAACAAAGACAGCTAGAAGGACAAATCGCCAAACGTGAACTTTTCGTCGTTGAAGAGTTCTGTTCTGATCATCATCAGCAGTTCCACTTCATCAAATGTCACATTTTTGTATGATAATGCTCAATTTGTTGATAAAAACACAAAAATCACTATATGTTTGCCTTTAAGATTTGAGGAGTTCCCTCAATTCCTCATGGATCCCATCATCAGAAATCAAGCATGACAAAAATTAATCGTGAAAATAGAAATTGCTTAACAAACACAGCTAGGAGGACAAATCGCCAAACGTGAACTTTTCGTCGTTGAAGAGTTCTGTTCTGATCATCATGAGCAGTTCCACTTCATCCAATGTCACATTTTTGGATGAAAATGCTTGACTTGTTGATAAAAACACAAAAATCACTATATGTTTGCCTTAAAGATTTGAGGAGTTCCCTCAATTCCTCATGGATCCCATCATCAGAACTGCGTTTTGACAAAAACGGGACCAACTTGAATATATATACTTACAATCAAAAAATAAATTTTCCAAATCGGTTAAGAAATGACGGAGTTATGGACTAACAAACATTAAAAAAAAAAAAACAAAAAAAAAACATACAACCGAATTGATAACCTCCTCTTTTGAAATTTTGAAGTCGGTTAAAAACTCGCACGAAGCGTTTCGCTTCCTCTTTTATTGTGAGAACAGTCAAGCTGTGGAACTCCTTGCCGGAATCCTTATGTTCCCTGAAAACTACAACCTTACGGTCTTCAAGACGAGAGTGAACGGGTTTTTACTAGGTAAGCGCGCTCCATCCTAGACCACAATATCGCTTACCATCAGGTGATTTGTGGTCAAGCGCAAACCTATCCGGAGTAAAAAAAAAACTCATATTGTGACTAGTAGACAATAAGGGATGATTCACAGTAGACCGTTCCGTGTCCGGGCTGGCCCGTTTTCTATGACAGCAAACGTAACGGCCAGCGTATTTCTCTAGAAGAAAACGGGCCGGCCCGGACACGGAACGGTCTACTGTGAATCATCCTTAAGAGAATTGTGTAATGATCACATTCATTCAGCCTATATGTAATACAGTTGGGCACTTTTGGTCTCATGGATAAAAGATAACGGGCTGTGTCCCACAACAAATTCTATTGACAATTGTGTGAGGTGTTAGAAAAGTACCTAATTTATTGTCGCACTATAAACCATCATCATCATAATCATATCAGCCAAAGGACGTCGACTGCTGGACATCGGCCTCCACAAAAGAGTGATACTTTATTTATTTATTTATAATGTCCTGTCCTGCGCCATCCGCATCCAGCGGACTTCCACATAGGTATGTGTTACCTAACAAAAATTTGAAGCACGCATATTATGATTGCGAGTTCTGCAACTAAATATTACACAGAAGATTTGATTAAATAAAACAACTTATTCACATAGGCGCCATAGTCTAAAATGTCCCTAAGCGACATTATAAAAAACAACTTTTCTTCTAAACCCAACAGCTAATTGTTTCAACAACGCTAAACTGTTTAAATTGTCGCATAAATTTACTTTCCTTGAATTAATGCGCGCACCTCCACGTTATTTTGTGCCTGAAGTTATTAAAGTCCTATTTGTATACACGTCTCATAGTGACTTAGGGCATTTTGGCTTACTATGAGGGTATTTGTGTTGGACGGAAGCGGGTCGGACGCGCGACTAGTCGCAAGGACGATTATTTTTAGACGTAATTCGGATGGCCTAGGTCTCATTAGTAAATATTAGGGTAATTAGAGCTCATTCACTTATTATTAGACTAGAAGTTGTATCCACAGTGTGTCTTCCTTGCACACGATTATATTTGAAGCTTGAAGTGCAGGCCCATATGAAACTATGATTAGTTAAAATATGAATTCCTAATATGAAAATTGGAAAATGCATTTATTTTGACAATTTGTATTGGTCATATACCTACAACAAGAAAGATTCAAATAGTTTGAACAATCACTCAACCTTTATGTAGGACTGTTAAAAAATATTCCTTCCCCATACTTCGACGGGAAAATAAATGGGAAGAGGAACACGACGAGGATAAGTTATATGAACCTGATAAAGGAGGATGTTGGAGGTCATGTTGTACAGTTAGCATCAAAAGTAGCTACGCATTTGGAAAGTTCAAAAGTCTTTATTATAAGGGAATAAGCGCTTTTGACACTTTCATATACTTTTGATGCTGACTGTACCAGGTCGTCAAGAAGCTGGCCTCGGACCGGCAGAAATGGAGAGAACTGCGTCAGGTTGCACTGATGAGAGCCCAGCTCTTAAGTTAATGATGATGATACTTCTACGAAATTGACAACCATGGACCTGTAGTCGCAACCATCTTTCTGGTTTTGAATCAGAATCAAAATCAAAAAATCATTTATTGCCACAAAAAAGAACCTTAAATGTCAGAAATCATCAAATGACAAAGAATAGAAATTAAAAACATAAGAAACTAGAACTGTACCAAATAATAATAATAACTTAAGGAACTATATAGTGGGCAATTGGTCCCAGCCTCAGCATATGCTGGATAAAGCGGCCCAGCGGTGATTTTCAGACTGGTCCCTTTCTGGACCTTAATCTCTGTTCGTATTCCAATAATTGCGTTAAAGAAAAATCCACGAAAATTTTCACAGTGATATAAAGTCGTATGTATATCCCAAGTACTAATACCCTGCGTGTTCATATTCCAACTTATAAAAACTGTCACCATCATTAGAAGCGCGTATAGCGAACCTAGCCAAATTTAACCAAGAGAATTAAACACTTGCTACAATTAGCAGTAAGCAGGATACGCGAGAGGATGTCCTCATAACCTTAATGTAATAACGTCCTATGTGCATTAAACAGTCGAAGCAGATCCGTCTTTATTGTATGAAAACGTCGATATGGATTTAACCTTTGCAACATCCGCCGTCTTTGACGAGGCGGCAGCGTTAATTGACCCATATTTTAATTGAAGTGTTAAGTGCTTTGTGGGATTCGTTAGTTGAAGATTGAATGCATTTTTAAGGAGATGGGAATAATTGAAATGATTTTTTAAGGTTTATATTGCAATAAAAAATATACCTACCTTTTCCTATATTTTTTCCATTGGCAATATCGAGATAGTTTTATAAAAGCAAGTTTATTTTTTTGCTTCTTGAAAGTGTTTAGAAATGAAATACCTAGAAAAGCAAAATATATCTGAATAGTACCCCTCTACCTCATTTATAAATTTAAATTTTCAAAATGTAGAGCATAATGAGGATATGAGTAATGGCCAAGTTGTCCGAAATTACTTGTGTTTTTCGACGTTATTTTAATCGGCAAACAAGAGAATTGTTGTCAAAATCAGCTTCGTCGATTGGACTATTGTAAACACGGCGTCAGCGCGCACGCGTCACAATTGGTAAAAAGGAAATATCCTTAATGAACAATTAAGCCAAGAACGATCTATTTGCGTGCGCTAATGTGTCATACTCACATGCTCACTGTCTGGAACGACGCGAACTCATTAGTCATATGGCTCTCTTATGGTTGTGCATTAACTTTATGGTCAAAGTGCCTACGTCGAACAAAACGAAGTTCGTTTCTGACCCTCTGCCAAGTTACGACATAAAGTAGATTTAAGTAATAGACAGATAAAGTGTACATACGTTAGCATAATATCGCTGAAAAGTTACACAATTGGCGATGACTAGAGTCAAAAAGTAATCCCGAATGCCACTAAGGTCTCCCTAGAAAATCGCATATGCGTCTGTCCATTAATTTGTTGTGTACAAACTCATTCCCGCAAAACTTAGAAGAAGCTTATCATAACGCATTGCAATCTTAGCCTCAGGGCAAATTCACGCTTTCCGACAACTCACATCAAACCAGTGTTTCTCTAACCTCCGATTACCCATAGGTGTTATGGACCTTGGGGTCAAGTTACCTTGACTGACTAGAGACTGGGGTGAGTACAGACAGGTTGTAGGTAAAGTTAACTGAAGTCAAAGTTGGGTGGGTGCTTAGATTAAGACGAGCGATTGTCTTGGGTCAGACTTTGTAATAGTTTTGTTATTTAGAGTTTAGATTAGACTGGAAGAATAGTTGGGGTTTGTTGATAAAGCTTTTCATAATAAACTAGATACCGCAAGTTGAGCGTGGCATTGAAATATATTTTTAACTGGTAATACTTTTTTGCATGTTTACATGTGGATTAAATTAATAAAAGAGCCGCTTTTGTGCAACATCTAAGTCATTAAAAGATGCCCCGTTTTTTTCTATTGTCGCCCCAATTTACAATTACAATATAGTCCATGATTAGAAATGGCTAAAGATGTAAACAATCATTTTTTACAAACATCGATTAGGAGGTATTTTATAACAGTTTTGTTATGCCTTTATATTAAGGAAGGTACACATTAATACATCCTTCCTATTATTTCTACATAGGTAATAGAAAATTAAAATAGGTTATTATAGAGTACAAATGAAGTAGTATGGAATTCTTCAAGAAAAGAGTGTATACATTTTTTAAAGGGTCGGCAACGCGCATGTGACGCCCCTGGGGTTGCAGGCGTCCATAGGCTGCGGTGACCGCTTACCATCAGGCGGGCCGTACGCTTGTTTGCCACCGACGTGGTATAAAAAAAAAGCTATAATCAGGTACCTAATGTCGGAAAAGAGGTAAAAATAATATAGAAATATATGAAATATCCTGTTGATTTATCTAAATAAGTATAAATTTTAGAAATAACATAGGTTAGGTATACTGTATCACTATACAGTATACCTAACCTATGTTATTAAAAAAAACTTTTATTTAATCCATCATATTGACACTTCAATATGATGGATTAAATAAAAGTTTTTTTTTTTAATTATTAAGTCGATACTTTAACAGTAAGGCGCTTTCCTCATTTGTCGATGCGGAGGCGTTACGATAAGAAAAAACTGTCAGCTGTCAAACAACAAAATACCTATGACATATCGCTCCCGCCCCGCTAAGTCAGGAAGTCGCCTTAATGTGTCCTATCGATATGACAATCTCTTTTTTTCATTTCCTTACAATTAGTGAATATAATAACAATTTATTTTTTACACACTTATTATTAGTTTAAAATAAAAACCTAAAGACCATGTTAGAACTTAAGAACTAGATTTTATAATTTGACTTTACAGTTCTGATTATTCCGCCAAGAGGCAACTAACATGATCAACCAGCATCTTCCAGTGCTGTTGGGCTCTTTCTTGTCCTAATTAGCAGAGATGCTGTCTTTTTGCTCATTGAATACTGCAAATCCATTGGTGCGTGCGTTAAATGCAGCTACAAGAAACTAGAAACAACACAAGCATAAGTAACGAAAAAAAAAAGAATTAAAAGATAAAAGTTTAGTGCACAGCACAAGTAACTATGACAGCGATATCGCTGAATTTATACCAGACAAATGCTGTCTGTTTGTGGAGTCCGGTCTGTTCATGCTTGCAAGGGCATGATTAATACCTTAATACTACTTATAGTGTTATTTTATTGGAGATTGACGAGAGACATCATCCTGTTTTGGATTAATTTTATTGTTATTGACGCTTAGAGACCTTATACATCTCTGAGAATATTAAATTACTTAAGTGCTATTTTCATTTACTACTTATTTTAATTTAGACGCTTAGAGACCATGTACATCTCTAAGGACTTAGGAATAATGGACGCTCAGAGACCATATACATCTCTGAGATATTAAATTTATTGTATATACTTTTGTGTATTCGGACAGAGACCGTATATATACGTCACTAATTTTTTTTATATAATGTATTGTAAGTTTATTTTAATTGAATATTGTGAGTTTGTTAATTACTATAGTTTTGAAATCATTATTATTATGGTCTCCTTTTTTTTGTTCTGCAATTCTGTTTTGAAAACATTACAATTATCATTGTCAATTTATTTAATTGTATAATTCATGTGTTGACTTGTAAAAGTGCCCTTGTGGCCTATTTGCAGAATAAATTTTTTGACTTTGTTAACTAGTTTCAGTGTACTCGCTCAACTACCCGCGAATATATAAAAATATTAGGTGCTATGTATAAAGCCTCGCTAAAATCTACCCCCACGGAGCAGGCAGTGGCTGGAATGGGGAAAACCAAGAATCGATTATTATAGCTCAAAATGATGGAGGCTTACGTTCAGCAGTGGATGGACCATATTCATTCACAGCCATAGTTGGCGATGAACCGAGAGCTTGATGTTGTTGTAAATTTTTAATACTGTTTATGTATTAAGTAGTTTTATTTATTGAGGCGTGCCCTGTGCAATAAAGATTGTATTGTTGTATATGGAAGCGTGAGTTTTGTAAACGCACTTGCCGTGATGGAAACACTAAACTCTTGCGCCGTAAGTGCGGCACAATACGAGATAAGAACCACTTATCTTTCCACGCGATCCCGGAACGCCAGCTTACAACAGACGGGACATTGGCTTGTCCGCTCAGTAGTTTGACTCTCAGAAAAGGACACCGAGTACATTTATCACTGTGAACATTCTATATGGAGGAAAGTCGCGGGCAATACCTAGTTTTGAAATGAAAGAGAAAAACATATTTTTTTTCCCCTTTAATTTGAAATTTACTTAATGCTTAATACAAATTTAATCCAATACCTAGTTTTGTTTATTATAATTAGCGCATATAAAACTCGCTGTTTATTTTAATGTCTGTGCTAACTGCTACACCTCCCCCGGTAACTCCAAATTAGTCGGCTGATCGCAAACGTTTAGCGAATCAGATTTGGGGTTGTTTCACCCCATCGTCTAATGTAAGCACTAAATACGAACTACGAAGGTAAGTAGTGCTACAAGATCACCACCTTAATTGCTAATAGAATTAATAGACTGATAAGAATTTTCTATCCTTCAAATGCCCGATTATTCGTAGTTTAGGTACCTGAAGAATTTAAGTAACACATGCGCTATTTCAGCGCTACTTGAACACATTTGTAGGCTTTATAAAACTGGACTGAACTGAAAAAAGGCTAACGGGGGGATAAAAGAAACATAAATGATCTGTCGGTTTAGTTTAGCGGTATCAAGCTGACTTTACCTCCTCTGTCAGAGAAATAAGTACTTGTTGAGACACTGGAAACTACTTCTTTATCTTTGAAAAAAGTATTGGTTCTAAGCTATGTTTATAATCAACAAACGTCATGCTTCTTCCTTACTAGAATAATGTTTTTTTAAGCTGTCCAAGCCTAAATATTTTTTCATCATTCCTTTTTTATTTAAAAATAAAATCACAACTGAATGTGGCGTAACTAAGCAGCACGCTGCATTAAGAGTAGAGATGCACCTCAAGAAACTGCGAAGACTGGCTCAAAGAGCGGAATTCAGTTCATTACCGCCCTGCGAGCGCTAGGGATGGGACATAGTCGTAGTTATCGATACTAATTATTTTGCAGATGAAATGAGAGAAGTTTGCCTTTATGACATTAGTATAAGGTTGAATATCACTTGGCCAAAGGAAAAGTCTGTAGAATAGAATATATTTATTATCAAGAATACTATTTCACCATACCTCAATTTTTTTTAACCATGCATAACATATATAAACCATGCGTTAGAACCGTAGATTGCGTGAGTAGTTTAAGTTACCGCACAAGGATCGGATCGAAGGATAATTTTCGTCGCTCTGCCGTAGTAATTTTTTGGCTTTAAAACTTTCCTTACTTACGGATGAATTCTATAGAAGAAAAATACACGAACCACTTTTTAAAAGCGATACGAAAGAATTATTCTACTAATAAATAGTGACGCATTCTTATGTGTATGCTCAAGTAACGACCATTTTTACTTTATGAAAGAAAACACTCCACTTTATCACCGATATTTTGATGAAAAATATTCCTTGAAATCCATACTAATATTATAAATGCAAAAATAACGCTGACTGTCTGTCTGTCTGTTACTTCTTCACGCTTAAACCGCTAAACCGATTTAGATGAAATTTGGTATAGAGATAGTGTGAGTCCCGGGAAAGGTCATAGGATAGGATTTCTTAGGGGGTGAAAAGGGGGTAGAAGTTTGTATGAGCGAGCGATATTTAAGCCTGCACCTACAACAATTGAATAGCAATTATTTCTATAATATAACGAGTTGCACGCGGACGGAGTCGCGGGCAAAACCTAGTAGGTAAATAATTCTTCATTTTCCAACCATCTCTGGCTTTGCTCACATTCATTATCAACACGCAAAAAACTTCGATAAAAAAATTTCAAACTCAAACTATCATTGCTCGAGCCCAAGTGTGTCGATTCCGCCGAGAAAAAAATATTCTCGAGCAAGTCAGGGGGTTCCCCCTCGGGTGGACCTCCTTAACTGCTCCGGACAAAAAGAATGAATGGATCCGCCCCTTAACGAATACACCGAGCGGTATAATTCATACTTAGGAAAGTGCAAGGAGTTGACATGGACTTTTTGTTTTTTTGCTTTTAGAAAGTTATTTAAAAATCTATGTTAGTCAGTATTAAACGATTTTGTTGTTCTTGTGTATGTAGCGAATATACTGAGTGATGTAATTTATACTTAGAAAAGAGAAGGGGAGGAGATGGATTTTTCCTTTTATTTCCTGCAGTTTTCACATTATATTATTAAAAAAAAACTGCTTATAATTAAGGAGATGCATGGGATATAATATGATTAGTGGTTACGAGTATAAAGTAACTCAACACATATTTTAGGATAGCGCCTTAAAATTCTTTTATTGTGGAATAAACTCATTTTTTCAATGCAGTATTTTATCGATAAGTGTAATTTGATTGTAGGTAATCATTACTATAAAATGTAGGTTGAAATATACTCAGCGATAAAAATGGCCCAAATTTGGTTCGGTTTTGATAAATTTTGCTACGATTTTGGGCCAAATATTTTACCGGTAAGTATAGTTTATATATGCTTAACTTAGTTTTATATTAGTGAATTACAAGTTTATCGACTTTTATTAGTCTTCAAAGACAGGAAATGAAACTGACGTATATTACGTAAGTAGTAAAAAATAAATAATATTATCTTATTTTCTTCATATGCAATGAAACCTCATCTCTAAGTATAGCAATACTAATATCGTTTCAGTACGCACTTCGCTAACATTACAAGTACTTGAAACTTTGCCTGGAAAAGTCTACGCTCATTTTCCTTGCCGTAGGCTGTATGGGAATGTGCTTCAAATACGAAGGCGGATGAAGTACTTCATAGTTTTTACCCACTTATTATTCTTTTTATGAAATGAAATTAAACGGAAATTAAATACATAATTTTATTTCAGACAATGTCTATAAATTAGTAATTATATAATACGTTTCTTTACCTTACCTATCTTTAATAAGTATTTCGTAGGAATAGCGGAAAGTCATGCGGTTTCACCCAAAAGTCATGTGAACTAACGTATTTGGCCTTTCTTACAGATTATTTTAGCTGACTACGAAAAATACTATAATAGTAAGGGTTATGATATGAGCAGTGTAAGTATGTTTTGTATTTATATCTATAAATAAAAGGAAAAGGCTTTAGTGATTCATCAACGCTGGTACCATATCTACTGAAGCTTTTTAGATTTTTTACAGTTGGCAATTTATATACCTAACCAACCCCCGGGACCCGGGTATGTCCTTAAACTACGACCAAGACCACCGGGGAATGGGCAGCAGCATTCCTAGAGTGCGGTGGAGATACTGCGATCGCCAACCCGCATGCCAAGCGTGGCGATTATGGCATTTACCCCCCATGAAATTGGGGGAGGCCTATGTCCAGCAGTGGACGTCCTAGGGCTGATGTGGTGGATACCTAACCAACTACCGAAAAGAGGTTTTACGTAATTTACCCCCTTATTCATAAACGTCCATCAAGCCTCTATTAATTAACAAGCCGCTAAAGTTGGTTTGTCCTTATCTGTCACATTTATGTTTGTGAGAAAGGGTCAAAACAACTTTTAGTTAACAGATGTTTGTTAAGTTTTATGAATAAGGGGGTTAGCCTTTAAGGGGTTAACATGGGTTAAGTTTTGTATGGGGAACCACATCAGCCCAAGGACGTCCACTGCTGGACACAGGCCTCCCCCAAATTCACGGGGGTATATGCCATAATCGCCACGCTTGGCATGCGGGTTGGCGATCGCAGTATCTCCACCGCACTCCAGGAATGCTGCTGCCCATCCCCCGGTGGTCTTGGTCGTAGTTTTAAGACATACCCGGGTCCGGGTCCGGGTCCGGGTGTATGGGGAACAAGTTATGTAAATATAATGAGCTCTTAACTTCTATTTCATCCTTTATAGCTAGCTAGTAGAGGGCCACCATAGTAGGCGGCTACTTCTCATGCTCACTGGAAATATATATTACTATATTAAACTTATTTCCTAGTGAACACAGTAAATACTTAATGCAGTCGTTAGTCTAAATGTAATGAAGCCTTCATCGAGCAAGATGCATCGTATAATGTCTCCCGCCTCCCCCGCCAATCTTACCGCTAGTGGGCACACAGTTTTATTTGCCGGTGCGTTTTAGGGTTCCCGGTGAACCGTTTCATTTTCAGTAAGCTTGGGTTCTATTTCGATATAAATAGAATCCAAATTTGTTCGTTGTATTGTTATCTTAATTATTATCTTATCTTGCAATTTAATAAAAATAAATGCCGTTTGACGCTTCATTTGAAAACGATTAGATTTCTAATTTTAATGTTTTTATGAATTGAGTAAAAGATTTCAAGCTAACATGGTCTTGAACATTACAATTACTGTTAATCCTTGAAAATGCTTGCAACAGTGCTGAAATATCGGGATACGTAACCTACATTGGTATATACCCCGTTCTTAACAGTAATTATAAGTAAAAAAACCGGCCAAGAGCGTGTCGGGCCACGCTCAGTGTAGGGTTCCGTAGTTTTCCGTCCGTCACATTAAGTTGACATATTAAGTACAGAAACACAAAACCTTTGAAAGCACGTCATTTCATTGTGATTTTGTAGAAATGACAGGTACAATAAACACCTGTTTATACGGTTAAATTACAAACTTAGTTCAGAAATTATTTTTGTAATTTTTTCAAAAACTATTCAACCTATCAAGTTCAAAATAATTTTCCTACAAAGTTTTTATAAAGTTCTACTTTTGAGATTTTTTTCATATTTTTAAAACTTATGGTTCAAAAGTTAGAGGGGGGGGGGGTGGACACATTTTTTTTTACTTCTGGAGCGATTATTTCCGAAAATATTAACATTATCAAAAAATGATTTTAGTAAACCCCTATTTATTTTTAAATACCTATCTAACAATATATCACACGTTAGGGTTAAAATGAAAAAAAAAATCACTCCCCACTTTACGTATAGGGGAGGTACCCTAATAAAATATTTTTTTCCACTTTTTATTTTACCTCTTTGTCGGCGTAATTGATATACATTGTAGTACCAAATTTCAGCTTTCTAGTGCTAACGGTCACTGAGATTATCCGCGGATGGACGGACAGACGGACGGACAGACGGACGGACAGACATGGCGAAACTATAAGGGTTCCTAGTTGACTACGGAACCCTAAAAATATTGAGAAATTTGGAAAATGCTTGTTCCTATAGGTAAATTTCATCTGGAATTCTGTATGTCACGCTGTTAGCGATATGTACATTTGTAAGTATGTTCGTTTAGAACTTGAGAAATTAATTTTGTTCATAAAAAGCAGGTTTACTTTATAATATGTAATAGGTACTTCAGTGTTTAAAACAGTGCGTTTACTGTTCGTAATCATTCATAGCTTCGTTTTGCTTTGAGTACTTATAGGTTTCTTTGTTTTTATTTTTATTTAATGTCCACTAACGTGGTATGTAAGATTCTTCTAACTAACAATAATATGGATCATACTGGTCTGAAAAAAAAAATGTTTTTATTTTTATTTTTTTATTATCATTTATCCGGGACCCTTCACGACATAAGATTTCCCCACAGTTTCACCATTTTAATAGGACTCGCCGGGTCTCAGAATCGATAGCTTCCGAGCCCGCGATAGTTTAAAGAGCTGCGTAACCACGCTTAATGAACTCCTTTATTTGTGTAAGCTACTTAATCATTACATTGCGGGACGTTATACTGTTTATTAATGTCTTGTGATTTAAATGTAATATGTAAATGTCATACGTAAATCATGCGATTGATCAATGTGTTACGTATAGAGTTTGGTGCATGACGCAAAGGAGAGGAAAATGAAATTATTAAAATGTCTACTTATGAATGTATTATGTAAAAATACAGATAATAGGTATTCAGGGCTGTTTACTTTGATTTTGTTAATGATTATAATGTAGCCTGAGCTTAATGGAAATTGCGCATAAGATAGGTCAACCCTAAATGTAAACGAACCAGGACCCCAACAAATTGAAAGTGAAATATATATGTATAACACTCGAACAAATAAATGTATATAAATCAGTTTAATGGATTTGTATGTTTTGTTTTTTTGACTTTCAATAATCTAAGCGAACAGCTAAGGACTGGAATTTGCTGCCGCCGTCTGTATTTCCTGATACATAAAATCTGGGTCTCTTCAAGACAAGAGTGAATAGGCTATAACTGATTTTACTGAACCAGCGAGCAACATCGGTCTTGTCATCGCTTTCCATCAGGTGAGACTATCGCTAATCGCTGGTCAGTCTATCATTAAAAAAAAACTACCTACATTGAAACTCATCAAAGTAGGTGGTTAACCTTACTCTACCCACAAATATCGCAAATTCGAATAAAAGGTAACCTTCACATACACTTAAAAAAAACTTACTGAATACATACGTAACTTTATGAAAAGAGTCCTTAACAGCCTACCCTGTAGGTATTAATCAGCATTGTGGCCATAGAGACACGGCCAGACAGACCAGGGGGAAGAAATAAAAAAAAATACCCTTAACTTGCATACGCGCATAAGTAGTAGCAAGTTGCAGACAAACTGCGAAAAAATTTAGACATTTCCGAAAACGCCCAATTCTACCGACTAACACCCATTGACGAATCACATTCCACTTGCATTCCCAAGTTGGTATACTTAATTGCCGGCCAAGTACACACACCGACACAGACACACACACAGACACATGACAGATCCGGTAAGGGATACGGGGCTGGCAATCCCTTTTCACGCCGTGGTATGTATATTGTTATCCTCAAACATGAAACGAAATCAAATAAAAACTTGGCATTTTAATGTATTTCGCATTCGTACTAACGTTATCTTGGCGCGCGAAACACATAGATAATTGCGATTAGGATTTAAAGCAACGAATATATACGTCCGATGGGTGGTTCATAAGAAGTTAATTCTTAGATCATAAACCTTAAATTATATAATTATTTAATTACCTAATATCGTACATTGCATTAACTTTTAACCAAAGTACCTAAGTTTTATAGCAGAATGATAATACATTTTTTTCACTAACCGTAGAATTACTTGTTATAATTGGTACAGTAGCAAAAAACAAACTACTTTCACTTCCTATCCAAATGAAAAAAATAATTTAATTAGGATTTTTATCAGCTTTTTCCCAAACCGCCCATATCCCGCATTCACCGCCACAACCCTCAAGATGCACCAAAGGGGTCCATCCACTGCGCTATACAAACTTGCAACAGATAAAGGGCCTCAAGTACCCCCCAAAAGGGGTAAGACACCCCCCAAGTAGAGTAAAAGGAAAAAGGCAAGGGACGGCGATGGATTGTGAACTAACGATTCGGGGGAAACTTCGCGTTGCGTTTCATATTTGGGAAGGTTTTTTTTAAGTATGTATCCAGTAGACATTTATCGTATAAAACTGAAGTAAAGACTAAAGAGCAACTTCTATAGATATTTCATATAATTGCGCTTTCAGTGAAACGTTTTTGTAGTAATCCAATTTAATTAAATGTTTTTATCCAGCTGTCCAAAAAAATTTTTTTTTTGTATTTATGCATTAACATAACTATAAATGCATATTTTACAGACTAAATATAATACACTTCTTTGTAGCAGCTGCTGTAAATCATAATTTACCACTGACGATATAATGTCAATCTTAAGTTATTCATGTTCCAGAATCGTTTGTCTATCAAATATCAATTTAAAATTACCACTTCACAATTGCGCTTGCCCAACAATTTGAAACAATATAAAAACACAATCGTCTCATTGTCTCTGGCCACCTCAAATTGAAGGAAAGGGCTGGAATGCTCTGTTTCCCACACTCTAGCAATATTGGATTACTTGTATTGTCTTCAGCCTTTGTTTCATAATCTTACCGCGAAGGAGTCGTTTTCAGGTACAGTGCGGTAAACAAATCGTTATTATTGCTCTATTCAAGTGACCCGAAAACTATACAGGATTTTTATTCTTCATGATATTAAATTTTTACCTTTTCTGCGTTTCAAGAACGCTAATATGTTTCAAAACTCCTATATTATCCTGCATTTGATAAATTATAGGAAAACCACTAAAATATATTGTGTCAACATTTTAGCGATACTTATATAGAATTCAGCTAAAGATTAGGTACTCAGACGAATAGTGTATTATGGATGTCACTAATCATCAGAAATAACTCTAACCGCCGCATTTTGCTGTAGGTACCTATTTTTACTAAAATCCATTCGTGTATTAGCTGACACTCTTCATGGTTATGTATTGAATAAATATTTTGCATTCAGACTTAAACAAGAACTATTTTAAACGAATGGTTTATTTATTTCACTGAATATTGCTCTATGTGCATCAGATTTACATTTATAATTTAGTCAAAGAACATTGCAGCAACGTTTTATTTCAACGATAATTTCTAATCTTTCTTTCTATTGGGACTCTGAGTGTATGTAATGTAACCCTTATTGGCTATGTCTCATGATTCACTTAGATTGTAATTTTTTTTTTTACTATCTTATTATTTACCCTAGTTTTTATTTTAAGTTATATGTTACTAATTACCCCTATGAAATTGGGGGAGGCCTATGTCCATCGGTGGACCTCCTTGGGCTGTAATGGTGGTGGTGGTGGTTGTGGTTTGTGGTAAGTAATTATAAGATGATTGTACAGAATGTATTCCAAATATTTGACAATACAAACTCGTTTACACAATAAACAAGTATTAATTAAAGGACAATTTCTAATGTTTCTTCTCCCTTGTCTCCCCGAGTGTACCCACGCTCGGCTTGGTGTGAACTTGATACATGACATTGTGCCCTTTTCACGCACCTTGCGAGCTCCTTTGTCAGCTATACGCTTTCTTAGTTTTTTATTTAGGCTATAATATCTTTTACACGGCTCTTTGTAGAGCGGGGTAAACGCTTCTTTGTTGCTATTGTGTGCCTTAAGTTTTGCTAAGAGGCTTGAATGAGAATATTTTGGATTTCGTATTTAGTTTGTGGTTTCTTATCCAAATTAAAATACAGAGTGTAAGTAACATCGTACCGAAACAATGAATAGGGATATTCTTCAATAAAAGCTTTTTTTGTCTCGCGTTTGTGAAAAAATACTTTTTGATTCTTGAAACCAGTGTGTTTTCGGTTATACTCCGTGGGTTTAGGTATTTAATAATAGAAAATTGTTTTACTTGTAATAGAGAGCACTATAGTAATAGAGAGACTGGAATGCAAGTAAAACAAACAACTACTGTTCTCAGTATTCTGTCAAAAACCATTCAGAATATTAAAGATTCGGTTATTAACCGTTTTAAAACCATTTACTTACTGCAATTTCTACAAAAAGCTATGATGCACAAAACTGCACGTAACCCTGCCACCGCCTCAAACTGTAGACTGTACTTATATTAAAATCCCGATGTTGTTCTTGAGGCGATGAAGGGTTGCTTGGGGTGGTCGAGTACCACCCCACCCAGCGTTAAATTATGAGGAAAATAAAGACACTGTCAGATGGTACTGGCAATAACATAATGTACTTTTATAAGTACATTAATATTTGGATTTATAAGGGATGTGAAATCATTTTACCAATATCTAAATATCTTTTCTTTTTTATAATACATATGTATCAAGTCCTCTTTTTAAAACCAATTTTTCTTTTATATCTTTGGGTCTGTTTTAGGCAGTACACGAATTAGCATTTCGTGTGCGTATTTTCACTTCTTCCAGAAAAACTAATTTGTACTTATTTACTCAGGTGTTTTATCAGAAGCGCCTAACGATGTGGTTTTGGGGCCAACTTTTTGTTATACTTTAAGATTGTTGATGGCTCTCAAAAGGGTGAGACGGGACGAAAGTTTTGGTAAATATGGGTATGTTTTACCATGAATCGTTAAAATTAGGTAAAATGAGTAAAATGTGTATTTTTTACAGTTCAGATTTCAAAATATTTCTTAAAATGTATTCGACTTACAAACAGGCTATCACTAAAAAGTAGATACAGTGATATATAGCAACAATTGTTAGGTATATAAAATTAGACAAATGACGCATTATTCTTACACCTTATCCAAAATCGGTAAAAATGCCCTCTCCTCCACCAAACTAGCGTATCTCAAGTTGAGACCCCCCCTCAACGTTAATGAATAATTAATGCTCACACCTCCAATTATTATTATAAGGAAAGCAATTAGGGAGGTGTTTGTGGCTGCATTACCTTCACGTAGTACAAAACCGGTGTATGTCACGAGATTTAAAAGAGACTTATGTCATTTTTGAAGGATATAGTAGATTAGAGAGTATTGGATTTTTGCATATACGTATGCAGTATTGAGGATCGTACTTTATATAGGACTACCCAACCGATATGAGTGAATTATTGACAATTACTCTATACTTGTGGTTTGTTCAGTTATTTAGATTATTTTAGTGAGTTAATAAAACGTTAAATTCCTATATAGGTACCTATTTGTTGAGTGATTTTATTCAGTATGAGGTCGGTTTCATAGAAAATAGATTTTCATGAGTGTTTAAACTATACGCGTACACAGCACGACAACAAGCTGAAACAAATAAGCGTACAGCACGACTGGTGGTAAGTGGTTACCGTAGCGGACTCCCGTAACTCTAGGGGATTCGCATGCCAGTTGCCAACCCCGATCCTTTATTTAATAATAATAATAATAATAAATATGCTTTATTGCACCACACAAGAGAACAATGTTACACAAAAAAACTTACATAACTAGTAATGGTAGCAACAGGCGGTCTTATCGCTACTTATATGGTGTCTGTAACTAAGACAACTATTAAATTCTATAATTAATTCCACCTATATCTGACCTTCTCAAAGGACAACCATATGTTTGCGTTCCTTTGTTTACATCTATTTCTAATGTCTCCCGCGGTCCCCAGTCTCCCATCTTAGAGGGGGTGGACCGGGCCAGAATGGACATCGGAATCAGCATTTATAAGGTGAACTAACTATTTTTAAATCACTTTGTATTGTGATTTGAAGATGTCAGCACTTTATAATGTGAGTGAGTTTTATAATTACTTATTTGAAACAGTTTTGCGGGGTTTAGAGGTTATATATATATATATTTTTTTAAATAAAATAAATGTATATTTGGGGACATTTTTGTAAACAAATTGAACTAGTCCCATGTAAGCTCAATAAGGCTTGTGTTATGGGTACTAGACGACGATATATTTAATAGATATATACTTAAATACATAGAAAACGTTCAAGTCTCACGAACAAATGTTTTTGCTCAGCACAGGAACATGTCCTTACTGGAATTCGAACCCGGCCCCTCTAGCTTCGTAGGCAGTGTAACTATCAACTATAAGGAAAAACAGGCTGAATAGGGATACGGGTACTTTAAAATAAAGATATTATGCAAGATTTTATATAGCTTTCTACTTGATTTGTAAATCGTGATAATTCAATGTCCATCATGATTCTCAATTTTGATGGTGATTGTAATCTAATTTTTAAACCATAATTAGGAAATAGACTTCGCCAATTTTAATCTAAAATGCCATACAGTTTAGATTACTGACATTATCATAACATAAATTTATTAGCATATTTGACTTACCACTACGACATAATTATTATTTAAAATACAAAATATTCAATTAGATATTACCGCACTTAATTTTTCTTGTGAAATTAAAAAAAAAAACTTGTCGAATGAATCAAATCAATGGGCGATAAAAAAATGACGAAATGTAAGTCCTAAACTATACTTTCATACCGTACCTAGTACGAGTACTATACTACGTCCTTCCACACTTATAGGTACACTGTACAGTCAGAATGCGATACCAATTAACGCCTTAAACGGATCCACGCCATTTTTGTTACACCCTGTAACATGTAAGTAACTACATGAGTGTAATAATGTGACTTGAATTTGATTTGAACTTTCACTGGCGCGCGCGCAGGCCCCGCCACGGTACGGCGCGCGCCGGAAGCGGCGCCCGCGCCGGACGTCGAGATTGTGCGCGCTGACTCCTTCCGGTCCCGCGTAAGTCGCAAGCGCAGAGGCCAGTTAACGAGTTTTTTTACTTGGAAACTAGAAGGTAACTGGTAGGTTCACTATTTTATAGTAAATTCTTAAAATATCATTGACTGCCGCACCGTAAACGCAGTGACGTGTCTCATGCATGATGTTTTTAACTCATAAGTTTCTCCTTTCGTCACTGCGATTCCATACCGTCACCGTATTTTGTGCAACGGTATGGTGGAACCTTAAATGCTGCAAAATGTACGCATTATTATTATTTTTATTAGGAAAACATACCTACGTCAAACTGAATACATAAAACGACAGCTGTTTTTTTCTTGTTTTATATTTCTTTAAACGATCGACTTTACGATTGAAGTACCTATATTTTAAAAGGAATTCACGGTACTTTGCGTTCTTAGCGGGCGTCTTGACAAAAATCGTTTTAATAATAATAACTAGTACCTACACATTGACATTACATTGAAGTTATGTAATAACTGTTTATCAAATGGACCATAAATGCTAAATAAACTGAGTTTTGTTATCCTTATATACTTACTTTAAAATAGTTAAGTTTAAACGGGATTATCGAGGAAAACATAACAAATGAATAATTTGAGACATATTTAAATTTTGTTGCTATGTACATTACAGGAATTTTGAAACGTATTTTTTATACACAAACAATATGTACCTAAAGTATCATACTCTACACAATCTGTCCAATCGTGCATGTAATGTCAAACTCATGAGTACCGTTGAAACTCGTAACTTCGCATATGATGCGTATCTTCGTCTACAAACACTACATTTACTATCGCGCCAACTTTCAATTCAAAATGACATTAAATAGATAGTACAGGCGAAGTATTAATGGGAATTGAAGGCACCAAGTAGCACCTTCGGATGAACATAAAATCGCAAAGATATGCCGAAAGCGATAGGCGAAGTTAAGAGTTGTAACGGTATAGTTAAAATTATTTGAAACGTCCAACTTTAAAAATAAATTGCAATTAGAATTTGAACCTCTTACTTGGATAGGATGGTCGCTTTTTGAACGGGTTGATTTGATACAATCCTACATTTTCAATCATTTTAACTATACCTGTACGAGTATGTGTATACTTTCGCCGGTTGCAAATGTAGTAACTACGACAGTTTAAACACGATGTTCAAGCGAAAAGATACACAGGTTTCAAGCCCCTGTGGGTGCAACTAGCCCAGGCTATATATACTCTATTCACCCGCGAGTTCCTATCCCTCGGCCCAAACTCGCAGGTCGTCGTCCCGATCTTCGGGAGCGGCTGATCTTTTATTGGCGGTGTCGTGCTCGCTGCGTGATGTATCGCGGGGCACCAATCTGTTTGGCTGGGAACCGCTTTATTGAATATTAGGGTGAATTGGGTGAGGTGGTTACATCTTATGACGGTTTTGGGTGGGGATAAGTATAAGAGTACCTATCCCTTAAGTCTAAACATACCTTGAGTTTTTGTCTTTCTGTAGTGTTTATCTTACCCCTCCTGTTAGTTATAAGAAGCTGTGACCTGATGCACTACCGAAATATCTGTCTCTCTGTCGCACTGGCAAATTCAACCAAAAGAGAGGGAGAGACTTAGTTTTCGGTTCGCGGTAAGCCCTCTGGTGGTGAATAAGATTGGCAGTGCTTCCGAGGATACGCTGGGTCGACTCTGTCTTGACAATGAATCCTCAAATGAATAATTGGCAGGCAACGATCGTGATGAAAGTCACTATTTCAAAAAAATTACTTTTATTTCAGACCTAATCGATCCATTAGTGACAATCTTGCAATGTTAATTTATATTTATAAAAAAATTGCCACTGCCATTTTGCATTATTTAGCAATTTTTAGCTAATGTCTTGATAATGCTAAATTAGTAAATCTCTTGGTAAATGCCACATATATTTATCACATACCTGCTACATTTCTCATCTATTTTCCCAAGTACGACTATCAAAATGCTGTGAACCTCTATTACCTGATGTGTCCTAATTAAATAACACAATAATATGTACTTTAATTAAACACATCCTTATAATATATTATGTGGCTTTTACCATTAAGCTTATCTTATTACGTCATCCTATGAGTATTTAATTTAACAGTATTATGTTTGTCGACTTAAGACGAAGTAAAGTTGATTGCCATATTTGTATGTGAAGTGTTAATTAGAAATTGAAAATATATAACATCCACTTACGGCCAGAAATTAAAAGCAAGTTATGACAAATATTCCTATAATAATTTATTTATTCCACTTACGGTCAGAAATTAAAAGCAAGTTATGACAAATATTCCTATAATAATTTATTTTATCCACTTACGGTCAGAAATTAAAAGCAAGTTATGACAAATATTCCTATAATAATTTATTTTATCCACTTACGGTCAGAAATTAAAAGCAAGTTATGACAAATATTTCTATAATAATTTATTTTATCCACTTACGGTCAGAAATTAAAAGCAAGTTATGACAAATATTCCTATAATAATTTATTTAATCCACTTACGGTCAGAAATTAAAAGCAAGTTATGACAAATATTCCTATAATAATTTATTTTATCCACTTACGGTCAGAAATTAAAAGCAAGTTGTGACAAATATTCCTATAATAATTTATTTTATCCACTTACGGTCAGAAATTAAAAGCAAGTTATGACAAATATTCCTATAATAATTTATTTTATCCACTTATGGTCAGAAATTAAAAGCAAGTTATGACAAATATTCCTATAATAATTTATTTTCCTCGTGTGAAATCCTGACCTGAAGTAGAATGTTCAAGACGGCGGCTACAATTGCTTCGAATTCAGATGCTCTGTGTAGGGTTCCGTAGTTGCCCAATGAACTTACTTTAAAAAAGTCAATAACAAGCAAAAGGGAATACTTTCGCAGCGTTTCATACGTCTTTTACTAAGAAGGGAAGACTTTTTACGATAAATCACAAACGGCTTAACTGATTGATTATGTCCGCTATAGTTTTCGTTGAAAGTCTTTGCAATATTCACTTTATCAAAAAATGTTTGATAAAGACCTCTACTCATTTTGAAAGACCTATCCAATAGGGTTGAAGCAAAAAAAATCATCCCCACTTTACGTGTATGGTAGGACCCTATATTTTTTTTTTTTGATTTTCTTTTACGATGTTTTCAGTTTTATTGATTTATATATTCAAACCAAATTGCAGCTTTCTAGCACTAACAATCACAGTGTCCTCGGACAGACAGACAGACGGACAGACAGACAGACAGACAGACAGACAGAGAGACAGGTACGGACATGGCGAAACTATAAGGGTTCCTAGTTGACTACGGAACCCTAAAATAAAAAATCGGGGAAATAGCCCTGTTGCCAAAAATGTGTAAGGTAAATGTTCCAATTCTCGGCACTGACCCAATACATTGCATTTTCAATCTTATGTCATAATGACAGAAGTGATCTACAGACGTCATCTAGTGGGCATTAACGTACCTTACAGACAGGTAAAGTACCTTATCACTTGTCTGTATTCCGCCTAGAAATAGAGTTGTGTATAATAGGGCATAAATTTCAGTAAGTACTAACTTTGTAGCTCATAATGTGCTTTCTCTAAGCTAACACGACGAGAAGCCACCTGTCTCGGTTCTCACGGAGCATGCGCGCTTCACACGCGCTCGCCTTACGCTTCCTTCCTGTCCGCGGCGTACGCGCAGGGCTGCGTTCGGATACTGATGCCAGGCACTGATTTAGAATTGGACGTCTATATACGTTGAATAGCTGGCATAGTAACGTTTTTTTTAATTATTTCAAGCGTGTCAGTGCGTTAATTACGTTTTAGTCAAAATTCATCATATCAGTTAATGATTAGACCAATACGTTACAGTTGTATACATTACAATCGATTTTAATGCCGCGGTAGCTAAATATTTATATTATATATTGGGGGACAATCTTACACAAATCGACCTAGTACCAAACTAAACAAAGCTTGTACTAAGGGTACTAGACAACGATATACATACTTATCTAGATAAATACATACTTAAATAGATAGAAAACATCCAAGACCCAAGAACAAATATCCGTGCTAAATACACAAATAGTGCCCTGGCCGGGATTCGAACCCGGGACCTCTAGCTTCGGAGGCAGTGTCACTACCAACTAGGCTAAACAGGCCGTCACCGCCGCCGTTTATCTAGATTAAATAACGTAATGTTTAGCAAGATTACGAGTAAATAACGTAAAAGTGGAGCATTGATCTTATTAGTGACTGAATGAATATATAATTAAAATAATGTCTGAAACGTATTTTTAGGTTGTCACGACTTTTTTAAGTTCGTTTGACACTTTACTAAAGTATCCGAACATGTAATCTTGGAGGGTCATATAGTGGTTGTAAGTGACACCAAAGCCTCATTATCGTTTGCCGCGCGATCGCCTGGGAACCATAGGACATGGCTTAAGGGTGGGGCATTTGAGGAAGTAGGAAGTGATGAGTGGGTAATTGAGTGAAGTAAGTGATTTGAGGTTATTGTCAGGTGAGAGGTTATGGGAAGTGACGTTATGGAGCAAAGCTGGCGTGAAGAGGGAGGCGAGATCGTAATTTTGACTGTGATTACGTAAATTGTATGTATCTTATGTGTTGATTATGAATTCTTAGGCACACGATTGTCTAATTAGGTTGAGTCCTTACACGAATTCGAAATTAATGAGAATTTAGTATGATTTGCAATACATTGGTAGTGTACAGTCAAGGAAATTGAAACACCTAATACTATTTTCGTTTTTGTCACAATGACAATAAAGGTTAAAAAGGTGCGTGTTTACATTTCCTCTACTTTGAGTCATCATAATCGTCATCAGCCCATATATATGTCCCACTGCGTCTGCTGCTGGGCACATTATTTATTTTTCATTAGGTGTAAACCTTTTTAATTTTCCAGTTTCAATTTTTACTTATTTCTGTATGTCCCTTAGGACGGACATTTTTTGTTAGAAGAAGTATTAAAATTTTGATTAGAAATTGTTTTTATTTCGAAACTGGGTAAGTATCGTCATATCGTGTTGGTTTTATACTAACAGAGTTGAAATAATAAACAGTATAGAAACACTCCTTTTAAACTCAGATCTCCGCAAACCGCAAGCAACTGTTTCTTACAATCCCTGTTCTTACTGAGCAGGAATTCTTTTGTAATTTCTTCGCCGCTTAACGATGCCATTGTCTCCAAAGCTGTTATTCACAACGGTTCTCACCTCTGCTAAAGGAAGCCATTGTAAGACAGGCCTCGGAATCCACGTTGTTGTTACAAATCCCGATGTCAAGATATAGGAGTGAATTGTGAAAGAAGTGGGGAACGTAGCTGTCTTAGGTCGTCTTTTGTTTTAACGCTGTTTGAACTGGGTTCCCATGGGAATTAGGGGTCGGATGGTTTGTAGCATATCGTGTGTCTTAAGGTTTATTTCCTGTCTGATATTTGCTTAATGTAGTGTTTCGTATTAGTATTTTTTAACGCATGAATTTGAGGATCTTTGTGAGGTGTTGTTCACACATAAAATACCGATCTGATTTTATGCATAAATAAAATGCATAAATACATAAATTAAGGCTATAAGTAATTCTTCTAAACACAGACACAGGTTAGTAATTTGGTTACAATTTGACCAAACAATAGTAGAATTACTTCAAGATTAAATAATAATAATAAATAATAAATATTGGGGGACAATCTTACACAAATCGACCTAGTCCCAAACTAAGCAAAGCGTGTACTATGGGTACTAGACGACGATATACATACTTATATAGATAAATACATACTTAAATACATAGAGAACATCCAAGACCCAAGAACAAAATCCGTGCTAAATGCACAAATAATGCCCTGGCCGGGATTCGAACCCGGGACCTCTAGCTTCGGAGGCAGTGTCACTACCAACTAGGCTAAACAGGTCGTCAATCGAAAAGATTAATCCGAAAATTTTAACGTTTAATTTCGGAATAGATCCTTATTCCAGTTTAGTCCAATTCAGCATTAGTCATATGGACATTATTAACTGTCTTCAAAAAAGGAGAAGGTTCTCAATTCGACGGTTTTTTTTATGTTTGTTACCTCAGAGCTTTCGATTGGGTGAGCCGATTTTGATGATTTTTTTATTTATTTGAAAGCTGGTGCTTCTTGTGTGGCCCCATTTAAATTTAGTCCAGTTCTGACAATGGCATCCATGAGAAAAGCTTAAAAGTTTTAAATTTATATCTTAATGTATATCCATTTCTCGTGCACATAAGTACAATGGACGAATAACTCGGTGGAAGATGTTTTTTTTTTGTTAAAATTTTAGATTATTTTATCTTACTAATTATATACCTAGTGTAGTATATACAGGATGACATCGGAGACGTGATCAGAAGTTATTTGAGTCGATGAAGTTTTGAAAGTTAAACTCAATGAAGATGATATCACAGTTACTACTTGCAATATTGACTATTATTTCTAAAATTATTAACAGAAAAAATAATGTTTCATACAACTTGGTCACCCTACACCACACGACGTCTTGTCATCCTTCATACAACGTGTGTCAAAAGTGATAAGGTAACCATGATTTAAGTATGGCGTTATTATTTTTCTAGTAAAATTTTGAAAAAATAACTTGTTTTATTCGATGCAACAACTATTGCATTGAAAAGGCGATCCTGTGTACAGTCTGAAAAATTAGCGTCTGATCACGTCTCCGATGTCACCCTATATAAATAGTGATTCGCCCCAAACTTTGAACTCGCGATGTACGTGTAATACTTACATTACGATGTAATAATTACTTTTGTCTCATTTTTTCGGTTACCAAATTTCACGACGACCAACCAAATCGTATCAATAATTTGATACAAAAAGCGACTTTACTACCCAAGCAAGAAGGTTAAAAATCTTATGCCAGTTTTTTAAAAGTCCGACATCTTAAAGAATATAACTATACACATGCAGTTATTGTCGAACCAATATTTATACATACAATGCCGGGGTCAAAGTAATCCGTATAAAAACAGACTTTATTTTGTATGCGAGAAGATTCAAATTCTAATCGACCAGCTAAAAAGATCTGAACTCCAGTAGACTCGGAAAGCTTCGCTGGCTCGTTCAATTAATTGTAAAGTGTTAGGTATATCAGTGTCACAAAACTGTCCTATTTTCTCCATAACAGTAGAGTCGTTCTATTTATATTTTTTACGGTTTATATCCTATAATGACCGTAAAGATAATTATAAATGCAAAAAGATATGTCTATAGATTATCTCTTGCGTGCTTGGCAGTCATTAGGGTGTGTCCACACGTGAGCTGGATTATATTTAATTCTATGGTCTGAATAGACAAGAAAAAGAAAAAAATATGTCGCTTAGTGAATATACGACATATGCATATAGCATTATGGTACGATATAACATCACTATTCATATGAATATTTGGTTATCACGAAACTATATGTATATGTCCACTTAAACTAACTTAATAAACTTAAGGCTTACTTAGTTCTAGTAACTAGCCTTAGTATTAATTATCTTTGTCGGTGTTACATCAAAACTTGTTTGATAAATACCACATCCACTAAGTTAATATAAACACATAAAGTTGTTTTTTTTTTAACGTACTCGTAGTTGTAGTTCTGTGATCATACACAGGCAATATCTAATATTGGTATGGTGAGGTGGGTTTAAAGGATTAAGTGGGGTGGGGGTGAGAGAAAAACTATTAGTTAAGTCCAATATGCTCAATTGCTCAAAGGTTAGCTGGAAGAAATCCCTTATAGGGATAAGCTCGCCTTTGTACATATGTATGTCAACTGTTCATGTAATTACTGTTTTATTGTTGTGTTTCACTCATTTACAATAAATAATTTTACATACATACAATATACCTTAAGTTTTCGTCTTTCCATAGTGTTCATTATAACCCCACTCTTATACAAGACTTATTTTCCAATGGGCACTAGTGTAGAAAAAGTCCGTTAGTGCACAAGGCCCGCAAACCGCCAGATGCCGGGCCGGTACAGCACGACAGCTTGTGCGTCCGTTACGTCATTATTAAAACTGAAGCGTGGCGGACAGCGTCTTTAAATGGTTTTAATTACCTTTATTTAATCATATGTGCATTGAGAAAAATAACAACAGCAGTTCCATATATTCAAGCCGAGGTTAGAGATACAATCCCGGGCAACCGAAGTAAGTATTTACCTGTAACAGTCTACTCGAACTATTTGTCTTGTCAATATGTTTATTGGGACGATCAAATTAAAGGTTGATAGTAGACAGAGTAGAACCAATCTTAAATTGAACGCCCTTCCAATATGTTTCCGCTCACTTCTAATGTAAGCATAAAGGCGTAATACACAGAAACTCACAAAATGAACTAATGTCTTCTAGAAAAGGGAAATTCTTTTTGAACTAGATTTACTCTTCCTATATTAAAGGTACGGGTACAACGCAATTCTACTCATGATGACTATCATTCTATGGAAGGATTAGAAAGGGGTGAAGTAAGAATGAATCTTTGAGTCTCTAATTGAAATTAACATTTCAACTTAGCCACATGTTCGTTAGCAATGACATGGCTTTTTCATTCATTGAAAATCTATTTAGGCTTTTAATACATAGTCATAGAACTCAAAGTAGTCAATAGAAAAATGTTCTCTAAGCCTGATCAGTGATCACTTCAATTAATAATTAAAAATAGACCTTTTGCTTTGCACAATATAATTAAAAATCAAACAAACGGTGAAGCAAGATACGAGCTTATCAAATGTTTCTCCCTATCCAATTAAACGTCTTAAAGGAAACCATTCGATTGTTCCAAATTCGAAATTTCAAATTGCCCGTCATGCTGGCCGAAAAGGAACCGTGAATTGACAAGTTTAAATTCCTTGGGTTGATTGAGTTTTTGTGGTGCACTTCCGTTCGATATTTCAAATTTGGAATGTGAAATTTTCGCTTGACTTGTCTCTTGAAATTGATATTAGTATCTTAGGTGGTTATTACGGCGTCTGTCGTCCGGTTGTTCAGTGGCGCGTGCTTTGTTAATAGCTTCATTTGCGACATAATGAGAAAATATTGAGCGATCGACATTTTGTCTATTTGTCTTGAGGTGTTCTGCTCTAGTAGTAATGATCGAATTTATCACACGATAATGACTATATTACTTGAAGAAGTTGAAGGGATCTTGTTGATTATTTTAAAAACGTTACAATGATTAATTTTCATAGTGATGTTAATTATGCTACTATACCTATCCGTTTATACCAGCTTAATGACAGTTGTTATAAAATTGACATTTCAATTCAACTTAATTAACAGCACACAATCGTTTCAATCCGGATGTAAAGACCTATTTTCAGAACGTCTTCGTCAGTGTACAAAAAAAATGTGCTTGCAGTTATCGGGAACAGCCAGATAGGTACTTTGTTTGCTGTCAATAGATTCGGGAAAGGAAAACATCGAGAGAAATCCGGTCTAATCCCAAAAAGTCTAGTATTCTCTTTGGGTTGAAATGATAGGTGGCAGGTCGCTTTTGTGGAACTAGTGTCTACGCCAAATCTTATTAGGTGCCAAAGCACACCCCTGGTTCCTTTACGATAGGTGCAGGTATTACGTATGCGTACAGTCAGCGTCAGAATCAACGTATGCTAAGGCGTCAAAAGCTCTATGTCCCTTACAAATCTTACAATAAAGACGTGTGACGTCTTCATATGCGTAGCTACTTTTGACGCTGAATGTACAATCAAGAAAACGATAGGAAGATGATGATCATCATTCGCGTGCCTTTTTCTCATTTACTTGGGGTCAGCGCATGTTTTTCTCTTTCATACCTCTCTATCGCCCGTCATCTCGTCACTCACATCCTTAATTTCATTACGTTTTTCACGCAATCAAATTCCACCTTTTCCTTGGCCTACCCCTTCTCTTACATCCCTGCACATTCATGCCTATAACTTTCTTGTCACATGACTTTAATTCCTCCGCATAACATGCCCAAGGAAGATGATGTTTGCTATTTTATATAGAAAACATCGTGATTTTGAGACATAAAAAAAATGAAATGGGGTCACGTACGTCTTTAAGGTCGAATATCGCTCGACATGTCTCAGACCGGTTCGCGGTCTTTAATCATGAGTACTTACCGCGGCGGCGGTTCTTTTAGCAGTGCGGGATCGCGAACCGGACTGAAACATGTCCAGCGATATCCGACCATAAGGACGTGAGTGACCCGTTTCATTATATATGATGTTTGCACATATATTTTTACATTACCTCTAAATATTTCAGCGTATATTCTCCCTTGGGCTTTCTGCCTATAATATATAGCAATCAACACAAAAACTAAACGAATTAGCTCGCCAAAAGTCTGCTTATTCAAACAAAATGCCAACCGATCGCAATTTTGCGAATTCAAAATTTAAACCCCAGTACAGAAAACCAATACCTTGTACATACACGGCTAAAACGTGGCACTGTGTGTGTGTTCACGGACTATACTATCGCGAGGCCATTCGAAGCCTCCCTGTGGGGTGGGTGGGGAGATTTCAGATGCGTTTTTGTGCATATGTATGTAAAAGTGCGTGAGTTGCTGTATTGGAGTTAGCGAATTTGATAGATTAGGGGCGTATTTTATGTGTTGTCTCATTCGTTTTTTATTATCACGTATATGGTATGACACTTCAGGCATCTAACATAGATAAATATAAAAAAGATTAAATTATGACGAGAATAGGGAACTAAGTGACACTGCGAAAAACAATTCCTCAGATCTTCAGCAAAATTATATGGGACCAACTGGGAGGTAACTCCTGTGAAACAAATGACCGAGTTATTAGGTAACAAATATAAAAAAAAAATACAAACGATTTGAGATCCTCCTCCTTTTTTGAAGTCGGTTAAAGTTTAAAACTTAGAGAAGTAGTATATTGACTGGGGATATAAACTAGTTTTTTCTTTGAATTGGAGTTGTGAATTAATGGTGCCAAAAATAATAGATTTTGAAATAGCGGCTTGAATAGAGTCATATACCGGTACGAAACAGTATTATAAATACAGTAAGATAGTGTGGTCGAAATAATATGAGAGTTAAAATCTATTCTTCATTCGTACGGATTATAAGTTGAAAACTAATCCAGTTTGCATGTTTCTGCATACAGCTTTACCTACATACATGTAAGCTTTGAAGAGCTAACTCACATGCCTAAGGCTGTGTTGTAATTTCTGACACATGTGTAGCCAGCTTTATATAAGATTAGCTCGCTTCGTTTCTTTAGACAATAATTCTCAAATTTATTGAGGCCATGTTCATTTTTCGGGTTCCAGTTCGTTATTCTAGGGCCGTCTTTAGCTCTAATTCATCATCATCAGCATCATCATCCTAGCGTTATTCCCAGTACAGTTGCATCCTGAAGGATGTCTGGGGTCCGCTACCTAATCCCAAGAATTGGCGTAGGCCCTAGTTTTTACGGAAGCGACTGCCATCTGACCTTCCAACCCAAGGGGGAAACTAGACCTTATTGGGATAAGGCTTGTCAAGTGAGTGGGCAACTTGACTGTTAGCTCTAATTAATTAGAAAAAAAAGTCTTATCTAATTAGTCTAATATAGATATCAAGAGCCAAGCTCTACTTAGCGCTACTTAGGTACTGCCTATTACTTAACTGGAGTAAATTAAATTATGACGCACATCTATACCCAGTTTTATTCGTAAGGCTGCAAAAGGCTTGCATGACTAGAGGTAACTTTACTAAGGCTGCGTTTATGTTCAAGCGGAGCGTTAAAAACCAAGCTTTTAAATAGTCAAGTCACTTCTACCGAATTTCCGAACACTAGACATGCTTAGTAATAGCCAAATCAGAATATTTTTATAGGTAAAATGTCACAATTGCTTAGTTAATATAATATTTATAGGGAAATACAAAAAAGTGACGTCATGTTTTTGTTCGACAACACTGTCCATTTTTAACTCTATGTATTTAAATATATTCATAAAAGCAAAAATAAGTTGAAGCGTGATGTTTTCGGTAGTTTTATTTATTGGTTAAACAAAATAATTTATTTTTACGGTGTCATCTGCCGTATTGCGTGAGGGTGAGGACTGAAAATCTAGAGCTGGTAAACTGCCAGGCTGAGGCTTAAGCGCACATGTATACCCAGCATTATGGGGGATGAGACCCATGTATACCCAGCATTATGCGTAGGCAGGTAGGCTGTAAAAAAACCGTATTATTTTTAGTGGCAGACTGGCGACGGCCACGTTAACACTTCATTGGCCACAGCCCGTGAAACTACCCGTACGGAAACATACATGAAAGGGTGAAGTAGCTGAGAAAAATGCCTCCTAAATCTCCGCTTGATCTGCTGCGGAAATTATACTGGGTCGAAAGTGAACTAACAATTATCTAAAGAATACTGTCTCACAGTCATAATCGCTTTAAATAATGAATGAAACGAAATGTTTTCGCTTTTTTATGGGATCATGGCTAAGAACGCTATAAGTCATTTTTACGATAAAATATGATTAGTACCATATCTTCAGTGCCTTGGAGTTTTTATAATAAATGAAACTAACAAAACTAGTATATATGAACAAACCCGCAAAAACGTGCCAGTACATTTCTAAAACCACAGACAATAGACATCATTGACAAGAGTAATTAAATGGCGGACCCATTTAAAATGCCTAACTAACCACCAATAAAACGCGTTACGTATACAATCAATTTATTTAGCGAATCTACGAGGGCTCGCACGTAGCTAGGTGCATACTGCATACAAAGCGCAATGTCCACTCCTCTTACGAATACGAATTTTCGCACACACACATCCACAGTTTTACCACACGCGCGTGTATAAAATTTATGGTGCACACTTTTGCAAAGGCTCTACGGGGGGAGGCACTGGCCACTGGTCTGCCATCCCGTATCGACGAGATTTATAACCTACGCGCTAACTCTAGTAAGACTATGTATCTGACAGTTGAGGACTTTATTTCATGATAGTTATCATTTGGGAATGACGCGCTTAATCTAATTTTAAAGCGTTCGAGTTTTGAAAATGCTTTTGGAACACAATGTGTTGCTACGAGTACGAGTATATATTGTATGCATCTGCCAGTTGACTTTATTCATACTATTATCACTTGAGAAGAATGCATTTAATTTTAAATTTAGAACATGGTAAACATTAAGTTCTTGCTTTGCTTTTAAAAGACTGTAGGTATGTTGAGGACTATGTATTTAATGCAGTATCATTTGTGCCGCGTTTAATTTTAAATTTGGGACGTTCGATTTTCGAAAATGCGTCTGGATCGCAAAGCGTTCATTATTTGAAAGGGGAGGCAGAGGGAGTACTGACCTGTGTTTGTCTATTCCCGCGTTTTCCTATTCAACGGACGTTTTCTGAGCCCATTGCGCTTTACCCCCACTGCCCCCTTTGCAGACTCACTGTTTTTATTAAAGGAATTATGGCGTTCGGTATAAGTACTGGCTACTTATATTGATTAGACTGCTTATAAACGGATTAAGTGCATTCAGACGGATCAATATTTGCAATAGCGCATGGTAAGGACTTATTGGGATTTGTTAGCATATCTGGGCGAAAATGATAAATCTTTTACAAGCTTTAGTAGACTGTGAGCTAATATTTTGTTATTACTAATTGCCATCTTAAATCTTTATTTATTTATTTATTAGATATTCATTTCATCTTCTACGCGTACCAATAAGTCGTTTTTAAAAACATGCTTTTAGCCACAGGACATTATAATTTCCAACTAAACTGCAAAAGCTTTTACTTTTTTATTTCGTTGTATGTGCTAATAGATATGGCAAGACTTTATGGATAAAATGTAAATCCAAAATATCCAAATATGATAATAACGATCAGATAGAAACCTTTCAACCGACACTAAAATCGATTCAAAAAGAGAACAAGAATCGTTAATACTGGCCTGTAGGCGTGATCAGAAACTCATAACGGCCCGCCAAGTCTTATCGGAGACCACAGATAGACGAATCGCATCGAACCGTTCGGTTTTCGTTCCAAATTCGAACGATCGCGTGCCTTCTACTTATCGGATTAAAAATATCGGGGCTATGGAAATCTGGAATTCCATTTTTGAACGACTTAATTACCTGCCAGTAATGTTGCTCATTTTTTCACTTTATAAAGTATTTTAATGAATATAGTAACGTTTTTTTTTTAAAGTAGGTTAGTTATATTGTAAAACATATATACTGTATATTTGTTCTCTACTTCAGTCCGATCTGGAGAAAGGTGATCATTATCTTGAAGTGTGTTTCAAAATGTAACATTCCTATTACTTTGTAATTATAAACCACAATATAGAATTCACCATTTGGCATCCGCATTACAGTGCAAAATTAAACAGTAAACTAGTGAATGGAAAAGTTATTTCCACGAATCAAAAATGTTATGGTATGGCGTTCAATTTAAAATGGATTTAATTTTCGACTAATGATCAATACTGACAATGCTAACAAATGAAATGAACGTAGAAACGCATATAACCATTAATTTTGAGTATAAATAGGCAGATGTAGTTAGTTATACATGCAGGTAACATACCAACGCGGCCGGCAGCCGCGAAAATGCAGCTCTTCAAATATTCACAACTTTTCCCGAATGGCGGCGTAATGAAAAACGGTGAAAATTTGGACATCCCCAGCCTAGCACGGGTAAAGACAGCAGTGTTTGCGTATATTGGTTATTTTAGGGTTGAATACAAGCCATTAACGTGCAGTCGCCATGAGATATATCGAAACGGGTGCGCAAAAATGTATAGTTATTTAGATGTCTCGCACATTTTAAATTTTTCAACGCAAATTGACAAAAGTGTTGATAATTCCAGTAAACTGATTAAAAGATACGATAATTTTAATGAAGTTTTCGATAGTAAAGAAGACTTTATTCTGTGTAAGTACAATTAAACAAATAAGCAGAAAAAACCTGATTATACCTACCTTGAAATTTGGCGATATGGAGTGATGTTTGAAACGATATTTCTTAATGTTAAATCCAAAAAATATAAGAGAAAATGCCGCCGTCATCCTTGGTACAATGCCTTAAGGGCCTGTTTTAGATTTAAGTTAGTTTTACTTTTATTTAGGTTATTTTGGTTAATTATTTTTGTATATATTTTCGTAGTATGTACGTAAATAAATGTAATTTGTTATTGCCGACAAAAAATGAATAATCTATCATATTAGGCCGCATCCGCAATAGTCCTGTACTTACTAGATAGTAGCGAAGATAAAATGTCAAGAAGCTAACATAAAAATTAAACATATTCCTTACATAATTCAAACAATATAAATAAATAAAAACATGATGCTCATAAAAAAAATATGAGTAATGATCTAGGATGGGCAACCCAAACTACCCAAAGTCATCTTCACATTCATGTCCGCATATACGAGTACGTCTTCTTATGCCTCTAATTTTAATAGAGACCGCTCTAACTACTAGCTCTGTGAGCTACGAGTATAAAACCTCGCGTTTTTTTTCCAAATTTCGAAATTACCAAAAACTGACTCGACAAAATAATTCTGTATAATTATCAAACCGACTCACAAAATTTCATGAGAATCGGTTGAAAAATGCGACCTGTAGAAGAGAATAGCCGGAAATCCACCGGACATACGAAAGCATTTTTGCCGAAGCCGAAACAGAAACCTTCGTTTTCAATCGAACAATTATCGATATGTGTATTAACTTTCAGCTAACTTATTAATTGTGAGTAAGGTTTGGACCATGTTTATGAATGAATTCATATTAGGTTTCGACGATACCTCTTTTTTGTTCCAGTGTAAAATAATATATTTTACATATAAAAAAATCATTTGTGGATACTTGGGGATCCTTGGTTTTTTTCTCTTCTGTCTGTATTTTTTTCATGTGTACCATAAAGTATTTTTACATACCATATCAACCAACACGACTCCAATCAGAAACTTGTAAATTCCAGACTAATAATCATTTAAATACTACTTAGTAGAGGTAGAGACTAAAGGATGATTCACAGTAGACCGTTCCGTGTCCGGGCCGGCCCGTTTTCTATGACAGCAAACTCAACGGCCAGTGTATTTCTCTAGAAGAAAACGGGCCGGCTCGGACACGGAACGGCCTAGTATAGGTAAAAAACTTGGAAAATAACCAGTTGTATGTAGTTGTGACGTGTTTGAACAGACATTTGTTTTGTTTGTGTTACACATTTTGAATATGTAATGTCGTCACAGCTACATAAAACGGCTGATATCCTTAAGTTTTTCACATACCTCTTAAATGATTAGTCTGGAATTTACTAGAGATTCGATTGCAATCAGAGGATTGCAATCTAATCTCGATGTGTCAGCACGTTCTAGAAACTTCTGAATTTAGCCCCTCTCGTATATAAAGGACAGGACACACAGAATTTTACACACAAGCTATATGCGTTAGCGTGCACATCCTGTGATTATTCGGGAACTCATGCCCGCCTGACCACAGACAAGCTGTGAGTCCATTTTACTCTGATATTGTAGGACCGTTGAAAAGTGGATGAAGCTGGATACATCTGGTATTAGGCGACTTTGACTCTTGGAAAATGTAGTATTTATGCATATTTAGTTTTGAAAAAATAGGTAACAAATTATGTATGTATGTATGTATTGTTTATTGTACATAAAACACGGTAAAATGACAAACAAATAAAAAGTGGAAGTACAAAGGCGAGCTTATCCCTTTAAGGGATCTCTTCCAGCTAACCTTAATTATCAATTATCATATGCTTTCACATAATAATTGTCGCTAAAAGAAGCAACATGTATCAAACCCATCAGGAGTTCTTCTTCAAGGTGGTTCAGAACAGAATGTTATGAATGTTTATACGCGTATGCTTTTTATAAATATAATCTAATACCTACTGGAACGTTGCTACTTATAATAAGTAAGTAATTGGATTAAACAGAATAAAACTTACCATAGATATGATTTTTGTGACTTATCCAGACCAAAATATGCCCGTGGCCTCCGATGGATCTGAAAAAAAGATAAAATGTTGTTATTATAGCCATTACTTACACTATCTGCAGTTAATCTTAAGACAACTAGGTAGTGATTTGATCTCGCTAGAATATATGAAGTAGTTTCGGTTCCGGGAAGTTAGTGGACTTTTTATAAAGGAAAACATTCCCTAATTGTTTGAAAAAAGTATAAAACTTTGTATGGATAACTCAAAAACAGTTAGCAAGTATCACCCGGTTATAATCTCGAGTAAAATCTAAGTGTAACATATTAAGTTTTTAACATTCCGTAAAAAAGGCATCCGTTTCACCCAGCCTCACCCTTTATCGATAAAGCTAGTCAATATCGATCTATAGATCAATAGGGGTGGCCACGTGCGGACCACCCGCCGGCAGCGCGTGCGCGGTTTTTTGTTTCTTATCTACGTTTACTTTGAAAAAGAGCTATCTTAGTACATAATGTCTTATGATACGATTTTCTGAATGTAAATGATAGCGTAGATCTTTCGCCCGTAGTTTGAAAAGGACTTATCTTTGCATGTAAATGTCTGAAGATACGACTTTCGGAATGTAAAGGACAGTATAATCTACCCGTATGGTGACGAGATGAGTTCTATATTTTTTTAATAAAATTAAATTACTCAATGATAAGGTTTCCCCGAAACGTTTCGACCGAGGCTGAACAAAGTTAAACTTACAAAAAGTACCCAAGTTGAATAACTCTCAAATAATTCGTAAGTATCGTTTAAGTATTATGTTATGTGTATTGTGTATTTTGAATGAATACTAGTATAAATAATTAAATCCACCACCACCAACATATCAGCCGAATAACTTCCACTGCTGGACATAGGCCTCCCTCAATTCTATGGGGGGTAAATGCCATAATCGTCACGCTTGGTATGCGGGTTGGCTATCGCAGTATCTCCAACGCACTCCAGGGATGCTGCTGCCCATCCCACGGTGGTATTGGTCGTAGTTTTAGGACATACCCGGGTCCTAGCACAACATACCCGGGTCCGTATAATGATAATATGTTTTTATATTTAAAACGTGCAACAGCTACCTACTATTATCATTATATTTTATTGTAAAGAACCACTAAAGATGATTGTAATCAACACAAGGTGTCAAGCTACCACGATACACATAAGTTAGCCATTACTTTTAACAATTTCTTCATCTCGATGGTCACAAAAGAAATCAATAAAATTATGTCAAATTAACAATACACAGCTTACACACCGAAAGATGTTTCTGTCCAGGTGCGCCATAGTTCCATTGACCTTTTATTACTTTTTTTGCGTTTAGAAGAGGTTAGGTTATAAAGGAAACCCTTATACAGCGGAAGTAATTTGTAACAAATTTGTGAGTATCGTTTTTACAGTGATTTATGTTGAGGTTTGAAGTGCTAAATGTGTGTAATGAATTCGCTGTTCATGTCGCTGTACTACATGTCTTCTAGCTTATGATAAAAGTGAAGTGAAATATGTAACCGAAATATGCTAATTTTAAGAGCTATAAGTATTATGGTGTTCGCATAAATGCTTGCCATACACATGTATGCCTTCAAAGTCGTCATAAAGTCTGGGACACAAGTAAAATATTGGGGGGACAAAAACATAAGTACTTAGTTGTTTGTTCCATTGAAACTTTCAGAACACATGTCTTTAAGATTTCTTCATAAGTAATTACGATTAACTAATCCATTATTGGGCTGGGTTGCACCGACTTACGATCACACACTGATCAACGTTAAATATGGCGCCGGCAGCTGTCATCCCATGGAAACTTGTCAAACTTTCCATACATTCAAATTTTTACGAACACAGCTTAACATAATTACAGACGGTTTGGTGCAAGTTTGGTGCAACCCAGCCTTAAAGTGTTTTCTTCATTTGACGTGAGCGTGACTCTGTGGCGTTCTAGAGGATTTTGCGCAAAACGACAATTCTGAGGAAAAAAATCATAAGTAAGGCAGATGCTGAACCAATATTTTTGACAGTGAAATGTGTGAAGTTAATTTGTTAAACCGACAATTACGTAACAAGTAAGTTGTATTGTCACGCTGTGTCAGTTTAAGTATAATATCTACATTAAGTATTAGAAATAAGTGGTTGAATTAGAATATGCTTGAATAAGACAGTTTATTGGTGTACCCCAGTCATACTAGGTACTTACTGTTTTTCAAATCAAAAGACTGAATATGATTATTACTTGGTATCTAGTCAATGTCTATGTTTTTAAGCATAAATATCAGGTTATGTATTCTAGTAGCACGTAGTAGTTAATATAAATTCATCAAAGGATCAAAATAATACTAACTAAAAACATACGCCAGTCGACATTTAGATCCTTAGTTAGTATCTACTAAATACAATTACCTAAATACCAAAGAGTAGAGAGCTCCATTATTTATTTAATACCTAGCCAAGAAAAGCGGAGGTTGCGCCGCGGATATTTTAAACTCATACTCATTCATTTGCAATGAATCTTCGACATTACACGTCAAAATAATTACAAAAATAATACATTTATACAAAATATAAATTAAAATATAGTCTTAAATTACTAAGAAGTTATTGAAAAGTATCAATATACATTATTAAACCGTCCTATAATTACAGCTATTTAATTATAATTAAGTACTGAATAACGTTACCGTCTCGAATAGAGGCTCTTGAAACCCAATCAAACCATCTCCCTTACACTCAAAATAACAAGCCACATTAATATTTATTTCGCCAACATGCGGGCATTCTTGCCTACACAATGGCTCGGAATTGGACTACTTGGCCCAAATTGGCCATTCCCGCATCCTTGGCCCCCCGCTGGCCGAAAATGTCTTTTGAACCAATTGCGACGACAGCTCAAGACGTGGGATAGATGGATGTGGCAATAAATGTGAAGTCTTTTTTCAATTACCACGGTAACAAACACGTATATGGCCTGTGGACCGTATAGACGTTTTTGACTACAAGAAAATGCAGCGACCCTGCGCGTTGTCCACCCATTTTTGATATAAGGATTTGTTGGATTAAATGGTAGAGACAAATGCAAGTTCCCAACTCTCACCATAGCGCATCCTCTGGAGCGCTGGCGACCTTACTCAAAACCAGGAAGACAACACCACAGAGCAAGTAGTCGAAGAGTTAATGTTTTATGTCAAGGTGGCAAATAAACGTACAGCCCGTCTGAAGCAGCTTACATCCGTCGCGTGCGCAATTTTCGTAGCAATTGTGAATGTTTTAGATAGGTACGAGTGTTTAGCCATACAGTTACGCCGGGTGAAGAACGCTTGATCATTCGTGATACGCCAGAACGTAAAACTTGAAGTGTCTAGTAACATTTTGTACAATTTTACTTTTCTTCCTTCCTGCAAGCCCAGTAAACCCAGTAAGCTCTTTCTTCCTTTTTACAATCTTTTATTTAACTTGCACTGGTCGTATGTAAGTATGTTTGTAAGTTGTCATCAAAATTTGCAATCCCGTTTTCAGCCACTTGCCGGTATCCGATTGAGCTGAAATTTGTCATACTTATGTAAGTTCGGTGACAATGCAATATTATGGTACCACCGAGCTGATCTGATGATGGAGACAGAAGGTGGCCATAGCAACTCCTAAACTACACAAGATAAACCTGAAGTGTTTTTGCTCATTGGAATCGTCTTAACGAGTAGTGATGGTAAGGTGAAAAAAGAAGGTAGAATTGGCAATAAAAGCTTGTACCAAAAATATTTTTTTGACAAAAATGTCAATGGCACCAATAAATACATTTGAATTCGACTTTAAACTTAAATTCAGTCAGATATCCCACACCTGTCACTTCTTTGTTTAGCATATTTTACCCGACTGCGCCAGAAGGAGGGTTATGTTTTCGCGAGTACATATATGTATGTATAATTGTTTGGCACGCTCTGCAGCCTGAACGGCTCGATGGATTTTAGCTTGAGAGGTGTCGTTAGATTCGTATTTACTGTGAGAGTTACACTGGGTATAGATATCAAAATAAAAATAAAAACAAAATGGCGGATTTTCTGCGCCAAATTCCATATTACACAGAAACGCAGTTTTTTAATTAATTAGTCTTGTTTATACAAATCTTTTATAAAACAACAAATGAATTTAAATCCCTTAACCAAGACAGACATGCAAGTTTTGTCACCTATCATCAACGTTTATAAGCAAACTCGTTTTCACACCGGAAACAACCAATTGGTAGTCACACCACTGAATCACTCGTCCTCGTTCAAGTAACCCCACAAATTATAGGTTATCTTTACCCCTTTAGTGTTACGTAGTCATAATATTGTCTTGTAGACGGTATAACAGGAGGTTAAAGTTATGGGGGTGTGTCTGTGGTATTAAACTTGACATAAGATCCATTTATACAGTCGTCATCACGTCACCTAGCACGATCCCGTTTATACAAATACAAATATTTATAGTCGTAAGAGTCGACTATGGGAACCAGGTTGAAGTGTGTTGTGGGCGATGGGTTAGCAACCTGTCACTACAATATCATATTTTCTCCTAACCCTACAATAGCTAAAAGTGGCACGGAAATTAATTTTCGTGTGCTCCGCCTACTCCTTTTGGGAATAAATGCGTGAGTTTATGTATGTATGTAAATATTTATTTCATAAAAACATCTTTTACATACAGTGCCCTTCAAACTAGGATTCTACTGTCGTGAACTCCCATTGAACATATTCGTATGTACAATTGTACATGGCATTCCTTCCTTACTAGCAAATATGAAAGTGCAAAAGGGACTTAAAGTTAAATATTAAGTTAATTATCTATGTAGTTTGCTTTGCAAAAAAACAACTTTGGCCTATGTAAACAGTCTTGTGTCTTAATAATATAAACCTTATGCGGCAATGAACGGCAGGATGAACTTTTTCGACCGTCTTTTTATTTATTTATTCTGGCCGGAACCGTTTTGACTATATATATGTATAGTATTGCCAAAAATGCTTTCGTATGTCCACGGATAGTACACCATACGTGTTACAATTACGGTTATCATTGACTCATACAAAAACATTGTAAACAAACAGCACTCATCCGCTAAAGGAACGATATACCCTATAATTATGTGGTGCCGCTCCGCGGTAAGTCTCACACCACTTAAGACGATTACGTCACAGGAACTGACGTAAGATCGCCAGCGCACAGTTTGGAGCAGTACGACAAAGGTGATTTTGTAGAAGTAATAATAATCTTTTCACCTCAGTGGCTCGAAAATGGCGGTTTTGCTGCTTGAAACCAGTGAGCAAAATGCAATTTTGCTGCAAGCGTGAATAATATTTACTTTTTAATTTTTCATATCGTACGTTAGTTTAAGTAACTTCATTCTCTCTATCATATCACTATTCCTTTGTGTTATATGTTGTCGCCACTGAGGTGAAAAGCAAAGATATTTGTATCTCGTGTCTATGAGTCTCTCGCTACGCTCATCTTTCGCTTGCTTGGGACACAACATCAACACTCGCAGCAAAAATCTACTTTGCTCTCTTGTGGAACAAATAACTATTAATAATCTTTATTAGTACTATTTTAGGTTAAGTACAAACAGGTACAAATAAATGACTTATTATAAAATCTAATTACCTATTTACTTATAGTCTAGGAATTCTTGAATACTATAGAAGCATTTATCTATCAGCCATTTTTAGAGCTATTTTAAATTAATTTATTATTACATCCGAAATTGTATTATAATTTTTTATACACCTTACATATGCGTTTATTCATTTTTGCAACTACCTATAGTGATAGATTTGTTGCAGGAACTAATAGTTTATTGCAGTACTTACTACATTTCTTTAATTTGCTGAAATAGATGGCCATGTTGATGTACAAATAAGGTTGATATTTGTATATCAACACGGAAATTCCTCTCCCCTAGTAGACATTACGTCAGATATGAGACGAAACACACTGGAGGAGCATTCAGTTTAAGTTAGGATTAATTTTATGTATCTACCACATCAGCCGAAGGACGTCCACTGCTGGACATAGGCCTCCCCCAATTTCATGGGAGGTAAATGTCATAATCGCCACGCTTGGCATGCGGAATATGCGGATTGGCGATCGCAGTATCTCCACCGCACTCCAGGGATGCTGCTGCCCATCCCCCGGTGGTCCGATTTTATGTATGCATAAATATAAATATTTGTGGACAATAATCTTACACAAATCGACTTAGTCCGAAACTAAGCAAAGCTTGTACTATGGGTACTAGACGATGATATACATACTTATATAGATAAATAAATACTTAAATACATAAAAAAACATCCAAGACAATCTCTACAAGTTTTCCTCTTCATAGAGAAGTGCCTACAAAAAATAATAGAAAAATAATAGAGATATTTTTTATGACTACTGTTTCACCTCTACCCACTACATGTTTCTTGAATGAACGCATTCTTCGCATGTCTTGGCGCGCGTGTGTGTGTGTGTGTGCGAATGGGTATACGTCATGGTTTACTATGCCGTAAGACGGCCAAACACTGGACAGATTGCGGCTGATTTCATCTTCAGTCCGGGATTAATATGCGTTGGCCTAATGAAAACAGATACAGGAACAAATGAAACAATACGAAAAGGGTGGTTGAGAGCATCACTTTCTTGGATTGAAAGGTTTGCGTTTAAGGAAAACATCGTGAAGATGTGCATTAAAAGGTATACATGGGCTCCCCAATCTGTACTGAGTTACCGTGAGAAATACGAGTTTGTACCATTTCCTTATGTTTGTGGGTTCAGGCTTGATAATGTTAATGTCTTTTATTTGTGGCATGGAATAACCTGCGCCTAATTTTCAGTTACAACTAAATTTTCTGTTTTTCTGTTGATATCACAAGTAGGCACCCACTTTCCAACTTAGAACGTGTAGATGCTTTTGTTTATACGAGTAGTTTGGTGGCCTGTCCTGTTTCGTACTGACAACATTGGTTTAATTGACCTCTAAATAACAACTGGTAGTATTGCAATGTTTTTTTGACCACAGCATACGCTTCTAGTTCTAATTCTCCCCATCTTTCATTAATACCAGTAATCAAGCATAAAATTAACCCACGGCACACGCCAAGGTAAGGGCGTTGCGGGCCTTATGGCACCAAAGCGATTTCAAGACATCTGTCCTCACACCTGCTTGGTCTCCCCTTTGGAAACGTAACCAGTCTACATTGAACCGTCAGAGTATGAGACTAAAGTTGAATTTTCTTTGACATTGGTGGCCGTGTATTATGGTTTTGGCACAAGGTCCAATGCTCCCGTCATTAGTGATAATGCTTCATTAAAATTCGGAAATGACTGACAGTTTTTCTAGTTCAATTGTTCTTTGACCGGTCAAGTGTGGACCATATGAAGAGTCGGGTATAACGTTTTCAGCGTTGTTTTGGCTTCTGTTCTGAGCCTTGTTTCTAATGCTTTGGAATATATTAGCTCTTTGAACAAACTACAGAAACAAAATATATGTATTGGAGTGTTAAGAAATGATATTAATATACCCACGTATTATAGTGCCCATAACACAAGCCTTATTGAGCTTACTATAGGACTAGTTCGATTTGTGTAAAATTTGTCCCCTAATATTTATTTATTTATTTAATGATGCAAAATTACGAGTAGAGTACTCGCAAGGAACAGAAAAGGTCAGGTGAGCTGAGAATTGATCTTAAATAAGCAAATTTTATTCCTCAAAATCCACATACCATAAACGCAATATCGATTTGTATCGATACAGAAGCTCCATAAACCATCAATGGGACCCACTTAACTTTTTAAATTCAAATCGAAGGCTGCGTTTCGCATCTGCGACGCGTGCTAATGCTAACCCACGACCTTACCGCCATGATTTCCATATTCTATACTCAAAAACAGCGAACTCTTTTTTGTTTTTCACACGATTACACCCCTAATTTCTACAAAGTTACATTTTAGAATAGCGTACACATTTAAGGTTACTTATGACTATTTGGCATTCGAAGATATGGTAGGATGTTGTTCGCATTCGTGGTTCGCAAAGATGCGCTTTCGATGATGGATAGATGTCAGTTTATATATCAGGTTTCGTGTTATTAATGGTTTTAGAATACGGTAGTGCCAATATGGTTTGTTGATGTTTGTTTTCGAACACCTTGGCGGTTTTTTAGCAATGATTTTTTGATTGTGGCGCTGACTTTTAACTGACTACCATAGGTATAGTTTGAAGTTAGGTAGGCTAATTTATTAAAGATACCGGAATTGCTAAGCCATCCGCGTTATTTTTATCTCCTTTTAGTTACATTTTCCCTTTACGTATATGTAAACTTTTAAGTTGGTTTTTGAGCAATCAAGAAACATACATATTTCACTTATTTTATATTTTATCGATGTATTCATATACTCATACCCGATCTCAAAGATATTACTAGGCGATATTCATAATACCTCTATTATGCTATTGCTATCACTGCGATCGTTTGTATTACCTACATGGAAGCATCCATAAGTTGGTATGTATGTATGTATCTCTGACTCTACTCATCGCATTTAAATTGTTTTTCACCTGTAGCGTGTTCCTTTTATGGACATAGGCTATATTATATCCTGTGGCTCCGCTTGGTTCGTTACTAAAACATTTACAAATCTCACTTGAATTGAATATGCAGTACTTGAATAAAACCCACACAGCTTGGATCCCCTTTCTCCGCGCACCCTCAAGCTAGCTCCCGTAAGCCGTATCGATCGCCCCTGTGCGCCGGCGCATCTTTGCAGCTGCGCGCGGGTCAGAGGTGAGAGGGGCATGTGATGAGTGGGCAGGACCGCCATATTGGATCGATACTGTTCGATTTTTGAGTTAGTTTTTTTTATGAGTGGTATATTTTATGCCAATATCTTTAGCGAACGACATATTGTATTGTGTAGAGAGATATAGAGTGTAGGTATATCATATTATAGTTGGCATACTATATTATAGTTTGGCTAATTTTATTGTATAGAGTGTTGTTAAATTAAGTTCAGTCGTGGAAATTACATATTTATGGTTGTGAGCAGTACCTACCTACCCAAGAATTTTGAAGGCACTCGAAGCGAACATAATGTAGGTGTGACCCTGCGAAAAGTAAAATACTTCGAAGTTTTTGTTTTGTAAGCCATTGCTAGTTATTATTCTATTCTTCAAATAGCTAAAACGCGGTTCAGCCGATACATTAAATCAAATTAAACGTGCTACCACAAATCTACAATTAAAGTTAACTCAAAAGACGACCACCTGGCCCATTCAATTGTTTTAAGCGCCATGTTATGAAACCGTACATTTGATACGCCCATACACCGGATCAAACAACATGTGTACCGATCTTATCATCCACGTGCCTTTAAACCCCGTACAATTTCAACCCTAATTCAACAATAACAAGCTTCAAAATGCTACGGAGCTGTGTCTCAGGTTAATGCTGTCTTAAGAATACGTGCAAGACGTTTTCAGTCTTACCAGACTAAGAATAAGGTTTAGTCCTGTCTAAGAAAGTTTTACTACGATCTAGTTGTAGGTGCGAGCGTAAGATCAGCTGTGCGGATGTTCCATTTGAGAAACAAGCTTAAAGATAACACTCGACAAAGCGAAATTGAACTCTACTTTGTTGTACAAAGGGCGAAAATAATCGCCAAATAAAAGTTGTTAATTTTTTCAACAGGATTGCTGTGCTTGCATTCTGTTGTTATAATTTGAGCCGTAACGGTCTTGGAATAAATGTCAATAAAGATTCCAAATACAAAAATTGTATTCTTATTTTTTCTTGAACTTAGAATCCGATTGATCCTTTGATACAACATGTGCAAGGTGCTTTCATACGATTCCTTAGCAGTTTTCTTTACTGTTACTTTTGTTACATTATCGTCTTTTAAGTCAGTTGAGACTTATTTTATGCGAAATAGTACACGGTATGTTTAAGTGTATAGAGTCAAATAAGTACCTATCTAGTTCATTACATGAGGTAAAAATAAAGTAAATAATGAGACGCTGGCATGTCAGTTGTCAACAAAATCAATGTAATTATTATTACCAAACCACTAATGTAACCTTCAATAATCCCCGAACAAAACAAACGCTAGGGTGAGCTGCGCTGCGCACGCGTCGGTAATAATATCTAAAAAATAATAATAAATCCGGGTGAAGAATAAAGAATTTCACCCCCTGTTCCCTGCCTTTATCTTGCAAACAGACTTGAATGGTAAGATAATAGGGGAGGCTCGCCCCTGCGTGCGCGCACCTTTCGCGCACGCGTGCCGCGGGGGTCGGTGACGGTTGCGTTTGAATTTTTGGAACGCGTCTTGCGAATTTTGTTTATCGTTTGGCTTGTTAGCAGCCAGGAATTGCTTTCGACAAGTTCCAATCCATGTTGGTCTGTATGAATCTAGAAATATCAGTATGAAGTAGGTGGTTACATTCTTTTGTTTTTAGTTTTTGATGAATATATTCGAATTTGGTTTAATTTGAATTTCAGTTTACTTAGAGATGGATATCTAATGCCAGCTGTAGAAAAATAAAAAATCATCATTCTCAACCTTCCAGTTATACCCTAGTGGGTCGCTTTGTCACTTAATCCCAATACCTATTTGACATAGGCACGAGTTTAACGAAAGCGACTGCCATCTGACCTTCCAACCTAGATTAGTTATTTGTTATACTTACAAGGGTGCAAAGTTGTATTTTACCCGCGAGTGTGGAATTGAAACACGAGCCAGCGAAAGGATTCTATAGTTGAACCACGAGCGAAGCGAGTGGTTCTAAAATAGAATCCAGAGCGTAGCGAGTGTTTCAACACACGAGAAGTAAAATGCAACTTTGCACCCGTGACCCGTGTGTAACACAAAACTTTTCTCCTTACTATAGCGAGGAAAGTGCAACATACAAAAAGACACAGTTCCACAGGCATGATTTCCATCACTGGAATCCCTGATTTTTTTACGATATTATAACAGAAAACTCTGGAGGTTGTGTATATTTACGTGAGTCGGATTCGTTGAGAAGTTATTTTAGTTGACATTGACATTGACGACATTCCTGAGGATGCGTTTTGAAATTGCATCGACTCAACTTGTGCGTTTACAATTATTATAGTAAATATCATTATAAAAAATGTTAGTTATAGAATCTTAAGGTTTACTACTTAAAATCGTTAAATAAAGGTAAATTTGGTATTTTTTATTAAATTCTTAAACCATTTATTTAATGATAATTGATATCAAATGAACCATTATTATGTGCGTTTTACGTTTTGTTATCTGTCAAAAGCTACTCAAACACGCTCCAAGATCAAATTACTTTCCCCACTTGTGGATAAAATGCGTTCTTACCCGCTTGTTTCAAAGGATAAAAGACGGCTTTCCGAGCTAGTGAGGGGAAAAGAAAATAACCATAAATAAATGATATTTCGTACATAACATTTCTATTGAAAGATTTACGATAGGCAACCATCTTGATTGAAGAAAACATTTTCAAGGAAAATATTACACTATGAAAATTAGTAGTCTGGCTGGACTGAGACAATCCGAAATCCACAGATAGCAAACCACCGAAAATCATTAGTACGTTCACAAAAAAGCGTTCGCAAATCGAAAGCCAATTACGAGATATGAAAGACACCGGGCAAAGGACTGTGCCATCGCTTTGTCTACCTTTGATTACCTCTGGACAACGTATGAAACCAAAGACAATATGCCGTTGAAACCGGACGCATTACTTTTTGTTTCGCTTTGCAGTCTGTTGGGAGATTTTCATATTTGTTAGTTATGTTTATGTGAATGGTCACAACGGAAGATCAGCGCTGGCTCTGCCAGCATCACGCTGAGTTGTGACCATTTCGTGACAAAATTAATTATGTATCGGTCTCTGTTTTTTTGTCAATTCATTGTTTTTTTTTGTCACGAATAAACGATTTCTTTCTTTCTTTCTTACCTAGTTAAATAGGTGAAATGGTGGAACGATAAGAAGGTATAAGGAGAAGCAATTAGCAAAATATCTCGATAGGGACAATCCAATTTCTTAAGAAGATATGACATAGTATGTAAAAGTTGTACAAACATCTTTATTGATCCTCTTCCAAAACAGAGATTGACAATTATTAAATTTTGAGTATGGAATAGTCGTTTCAGTTTAATGGAGCATCTGCTGACGGCTTCCGATTCAGATAACGTGTGGCCATTGACCAAGCAAGACTTAAAGTGTACCTATTGCATTTCAAATTAAGCCTCGGCAAATATCTACTTTTTAACCGACTTCAAAATTTCAAAAGAGGAGGTTATCAATTCGGTTGTATGTTTTTTTTTTTTTTTTGTTTTTTTTTTTTTTAATGTTTGTTACTCCATAACTCCGTCATTTCTTAACCGATTTGGAAAATTCTTTTTTTGATTGTAAGTATATATATCCAAGTTGGTCCCGTTTTTGTCAAAACGCAGTTCTGATGATGGGATCCATGAGGAATTGAGGGAACTCCTCAAATCTTTAAGGCAAACATATAGTGATTTTTGTGTTTTTATCAACAAGTCAAGCATTTTCATACAAAAATGTGACATTGGATGAAGTGGAACTGCTCATGATGATCAGAACAGAACTCTTCAACGACGAAAAGTTCACGTTTGGCGATTTGTCCTCCTAGCTGTGTTTGTTAAGCAATTTCTATTTTCACGATTAATTTTTGTCATGCTTGATTTCTGATGATGGGATCCATGAGGAATTGAGGGAACTCCTCAAATCTTAAAGGCAAACATATAGTGATTTTTGTGTTTTTATCAACAAATCGAGCATTATCATACAAAAATGTGACATTTGATGAAGTGGAACTGCTGATGATGATCAGAACAGAACTCTTCAACGACGAAAAGTTCACGTTTGGCGATTTGTCCTTCTAGCTGTGTTTGTTAAACAAGTTCTATTTTCACGATTGATTTTTGTCATGCTCGAGTTCTGATGACGGGATCCATTAGGAATCGAGGGAACTCCTCAAATGTGAAAGGCACACAAATAGTGATTTTAGTATTTTCATGAACTAATCAAGCATTTTCATTCATAAAAGTGACATCTGATGAAGTGGAACTGCTGATGATGATCAGAACGGAACTCTTCAACGACGCGTAGTTCACGTTTGGCGATTTGTTCTCTTCGTTTTGTTTGTCAAGCAAGCAAGGTTTTTTCATGATTCCATGAGGAATTGAGGGTACTTAGTCTTCTACCATTATAAACATACATTATAGCCATTTTTATTTTATTGTATATCTATCTAAGAGTGCACCATCTAAGTATAATAACCTTTTACCGGCCTCCCCCATTGAAGTCGGTTTTTTTTTCTTAAAAATTATTTAACGTTTCTCTACAAACCATTAGCTCGATGCTCGTACATGGTTGGCTGTCGAAGTTGTTTTATTTTTGTATAATGACGGATGTTATGTTATGTTAGTCTATTTACTTATACATATTAGCTTACTTTATTCAAAAAGAGCCTGCTATAAGTGACAAGAGTCATATGATAAAAAAGTTTAAATAACCCCCTTACCTAGCAGTCGGCAGTCTATGTTGACAGACAATACTTTCACTGAACTACAGTTATCACAAGGTGTCAACTTCAATACGCATCTGTCTGCGCACGAGTCGAAAAGGTGCACCCTTTCTCCAACATCGATTCATAATTATAAAAATGGCTTATGTATCGAATCACCCCTTTAAGATAGGACTTTTTAAAAGCAACTATCATAACGCGTTAAGGGACGCGTAACTTATCGGTGTGATAGGGAACCAGTTAAAGACTGACCTTTGACTACGCACATGTTTTTACGAATTTAGGAATCAAATTATGCTGGAGCCCCGGTAGAGTACTAGTATAGAGCGTTTTGTGAAGTCTCCTAATCTTGCTGGAAGCTGATCGATTTCGGATTTCTATAGGGGCTGTTTTGGTGGTCCTTTCTATTTATTTATTTAACCTAGATATTTAAAATTCACTACTACGAACGATAATGTTTTTTTAAATCTTTATTTAAAATATATAAATATAACCCTGTCTACGAAGCCGAAGGTCCCGGGTTCGAATCCCGGTCAGACCTTATTTGTGCATTTAACACGAATATTTGTTCCCGAGTCTTGGATGTTTTCTATGTATTTAAGTATCTATTTATCTATATAAGTATGCATATCGTCGTCTAGTACCCATAGTAAAAGCTTTGCTTAGTTTGGGACTTGGTCGATTTGTGTAAGATTGTCCCGCAGTACTTATTTATTATCTGTGACATCGACTTCCTACGGAGAGCTTTTTTCTGAATTTATCCTCTAACATTTATGTCTAAAGTAAATATATGCTTAAGTTACACACGAACAGGCATATTTAACAATCGATTAAATTCATAATCGATATTAACGCCGATTAAACAAAATAAATAACCTATCATCCACGCTTCTGCGTATTTTTTCTATCATGCCCCAATTTCTTTCATAGCAAATGTTCAATCAAGAATGGCACAGCAAAAAATGAGAGCATGCGGGCAGCCATATGTTCGCAAGGTGGAATCATACAATGAACTCTTTCGATAAAGGTGCAAATCTTGAAGAGCATCTTCAGTTTTTCTAGTTCCGTTGTCATTTTGTAGGTAAAGATTGATTTATTGTTGGTAGAAGTTACGAATTTGTCGGTAAGTATCCTAAAGTGATTTATGTAACAGAGTAATAATGAAGATTCCTGGCACATGCAATCAATAGATACCCATTTTAATAGCATACCCATTTTTTAGGGTTCCGTAGTCAACTAGGAACCCTTAATTTCGCCATATCCGTCTGTCTGTCTGTCCGAGGCTTTGCTCTATGATTGTTAGTGCTAGAAAGCTGCAATTTGGTATGGATATACTTATATAAATCAATAATACTGAGAAAGTCGTAAAAAAAATTAAAATAAAATTAAGGGTACCTCCCCTACACGTAAAGTGGTCAATTTTTTTTTTGCTTCAACCCTGTGGTGTGGGGTGTTGTTGGATAGGTCTTTCAAAATGAATAGAAGTCTTCATCAAACACTTTTTGTTAAAGTGAACATTTTCGGAAATATTCACTCCGAAAGAAAAAATATTGTGTCCCTCCCGTCTAAGTAACTTTTGAACTATGGGTCCAAAAAATATGAAAAAAATCATGAAAGTAAAGCTATAGCGGAAATGCAGCCGCAGTGGCAGTTAGCCGTTTTTGAGTTATCGTAAAAGTCTTTCCTTCTTAGTAAAAGACGTATGAAACGCTGCGAAGGTATTCCCTTTTGCTTGTTATCGATTTTTTTGAAAGTAAGTTCACTGGACAACTATGGAACCCTACACTGAGCATGGCCCAACATGCTCTTGGACGATTTTTATATTATTCATTCATTCCTGGTGTCACCGAACTTACATAAGTATGCCAAATTTCAGCTCAATCGGATACCGGCAACCGGCAAGTGGCTGGAAAAAAGATAGCAATTTTTGTGAATACTTATATTCTTAGGTACGTAGAGTGCAAGTTAAAAAAAGGTTTAAAAATAAAGGAAGATTTATTCATTAAATAAACAACAAATATGAACATAGAACAACATCATTAATATTACTATATATAAATAAATATAAAATAAAATTACTAGAACCTAAAATAGATTAGTTTACCTCCTAAATCTGTTCAAATGTGATGACATTGAACCTGTAACCTACAATGCACTTCTAAATCATTAACTGATCGCATGTATGCAATTTTAATTGTCACAAGGTCACTGATTACTAATGTAATGAATGGACAATCAATACGCACCCCATCGACGGCAATTGTTTCGGAATGTGTTATGATATTTCATTAGCATTTGAGTTATGTGATATGTGGTTCATCATTTATAGATACGAGTAGAAAATCATACAAAGATTCATTTATTTTAACACAAAATATACAGAGGTTGAATAGACTAAAATATAAAAGAAAAAATATTTATTCCTAACCAACATCACACAGCACCACAAGAAAAAATTAAATAAAACGAAAACATAAAGTATGCAGAACAAACAAAAGATATAGAAAGACCTTATCATACTTGGTACTTGATATTTATTGAAAAACATGCTTTTGCCCGCGTCTTCGCCCGCATAGAACTCGTTATTACTTTAGAGAAATAATTGCTCTAAATTATTTAAGGCGCTGACTTCCACCCACGATTCATCTCCTTCCGGAATAAAAAGTACCTAACCTAGGTCTTGGGGTTTCAGACTATCTCCATACTTAAATAACCCCTATACTGTAGACCCTCGCTAAAACCTCTGCAGAGAGCTTATTCATCAACCGGAGCGTTCGAAGAAGGAAATTCTAAAATAATATTCTTCCTAGACCAATCACGCCCTACCGCGTCGAATTATTTTTTCTTTACAGAACTACGTGTACTTACGAATGTACGAGGAGCTAAGTGCATCCTTACCGTAACGCCTACATTAAATAAACTACATATATTTACTATCTCACGAACAACAATAAAACACAAATAAATTTAAACATTCATAACCACGGAACCGATTAAAATGCCCTTAACAACGATTAGGGACCGCCAAATGTCGTACTATGGCACTGGTCCCAACAGATGGGGTCTAACACAGGGTTTAGTTTAGCCCCCTAAGAAACGACGTAAAATTCAATGGAGTCCATGTACGCTTAGGACCTTTTTCGTTTGGGAGAAATGACACTTATAAGAATTGTGCGATATTGATTCTTATTCGAACTGAATATTGATTCTTTTGTGTTTTATGATATGATTCATGATCTGATACTAGTATTATAAATACCAAAGTCTCCCTCTGTTTCAGTCCGTTTGTCAAAGTCTAGAATAACTTACTTTGCAGTTACAAGAATAACAATTTTAATATAGGAATAATAAACCTGGGGGCCAATTCTCGGTGCGATCGAGATGCATGTCTATCGTGACATTGTATAGAATGGTAGAGTCACTTGTATGGAATCTCGAATAGAGATCATCTCGATCGAACCCGAGAATTGGCCCCCAGGTGACAAAAATACTGAACGTGCGACTAAAATACTAACTCTCCTAATTATTCGCTCATGGGTATATTGGGTATAGCACAGTTAGTGTTTGATGTATTAAATTGATTAATATTTTCTAATAAACAAAATAAAAACTAAACTATCTAATATTAAAAACTAAATTAAAAATAATTATAAATAAAAGATTTGCCCCATTCGCCTTCTGAGGGCAGCGTGCCTAAAAGGCTGGCAGCATTGCCACGTTGAATGACAATTAGTATTTCAGTCAGTACGTTTTAGTTTTTTGTAGGTTAGGTTAGGTTATTTTCGAAACTTTTATTACTACCCATAATAATCATCATCTATTGCAATATCGCAAAACATAAGTTGTTATTACAAAATGTAGAAGCATCTCACAGACCCTGATCGGGTGTAGGTAGCAAACAGAGTATGCAAAATTAGAAAAAGTTAAAATACGAAGCAAATATCCAAAAATAAGGTATTTAGATTTTGATGTGTATGAAGTTTGAGTCCCGTATAAGAATTTAATATTATTTTTATCCCAGTCATAAAGGGAAATATGGATAAGTAAGTTTGTATGGAAGTATGATTTAAAAAATGAGTAGATACGAACAAAGTCTCCCAGGTACAGCTAGTTCGATTCCTATATCTTGACTTGACACATACGCACATGTTGAAACGAATGATTATTATCGCTGATTTCATTGATTTATTATGTATGAAGACTACTTAATAAATCAATGTGTTCAATAAAATAACAAAAATACTGTCCCGCAATTGCACCGCTTGAGCAAGGAGCTGAGGCTGTTTCATAAGCGGCAGCGGGTTAATGGAATATGAATTGTTAATATTATACGTTTCTTTAGACACTCGTTAATATAATGTTTGGGAATACAGGAATTTGTTTATACAATATAAAAGAGAATCAAGAAAACATTTCAAACGTAAGATTTTCTTAAACAATCGTTGTCCGATAAAATTAAACCTAGATTTTTTAAAAGTATATTTTTATATAAATATAAATTGGTCGGTTTAAATGGCATACTCAAATACTCCACTCCAGTGAAATAGCGTGATATAAAATAAATAATAAAAGTGTTCATCCACGTTCTAAGATGTCGCTCTGCCTAATTCTGAAATCACCATATATTGCTACTTTATTTTGTAACAGTGCCGTTTGTTTCAAATAAAGTTATTCTTATCCTTCTTATTCTTATTCATTTGTACCTATTCATTTCAAATATGACAACCCTATCTCATAACGTGGGTCCAATGGACCAGAGCAGTCGATACCCCGACATGAAGCACTCACACGCGCCACAAAGACACCGGATAACATATAATTACGTAGCGCGCGATGAGATCTGTCACTTGATACGAAGAAAACGGCAAGTGTGATGACACTTGCTATTTCCTTTCGTAAGGTGCTTTATTGAATAGGGTTTTATATGCTTTTATTCGTATTCCGGTAGCGCAGTGGCTCATTCATAAGGTTCATGGACATTGTTATCCACTCACGTGCTCTCCGCAACTAGGGTTGCGACTTGGGAAAACGTACAGTGCTCTCGCAACACTAGTTGCGAGTTGGAGTTCCAACGGTTTTTAAATTGTTGCTATGAGGAACATGCAAAGAACGCTTTTTAATTGAGTTATATAGGTAGAGTATGAATGTGGCAACATTAAAAAAAATTAAAACCGCAGTCTACGGAACAATTTTTATAAAATATAAAAGTTGTTTTCATGACCATCGAAGTTCGGTACGTCAGCGAGAGAGCTCGCGATTAAAAAATGCTGTGAGCAATCAATTGTGCATTTTTTAATTGGTATTATATACCAAATTAATCCTGGTTTACTGCTTCATAAGACGAAGCATATATTTCGATACTAATTAAAATGGAATGTAATAAATTCTTCCAACAAAGTACGTTGAGTGATGAAAATTTTGCGAGGTTAATTTTAAATCGTACATAATTATGTGATTATGCCATATTTCTGTACTAGGCTATTAAAATCAATAAATCCGTCTATTAAAATCAACATAAATCCACTTTTAATGAACAATTAGGTATGTTCTATGCAGGATTAGGTGAATGAACTTGTGACGTCTATAAATACTATTGTACGCAACTGTGGTTGCAAAAGGCACTTCCGCCGATTCGCGTCGGATCCACGTATTATGTCATAAGGCGTGGTGCACACTGGGCTATTGTCGCAGAATGGTTTAATTTAGTTTATTCATTTTTGATAGGTTCTTTTACGCATACTAAGTGGCGGCCCATTACCAATGTAACTGCTTACCTTTTATTTATGAATGTATGAAGTAGAGGTAGGGTTCACTTTTACTTGTTCAACTGATCATATAAATTTATAAAATTCACATATTCCATGTAATGGTTCAAATAAGAATGTATGGTTTTCTTTTTTCAAAAAACCAGTTCTGAGGGCCTACTCCGAACTTCGAAAATCGAACTTCGTATCGTGCCGTCCCTTTCCGTCATATAGTGTATAACACAAGAGTGAAAGGGACGGCACGACACGAAGTTCGATTTTCGAAGTTCGGAGTAGGCCCTCTGATTTTGACTCGTATTGACCGTTATCTCAGTTATTTGTAGCTCGCATATAAACTATTGTATAGTCCTTTTAACTTAACACCCAAAAATTTGCAGTGAAAACCACGTACCAATAAAAAATACTTACCTCACAAAATAAGTGTATGAATTTTGTTGTTACTTGTGATGTATTTTTTTCAAATATTAATTTAATTTAATTTCTTAAATTTTCATTGTAATTTTACTCGTTAGTGGTTATGGGATGTGTCAGGCAAGGATTCAATAATTATTTGTGCAATAAGAGAGCAGTCGTTTTTTTACGACGAGTAATAATTTCGAATCCCGAGGTAGCGAAGTATGCCTTAATCGAATCACTATTAGGGAGCGGGGCAAGTGATTCTATGATAGATTTTATAGCGTATCAAGGGATTCGAATACACGATATGCATATAGGTAACTTTGCTCTCGTGTACCACACACATACCACATCACATAAAACTTACCACCTCAGCAATGAGAACCTGTTAGAGTTAAAAAAACTTGTTGGGGTGCCAAATAAATATATGTCCTATGTCCAGCAGTGGACGTCCTTCGGCTGACATGATGAAATTACAATATAGTCAGTTCTGGTACCGTACCTACTACTACTATACTACGCAACGTAAAAGAGGGGGGTTATAAGTTTAATGTGTATATCTGTCTGTGGCATCGTAGCTTTTATTTAAACTGGTGAACCTATTTGGTTGTCTTTTTTTCAGAGCAGGATTTCCAAGAGAAATTTAGTAGTATCTTATAGCCGTGGATTAATATGACTGAAGCAACTATAAATGCCTAGACACGTAAACACGAGGTCATTGAGATCTGATTGTTGCTACTATTATGGTGTGTATTTAAAAAATACTGCATTTTTAACTCCTCGAATTTATAATAAGTTACTAACATAACTTTTCTCTCGGGAAACGATAATATTAGTAAAACATGTTTTATCAAAATCGGTTCAGCCATTGTTGAGATATATAACTTTGAAATGAAAATATCGGCGGTTTTCCAACTTTTCTACTTTGTCAGTTATTCTATATCACGACAGCCAATGATATTTAAAATAAAATGCCAAACGTTATTATTACTTCAAGAATATATAATTAAAGTCACCATGAGTGTACCGCTGTTAATTTCGTATTAGCATTGTATAAGTTATAAGTTAAGGATCTGTAACTATTCGTAATTGATTTAATAAGAAATGTAAATTTCGTAATTTCAATATTGACGATCACTGCGTGAACTGTGGTTTCGTTGCGCACCAGTGTATCCCGTCCTATATCGCCGCCATGATTAAATTTTGACAGCGCAGGTCCGCCGGAGTATGTCCGTTAGTTTGAGTCGGGACCTTTGCGTGGGTTTTTTTTTGTATACTTTTGAAATGAGAACAAAAATATAAATCGAGTTGTAATCGGTCGAATATCTATTAAGTTGTGAAGTGTAACATGTGTAGTATATGTGTTAAGAGTTTTATGTGGTTTGAAGTGTATGGAATTATTTATAATCGGGCGTCAAAAGCGGCACTCATTACGTTAGGTATGTAAGGCTATTTTTTGTTATTGATAATTTGTGACAGAAATTGTTGCGATTTTGACAAAATTGGCACTTGTTATTTGAAGATTAATAGTGTCTCTATCTACGTCTGACAATATTTTTGTACTCGTTTGCCTAAATTATTCATACAAAAATCATAAACAAACTACACTGTTTTGCGGCGAATTGAAAAACTGACAATGTAAACATTGCAAATGAAAAAGGTTTTATGCAAAATATTTCCCCGGGATCATATACTTTATTTGGTATCAATCGAAGCGTAAACTATTACAGTTTTAAATAAACATAAGATTTACATATGTTATCGATTTAGATTATAAAATAAAAATATATTTATTGCAAAAGATCTCATTCGTAACGGTATGTAAAGTTTGTGACTTTTTAAAAAAATATTTTACTATGGTGACCTATGTAATTAATTATATAAACAAATTGCCTGTTCCTTTAGCTTTATAACATAAAAAGAATCATAGCATAAAGTTAAGACGAAGCCAGGCAACCGATTTATTAACAACACAAGACAATGCGCTGCTAATGCTCGGTGAATCTTGAGCACTTTAGACCACCTTTTTTTTAACGCGAGCACTTGAGTGGTTATATATGATATTGAATAATTTTGTTATTGCTGCTTATTACTATATGTACTTAGATTCTTTATACCACATCGGTGGTAAACAAGCGTACAGCTTGCTTGATGGTGAGCAGCCACCGTAGCTTATAGGCGCTCGCGACTTCAGGGAAGTCACATGCGCCACATGCGCATAGTTTTTATGTCCTAGGTTTTTTTTGTAAAACTGCTGATAATTGAATATTGATATTAAACAATATCTAACCGATCCTCTAGATACGTCACATTTCATAAAAAAATATAAGTTCGAGATGAGTTTGAAACACAAGATATTGTTATAGTTTCGTTTTACGTATATTTTACCAACGACTTAATTATATCAGATACATAAATAAAAACAAAAGCATAATGACTAAAAATAATTAAATAACCTATGCTTATCAAAAACTTATAAATAAATAATCTAAAGTAAGGGGTCCCACCGCAGCATAGAGCCAAAGATACTGGCAGCATTTCCTCGTTGTTTAGCAATGCTTTTTTATTTTTTATACGCAATAAAGATGACATCAATTGTATCAATATATGAAATTATAATGTCAAATATTGAGACATTTTCATTAAAAATAATTTATGAAAATGGGACTGAGATGCATTCATTATAATATAACTACAACTTAGGAAAGTTGAAAAACCCACGACATTTTCATTTTAAAGCTCAATATCTCAAAAACGGTTGAACAGATTTTTATGACAAATATCTAAGAACACTTGGGATAAAATAATCTATGACATAAAAAAAAACTTAACGATAATCGGTTCATCCGTTTGGGAGCTACGATACCACAGACAGATACACAGATACACAGACAGACATGATAAACTTATGACACCCCTCACTTTTTGCGTCGGGGGTTAAAAAACTGTAGACTCAACATATTTACTAACAACCGTACAGTATCACTTGTGATGACTAATAAAACAACACTCAATTAACTGGGATCTTTTGTCCAGATGTAATTAAACCTATAGTAGCGGGCCCTTGGCGGAACAGCGGAACACCGCGCGTGCCGTACCGTGACAAGCGGAACTGGCGACATGCTCCTGCGCACTTCCTGCGCTGTGCGTAGAATAAATGTGTAGACACGGTATAATATGGTCAAGAATCAAGATGCACCTGGTTTGGTGTCACCAAAAAGCGTTTACACATTAGCTTGACAGCTGGAGACATCTGCGAGTCCCTCACTCTCAACACAGCGTATCCCCAAGTCAATAAAGGGTTAGCAACGCATTTGTGATTCCTCTGGAGTCGCAAGTGTCATAGGCTACGGTGTCTGCTTAACATCAGGCAGGCCGTAAGATTGTTTGCCACCGTCGTAGTATTAAAAAAAATAGTAGGACTGTCCCGAAAATCCCAGAATTTTATATACAGGTCGATCTCGCGCTTGTAAACCCCACATACTATTCAGGTATTCTGGTAGTGTACAGTCAGCTAGACGCTGGGGGAGGGGGGGGTTTCAAGGTTTCTCTGCAGCAGACTGAACATATAATTATTATAATTGACAGGGCTTTTTTCTCACTTTATCAGTAGGCAGGTATATTATAAATGTATTTTTTTAGTTTTTTGCAGTTATAAACCTGCCGCACCGCTGCTTAAAACGCACAGACGTGCCTCATGCTTGACGTTTTTAACTCATAAGTTTTTCCCCCTCGTTCACTGCGACTCCGTGCCGTCACCGTATGTTGAGCACTGGTGTGACCAGACCTTAATATTGGTAACTGTATTGCAAGTTCAATACTGAACATCTCCTTTCGTACGAAAACAAACATATTATGAGTATACGAACCTTTGCCAAGGAATCATAATTAAAATGGATTCTTATAAGAAACTTATATTAGCCACTTTATGTACGTTAAAGCAATCAAACCTAAGTTTTATTCTTTTTGTCATTATGATTATCTAAAGTTTCGCTTCTGTACTATTTGTTCTCTTTCCCATATCCGCTTTCCGCTCCCGCTCCTCCCCTGGCCACGCCTTTGGACATGTGATTTTTAACAGATCAAAAAATGTATTGCGATTCGTTATCCAGAAAATGTGTTGTCGACTTTATCGATGGCTTTTGCGGTTTGCTGTATACAAATCCGTTTAATTTTTTTTACATTTTACGAATGTATGTTCATTTAAGTTTGAAATTTAACGTAAGGCTAAGCTTTTTGGTGCGTTAAGCTTTTTTTTATTTCATATTCAACTTTCATTTGGGGCCTTTTAAACAGTGCTTAATATCACGCGATGGAAGCAATATCACGCGAATATTATTGCATATTGAAGCAAAACCGAAACTATTTTGAATTTCGATATACATACACTAGTATTCGCGGAGTTCCATGCCCATGGCAAAGAGTTAAAAAAATCTTAAAGGCTGACTTATGAAGAGTTCTGCACAATACTGACGCAAGTCGAATCGAATCCTTTGTCTTAATGACATGACAGACCCTAAATAAAGTGCATCTCAGAAAGTAAACATGAACTGATATTTTTACTGGTCATGCGTATACAAGTCAAAAAGAATATCGAATCGCTTCCCAGCTCAGTAAATTCGTTCGGTAAATTCTTATTAGGTTCATGGAAACAGAAAAAACCGTTAGCAAAACAACGGCCTGAGGCTTCAAACAATTGGACTGTTCTATATTTGAATTTTCCTCAACCCACCCGATTTTTCGCGAACCCGAACGAGTCTAAGAGCCCTAGGCAACTATGCAACAGGGACTCTATATTCTGGACGTTTTAATGGCAGCTTGTGTATCACGTAACCATATATAAGTACTTAATCAATTTTTGACATGTTAGTGTCCATCTGTGAATGTTGCCGGTTTTGTTTCACATCTTTCAACCGTTCCAGCATTGTCATCTTTTTGACCATCTTTTTCATGTATCTCTAGTAGCTTCACTGAAAAAAAAGATTTGTTAACAGTAGCCCAAATGTTAGCTGCTAGTAACTAAATCGGAGGACTGGCAAACTGAGAGTTTACTAGTAATCAAAATTAGTTATTGTAAATTAGCATTATTTTGGTTACTACTAAACACAATTTGGCTATTTCTCAAGTAGCTAAACTAGTTGAGCTATACTTTTTTTTCAGTGTTCCGACCCTAATCCTAAGTATTTGTGTAGGAACTATTTTTGAACCTACAGGCAAGCCACCTGACCTTCCAACCAGAATGTCAAAATAGACCTTACTACTTACTAGGATTATGTATAAGTATAAGTATTGTCAACTTGGATGCGGGTGGCGCAGGACCGGTCATTGTGTAAGTCTTTGGGCGAGGCCTATGTCCAGCAGTGGACGTCATTCGGCTGAAATAACGATGATGGTGATTGTCAACTTGATGTTCTCTAGCAGCCCAAAGAGCTCTAAGCTTAACGAATTCTCATAGACATCAACTAGGATCAATGGCTTCGTTCATATCACTTGGCCATGAGCACTCCAAACTAATGATTCTATGACAGACATAAGGGCATAGCCCTCCTGAATACGGCCCCTGAAGTATCAACCACTAAAGTATATGAAGACTCCATTTGGGGAAACAAAACGCACTCAAACTTCGTTATCTATGGCAACAAAAGAATCAATTTTAACGGTCTGGATGGAGTCAATGATTTTTAGGAGCTCATTGTAGTTGTTTTGTCTAGTTCGTCCAATACGATTTGATTTTGATTATTTTTTTATTTAATTATACTTGTTGTGATTTCAAATATATTACTGATTATAGTTAATATTAAACTGAAGAACAAATACATTTAACTTAGCTCTTTCAAAACTACATAAGAGAGCTGGAAAAGTTGTTCATCATATTCGCTCATAAAATCAGGTTTACTTCCGGGCCAAATAGTACACGAGAGAAGGCATGGGACCAACAGTAACGTATATAGGCAGATTATGATTATCTTATTAATTAAAGACAATACTGTTTAGAACTATGAGATTATATTTAAAATTATGGATTAAGTTATATATGAATGTAACCCTTTATATGTGACATGTAATATTGATAATATTATGAATAAAGAGTATGAGTATGATGATGAATTTTAAATATAATTAACCTAAAATCTAGATAATACACTGCTAAAGTTCTTATACTTCACTTATTCAGTGTGCTTAAAAATGTTAATACTAGCTGCCCGCGTATTACGAAGAACGCAGGCGAAGCCGCGGTATAAAATATAGCCTATGTTTAACCTAAAGCAAAATAAATTCTAATATACTGAAAAAAAACACACTCGCGTGAATAGTTCCGAAGGTTGATTACCAACTTATAAACATACATCTTTAAATATAATACGTTAAAGGGCTTCGTGTTTGTTTTTATTCATTTAACTTTTCCTTTAGTCAATCATATCTGTTGTGTGTTTTGTACAATAATGAGTTTTACTCCTACTACTACTACTATTACTACTATAAGTATAGAGAAACCAGCAAACAGCCTCGAAAAGGTAAACTATTTAAACACACTCGCTAATCAGAAAAAAGACAGTCGCAACAAGGGCCATGTTAACCAACCCAACACACGCATCCAGAACATCTTATATTAAAAGACACCACACACGCTCAAAGGCCGTCACATGCACTAATTAAAAATAAATCACTGAAAGACAAAGAGGCTTTCGTTTTATTGCGCAAAAAATGAGAAAAAACCGCAAAAAAACACAATAAAGACAATGTAAACAAGTTAGGGTACTTGAGTAGCTCATTACAGAGCAGATGCGGCTGTATTAGCGTTTGAGCTGCGTACTTACTACGTTTGAGCCGCGTACTTACTACGTTTGAGCCATAGTTGAGCACAGCACGGGTGGCTTGGAAACAAAAGACATTAGCCGAGTCTTTGTTTAACCTATTTCGTCTATGCTTTTATTGTGATGAGTTAATTAATTATGAGTCTTGGAGTGTTTTGAGGAGGAGAAATATTAAATGTTTGAGTATGATAGTGAGGCTGTGGCAATAATATCATTATACTCTTATTATATGGGAAAGCCACATTGTTACGTTGTCTGTTGGAAAACCACAGCCAAATATTTTTTCCCCACGAATGATACGTTGGCAAATTAGCAGATTATATTTTTATTATAAAAGCCTGATGCAATTCTGCTGTGCCTCTAAGAAAACATTCAGTAATTATTTTTTCTATGGTGGATAAGTATTAATAATTATTACCCTCCATTAAACGCATCAAATAGTAACCACAGCTCGGTCATTTCACCAATAACACAATTAATTGCAATGTAATATTGTTCGTCAGCCGCATTTAATAATATTATAATATCATTATTAGTTTCTAATTAAAGCGTGCAGCGACAATGCATGCGGCTAATCAGCACGCGTGGCCTCGTTACATTGTCTGTCGCTGATTAAGAGGATTGTCTCTCGGAGCTCGTCTTTTGTAGGGATGTGCCTTCGTGATGCTTCTGGAGGATTCGAGAATGTTCTGGAACATTCGAGAAGGTTCAGGGCGAAAATGCACGCATAGCATCGTTACATTGTCTGTCGCTGATTAAGAGAATTGTTTCATGGAACTCGTCTTTGGGTCATACCTAGATGTGTAAGGGTTCTAGAACGTTCGAGTGTATCCTAAAAAAATCTAAAATATTCGAGACCAATTGATAAAGTTCCTACCACACTTAACGCTAAACGGATAATATCATTGTCATCATAGAGTACAAATGCGCCATCCAAAGTCTTAAGATGTCTTAGATCCTCGAAGAGGCTCATTCACTCGCACACACTTAATACGTTGGGGAAATGCGTTTACGCATCCCAGGCCAGCACGACCTGGACGTTCTTTGAGAGGAATAGCATAGCAAAAGAATATTGTTCTGTGTCTACTCGGCGAAGGTTTTACCTCTTTTTCCTAGTTACTAGTTTTTAACTTATTATCTTCATTCGATTAGTCGTATCCCTTTCAACCTCCCACACCCTCTGACATCTCCATTATTATAGGCACTTTTCTACTTAATATATCGTTTATCGCACGATCCAATTTTTCTTCAGCTCTCTTCTCGTTGTGCCATATACTGAACGGATGTCGGCGACCATCCTCCGGAACTTGTTTCCGTTTTGTGCCAGTCTGCAAAGACTGGCAGTGTTGGACCAGTTTTTGATATTGTCTATCCAAGTTAATTTTCTGCTTCCTTTGCTTCTTTTATGCTTGAAATGCACAGAGTGCGGCGCAGCGTCGTTGCGGTGCGAAGGCGGTTTTTCGGTAAAGCAAGCGTGGTCTAAGCGGGGTCGCACTGAATGTGCGCGGGGGCACGTCGCACCAAAAACCCACACGCTATTCGGTAGCGCGGTAGAGCGGAGGCGAACGTGAGTGTCATATGAAGCAGTAATCGACAGTCAACGGTTTCGGAAAGATCAAAAATGTAAACCGCGTCGCGCCGCTCTGTGCGTTTCAAACTTTAGCGCCGATTTTCCTTTCCAAGATGTTAGGAGTACATTGTATTCTCGTGTCTATAGATATGTCCAAAATATGAGGCTTTCCTTTTCTTTACTATGCTCAGAAATTCCAAGTTTTTACTTATTCATCATATTTAAAACTTCGATGTTAGTTACTGTATCTTTCCCTGAAAGTTTAACATTCTTCGGTTTAGCCACATTTCGAATGCATTGGTTTCTTTCAGCACTTCATCACCAATTAATTATCAAGAAAAAAAATAGAATGAAAATCTGTATATGCCTCAATATAACGTTTTTAATAGTGACCAGAGCACATCTCTACCGGCGGAACACACACGCGAAACTTTTCCACCGCGTTTTTGTTTCTATTATCCAGCCTTTTGTTTTTTTGTTCGCGTTTTTATGATCTTGTAATATGGCCATTGTGGTTTTGTTTAGCTTCGGATTTTTTGACACGTTTTTTGTTGCTTAGCCGGTGATTACGCCTTTGTTAGTTAGCCATTGGGTATTTGTAGTTATCTGTATTTTCCGTGCGAATTCGTGGGTAAGTAAACCAGCCCTTTTTATAAATAAATCTATATAAATAATCTATCTAACTATATCATCATCATCTTATTAGCGTTCTCGCAGTAAGTACAGTTGCATCCTGAAGGATGGCCGGGGTTCGCAACCCAATCCTAAAAAATTGGCGTAGGCACTAGTTTTTACGAATGTGACTGCCATCTGACCTTACAACTCAAGAGGGAAACTAGGCCGTATTGGGATTAGGTTTGTCAAGTGAGTGGGCACCTTGACTGTTAGAAGTTCTCAAGCCGCCCGAAGGCCTTTAACTTGCCTTAAGTACTGCCAGGATCCACGGCTTAGCCTGCCTTCCAAAGCACGGTAGCGCTCAGTTAGTAACCATCCAAGAGATGACCTCGACCGACGTTGCTTTACCTCGCGGTACGCGGGCGCCGCTGGACTACGAGCGCTCCTCGCACTGAATTAGGCAGATATGTAGATAGTCATAGTGAATTGATGTCGAACTTTGGTCCTGAACTTTCACTGTAATATTATTTACACACGCGCGAGACTGGTATTACATGCGAGTTTCACTACATTGCGCGGTTTGACAAATCGATTGAAGTCATTATACCACGATAACCCGCAATGTAACGAACTCACATGCCGATTCTCGTATGTGAGTACAGAGGTCTTAGTGGTACAAAGTTAAAGGGAGCGAAAGTAAGGGAGATAGTGAAAGGTGAAAGGGTGTAATACCGATCAATCTTAGATAAGGCAAGGCATACCGGAAGTATTTTAGGAGATTATTGATAAAATATAACTTATGGTGTGGCGCCGGGTTAGAATAGTACCACCCCCTTCCCCTTGGGTGTCGTAAGAGTCGACTATGGGAACCAGGTTGAAGTGTGTTGTGGGCGATAGGCCAGCAATCTGTCACTGTAATACCACATTTTCTCCATCTATAAACCTACAATTGATAAAAGTGGCACGGACATTCTTTTTCGTGTGCTCTGCCTACCCCTTTTGGGAATATAGGCGTGAGGTAATGTATGTAAAACTTTTGGTTAACGTATGGTTAACTTATGAGTGCTTGAGTGGACACCTTCAGTCTATTATTATTTTGACATAACATTGAAACTGATACATCTATACTAATATTATAAAGCTGACGAGTTTGTTTGTTTGTTTGAAGGCGCTAATCTCAGGAACTACTGGTTCGAATTGAAAAATTCTTTTTGTGTTAGATAGTCCATTTATCGAGATAGGCTTCAGGCTATTTAACATCACGCTGCGACCAATAGGAACGAAGACACGGCCGAAGTCGCGGGAAACAGGTAGTAACATATATTGGGCCATTATTGAGCATGAGAGGTTTCACCTTAAATTAGATAAATACTTATAAAGACGTGTAATTGGTTGTAAAAATCCCTAAAATAGCAATCACGATCACCCTAATCGTAAGTGAGGGTACTTGACACTTGGGGTAAGAAATACTTAGGGTTGTCACTAATTCTTGCCGGCTAAATTGGTTACTATTTTTTGGTCTTCACGTATAACACAGGTTTTTTTTTATTGAATTTTGTTAATTGCGAGGGTGCAATCCTGAAATGAAATAAAGTAATCTTCTCTAAGACACTAGTATCCCAATTCGTACCATTTCGAAGATATTCAAGAATTCATTTTCGTTAATTAACACCCCTGGTCATTGTGTTTCATTCGAATTCAGAATTGTCATACTTGACATTAAGTTTTGTTTAACTCCACGTTAACTCTTAAGGCCGTATTTCATTCAACCTTGGTGATATTAGTAATTATTACGTATCAAAATGAAAAATAATATTTTTCTTGAAATTTGAAAAACTACTTGTTACGTTGTTTCTATCGCTATACACGTGTATATGCTTGAAGGAACGGAAATCAATAATAACACCCTGTATATACTATATGAATTAAGCTACGCAAAATTGATTCAAAACGAAGGTGAACGATACCTGTTTGTCTCAGTTTATTACTTTACTATAATACGAGTTTTAGTTAATAATAAACATTAATTTTAGCTTTATGGATCTATCTTCTGAATATACTAAATCATAGCATTGGATTTACGATTGCAAGCTGATATGGTCATTAATCATAACTGGGTATTTACCATGTTTAATACATTGCGAACTCATAAAACAAATGTTCATGGTAATTACATACCCCCTTATTAATAAGTACCTAAATACCTAAGTGATAGCATTGGATAACTTTACACTTTACTAAGGAAGTCGATCGATCGAAGAGTCTACCTGCAAAACTTTGTTACTTAGCTATGGTTAGTACCTAGTAGTAGTAATAGGCAACGCTCATGTGACACCTCGGGAGTTGCAGGCGTCTATAGGCTGCGGTGACCGCTGTCCATCAAGCAGGCCATACACTTGTTTGCCACCGAGGTGAATAAAGGAGATAATTGCGTACAATTAAATTTACTTTTTTGAGGCTACTCAACGTTCCGTATGTATCACATCACAAAATCCTTGGTCGCAGGCTGACTCAGAAAGGTGAATAAATTAAACTCTACGCGAAGTCCCATTTAAAAATAATAATGTGTGAAATCGTGCAAGTTTAAATCAAGATACTTAGCTAGTTACAAGCAAAGTTAATACAAAACTAGTAATAAATCATCCAACACCCATAGCGTGATGTTAACACGTTATCGGCAACCCTAGCTCCCCTAACGTCTTACTGCACAAGACGGTAAACTGTTTGTCGGCGATTACCCACCCTGAGATGTGGAGCGCCAGTGTGAGCTTAATATATATATATTATATTTCAACTAGCTATTGGCCGCGACTACGTCTGCCTTGAACTGGTTATCTTATTAAATAAATAATCGCTTTTAAATGATTTTAGGCGTACACTTAATCATCGCTCTTCCATACTAACTTCCACCTCCCCCCCCCCTTTTAAAGTTTGAAACAATAATGAAGGGGGGAGGGGTTTATAATACTTGTAATTGTTTTCGGGATGAAAACTATCCTGTGTAAGGACACAGGATAGTTTTCATCCCGAAAACAACTTGGGAAGGCCCAAGGTGTCAAACTATCTTCATGCCAAAATTTCATCTAAATCCGTTTAGAAGTTTAAGGGTTAACAAGAGAATAGAAAGAGTTTATTTCTCATTTATAATATTAGCATGGATACCTAATATCATTTAAATTGATAGAGTTGTATCAAATTAAAATATCCGTTCGAAAAGAGACTTTATTATCTAAGAAATAAGATTTACAATGTAATGAGAAATGTTTTTTAAAATTGGACATTTAAATAACTTTAACTACCTATATAACGTCTAGTCTATAGGAAGCATTGTAAAATTATTTTGCTATAACTTGTTGATGAGTAACAATCAGGGACTAGTTTGCTTTGTTTGGCTTTGATATGTTTTGTCTTTCTAACGCGTATGTTTGCTTAGGCCTTGTCTGCGAATTTCAGTTGGTCTTCAACCATAACTTTTCAATTGTAATGGACGTAGTTGTGTTTGTTTAGTTTTACAAAAAAATTATCTTTATCTTCACATTGGTTACCTACTGAGCGGTAACAACATACCACGCTCTTTCGTTAAGTATTTCATGTTTTTATGAAGATAGCTTTTAATTCCTGCATTTAAGTCTTACCGCTAACACTAGCGCCGCGCCCATTCCCTTAAGTGGGCCTTTTCCGCCCTGCGAAGCGTAACACGTGAGCTTAAGGCGTGGGAGGGCTCTTTGTACTGCGGTTACTTTTGTATCAACACGCGGTTACGACTTGATTTGTGGGGGAACGTGTTGATTTTGTTTTATTTTATGTTTATTCGATATAACTTGTTGAAGTTTTGAGACGATATTTCTTATAAGGTCTGCATTTCAAGGCCCATGACGAGCAGGTGCAGATCCAAGATTTTGTTCTGGGGAGGGTTCGGGGAGAAGAGGGAACAATTTCCCGTCTGTATCCGCGCCTGATGACGGATACGTATGTTTTAATGACTACGCGCGATGTTCACTACAAGGCGGAAAATGACTGATTTGACAGTCATCATTTTTGGCACTAGTAAAAACCTCAGCACACAATTAAACCGGGTCGGGTTTTTTTTAGTTTTTAATTCAATAAAAAAAAAAACCGACTGCGTTTTTGTGTCAATTGGAATTTGGCGCCAAAAATCCGCCATTTTTTATTTTATTTTGATATAACCAGTGTCACTCTCACAATAAATACGAATCTAATGACACCTCTCAAGCTAAAATCCATTGAGCGGTTCAGGCTGCAGAGCGTGCCAAGCAATTATACTTACATACATACATACATACTCTCGAAAAACATAACCCTCCTTCCAGCGCAGTAGGGTAAAAACGAACTTATGCCTCATGCTTAACATTAAAAATGATTTGATGATGATGATGATTAATGTGTATACAATGATCTAAGACACTACATAAAAGACATACTAAGACTACAGAGGAGGGTGGGGAGAATGGAGCCTATGGGGATTAGCACATAAATCTGCGAAGTAGTATTGACATGATTTTATAATTTTTATACTACATTTTACGTTTCTTTAAAAAAGTATACAGTTTTAACACGGTTGGCAGCGCGCATGCGAGGGACCTTGGAGTTACATATGTCCAAAAGCTACGATTACAGTAGCCGCTTATGTTATATTTTTTTTATTTGCATTAATTATACATTGCATTAATCTTACCATCAGGCGGGCCGTACGCTTGTTTGCCACCAACGCCGTGTACAGTTACAACCCTTTAATCACCAACCGTCACATGGAAGTGTTTGTCAACAAACATATGCGCAGGCGGCTCTTACAGGACGTTGAACTTAATTTTGAAGCAATTGGGTGGAGTGGGGTTGGTTAGTAAGGTGTAGACTTCTTTATGTCATTTCATTTATAATTTTTTATTTGACGACCTGTTTAGCCTAGTTGGTAGTGACACTGCCTCTGGAGCTAGAGGTCCCGGGTTCGAATCCCGGCCAGGGCATTATTCGTGCATTTAGCACGGATTTTGTTCTTGGGTCTTGGATGTTCTCTATGTATTTAAGTATGTATTTATCTATATAAGTATGTATATCGTCGCCTAGTACCCATACTTGGTACAAGCTTTGCTTAGTTTGGGACTAGGTCGATTTGTGTAAGATTGTCCCCCAATATTTATCATTTATTTTATTTATTATTTATTATAAATAATTGTATTGTATCCTCCCGTTGTTTATAGCTATGCTATCTCGCTATGATATGTTTCAGAACAGTTTTTTTACTTTTATTAAGATGTGTAGCCTATGGACGCTTACGAATCCAGACGAAACACCTACCTCCTTATTCGTGGGCTTCGTGGCCTAAATTGGATAGCTACCAAATATTGTGAATTCTGGTTGTTTTTTTACCTAGATACTAATTTAATAACAGCAGCTCAACAATGTATATAATATTCTTTTTCTAATATAAAAAACATCCTGTGATAAAATTCAGTAAAAAAAAATATATATTTAAATATACTAATACCTACATACTTACTTACTAAAAAAACTAATCTAATGAGCCGCTGCCAGTGGGTAACGTCCCTAAAATGCTGGTGGCATTGCCACGTTGAATGGCAATGCTCAGTCTCTGTGCTAAATATAGTCTGTTTACATATTTATGCGACAATTTTACTCAAATCGAACTAGCTAGCCCCATAGTTAGCTCAATAAGGCTTGTGTTATGGGTTCTAGACGACGATATTTAATAAATACTTAAATACATAGAAAACATCCATGATTTAGAAACAAATATGCTAATCACACAAATATTGCCCTGTCCGGGATTCGAACCCAGGTCCGTCAGCTTCGAAGGCACTAACTACAAAGCTAAACCGGTGTTCATACTTAAATTTATTTCTGGCGTTACATATTAAACACAGACGAAATAGTTTTTTAATGAACGCTTCTTCATCCCACGTCTGTTTAGCATGTAATCAGAGCCGCGGGACAGACGGACAAACACAAGAAACCCCACACCCGGCCATCTGGTCGTCCCGACAAGTTTGTTAGTAGATAAAACGTATGACACGGTATTTGTCTTTAAAAAATGGGCATATTCATTTATAAAACAAAACCTTTTAAATGAACGCCTCTTAGATGTAATTTTTTCAATGTTCGTTTCTATTTCACCTATTATGCTTAAAACACATGTAAACGGAACGCAGTGGACTGATGACCTGGAAAGGGTCGCGGGTGTCCGCTGGATGCGGGTGGCGCAGGACCGGTCGTTGTGGAGGTCTGTGGGGGAGGGCTATGTCCAGCAGTGGACCTCTTTCGGCTGACATGATGATGATAAATTTTATTGTTCGAATACAGCTGTCAGTCCTTTAATTGACAGATTACAATGCTGGAGTAAAAAAACAATTTTTCTGCACTACAGTACACCTACCTACTTTACCTGTAATTTTCAAACTATCACCTTACGCAAATTATTTTTCAACATGTATGTCTTAAGACCACACTAAGTGGCTCAAGAAATGTATGGAAATCTACAAGAAATATTACAATTTCAAAAAGACTATTCTCAATGATCATTTGTTGCTAAAGAGGTCAACATTCCAAATTTAAAAACAAAGAAACGGCCAGCATTGAAGAAAATCAGAATCATGAAAAAGCCAGCCAGTATTCGCATCAAAACGTTGACATTGCAATTTAAAAAAAGAAGACCGGCCAGTGACATTAAAAATCGCGAAAAAATAAAAAATTAACCTCTTTAAAAGCAATCTTGCAGACAGCATACGCGAACAATAAAGGCCATTAAACGAAAACAAAAGCAAAAGGTAAGGGCACAATTAAAACAAGAAATAATAAGGAGTTTGCTATAATAAGTATTATCGCTGTTGGGAAAATGACAGTAGGCGCGCATTGTGGGCTTTTGCAAAAGAATTTTTAGGTTATAAAATGGATTTTATTTTTAGTTACACCTAATAAAAGACCTATCAGCTACACGAAAAGCATGTAACGTGTACCTATTTATTTAATAGGCAATTGTTTTGCCATTAAAAAAAATAATAGGTAGGGTCGCTAGGCCGGCTACGCGTCCAACGTCAGTTTACGGGCCACCTGAAGAACGAGGTTTTTTTTCAATTTTAGATATTAATATTTTTACAGGCCCTAAAGATACGGTGAGTTGTATGCATTTTATTTGATAAGTTTTGAATGGGAATCTAGTTCCAATCCTTTTAGTTCATCAACTCATCCAAGTTTTTGCAAACCGGCACACCAGATTAGCTTGTGATACGCTATTTTAACTACATAATCATCAGATTTTTCGTATAAAGAATGCAGTTGCATGGACAATACTTATTAAAACGATTACAAGCCAACATAAGAAATGCCCCACTGTACAGTATTGTGTAGCAGTAGGGGGACCCCGCACCTGGCGCCCCTGCGCTTCTGCCCACCCCGAGGTGCGATATCGTCGTGAGGAATAATAATATACGCGCAACTGGTACTTCTGCCGTTAAGAGTTAAGTTTATGAAGTAATAGCTGATTTTTTCTTGTTTTGCTTTTGAAAAATTGGAAAAAAATATATACCAACTGTACAAACGCCCTGAAAAGTGGGCATCGTAACTTAATCATAGCGATTAGAACGGAATTAGAGATGATAGTTTTCCATATACCTACTTATGTTAAAGTGTACATAAACTGACGGCCAATATTTCATTCTAAAACTAATACCGCGGTATAATATGAATAAGCATTTGATTTGAACATTTAGACTTTTAGACAGATACCGACGATTATATTATCGATTTTTTTCTTTTTTTTATATTGTATAATGGGTTGTGCTCCGATGAACTGTTCGATATGATGCCCACAGCCTTTCTATCATCGCACTGCTCGCCGTCGGCAGGGCATTCATCCTCACACCTTAGAACCTAAATGGTCGGGTACGGTACGGTTTCAGAGGAACTTCCTCCCTCGGACGCTCCGGTTGTGGAATGGGCTCCCTGCCGAGGTTTTCCCGAGGAACTACAGTATGGGATTCTTCAAGAAAAGAGTGTATACATTTTTAAAGGGTCGGCAACGCGCATGTGACTCCTCTGGAGGCTGCGCTTACCATCAAGCGGGCCGTACGCTTGTTTGGCACCGACGTGGTATAAAAAAAAATGTAACATGAAATCTTCAATTAGGTATGTTTCAATGTATCCATTTAGTTTTATAATGTTTTCCGTTTTTCTATTGTCTCCGCAAACTTATATATATTGACAAATATATGTACATTCTATAATAATAAAATACTATTACACGAACTATTAACCAATTAAGATCGCACGCGCCCAGCTCCGGTGTGATTCTAATAAGACTTTTAATAATAAATAATAACAGCCATTTATTATCTGAAGTGGATGATTAGGGCGATATTCATGCGTGCATAATCGCACTCGTTATTCGTGAATAAGATTAAACTTTTATTGTATGAAGTTTTTGAAACGAATGATGTATTTTTTAAAACGAGTTTATTTCGTATTATTATATTTACTGTCAGTTTTTTTTAGATTTAGTTTAAACCTTAAAAAGTCAATTTGATCAAGAATGGTCTTAACCTCGTAAGTCCATTTTTTTTAACTGTAGTCGTCGTAACTACCCAGTGTACTACCACAAGTACAAACTAAGAGTACTCTCTACCTAGTGCTTCAGTTCCAGACGTGACTTTTTAGTTGGTGAAGTACATTAGGCAGTTATTTATGCTATGCAGTTAAAATGTCAGGTCAGATTGAAGTACAATCGTTATTTTGTACTTGTACAAGTACGCGGGGACTTACGAGAATAAGTAAATCACAGATTTTTTTGATAAAGGGCACTGCACGGGTGGATAACAATTGGCACAAACAGTATTTTTTTATTCAATGACGGTGGCAAACAAGCTTACGGCCTACATGATGGTAAGTAGATACCATAGCCTATGAACGCTAGTGGCTCTAAAAAATTACAAGCGCTCTGTTGACTTTAGGAATCGAAAAACGCGAATTTTAAATTCGCGATATGTGCTCATGATTAAGGACCGCGAACCGGTCTGAAACATGTCGAGTGATATTCGACCTTAAAGACGTGAGTGACCCGTTTCATTATATTTATGTCTCAAACTCACGGGAGGTTTCTATATTTAATAAAATTTTAAATTCAGTATATTCAACATAGATGCATTCAAATGAAAAAACTCTACAAACCCAATGCAGCTAAACCTAAAAGCCCCATCATCAAACTATTTCTAAAACTAAATTAATCTTAAAACCAGGCCGTCCTGAGCGCATCTTCAGAGTGTTTTACCTCGTCATTCCGTGTAAAGGAACGTGAAAGGCTGCGTCAAAGACTGGAGACCTCTCCATTAACGGCCAACCCGGACACAAAAGGACGTATGTACGTTCGGGAGAGGAACATTCTTAAAGCCTTTTGTGTTTCACGGGTAAAAGAGAGGCAACGCTTCTTCAGACACTTAAGGCTGGAAATGTGCAGCGGTTGAGACAAATCTTTTATTATAGTTAGACTGCCAGTGTTTGGCACCTCATCTTAAAAAAAAACTCGGAATATGATACACTGACACTTGAGGTACGATTTTCTTAGTCTTTATTGTCACATATTAGTAAGTATAATAACAAATCTTTCTGTAGAATCGCTTTGGCTTTTTCTAGCTGTTTACTACGTCGCCATAAAAAGTATTTTATAATTAAGAGTTAGGTTAAACGAGTCGTACCTAACCACTAACAGAATTAAAAAGTTTACAACGACTAGTGCAAACCTTTCACGCGGAGAATCATTACTTAAACTCCATCTTTTAAAACGTTGGCTGAATAGGCGTTGAGTCTACGTCAAAAAAGTGGAAAAAGAATAAAAAAAGAAACCTCACGCATCATAATCCATTGTACGTAGACACGAAGGTGGATCTCATTAAAGAGCGTTCGAATTAAGAACCGAGCGCGATGGAGCGGGAATCTTAGCGATCATTACGTGGAACGGAACGCGCTTTATGTATTTGAATGTGAACTAGATATTCTATGCTTTGGAACGTGCGAATAGGCGTTGAGTTTTCGAATAATGAATTCGGTTGAAATGAGTGTCTTTTAGAGAAGTGCGTCAAGTTCTTGAAATTAATAGTGATTTGATTTGATATTAATTGTCCATTGTTCGTATTATATAATCATATCGCGCTTTTTACCATATGATCTAGACATGATCTCATGTTAAAAAAAAGAACATATATTTGCCTTAAGTATGTATCCGCCGTATAGCTGTTGTTCGCGACTTCGTAAATACATTATTGAAAAGTATCATAAAACTCCGTTCTTAATTTTTATAATACCTACTTATATATACCTAGGTCAATTTTCTTCAATGTGTTCATTAATAATTATCGTTATGAAATAGGTGCAATAAAAATGAGATTAACCACTTCGACACCTTGGAATTTTCACCGAACAACTTTAACAATAGTTACATATCGCCACCCCTATCTTCACACATCTAGTAAAATCCCAACTCAAATTGCCTTAAAACTTTAAGATTCCTGGGGACCAAGACGCTTAGTTAATTGCGTTTTTGCCACAGGCATTTGAGGGTAATGCGAAAAGTTAGCAACTATGAGGCGTTTATTCGCGAGTGACGCCGCGGAAGTGTCGGGCAAGTCGTGTGAGCACTTGTGGTGGGGACATACGGGCCGGTGAACTGGACGGGGCCGCAGTCGTTCGTATACGGTTGAGGACCACATTTTTGGACCATCATTAAGGCATTTAATTTGCCTACTTTATTGTTTCCGTTGTGACACGAAAATTTGTTATACAATTTATATGGGTAACTTTCGTGTCACCACGGAATCAATTAAATTATAGGCGAATTAAATGCTTTAACGATGGTCCAAAAATTTGGCTCACCCATAAGTACTTAAATTCATTCGAATTGGCTGTTGTATCAAATTAGTACGTTAAAAAATGTGACTTGACTATCCAAGCAAGAAAACTCAAAATCAAATGGCAATTTTTTTAATTTCCGTTATTTTGAATAATTTAAACTATACGCGGTTACACTGTACGTGTGCGGCTACTTCGGCTAATCTGTTGAAAAGGTGCTTAATAGTAATAAATACGCTGAGGTCTACCTACTACAATACAAAAAAAAATAAGAAAAAAACACTGGTTTTTAAGAAAAAAAAAATTGTTTTTACTTACGAATTATCATTTCATATTTCACAGTAGCTTTTCATTGAAGGAGCATCGCGAGGACACCGGTCTAATTCCAACAAGGTCTATGCTTTCCCATGGATAAGAAGGTCAGATGGTAGTCACTTTCATAACTAGTGCCCACGCCAAACCTAGGAATTAGGGGCCAAAGCGATCAAAAGGAATAACTTATAACCTAGAAAAAACTTATCCCAGAAAATACTAGGAGAATGATACGCGCGTTTTTCACCCGCCGCGTTCCCTCACCAACCGCGCGCTCCACCGTCCCTTTCGCACCTCCGCATTCAATTTGCGACGCCTCGCGAGCAATTTGCGACAACTTGGCTCTTTGTTTACGCGCTTCTTTTGTCATATCTTGTATTGTAGGGCTTAATGATATTGTGTGTAGGATGAAATGGCAATTCGGTAGATGACAACCAGTACCTACAAATAAATTATTCTTGAATTAAGTACCAATAAATTAAACTCGCGAAAATATTCGGAACACATCAAGTTTCAACTGGCTATTTTAAAGAAAGTGTCATTTTTAAATATGTTAATAAACGGCCTAGAGACATACAAACACAATAATATAGCAGCAGGCTAATCACGTTACTTTTCGAACGTAGACGATAGGCAGATCTGTCAACAGTTAGCCTTACGCGCGCTCAAAAACGTTGCGTTTTTTACTCCGTTATTACCCCGCAGGGCAGGAGTGAACAAATTGATCAAAACCCGAAAATGAAGGTACTTATCAGCTTCGTCAATCAAACTTAATTTAAAATACATATACAGAAAATATATAAAAATATCTTACCACCCCGTTGACAAAAAAAAAAAAAAATTAAGTAAATATATGTGAGAACCAATTAAAAAAAAACCATAAAATTTTAATTTGATTATTTACTGAACCTTACAATAGAAGCTTAAAAACCTATCCCTGACCGGATCTTCACTGTATGTATGTATGTATGTATGTCCGAACCGTGACGCCCGCCATTGGTCGCTCACTTCCGTTTCCTGAAGCGACGCCAATTACCACGTTAAGGTTGGTACACCTGAATGTGATGTATGGGAGGGGTCATTGCTTCCTTTACGTTTGTTTTTAATTTGTATGGTAAATATATAGGTACTTCGTCAGTATAGGGACCCCGGTAAAACAGGCATTGTTATCTAAACATGAAAGAACAAGCTTTTGCTTGCGACTTCGTCTGCTTGGAATTCGTTATATCGTCTGTCCATACAATTTTCAACCCTCCTTTTCGCTCCCTCAAGGGATGGTTTCCGGGAAAATAACAAGCGATTTTTCATAATTGCTAAATTTATAGTTTTAAAAACAAAGGAAAGTCTCCTTTACACAGAATGTGTTATTTTCAATATTTAAGACAGTTGCCATCCATGTGGCATTCGATCTTTCCACCCTGTATATGTATGTTTAGGAACCAAAAGATCATCATAATACATGCATGCATGGACGGCCTGTTCAGCCTAGTTGTTAGTGACACTGCCTGGGAAGCTAGAGGTCCCAGGTTCGAATCCCGGCCAGGGCATTATTTGTGCATTTAGCACGGATTTTGTTCTTGCGTCTTGGATGTTCTCTATGTATTTAAGTATGTATTTATCTATATAAGTATCGTCGTCTAGTACCCATAGTAAAATTAAGCTTTGCTTAGTTTGGGACTAGGTCGATTTGTGTAAGATTGTACCCCAATATTTATTTATTTATTATTTCTACCTAACTTACGTATAATACTACGTATTCAGTTTCATTGGCGTTCGCACATCAAATGACAAACAAATCGCACTGTAGGGTCAAAATGGACTTGCAAGATGTCACTGCGCAGGGGTTGTAAAGCTCATAATTACAATAATAATAATAATAATTGTCATGTTGCGGGTAACAATGCGTCTTGCACGGGGGCTGACACGGTACTACCTATTGTAAGCAGTACCTTGACTTCTTATAAAAATGGCGGTGATTTGAGGGTTAGCTAAAATAGCTGCATTTGATAAAAGAGAAAAACAAAAGACGACGACGAGTACTAACAACTTTTAATGTACAGTCGAGGAATTTGAATGTTGGATTCTATTCCAATGAAATATAAGCAGCCTGCATATGCTGAGTAGGTTCCTTTTCGCAACTTAGCCTTAGTAATTGTCCCTTTTGCGAATAAATGTTGGAAACTGAAATAGAGTCCAAAAGTGACAAACGTTTAAATTAGTTGAAATTACGAACAAGAAAAGTTGTCTCGGTTGGTGATCATAAACTTAAACTTAGTAAAGGACCTGTTGTACGTAGTTGTGACGTGTTGGAATATGCATTTGTTTTATTTGTGTTACACATTTTAAATATGTAATATCTATTCGAACTCGCTACAACTACCTACATAACAGGCCGTTTACTTTTTTTTACCAATAGTAAGAGTAAATTTGCGAACGCTTGTGAAACTCTTCAAATGTAAAATAACTATTATTGGAAACGAGTCTGGTTAAAGTGAATTCGTCATCCCAGCGTTAGCTGGCACGTTAAGTGACCGAGCAGGTGCAAAACACGAGCGAAACGTCTCCGTTTCAGCTCGGGAAAAATGCTTTCGTATGTTTGGGTTTTTTCCTCTACAGGCCGCATTTTTAATCAATGCTTGTAAAGCAGGTTCTATAAATAAATAGATTTTATGTCAAATCAGTTTTCTTTTTTTTCGAAACGGTAGAGCTATGGAAGCGCGTGAGGTCTACGGCTCATTGAGCCACTAGGTACTATGGGTCGAAATATACTAAAACGTTACATAAAACTAATCGTGCTAGCTGGGCCGCCATTTTATTCTAATGTAAGATTAATACCTTGAAATGACGGGATGTCAAGAATAATAATTTGAAAATGAATTTGGCATAAATTGAAAACATCAGTGAAACCTTTTTCCACAGGGATGGACGCAAGGAAGATGATTTAATAAATGACTAAGACTGGTTCAGCTGCCAATAACGTAAAATATTAGATTGTGAACATTTATTAAAATTAATGTTGTCTGGTTGAAACTCATCTGTATACAAATATAGCCTCTAGCCATCCAAATACCCTTTAAAATGCATTTTCTATTATGAAATATAGCCCTAGCATATTTAAGCTCAACTCACCGCTCGCAAAATATAAGAGGAGACACCCGAGAAAATAAGCTCCTTTTTTAATTTACTTAAATAAAAATACGTACTTATTTGAATTTGATTACTTGATCCATAAAGTGTACCGTATTATATCTGCGTAAGTATATAAAATTTAAATTCCAAGAAAATAAATGCGTTGTTATAAATATATTTGTCAAATACCATTTTTTTCTTGTAGGTACGGCGAGCGACTAGAGACTACAGAAAATAAATTATGGATTCAGTACCTATCCGAAATATGTAAACAATTTTTAATTGAATTTAGTTTAAGTCAATGTACTGGGCATGAAAGTGCTGTGGCTCCAGGTGGCGCCGGCAGATGGCGCGTGTGCACTTAATTGGGGGAAAGAGAAGAAAGGATTTCACTTTGAAGAAAGAGAGGCGAGGAAATACAATTAATATGTATGTAATTAGGTATATACCTACACAATATGTAGATATAAGCTCAATTCGGCTCACTTTCAATATCTGGTAGATCGAGCGCTGCTCGGCGTCGTGAGTGAAAACCTGGAGAAATCACGCGTCACGCGTCAGTTTTTCTATGCTGTTGGCACCGTCGGTCGCGGTTAGCAGTATCACAATGCGAAACAAACGGCGGATCCTGGAATTAACTAAGCGGGGGGAGGGGAGGCTTGGACCCACTGGATTCTATAATTAACGCAAAATTTCATAACTTGGCATGACATACAAAATTGACTTACCTTTTTTAATTTCCCGTTGTGTAGAGTCGCCCTGTGGATGCCGGTCGACGGTTATCTGTCAAACACAAACAACTGTCATTTTATATTTGCCATTTTTATAACACTTAAGAATTTATAGACGATTAGGAAGGAGTAAGCCGACAAACTTTAATAGTGTATTCCTGAGAATTTTTGGAGACTAAAATGTCATAGAAAATTTGCTCGATTCGGTCAAATTTTTGAGGTATTATTGGTTTTTATGGGTACTCGTTCAAAAAGCCGTTTCAATTGTGACTAATGTAGCCAAGTCTCAATCGACATAGTAGGTAGGTAGGTAATTGGCACAATATCGAAGCGACCGAAGAAGAAATTATTCCCGAAACTAAACATCTCTCGAACAAATAACTGACAACTTTGCCGTAGAAAAGTTACAAAATCCCCGTCATTCCATTTCTAAGTTCAATATCTCAAAAACGGTTGAACCGATTTTGATAAAACATGTCTAAGAACCATCGCTGGAAAATCTGCTTTTAAAGAAAAAAACACATACAATTCGTTTGGTACACCCGTTTAAGCCCTACGTTGACAGACACACGACACATGCACAGCTACACGATACACACGTTAAACTTATAACACCCTTTTTTGGTTAAAAAGTTTGTAAAAGTGACTAATTATTCTATTTAAAATATTATGCCAGTATCGTATCTTGAATCTAAATGATACTACAGTTACAATACTAGAGCATACGTATTGGGCGAGGGGCGGCAACGTCTTGCAAGAAAGTGGGCGTGGTGAACATGAGCGGCGCGAGACGGAGGCGGGGCCTAAGTTGAGCGCTTTTATCATTCTGTAATGTAATGTTACTTATTCATAGCTTTTAACTAAAGTTTAGTGAAGAAGTAGGCATACCTTAGTTAAGGCTTTCTCTCATCTATGAAAGGAAGCTTGAGCCCAATGGTGAGACGTGTAATATATGCTGATGAGATGATAATGATTAGTAAAATAGTGCCTAAAGGTTAGTAATACCTAAACTTACTTTTAATATATACGAACACCTTCCTAATATTTTGTTGTTTTGTTCAGTATGCTTTTTGGCACAGATTATTTAATATTTCGGTCTGTAGGTATAAGTACTTTTTTTTTAATACAACGTCGATGGGAAACGAACGCACGGCCCGCCTGATTAGTAAGTGGTAACCGCAGCATGCAACTCCAGGGATGTCACATGCGCGTTGCCTACGCTTTAAAGATACATAGGTTAGGTACACTCCTTTGTTGAAGAACCCCATAGGTAATGGTTCTGTAGTTCCCCGGGAAAATCTCGGCAGGTAGCTCATTCCCCAACCGAAATGTCCGAGTACGTACCTACTAGAGTTCTACTTATTTGGATTTTTTAATATGAAGCTTAGCCTAGCGATCAATAAATCTAAAAAACTTCCTAAAAATATTGTATTAGAGAAATAGAGCAATCTTTCTTTAACATCGTGAATCTTTATAATAAATTTACCTTCTATCATATATAGTTTCTAAAACACATTGTTATCTATACTAATATTATAAAGCTGAAGAGTTTGTTTTTTTGTTTGTTTGTTTGTTTGAACGCGCTAATCTCAGGAACTACTGTTTCGAAATGAAAAATTATTTTTGTGTTGGATAGTCCATTAATCGAGGAAGGCTTTAGGCTATATAACATCATGCTGCAACCAATAGGAGCGAAGACGCGGACGAAGTCGCGGGCAACAGCTAGTGTCTTTATATTTGTCAATTGATAAAATAAAACAATTCAATCACAATTTACCAATATATGACGCTTTCAATGAAGTGAAAGCCAGAAAAAACAAATAAACAAAATACTTGAATTGTATTCGCAACAGTAAACTTCCGATCGTCCAATACCGCCACGTCTTACCACGCCCCCTTTCTTACAAGTTTGGCTCCGCCCACTAACTAAACTCCTAAGACGGAAAGACGCCTACTAACGCTAGGTAACTTCTAACTGATTTTTCAAGTATTTATGATTCTGATATATCTAAGTAGTATTTAAATACTAATATTTTGTAATATTAAATATAACATTTTTTTTTACACTATCCATGTCTCTGTTACGTATTAGATACTTATACAGTATTCTGTACGTGTAAACTGCTAACGCCATCTATAAGTAAATATGTACACAAGTCTATTTTATGTTGCATTAGTTAGCTCTTTCGAGTATAGGTGGCGTCGAAATACAATTAATATCTCAGGTACGGTATCTTTTCTTGCAAAAGTCCGATAAATGATAATCTACTGTAATTTTTGACACTGTATAACATTAGGCATATTTTTTAATATTCCCATTGTCAACGTAATAAGGAAAAAGTAAATTTACCTAAAGATAACTAAAGCATGCTATCTGCTGAATCTGCCAGTTTAACGGTAATTTACTATAAGTATTCATGTTTTTACATTGCACACTATTAAATAAAACTCTATGTTGGGATGTTAAAAGCGTAGTTTGAAAATAATACCGGTAGTGACATCTATAAAGTAAACCATAAACAACTAATATGCGCGCGCGACGTTGCTGTAAGCACCATCTATGCGTTTAAACGGGAACTACGCAGCGCGCCGCGTAACGATTTATGGCGTAACGTTAACTATGCTATAGTGAGGTGCTGGCGCTTAAGTTCTGCTATTCGACTATAGGTGGCGCTTTGATCCATTCAGATTCTTCTCTGTGCTTCAACGAGTTTCATATGGCGTTTTTGAAAATACGAGTATGAGAAAATTAATGCGAGTTTTATAAGCAAGGCTTCATTTCATTATTATGTCAATATTATTGGGCTGTTTTGTCGATAACGTTTTTGGAACTAGGGTTACGTATTATTGTGGTGTTTAAATAAAATTATGCACATAATTTTGGTATGAACCTTATTACAAACTTATTTCACTTGCAATGTATAATATATGTATGTAACTATGTTTGTTTGGGTGGAATCTTGCAACTCAATTTTGAAGCAGAGATCTTCATACGATTGAGCTGAAATTTGGCATACTTATGTATGTTCGGTGACAATGTGTTCGGCGGCTGTTTGAGCTTATTGGAACCGCCTCAACGACTAGTTGATGATTGTGGAAAAAATACAGTCGGCAATAAAAGCTTGTAACAAAAATCATATTTCGGATAGAATATTATTGAATCCTATAAGTATATTTTGTAATTATTTTATACATTTTTTCGCTGAACCTTAATTTGACAACGACTAATATTTTTGGTTTTTATTCCCGAGTTGAATCGTTTGGTTTATTCATCGTTACGGACTAAGCACTTTGGCTATTTTATATATATATGGAGGGCTTAGTGACTAGTTTCGTTTCCTAATATAAATAACACTGCAATAAAATCAGATGCAAACATCATTGGCTATGCAAACGAAGTGCTCAATATGGTCAGCGGGCGAATGATGGTTGCCATTTTTTCACTTATCGTCGTGGATAAGACATTCGTCACGTTCTGACAAGTGACAAATATGTGAGTGCGAGAGCGACGGGCGTCTTAGCCACGACCATAAGTGATAGAATGGCAACCATCATACGCCTCCTGCACACTGTATTTTGAATCGTAGCTGCTGGTTATATGTATGTATCGTTACGTTCGAGTGTTGACAACGTTTTTCAATTCCAAGTAGTACGAAATCTTAAGTCATTTCGTTAATTTGTTAACATGAAACCCATTTTTATAGCTATTAGTGTTCACGATAATGTGAAGGAATACCATCGTCTATATGACGTCACAAGGCTGAATTGTGACAGTCACCACGCACAAAAAGAACAGCAGTACACTTTTTTAATTACTCCTGAATGATTTTTTAGGCTGTGACAGCTTACCCTCTTACTTACACTTACTCTCTTTTCGAAGTAGGATATTTTTTATATGAGGCTGGCATAATTTTAAGAATATAAAACTTGGGTTACATTTAATTTTTTGCCTTCTATTTGATTTCATCGGATAAAAGCTCGTTTAAAAATGAAATATCACCACGTTTCGGTCATCAATGGCCGCAAATTTGGTAGACACAATTAATGAGACAAAATGGGTTGTCTAAACACTACTGCATAGATAGCGCTGGACGAATCACGAGTTCACAGTTTGTGGGCGAACTACAGCTAAAACTAGACTAGTTATTTAGAAGCAAAAATAATGATTAAAATTAAGAAATTTACTACGTTATTTATTACTATACTCGTTTCCCTATTATTGCCGATGCGTAGATATTGACATATGGATTAATTAAGGAATTTACTTCGTTATTTATTTTTACTTTGCTCTTTTCCCTTAGATCACCTACATTGTCGATGCGTAGATGGATTAATTAGTTGCGATTACTCATTTAAGATTTCAGAGAGAATGTGTCTGCAAAAAATATCTGCTACTTTTTGGTCTCTATTGGGTATGTAATACAATACCAATACTCGTCTGCTTTACCTTAAAGATGATTGACAGATAATACTTTATGGAATTAAGTCCGGCTTTTTTATGTACTATAAGGATTTCCTTTGTGCAATAAAAATTAAATAAATTAATCTGTTAAAATAAAAATATATATCCTGTAGCTCTTTATTGCACATCTCATATAAATAAAACAGTTAAAGACAAAACAGCAACATGCAGGTAGAGGCAGACAACAGGTGGTCTTGTCGCTAGAGAGCGATCTCTTCCAGACAACGTTAGCTTTTCGGCTGACTGTACCAGTCAAAATTAAATATATATTTCGTCAAGTAATAATATAATATGTATATGTGAAACTCCTGGGAATTTTCAATTTAAAACCGTCAAGAAATACTTCCTATCTCTAACATATACTACGTACTTACCCACAACCGCTACAGTTTTAGTTTAGTTACCATAGTGTTAGGAAATAATAAACACAAATCTTTTAACATCAGAGCAACAGTTCTTTAGTCCCGCATTTTTTCTGCTACCGGCCCTACGACGGTTGCCATTTTATCACTTATCGTCGTGGATAAGACATTGGTTACGTTCTGACAAGTACGAGTATGCGAGTGTGAGAGTGACGGGCCTCTTATCCACGACGATAAGTGATAAAATGACTCCTGGATGGTTCTAAAAGTGCAACAAAACTGGCAACCGTACTGTCTTCTCGAAGATCTCACGGTTCGAAAAATAATTGCCATGCGATTATATTTTACTATAGTGATAAAAAAGGCAACCATCATACTTACGCCCGCTGAATGTAAAACATGCGTGTACACATAGAACCGTGCCCTTCAGCGCTAATAACAACACATTTTCTCCAAGCCTCTACACTACAGCAAGCAGTGGTTCCCTATGTTGAACAGACGGAGACCGCCCTAACAAAAAAAATCATAAAAATTGGGACTCACCTCTTGGGGATAACTACAATGAGCGTAATTATAATAATTATGTATAAATACAAGAGCGTCCCAAAATCTAAAGCCCTATCCAATATTTGCTAGCTACCCATAGATTAGAAAATAAACCATAAATCTTTATTCTGTGTGGAATTCAGATAGGTACATACATATAACAGATACATTTCTTAGCATGATTGTTTCACCAAACCCCTTTCTTTACAGACGTACCTACACACATTGTGTGAGCAATATATATTTTTACTACATGTCTGGCAAGCATGTAGCAGCAGATACTATGAGGTATTTCTAATCAGTGAATTAGTAGAAATTCGTACCATCGAAATCACATTTCATTGAGTTTCACGAACTGGCTCCCATTCCCACACGCGCTGAGTTAAATAATCTAAACTTATTTAAAAAACGATTGGGATGTTAAAGAGATGAGCTAAAGTTGGCGCTTGAGGGAAAAAACCGCCCGTCGGGGCAGTTTTTAACCAGTTTTTGGGATGATTTATTGTATTTAAGGGTGCAAAACAGGTTCCTCGCCTCTCATTCTCTTCAAAAACAAATCAATGCGTCTGGGGCTTCACTTTCTGGAGAAAAATAGAATGAAACTGGAAAACACTGCGATTCGGTACTCACCATTCGGAAACATACACGTCTACATTATATAAATAGACAGTAAAGTTACAGTGGAAATCTAGAATACGTTCAAGTCTCTACTAAAATAAAAATCAGTCATTAACACTCTACAAAAATAAAAATAAAACAAAACAAAAACGTAATTTATTTAATATCAATTCAAAAACAACATAAAGGCACAATAAAAATAGCGTACTAATAAAATAATCTACAGTTTCATCTTAAAACTACTGAAAAAAAGAAACAAAACAGAAATCTGAAGCGTATACTAAGAAATAAGTAACCCGTCGGATTCTGTAAAACGCGACATTTCAGACGAATTACTTTTTTTATATCACATAATCAGACGAATTACTTTTACCAGTTCTAATTTGTTAAAACTATACTATAAAATAAAATCTTTAACAAAAAACAATAAAAAAATCAAAAAAATATAATTATGTTTTACTATAAGAAACAATTGATAGATCACAACCTTGGTCCAAAGATGATGTTGTATAACACTAAATGGCCATACGATGTATCACATAAGTCCCAATAATTAACTTAGTAGACGAATATATTTGTGGCAGTCTTAATTACGAACTAGTCCTTAACATTAATTTAACGCTTAAGGTAAAACTACGCTAGCAATCGTTCACTCGAGTTCGGTCCGATAGGAAAATAAAATATCAAATGAAAATATTCTCAATAACTGCCAAACGTTAATTCTCTTTACAAATATAACCGACATAAATATTAAAAATTTTGCAAAAAACTTTTTTTTCCACCAACAGTTTAGGTCAAAAAATTTAGGGTCGAGGGGTTTAGCCTAAAAATATTTTCGATTAGACGCGGTTAGAATTTTGTTATTATTTTAAATTTTATGATCACAAGAGCACGAGGAACGAATATTTCGCCGCGCGGCCCGGCCGGCCGCGTCGACTCCAGACGGACGACTGAGACGGACCCGACCCGCGGCCGGCCGCGCCGCCACCCGCGGCCCCCCTTCCCGCGCCGCCCCTCGCCCGACCCCCCTCGAGCCGACTTCGTTACGAGCCACTTGTAATCGCCGAGCGATTTTTCCGCCTAAGACAAATTAGGCTCGAGCCGCCCGCCCCACCGTCTTGAGCGTTTGGGCGTTTTCTTGCTGCTAAGACGTTGCCGCCTTACTAAGTGCTATACAACTTTCTCTAGACGCTCTGACCGTCCTCTTTATCGTAAGACATCTCATATTAACAATTTATTTATCTGCATGATATACTCTCAAAATAGCATTGTAATTTTGTGAATGAACTCACAAAAAAGTAAGAATCCACAAAAAAACCGCGTACACCCCGAATTGCGTAAAAGTTAAATCATTGACATGCCGGTAGTAACGCAGGCTGTTTTATTTTTAAATGGCATTTAATCGTCACTCTCGCTTTCACCGCCGAGGTCGGCTTAATTGTAAATAAAATTCAATCATTTGCAAAAAATCTCGTAATCACCGGCCGACAATATCAATGAGTTCACACACGGGCGCGGGCGAAGTGACGTCACATTTCGAATGTTTTTTTAGAGGACCTTTTCGGAAAGATGTAGTAGAAATAATATTCTTCATGTTATATATGTTATTCTAAACTATTTAGACACTATGAAGGTAAGAGTTTAGATTGTATACATATACTTTAATAGATAAGAAATAAGTCCACGAATAAAATTAACGAAAACAAGAAGAACAAAAATTACTATACAAATTAAGTCTTAAGAAAAACTAATAGAGTTCACTAAAAAAGAAATCGTTATGGTTGTTCATGAAATATTAAATATACAAGGACAGATCTTAGAACAAACTAGAGCATATTTTATACAAATTTCATTTTAAATTATACCTCTATGTATAAATAACGATCTCGTATTTTTTGTTTTAATTAACGTACTTAGTAAATATTAATCGGATTCAAAACTAAATTCAAATGTATTAAATTGCCCTTACAATATAAACATTTTCGCATACACTATATTTTTTTAAGGAAACATATTCGGTTGAACTTTGGTGGTTTCTGAAAAGATTACGGGTGCACGTACAAAATAAATTTAAAAACGCTATCATCAGTTTTGTTTTTTTACATTTAAATGGATGACAAATTTGTCATGGGTTAAATGGAATTTATATTTCAATTTAGTTAATACAATCTTAAATGAAATGCAGCTAACTAATAAAGCCACTCAACAGAAATGGGAGTCGTTTCTTTGGTTTACATACACAACATAAACTAGTTTTTGTGTTCAGTATTTATTAAAATCCAAATTATATTTTACAAAAACAGGATGCGTTTTCCATTAAATAACGACTAATACATTGAAACCTTACATTAATTTTACTTCCTTCGATATTATTCCGCACCTTCTTTAACGAAATCTTAAAGCTTTAACGTAAAAAAGCTTTTTACGATCAAATAGTTAAATTAAAACAATACTTTCCTTTTTTCCCGTAATTCGGTAAAGAGTGGCGAAATTCATAGTAATACAATTCTTGCGCCCAACCACGGGGTGAATGCACTCAAACGGATTTTAACGAGGCTTCGATTTTTAAAAGTGGACACGATGCGGAGATTCATTGTCACTCTACAAATTTTATTTAAGATTTTTTATTCGTGATTTTATGGTTATTTTTTTACGCGTTTTAAAAATAATACATTTTATGTGGGTTGGTTATTACGATATAAAATTAGTTTGATAGTATACAAATAGCATAATGTAAGTACATGTTTTTTTAATATAACTAAAATAATGGAAGATTTGTTTGGTTGTTGTTAATTTTATTAGTATTTATACATTAGGTGGTTTATGTGATTTAATAAAATTTGACTTTATTTTAGACTATGAAAAACGTTTAATTTTTTCAACTGTCGGAATAAGAAAAGTCGTGATCAGTTATGATTTTTTGTTTTATATATTTTTAAGGATAATATATTACTGAGAGGATGACAAATAATATTTTATCAAGAACCGGAAAAACTACTATGAAAATTTTGCAAAAACACTAAATTAAAATATGTACAAGCGAGCAATAAATCTACTAATAAAACTCTTTACATGATCGTCACAAATTACCTGATGTCACTAAATCCAAATCTTCATCTTCAATTTGCGAAAAGTTTCTCGTCGATTTCGTAACTACAGCACCACAGAGTTCCAATGTAAATTCAACTCAAATAATATTTACAGACCACCCCAGTCCTGTAAAGTCACTTAACACTTAATAAAGTCACTATTCACTAATTAAACTAGATTAAAAAAAAAACAGAACGCCGAGGAACTTAATACCACTTAAAGACTATGCGGCAGAGTCGAATATTTACATTGAAGAAAAAAAATGAGGTCATTCGGAGGTTACGGGCAACGCAGCCGGTCGGCACGGGCCATGTCGGGATGTGCGGAGTCTCGCCCCGCGCCCCGCGCCCGACCGCCGCAACCACGTGCGCTCACCCCAGAAAGAGAGACAAATACAAAAAATACGCCAACCAGAGAGAGACGCAGCTATACTTTTTTTAATTTACTATATTTGCCATTTTTATTATTTTCCCCATTTCGATATTTTATTTTTTAGTTGATGCTCCCGCAACTCACCTGTTGTGCTCACATGATCGACGGTTTTCGATACGTTCGTAGTTTTTTCGCGGTGCGCTGAATGGGACGTAGTAGCAATAAGCAAAAAATCTGGACGCCCGCGTTGCGAAAGTATTATGAGACACCCTACATCAGAAATATCACTTTAATTTCCTTACTTCAACTTTTTGTATTCTAATGTTTATATGAACTGATCTCAGTTAACGCCTACAAAAATAAAAATAACGTTATATGTCACAATATAATTTATTAATAAAGACATATATGAATAGCAATAAAGTAAAAAATATGTTATTAGACGACGGTGCTGCCACTGACCGCGGCGTCGAATAGCGGAACCAATGTTGATTAGGCAGTGGCACCACTGTCGCGCGGACACCGCCCGAACTAACACCGGTTCATTTCAGTGAATCCTTTATTTTTTCCTTTCGATTAATCGTGAAAGTGCAACGTTCACTTCGCTTGGCATTCATCGGCCATTTTCGTTCAGTTTCTTTTTCGTTTCCATTGCTTTTTTCGCAGACGTTTTGATCGAGGTGTTGAAATTTTCACGTCACTTCAGATCGGTTGTAAATCGACATAGACTTACAAACTAGCTACAACTTCAATGTTTATCAAATCAATTTTTTAAATGTTATTGTAGTATTCAATAACATTGTTCTATGTTTGATTAAAACCTTATTATTACATGTATTTGAGAATACTCCAGAGATGGCGCTAGTAGTCTCAAAAGTGCAAGATTTGTTCTTATTTCCTTCATTGAGTAACATCCCGACATGGGCTGATTGTATTATGATAGAAATCATTAAAAGGTAATTTTTGGTTTAAAATCCTAATTATTTTTGATATTCAGCAGGCATTAATTTAATTAGCGTGTTTACGATTTCTTACTGTGTTTGTATAGGGATAGTCAAATGTTATTATCAGGTAGGCTTATTTTCGTTCAATTTAAATACATACAATATTTAACTACGCACAAGTTTATTCTTATAAGATGTGTATTTTTTTTTCTGCTTATCTTATTACTTACTTAATTCTTATTAGAAACCTTAGAACCTTAATAGATGGCGCGAGCTCTGCGTACAGTATAATCTTGTGGCTACATTTTTATACTTGAAATAAATCTAAAGAATATTGCATATCGCTTTACCCGTGAGTTAAGTTTTTCTAATGATGTTAAACTTTATTCAGAAATTTTGAAATATTCTAATAGTATCAATTACACAAGATTTTGTCTAAAAATATATGCTTATTGCTACACTTTTTATCCCTTATTTAATTTGGAGCTTTTGTAAGAACAACTATGTTAGCTTCATCTGGCCTCTCCCGACATCTCGTCTAATTGAAGTGAGTATAAAAGTAAAGAAAAAATGCACACAAAAAGAAAATACTACAAAATATATAAAAAAATTACTACAAAATATTTAAAAAATACTACAAAATATATAGGTATACTCTGAATAAAAAACTAGTATAGTTGCCAATTGTCAAATATCTTACCTAATGTTAGACTTCCGATTACCTATTTTGTTTGTTAGAGAAAAGTATCGTTATGAAATTAATGTCCTGAAAAAAGGATACTTAAACTTTGACGCAGACAGTTCCTAATATCAAATTTAGTACTGCTATAGGTAAAAAGCTTAAGAAGATGACCTGTTGTATTTAGTTGTGACGTGTTCGAATAGACATTACATATTTAAAATGTGCAACACAAACAAAACAAACGCCTATTTGAACACGTCACAACTACATACAACAGCCCGGCTAGTATGATAGCTTATTGGCTATGTGCACGTCTGAAACGTCAAACGTCAAAGGTCCCGAGACAATGTCAAAACTTAGAGATGTCAAATAATGACACATGAATATTTTATTTACTTTAGTAAACGAGAAAGACCCCGTATTGGAAATTTTACAGAAATAAATAAGAGAATATAAAATACATACAAACGAAACGAATCGTAGGAAACCGTTAAGAAACCAATAGAAAACGTGAAAGTAAATTTGACAGTGGTCCCCGGTAAGTGCACATTTCTGCCATGGTGTGCGCTACGATCGCCTAGCTTACCCCCACCACCTACTTCGCACATAGCCAATACCGTCACGTTTTATGTGACGTTTCAGTACATTTTGGCTATATAACGTGACGGTATAAGCTATCATACTAGCCGGGCAGGTCATCTTCTTAAGTTTTTTACCTATATTAAACTACAAGAGGTATTTAAACGGTTCTTTTAAAAAATACTAATTGAATTCTTAAAGAAAGATAACGGGCGAAACTCAAATCTCAATTTACGACCGTTTTTCTTTCTCTAAGGCTGGGTTGCACCGACTTACGATCACAGACTGATCAACGTTAAATATGGCGCCAGCAGCTGTCATCCTATAGAAACTTGTCAAACTTTCCATACATTCAGAGTTTAACGAACACCGCTTACGATTACAGGCGGTTTGGTGCAACCCAGCCTAAGTGTTAATATATTTCACGTTAGTTTAACTTTATGTACTATTAGAATTTATCACAATTGACCGACTAATTGACTAAAAGAACTAAAAAAAAAGCTAATGATGTTCCCACAGTGACTGTTATATAACATACGAGTAGTGTAAAAAGGACAGGCTATGTAAAACTATATGTTCTCCTCTACAGGTCGCATTTCCCGACCGATTCTCGTGATATTTTGTGAGCAGGTTCGATAACTATATAGTTTTTTTTTGTCTAGTCAGTTTTTGGATATTTTGAACTAATGGATTTTTTGCGAGGTCTTCAGCTCACAGAGCCACTAGTCGATAGCTTGACCATCGCAGGTCACTCACTCTCACCACAGCGCACGCTCAGAACCTCTCTGCCTCTGCACCTCTGGCAACTTTAAAACCACTATACTGTTCTTTGAATTAAAATATAGAGCGCTCGTGGCCCAGCGGCACCCGCCTACCGCGTGCGCTATGCGAGGTTAAGCAATGTAGGCGCAGGTCAGTTCTTGGATGGGTGACCGCTTTGAGTGGTTACTAACTGAGCGCTCTCGTGCTTCAAAGCTACGCTACGCCGTTGGTCCCAGCCGCTGTCTATGACAGCAGTCATTAAGCCAAGTTAGAGGCTTTCGGGCGGCTTGAGAACTTCTAACAGTCAAGTTGCCCACTCACTTGACAAAGGGGGGTCGAAGTTGCACCACGTCCGTAGGGAGTACCCACCGTTACCCTACACGTGACCCCTGGGTGGTGCTAAAAGTGCAACAAAAACTGGCAACCGTACTTGTCTTCTCGAAGATCTCACGGTTCGTAAATAAATGCCATACGATTAAAAAAATAAATTAAAATATTTTTTAATTTCTGTGTCGGCGTCGGTCGTCTGGTGGAGGTACTTCTTTCTCTAGTTATCTAAACCTCTTGCTACAGTGATCTTCAGATATATCGGAGCGGGCAAGGTGCTCACAGTTATCTGAACACGACTCTATTGTCAAGGCGTTATAGTACATGTTCGGATATTTTCGAACACCTTGAAGAATAGGTACAATATTGAAGGCAACTGTACATAATTTAGTTTAGAGCGATATTATTTGTCTAAGGGTGTGTTGAACCAAACCGACTCAAAAAAGTAGGTAATCGTCTTCTACACTACTGCTCATCAGTATTTAGGCACCCATACCTTTTTCCTTTCCATACATCTGTATACAAAAATGACTTTCAGAAATACACTGCCAAGTCAGAGTCCCTTGACAGTTTTGCGTGCATTTTGCATTTTTTATTTAGCTGACTTATTGAGCCTTAAATCGGTGCCAGAGACCCCCCTTTTAAAATGGAAGTTCTCCTTTTGCAATGACTTATATAACTACTAATTGCTGCTTCATAGAAAAGTGTAGTGTGTTTGTATACAGATGTATGGAAAAAGGTATGGCGTGCCTAAATAATTATGAGCGGTAGTGTATTTGTGAGTAAAAATTATTTGCTCAGCTGCTTGGCTCTACGTTATACCTACCTTTATTATTATTTTTATTATTTATTGTAAATGGGATTGCGTTTGACCTTAGTCTAACCTGACGGAAAGTTAAGACAAAGTCTAAGACGGAATACGCTCACCCAGAAGATGCCATTCACTCTTACCTTGAAGACATCGAGGTCATATGCTCCTGGAAATACAGACGCCGGAAGAGAATTCCAGACTGAAGCAGTGCGAATCAGAAATGATTTGTTAAACCGCGAGGTGCGGCATAGAGGGAATTCGAATTTAAAGTCACGCACTACTATTTTACGATTGAGTCCGTAATGCTCTCTCCTGATTGGTCGACGTATCATAGCTAATTATCTGGGGGCACGGTAGTGCCCCCGCCAAGACGAGCCAAGCGAAGCGCAAGGGCACTATACCTACCTTTTCTCGAAGTGTTTCGTCGTTTTTTTGAACCTTCATAAAATTGGTTTCTGATATACCAGATAGTTCATATTCTCAGGATATTATCTCAATAATAGACTAATTAAACATACAAAGTCTCAATTGAATATCGGATTTCGTCACTGACACACTGATGATCATCAAAATGTTTGGCTACTTCCTGAAGTGCTAGAAAGCTGAAATTTGGTATGTAATCTAAGATTAGTATACAATTAACAAAAAAAATCATAAACTTATAACTTTTTGCCCCCCATCCCCTAAAATGGGGCGGTGGAAGTTTATATGAGACTTTCACCAATTTTATGAATTAGGACATGAAAGTTTACACGGGACTGTAGACAGTAACTAAAAACCTATTAATTAGTAGGTACTTACAAGAACCTCCGCCTTACAAAAATAACTAAAATCCCACCAAAAACATTTCATGTAAAATGTATAGCTTCGCCATTTCGCTACCGTCGTGGAGGTGATGCGAATATTTAGTTCCTGATCTGAAGTAAGTAACGAAACAGCCAAGCAAATATTTACTGATATGTAGAATTTGTTGAAACTAGGGTCGGTAGAGTTAGGCCGTCTAGATTCAGAAGCTTGGCTCTACACGAGATCTGATATCTTTTTCACAGGGCAAACCTTATGTGGTCGTCTTGGCAACATTTTCCATGAAATGTTTTTGGTGGGATATAATTATTCTGTATCATCATCATCATCTTCATCCTAGCGTTATCCCAATTCAGTTGCATCCGGAAGGATTCCCGGGGTATGCTATCTACTCCCAAGAATTGGCGTAGGCACTAGTTTTTACGGAAGCGACTGCCATCTGTCCTTCCAACCCAAGGGGGAAACTAGACCTTATTGGCTTGTCAAGTGAGTGGGTAACTTGACTGTTAGAAGTTCTCAAGCCGCCGAATGCCTCTAACTCTAACTAAAATCGTTATCGATATACTATCATAGACAGCAGCCGGGATCAACGGCTTAACGTGTCTTCCAAAGCACGGGAGCCGCTCAGTTAGTACCTAACCACTCAAAGCGGTCACCCATCCAAGGACTAACCCACATTGTATATACCACTAAAAGAAAGTGCTAAAAGGTTGCACACTTGTACATTAAGCGACTAGGAAGAAGAGTGGCGCGCGTCTTCTGGATGACTCTATAATTCTCTCATAGGAAGGCCAATGTTCAGAGGACATGGCCCTGCTATAGGTATATTCCTTACGAATTATTGACTACGATTAAAAGGTGCGAAATCTTTCATTACTCATACTCTGAAAGTGGGTAATTGTTCATCTAAGTGGCGTGCTGAAAGTGGTACAATTCTGCTCAAGACAAGAAAAGTGTTTTTCATTCCTCATACTCTGAAAGTGGGTCATTGTTCATCTAAGTGGCGTGCTGAAATTGGTACATTCTGCTCTAGAGTAGAAACGTATTGAAAAAAAATGTTTTCATTTCTCATACTCTGAAAGTGGGAAATTGTTCATCTAAGTGGCGTGCTGAAAGTGGTACAATTCTGCTCAAGGCAAGAAAAGTGTTTTTCATTCCTCATACTCTGAAAGTGGGTCATTGTTCATCTAAGTGGCGTGCTGAAAGTGGTACATTCTGCTCTAGAGTAAAAACGTATTTGAAAAAAAAATGTTTTCATTTCTCATACTCTGAAAGTGGGTCATTGTTCATCTAAGTGGCGTGCTGAAAGTGGTACATTCTGCTCTAGAGTAGAAACTTATTGAAAAAAAAAATTTTTCATTTCTCATACCCTGAAAGTGGCACTTTAATAAACGCAAGTAATACTTCAGAGCGTTAAATCTTCCAAGAAATTTCGAGCAATATTATTTACGGAACACCTTTGTGCATCTTTGCAATTATTTTATAGCTAATAAGATGACACGGCTTGAGTACCTCCTCGTAAGCAATCTCAGGGGTCGACAACAGTTTTATGAGCCGTTTTCGGTTAACGGGAGTTTACGAGCGACTTACGAAGAATGAGATACAGGTTTATGGTAATTGGATTGAGTTCTTTATTCTTGCAGGGGTTGACAATAAATAAGGTATTGTAAAATGATGAAACATGTTTTGTGTTATAACTATGTTAAGCCCTGTCGGACAAGTGTAATTGTGTATAGTAATTTAATAAGCTTGCAGTTCCGGTTCTTTACAAGTTCAAGATCCAGAAAATGATTGAAAACTACCGAAGCGCCAAGAAATGTTTCTGTTCATAAGAAATAATACAGCATCGTCACGTACAGTTAACATCAAATGTATTAGGTGATAATGTTAGTACTTTATCGCACTAACGTCACAATACTGCGACAGTTGGGATGCGTCAAAGTAGTGAAAGTGACGAGGGACTAAACGAAATGATCGTCTCATTTTGCTGTTGACTATACATAGATTTTTCGGAAAAGACAAAACAATAAAGATAAGTACGGTTTAATTCTGCTGTAGGCAATTATGATTTATTTTTTCTTAATTACAAAATTAAGTCAAATATTAGCCTAAATACTAATGAATACATGTTAAATTTACAAAAGTAAAGCTCTCTGCCTCTACATTGTAAATTGTAATACAATCTACACGAAACAGCAATTCAGTTATGACCGGCCTTTGAGCCCGCCATAACTTTTCACACCTCACATTATGACGTAACATAAGAAGCTAACTCCTTTTTTATTGGCACACCTTCGCCTTCAGCATTCCAACTTTGAATTTAGAATGTTTTATTGTGGCCAGTTGTTATCTACAAACAGATTGGCACCGTATACCTTTAGAATAAGGCTCAATTTCATTTCCATGAATATAAGATTTGAATGTTGTCAATAAATATAAACTTTTTCATTTGTTTTTCATTGACGGCGTAACTTTTTTACACATGCTTTTAATTTGAACTCTGTCCCTTTTGTGACAAGGCTTCAAATGGTGTAGCTAAATTTAGGTTTGGAGACAATGTTTTGTGTTCGAAATCCAAAGACTCGCACATTTTGTTTCAAAATAATTGTCGTTTTTGATGTCTCGGGTATACGGAACGTTGCGATTGTTAACTTTGACACCCTTATTTCTTTCGTTTGCATGGCTTTAGAAATTTGACTTTATAGTATCTAGGATTTAGGGTTGCTTTCATGATTGCACGATTAACCAAGACATGAGTTTTGTGTAGTAAGTAAGCAGCTCTTATAATGTTAGGGATGAACCTAAAGTCTTTTTATGAGTTTTCTATGAGACCTGTGTCGGTTGGAAACGAATGGAAGTTTTTATACGTTGTTTTTATTTAAAATGCCATCGTAAAACGTTTCTTATGGAGATGTAAAGTGGGAGAATGATTTTGATGCTGTTAACAGGTAATTTATGTTTGTTTTTAAAATAATAAAATCACGTAAACATATAATCAGGATATAAATAATCACAAATAAATAAAATTACGACAGCCTCTTAAAATTATTCAAAAATTACATGCAAAAACGAATTTAATTTACTTATACAGCTTAAAAATAAATACCTAATGCGTAATAGTAATTACAGTGAAAGGTCAATATACTCTTTTGGCTTTACTTTATTTAAAATGTACCGTAACGCATTGTGCAGAATACTTTTTTATACATATTAAAAATCAAAGAATGAGTTCACAAATCCGAAAAATATTGCAAGTGCCAGAACAAAAGGGCAAAGGGTTAGACTTTGCAGCCCTTTACTTATGAACTTCAGTAAAGATTATTTTTAAGAAAGTGTACCTTGTGAGAGAAAGTATAAGGTTGAAATTAGGAGTAATGTTACTTGAGATATTAATTATTTTTCCAATGAAATTTTGAATGAAATTTAATACATTTTTAACGAAGGATCTGAGGAACTTAACTTGGAATTCTTTCAATTTTGCTTCTTGGTCTTTGGACTTTGTAGATAATTTTTTTAAGTAAAATCTATGCTTATATATCTGTACTAATATTATAAAGCTGAAGAGTTTGTTTGTTTGAACGCGCTAATCTCAGGAACTACTGGTTCGAATTGAAAAATTCTTTCTGTGTTGGATAGTACATTTGTCGTGGAAGGCTTTAAGTTATATAACATCACGCTGCGACCAATAGGAGCGAAGACGCGGATGAAGTCGCAGCTAGTAACTAATAAGAATTGGAGACAGGAATACTCGTATTTAATATTACTTATTTACCTCCTGTTACTGCCTGTGTCTTGTCTCTTTCTTACAAGCACAAATATCATATGAAATGATACGCCTAAATGAATTATATGCACTTAAACGTTTCAATGAAATTAAAGCAATATTATATATTTACATGTTAAGTTCAGTTAACAGCAAAAGTAGATGATCATTTTAGTACCTTGTCACTTTCACTACTTTGACGCATCCCAACTGTCGCAGTATTGATACGTTAGTGCGACAAAGTACTAAAATTATCATCTACATTTGCTGTTGACTCTACCTAGCAAGATTTAGAATATTTATTATTCTGTCCACACACACCTTAGGATAGAAACCCACATAGTAATACCGTACGGTTAAATCCAGGTTCAGAACAGGAATAAACACAGAGCACTTAGCCGTAGCGTAGAGCTAAATAAATCACTGGACCACACTGTCCACGGCTAATTTATAGTGAACTTTCAATTTGGCTAAACACGCGCTATAAATCCGAACGGCTCCTTGCGGTTGGCCACCCCTGGACAATGTGCGAATGTACCTTTCGTGTTGAGATGGCTGTGTATCCCTGGATCGGGCGATATTGGAACTCGAACGATTGCAAACTAGTAAGAGATAAGAGATAATTAATTTGTAAAAGATGAGTAAGTTTTATACAATGGTCTTAAAATAACAATAATATTTTCGGCATAATCATCATCATCGTCATGTTTTTTGTTGTCCCATTAAAATACTTATTTAAAATATGTGGAGCTGCGTACCTCTGGATAGTAATCGGATTAACTATAATAAAATAGTTGGCTAGAAACCTCGGCATCGCACTTGAGTTCTCCTGGAGTCGCAAAGTGTCTATAGGCTACGGTGTCTGCTTACCATCAGGCAGGCCGCAAGCTTGTTTGCCACCGACATTAAATAAATAAGGGATTTAGAGCCCAGTCTTCAAATTAGCGCCCCCGCAGACCTCCATTATGTTTCCGCTCATACAGGTTGTCAACTGTCACCTACTAAATACTTACCCTATAAAAATAAAGTTGTAGAGATCTTGCTCTGTAGGTACTGTATAGTACGTGGTGTTGTTTCTGGTGGTGACTAAGTTAAGCCAGAGCTCGAAAGAACGCAGTGTTGAGAACGAGGATTCTGCATTTGTCTCTATCTACCGAGACAACCAATCCTCAAATCATTAAGGGGTCGGTAACGCCCTTGTTACTGTACTATTATTATGATTAGAATTACATTTTAGATTTTTATAGAGCCATATATAAAAGGAATTTCACACTTTATGACAAAGCCGTTTACATATCAGCCGAAAAACTACCACTGGACATGGGCTCCACAAAGAGTGCCACAATTACCGTTCCAGCGGCACTTTCATCCATCGGAACAGCTGCATACAACGATATAATATAACTTTAAACACTAACCATTTAAATAAAGCCCGTAATAATTCCAAATTTAAAATCCATTCGAAACACCACATCAGAAAAAAACAAACGCCACTCTGAAATTAAAAAAGGAATCCGCATTCGAAATTCAAAAAAGCAACGTTCGTAAACAACAGTGACCTTGACACGTTATGACGTGCCCAGTGCATTAACCCCGCTGGAATCAATAACTGATTACTTTTTTATTTCGCTTAACGGTTAAAAATACTTTTTGTGCTGGCCGGTAATTGGGTGAAGGTTGTGCGGGTGGCATTTACTGTGACGTCAGCGGGTGCAGTGCACACTGGACGCGTAGTAGTGATGGGAATACACTGACTGTGGAATATGATTACAATCAGTAGGGAATGTTATCAAAATCACCCTATATACAGGGTGTTTGGTAACTAGGTGCAAAGACTTTCAGGGATGATACAGGAGGTAATTTGAAATATTTTAGACACAACATACGTTACTACAAAGTCTCTTGGTTTCCAAGATATGCACCATTTTTTTTGAAAATTGTATGTATTCCATACTACCATACATTTGGAAAATATTTGTAATTACAGTGCAGTTTGGAGACTTCACTTACGCCCCTGAATATCTTCACAGAAGTGGCAGATGTATGCAGTATGCAGGCTTGACGATGTTTTCCTTCACCGTAATGCTATCGGTAAATACTAATTGATACTCGTATTCCGTATTTTTAAATAGAAAAAGGCTTAGCAATATATAGGCTTGGAACATTGCTATTGTAACAACTATAGGCGTTTAAAAAAAAACTTTTCGCATTAAATATTTATTTCTTGGACTGTTCAGCCTATTTGGTAGTGACACTGCCTCCTAAGCTAGAGGTCCCGGGTTCGAATCCCGGTCATTTGTTTCTGTGGTTAGCAGAAACATTTGTTCCTGGACTTCCTGGGACTTGGATGTTTTCTTTTATTTAAGTATATACCTATTAAATATACATATCGTCGTATAGTACCATAACACCAGACATATTGAGCTTACTCTTGAGTCTGGGACTAGTTCGATTTGTGCAAAAAATTGTCCTATATAATATTTAGCTATTTATTTCTATAGATTTCATTTCATTCCCCAAACGACACAAGAGTTATCGGGGAACATAGGTACATACCTACATAAAAAAAAACAAGCAAACATGCAGACGAACTGAGAACCTCCTTCCTTCCTCGTCGGCTTGTTTAGCCTAGTTGGTAGTGACTCTGCCTCCGAAGCTAGAGGTCCCGGGTTCGAATCCCGGCCAGGGCATTTGCTTGTGTATTTATCACGGATATTTGTTCTTGGGTCTTGTATGTTTTCTATGTATTTATCTATATAAGTATGTATATCGTCATCTAGTACCCATAGTACAAGTTTTGGTTAGTTTGGGACTAGGTCGATTTGTGTAAGATTGTCCCACAATATTTATTTATTTATTTATTTATTCTATTGAAGTCGGTAAAAAGGAGTCGGACTCGCGCACCGAGGGTTCCGTACAACTAAAAAGCAATGTGATTTATAAATATATTGGTATTTGGTGGTAAAATATACGTAATAATAAACATTATTATAACCAATTTCCAAGTTAAAAAAATCTTTGGAACAAAATGTGTCCGTTTGGACCCTTCGGGTACAGAAACCTAAAAAACTGGCCAAGTGCGAGTTGGACTCGAGCACAAAGGGTTCAGTACCATCATATATAAAAACGGCAAAGAGACCGACTCGCACTTGGCCGGTTTTTAATATTTGTTGTTATAGCGGCAACAGAAATACATCATCTGTGAAAATTTCAACTGTCGCGGTTCTTGAGATACAGCCTGGTGACAGACAGACGGACGGACAAACAGCGAAGTCTTACTAATAAATAGGGTCCCGTTTTTACCCTTTGGGTACGGAACCTTAAAAAGAACATCGTGTATCTTTTTAGGGGTATCTTTTTCATCAATTCATTACTAAAAGAGTACATCAGAGGGTCTTACTCCGAACTTCGAAAATCGAACTTCGTATCGTGACGTCCCTTTCCGTCATAGAGTGTATGACACGAGAGTGAAAGGGACGGCACGACACAAAGTTCGGAGTAGGCCCTCTCAACGTATTTCTATTTTATTTTTGTAGAGCCCATTAGCAGGCCTGTCCCTCTCACCACTATTGCTATACTCTACTCGGCTCTTATACACCACCGGGTGTAACAACCCCTAGGGGAGGAAATTAATGAAAACTTATGGAAAACCAAGGAAAGTCTATCCAAAGAAAGCCTAACTAAAATTTCCCTAAAGTTCCTAACGTATACCTAAAGCTTTATACTTACTTTACCAGAAAATCTGAAAACCAGGATTTTCCTCAAGTTGCTAATACCTACTGAAGTTCTAAAGCATTTATTAAAGTTTCTCAGAACTAAATGATAGGGTTCCTACTATAGGGAAAGAGAATAAATCAAACAAAAAGTTAAGAGAGAGAAAAACAAACAAAAAATTTATTTAATAAAAATGAATTTACTCGAAACTCGAATCTAATAAAGTCCGGGAGAACTTTATTAGACATCCGCTTGATTACTAGGCCAACCTAGACAAGGGAAAACAAGCGGACACACAAAAACCCTTGTTGCCATAAAGCTAATACAATTAACATAATAACAGACAAATTATTTAAATAAATTATGAGTAATTCTTGTTAAGTACAATATCATAAGAAACACTAATAATTGAAAGATTAATGGCATGATCATCTAGTGACATATTTAAGACCTCGTTATAAACGTAGTAACCATAGTTCACTGAGGTGTGAGAAATGTATAAACAATTGAGAATCGGACAATGTTTAAACAATAGTACAACATAACCTAAAATTAGGATAAGCTTGCCTAAACGAATAACAACAATATCCTATAATAAACAATTACTAACCATGAACACAATATTACGAGACCTTTAACATAAACATACTAGAAATTAAAACATTATTCTCATGAGAATAATAAAAGTAATAGAACAACACTAGAAGAAAATAATTCTAAATTATCAACACAATGCTATATGAAATAGAACAAGTTTAGAATCTAGCCCTACTATTTTAATACCGTCGTTGGCTGTGTGATCAGTAAAGGCTTAAATAAATTGCTTGGAATTAAATGAAGGCAAGTATAAATGATCCGAAGTAGTCATGTAGTACCTAGAAGATTAAGTGTGTAGAAAAAATGGTAGAAAATAGTTAATGGAGCAAAATAAGTTATTGTAGCATATATAGTTAAACGTGGTAGTGGATGAACGTAGGTAAATTCCTGTAAAACATGTCGAGATAGCATTAATGTTTCCTACAAAATAGGATATAACAGGTAAAGTCTGGCTTCTTACCAAATATGGCGTAAATCTCAATCTAAAAGATATGAGAACATTGTAAATATAAAATAGCTGATTGCACGCAACCATAAAGCCACAGTTCTCATAAAAGTACCATGCATAAGTCATATAAACCACCAAGCCATTTCTGGACATGATGAGGCAACTATGTCGAGGCAGAAGTCTCGCGAAGGAACCTGAGCCCCAAGCCAGCCGCTTGGATATGTCCCTACCTAACACCTAACACGAGCAATCAGGGTATCCTCGCAGGTGGTACAGGCACAAGGCAAATGACCGAGACTATGAGAGTTATGTGACAATAGCGCCTGATGAATGAACATGTACATGGTAATAATAAGAGCGTAGCCCATAATATTATGAGACCAGCCATTTTATAATGCATAAAAGCATAGGCAAAGTAAACAACTGTGATCTAAATTAGAAGCCAGTTGGAATAAATGCATAAAGCATAAGTAGTATATACTACTATGATCCACAGATCAGCTGAAATATAAATATATTATAGTGGCACTCTACGAAGGAGGCCTACGTCCAGCAAGGGACGTCAAACAGATCATATGATGATCAATCTATTACCTCGTACCCAAATATTGTGCAAACAAGACAAAGCTGTTACTATTCAGGTTTAGCGTCCAAATCGAATCATACAGTCATCCCATAAGCTAAGTATCACTACTGAGTTATGCAACCGCAAGACCTCAGCATTGACCAGCGTTCTCACGACAGCAAGGAGTTTTGCTCGAGTCTTCAATAACCTGTATCGCCATTGAACTTTCACATCCCATCTCGCCCATATAGTAGAGTATATAAGGGTACATATATATTGGGGTCTTTAATGATCAGTTTCAGCAAACGGCAATACAGATTTCTCGTCCGTACGGATCTATAGTGTCTTGTATGAATCAAAGATTCCGACAAGCAGTAATAGAATCCGGCACCTAACCGGGTCAGCAGCCCTTTTCAAAGCCCGTCCCGTGGATTCAGTCCAAAGAAGAAAGCCTGTCGTTAAGAATCTGTAAAGACCGTCCCTAACACCCATTGATGACCGTATTTCATCGATCTGGAGGAAAACCGTTCTTTAGCAAAATAGTTATTATTAGGTATATTTGGGTACTACATGTACAACCAAAACCTCTCGTCATAGGCTGGAACAAACCATACTTAATCGTATCAAACGATTGGCAGTCCAGGCTGTGACGTTACCTCATTGTTAGAAATAGCCACGGATAAAGTCCATTGCGACCAGTTCCAACAACTACAATAAATTAGTAGTAAAATATGTCAGTTGGTAGATAGATATAGAATACTGAAACAGTATCTACTCGTAACACGAGTAAATATAGATGAAAATATTAACGTAATATGACTTACGTGTGACAGAGTATGCTGTAATTGGAAATCAAATTCCATCAAGATAAATAAGTCAAGATCATCACTCAAGACATTTGTCGTACGTGAAATATGGTTGTAAGACAAAATCAGATCACACAGCCAACGATAGCATTTTAGGCCTGTTGTAAAGACAACATTAATTATGATATTTCAATTGCCAGAGAACATAAATAAGTATCATAGATTGAATAATACAATCAGAATAATGATGAAGATATTGACGTAATATTAATTACGTAGTAGACAGATTTGCAATCGGAACCAAAGTTCCATCAAAAGATAAATAAACCAAGATCGCACAAGAAATTAGCTGTAAGTAAATAATAAAATCTGATCACACAACGCAACGACAACATTTTGGCTTATAAAGATCACATCATTTATGCCATTTAAATCGTAATAGAATATAATTAGGTATCATAGCTCACACAATTAATTGGTTTCAGTGATTAAGAAAATCATATCACACAACGCAACGATATCATTTCGGCTTGATATAAAGATGTAATTTATGCCATTTAAATCGCAAGAGAATATAAATAAGTACCATAGCTCACACAGTCAGAAAGTTTTGCGAAACTTAGAAAACCATCCAAGGATCTCTTCATTTGTGCGCGTACAGCCGTATTCTTCAAAGCTGTCATGCCGGAACAATTCCCATATGCAGTTGTTGAAGCCTTGACCAACCAGCTCGGTGTTGCAGCACATCTTCGTGACAGTCTTCTAGCAGTGGTAAGGAAAGCCGTTGATTGCCACTCAGGGTTGTAGGAGATAACCCAGAGATAAAATGGTATGGTGTTCAGTAGCGCCCTCAGGTTGAGCATTGGAAGTATGGCAGGTCGTCATAGCACAGGTGTAGTTCGCGATGGCTTCATTGGTAGTCAGTTCGCAGCGCCGGAAACTTCAAGTAACATATGGTAATGTGTGCAGGAACGCCGTTGGATATAGCGTTTGGAGGATGCTTGGCGGATGTCACATTGTCATGGCACAGCAGTAGATTGATGGTGGCCTGGATCTGGTCATCGATTATCCACAGGGTATCTTCTGAGTATCAGTGATGTGGCTGGCACGCTATCCTTCTCTTAAAAAGGTTTGATTTCGCAAAACCTTCCAAACGCCCGAACTATGGCATAGAAATCTACTAGATGTAATAATCAATTGAATATTAAACACTAATTGAACCCTACTTATTTAACTACCTACATTAACACAACCAATAAATACCCTACACTAATAATGCAAATACAACATTAACTGCAAAACCTATGAAAATATACAAAACCTATTCAAGAATTCGTAATGAATGCGTTGGATATTATTAGTTATATTTATCGTGTATAATTTATAATTTGTGATAAAGTTCATTCAAAGTTATAGAAACATAAAATACGACTAGACACATACATCATCCAAATACTTTAAACGAGATATTATTTCAATACGAAACGCATAACCACTGTAAATATATCACGAAATGTAAATCAGGCGCTACGTATTACATTATAAAATGATACGCCCAAAACACATCAAAGAATAAATCTCGCAACATTAAAATAACACTGATCCGATACTATAATCAACATGAACACATTATTATAATTCTATCCTATAAAGATATCCTACAAATCCTCAAGTCAGTAAAGAGTCTGTAACGCGCCCGTGATTCCACTGGAATCGCAAGCACATACATGTAACCGTGTCTGCTTACCATCAAGCAAGACGTAAGCCTGTTTGCTACCGTCATTGTATAAACAGTATAAATAATTTATGATATATGATCAAGGCATAATAGTTAAAAGTATAAAATTCGGTAATAACCAGCTCGTATGAATAGCACCTACGCATCTCAATAAATGAAATAGTACACACAAAATCCGCCACCATAATTTGGTAAATAATTAGCATGCACAATAATTGTAGGTCGAATAAAAGACAAGTTATTTATTATATCGGGTAGTAATCAAACGCCGCCGAAGTACCTCTCATATAGCAAATATATAGATAACGCAGTTGTTAAATAAGACAATACGACACTCGATAGAATAAAATGCATCTCTAATGGAGAAAGTGATAAACTGCAATCCTATTATCATCTGTTTACGGGAATGTGATATGCTTTATCGAATCCTCATACATATCTTCCACCAGAGAGTTATCTGGCCAGGTAAATATATATAATTAACCACATATAGTCTCCGGACTCGTCCGTATCGACAAATATGGTTCGATTATTGATAAAGCACGTCAGAAATTAACAATTTAAAATTACGAGGCTACGCTAATCCCGAATCACCATACATACCTAAATCTAGGGGGTACCCTAGCGAGATAAATATGTATAGAGAACCATCTTACTCTCCGGACTTGCTCCGTTACGAGAAATATGGTTTGATTCTTGGATAAGCAATACCTTCATAACGTCTCACTTCAGTAAAACAAAATTAATAAAGGAAAACGAACTTACGCTTGTGGTTTATCTAGTCAAATAACGGAACACTAATGTATCACCAATATTTGCTATACGAGGTTTTAAGACATTCGCTGACAAAGGAATCCCTGTGAACAGAAAGGATTATTCACACACGTCCTAAATATCCTAACACAGTGAAAACCCTATCAGAATCCCTAGCCAAGACACTTTAAACAACTCACATAAAGACACTCCTGAAGTACCAAGACTAATGTTACTTGTCGCTCTGGTGAAGGCAAAAAGTTCCCTAAAACCGTTGTGAATCTCCTTATATACCCCCCCCTCATCCGATCATCAGCGCCACCAATATCACGCGATCACTATGTTTTTCCGTAAATTTGGAGGGAACGATTCTCATTGGTTTTCAACCTAAATCTGAAATACTATTGGTTGACAAAACTCGCAAGTTCTTCTACTCGACACCAGACACCTCCACTCTCGCTATTCCTTTTAAAACCTCACTAAAATAAAAAGTCACCTATGCAGAAACAATTGCTTACTTTATCATAAATTTCATTTTAGTTGGGTAATCATAAAGTCAGGCGCGAGTCTACCCGCTCAAGCCGGCTCGGCAGCTATTGCTATTCGATTAATAACTTCCATCAGCGAGACTCACAGCTCACGCCTAGTATATCTTGACACCGAGATCCGTACTAACAGCTCGTAGTCGGCGGTCAGACCTACACTGGTTCGCCTAAGGTGAGGTAATTTTTACTTCAACTTTAGCGCTGTGAATGATGACGTTCTCACAACTACCCGTATAAATTCAGATGGCTACAGATATCGCTACTGGACCTACCAAATGACGTATCTTTGACACGGTTGGATTACTATCTCTTGTCAGTTAAGCAACTCGTCGCTAGATGGCCCTGCCTGACCTAAATAAACATTAACAAACTTTGTTAAAGCTGTTCTAATAATTATATTAATATACTATTCTGAAATACAATAAAAAATACATTAAAACTTGGAAGATATTATGAAGAAATAGTACTTAATCGAACCTATTAAAACTTAATTTAAAGCCCATTAACTTTTACCATGGAAACCTTCATCGATAATGAAAATTCAAGAAAATAAATAAGCTTTCCCGATTTTCCCGAAGCTTAGAAGCTTTCATGGGTTTTCACAGGCTGAGGGATGTCGTTCTGTTACACGGGGTGTCAATTCACCAGAACACTGACACCACCTTACAGTGACAGCATCGTTCAACTAGGTTGGGTAAACGCACAAGATGATTTTTAACCGACTACTTCAAGATTTCAAAAGAGGAAGTTATCAATTCGGTTGTATGTTTTTTTATGTTTGTAACTCCAGAACTCCGTCATTTCTGAACCGATTTTGTTTTTTTTTTCGATTGTAAGTATATATATCCAAGTTGGTCCCGTTTTTGTCAAAACGCAGTTCTGATGATGGGATTCTTCAGGAATTGAGGGAACTCCTCAAATCTTAAAGGCAAACACATAGTGATTTTTGTGTTTTTGTCAACTAATCAAGCATTTTCATTAAAAAAAGTGACATTTAATGAAGTGGAACTAATGATGATGATCAGAACGGAACTCTTCAACGGCGCATAGTTCACGTTTGGCGATTTGTTCTCTTCGTTATGTTTGTCAAGCAAGCTAGGTGTTCAAGACACATTTTTGTCAAGCTTGAGTTCTGATGGAGGATTCCATGAGGAATTGATGGTACTTAGTCTTCTACCATTATAAACATACTCGTACTTATAGTCATTTTTATTTCATTGTATGGAATCTAAGAGTGCACCATCTAAATATAATAATCTTTCACTAGCCTCCCCCATTGAAGTCGGTTTTTTTTCTTAAAAATTATTCATAGAGTTCTCTTTAAATCCTTATTGTGCACCAAAATGAGTTAGAATGCGACAGAGATAGTACGATCATTTTCGGCTGTTAATGAATTGTCTCCATTTGAAAGCACACCAGGATGCTAAATCCCATATAAATTAAATGCACCACAACGTCAGTTCCGTACAATTTTCAGTTACGAAGACGGACACACTGACAGTTGAAGACCTGTCAGATGTCACCTGTCTTCCTCTCAAACTTACTGATTTGTGCATTAATGAGAATAGATCAGATGTATAGAAATCGTTCAACTTAAATGAGCGGATCTGCTCACTCTGATATCTGAGGGCCTACTCCGAACTTCGAAAATCGAATCATGCCGTCCCATTCACTCTCGTGTTATACACTGTATGACGGAAAGGGGCGGCACGATACGAATTGATGTGGGTAAACGTTACTAGGTGACGGCGTTGACGCGCTAACGAAAGCTACCCAGTAGAAAACAAGCACGTGCTATTCGGTAGTACGGGATAGCATGATAGAAAACTGGTTTTATTTCACGATACCAACGTATTGCACCATGTTTTGTAAAGTCAGAAATATAATATTTTATGAAACAGTTACCTACATAACATAAAATAAGGGTTCTTAAAATTCGAGAGTTGCTGTAAGTAACAAAACGAATGTTGTTGAGTTTAGCCTAGTTGGTAGTGCCATTGCCTCCGAAGCTAGAGGTCCCGGGTTCGATTAGCGGTAAGGGCATTTGTTTCTGGGTGAGCAGAGACATTTGTTCCTGAGACTTGGATGTTTTCTATGTATTTAAGTATATATCTATTAAATATATCGTCGTCTAGTACCCATAACACAAGCCTTGTTGAGCTTACTGTGGGACTGGTTCGATTTGTGTAAAAATGTCCCCTAATATTTATTATTTATTTATTTATGATAGACTGACCAGTGATTGGCCTTAGTCTGACCTGATGTATGAGTGTTGTTATTAAAGATTATGTAACGTTGCATAAAATATTTTTCTATGACGGCAAATATGCCTCTTTTACAAATAAAAAAAGAAACAGTTGTATATATAATAATGAATGCAAATCCATTTTGATTCTGTCACCAGTCATATAATGACAGACTTGCATTTATATAAAAAGTTTATTGTTTTAATACAGCTGTCAGTCATTTAAGTGACAGATTATAATGCTGGAGTAGAAAAAGTTTTATTAGTGGTCTTTGATTCGAGGGAGTTGGGGTTAGCTGGTTTTCCATAAATTTGTCGGCCTGCTTACCCTAGTTGGTAGTGACACTGCACTGCCTGCGAAGCTGAAGATCCCGGATTATAATCCCCGAATATCTATTAAATATATCGTCATCTTATAGTTCTTATACCCATAACACATGCCTTATTGAGCATGCTATGGGACTAGTACGATATCTCTGAAAAAAATTGTCACTAAAATATTCATATATTTTCGCTAGACATGGCAGTGAAAATATTAGTACAGTCAACAGCAAAAGTAGATGATCATTTTAGTACCTTGTCACTTTCACTACTTTGACGCATCCCAACTGTCGCAGTATTGTTATTTTAGTGCGATAAAGTACTTAAATGATCATCTACTTTTGCTGTTGACTGTACGTACGATAATACTGAATTGGAAGTTATAAATCTATATAGTGTTGTTTAGTTGATTAAATTTACCAATATGCCAATAGTATTGATATTATGCCACATTCTAAATGATCAAAGTACGATGGGGTTACCCCCATTTTTACTAAAGTAACCCCAAATCGGGTTTATTTTTGTTACTAATTTGTGTTAGTCCTACTTTGAAACTACGTATATATAAGTATAGGCTGGGGTGGGTTGCGCCAAAATGTCTGTATTCGTATTCGTAAGCGGTGTTCGTTAAAATCTGAGATTGTATGGAAACTTTGACAAGTTTCTATGGATGACAGCTGCCGGCGCCATGTTTAACATTGATCAGCCTGTACTCGTAAGTTCATAACCAGCTTTAAGTCGGACCTCCAATTCCGCATAGTTAATAATGGATGTAGGGCTCAAATTATACTAGGCGTAAGGCGAGTAGAGATATCGTGTATTGCATAGCTTTTGGCGGGAATCGACATTTACGCCCTCAAGAAACAGCTGTCTTTTGTTTACACTATAAGCCAATGTCAAATGCGTCATTGACGTCATTGTCAAACAAAATACCCCTCTTTGTCGATGACTCTAAGGACAGTTTTTAGTTGAGTTAGTAAGGAGATTACGCCTTATTAGCACCGCGAAAATTTTAGTTCTCTTGGCGCATTTTAAGGCGGATTTTATCTTTGAAATTACACAAATGATGTTTACTTGGAAGTGTTACAAGATTAAAAAACTTTATATGTAATAGAAAACTCCTGTGATTTTCACACATTAAAATTTAATGACACTGGGCACTCTCGTTTTTAAGGTTGAATATCAATCGACATGTTGCAGACCAGTTCGCGGTACTCATGATTTAAGACCGCGAACCGGTCTGAAACATGTCGAGTGATAATCGACCTTAAAGACGTGAGTCACCCCACCCGTTTTAATATATTTTCAATACATAAAAAAAAACTCGCTACTTTTTTTAGTAATTCACTTACCTTAAATCTCAGTATTGGAACAATGACTTCCAGTTACACTTAAACCCATAAAGCACCTTTTCAGACTTTTTGTTTCACTTCACTATAATATTGCACTACATCAACACAAACAAAACAAACACTGGCTGATGAAAAGTCTCAAAGCAGCATATTGAAAAAAAACTTGAACGCATCCTTGACAATAAATTCAGAGAACATTATTTAAATAAATAAAAGAACACAAAATTTTAATTTCGAATAAAGAATACCAAATTTGAATTTGGCCGAACACCGCTCGCGCGGGCGGCCGACGGGTAACTCGCCGTCTTGAGGGTGAAAAGACGTTACGTTCCCTGCGAACCCCTTCGGTGAGTTTGTATGGTGATTGCGGTTTGGTGCTTTTAAGTGGCCGGGAATATTTAATAAATTGCTGAAAGTAGTTTTATTGTAGTAAAATTGATAAAAACTTAATAGAACTGAGGCGTGTCAACACCTACGTTTCCCTACAAATAAGAAATCAGTAGGTAAGAGTACAAAATAATTGAATTAAAAACACTTAGTATCTTAATTTAAAAGTGATCTGAAGCTAATAAAATGTATTGATGTGACAAGTGTCAATAATTCAAGATTCACTTGTCATCATAGCGAGGAACATAAAGGGACTTGCTCAGTTACTTCCATAGGCCTTTAAGTTTTTTTAATCATAGGTAATCAAGGATAATCGTAATGTTCACCGTAAATAAGAACCAAAAATAATATGTTGTATAGATAAATGCTCAAATGTTTGTGTTTAGAGTTTGATATTGCAACTGCGGGCAACTCAGAACATAAAATAAAGGCGGACAACGACACTACGTTAATATATATATGATGGAAACACCCGTCGTCAAATTATAAATACTAAATGTTAGTTCTCTAAAAGAAATCGCATGAAAGGCGACGGTCCCAATTCCACATACGATAAACTTAACCAGTCTCAAGTTCTAGTCGTTCAAAAAGCGCTTTTATAGATATGAGCATTAAAGTATAGGCTTTTGGGGGGCCAGGTACGACGCAAAAAAGCTCTATTGGGGAGGGTAAGCTTTCTTAGCGAGCACTACTGTTGTTCCTAATCATTGTGTACACATAAAAGACGACAATGGGCACAGGGACGAATTCGGAGTGAGAATTATTTTTGGTTGCGTTTTTAAAAGACTACCTACTTATTGACCTAGTTAAATGAAGGTCACTTCTTCAGCTTCGGCAAAAATGCTATCGTATTTTCGAATTACGGCTGTTCTTTTCTACAGGTCGCATTTCTCAACCGATTCTCGTGCAATTTTAGGTAATTATACATATATAATTATTTAGGCCAGTCAGTGACTGGAAATTTTAAATAAAAAAATCGCGAGGCCGTCTCACGGTGCCACTAGTTTTTAGTATTGGGTCCTGGTTTTTAAACGGTCTGCAACGAGAATGTGAGTCCCCTGGGGTTATCCATTTTCATTATACTACTGTGACCGGAACGGTTACTATGAGGCGGGCCATAAATTATGATGGTTTCCCACAGAAGTAAAAACTTTTGAATTTTTCAAATACATAGTTACTTTTGATGCTGGCTGTACCTATGATACTACAGCATTATAAGGGAGCATACCCAAACTACGTGACCAACTTTTTACAGTTTTTTACCCCCCTCCGCCCCTCCGGTGACCAAGCGTAGTATATGCCAAGACCCCCACCGTCCCCCTCTAGTTTTCACGTAGTATAATTTATTAATCATTTTTGGCGGAAAGTTAAAAAAACTGCTCTTGTTTGTATTTTCTCATATGGGCCCTTATGCATGACGTCGAAAGTGCATGCATACTTGCGTAGTAAATTCTAATTGTATTGAAGTCGAAACTGGAGAAGTTTTAGTGGTGGGGTAAACCGTGGCGCGTGAGTCTGCTTCAATTAGAATGTTTCTCAAAAATATTCCACTATCTACGTGACGAGAAGCTACTCCCCCTATGGTAATAGGGTCCATATAAATTACTTTAGGTATATTTAAAATACATTATCATCATCATTGCCAGCCGTTAGACGTCCACTGCTGGACATAGGCCTCCCCCAAGGTTCGCCACTTCAACCGTTCTTGTGCCACTCGCATCCACCGAATTCCGGCGAAATTCACTAGGTCGTCGCTCCACCTTGTTGGAGGCCTACCGACAGCTCGTCTTGCAGTACGCAGACGCCATTCTCGAACCTACTGGCCCCATCGGTCGTCGGTTCTGCGAGCAATGTGCCCCGCCCACTGCCACTTAAGGTTCGCTACTCTGCTCATCATCATTTCTGATTCTATCACGCAGAGAAACCCCCAGCATAGCTCTCTCCATTGCCCTTTGCGTGATCCTGAGCCTCCTTATGAAGCCCATCATTAACACCCACTTTTCAGATCCGTGTGTCATCACATGCAACACACACTGCTGTTGCGAAGCTTCCGACCCACCCCCCGGTGACCATGAGTGGTATTTTGCGACCCCCCTAATCTGTCAATTAAATGACTGACAGCGGTATCAAAATAATAAACTTTATAGGTACCTACACCAATGTAAGTACCATACCATATACAATTCCATATATTATATTTATTATTATATGTATAGATTTAACCAACTTACACCATACATGTAAGTTATAGGTTAGGTACATGTCAAACTTATTACTAGATATTAAATATTGAGCTATATATCATCAAATTCAACTAATATATATATATACCTACTTATATTCTTACATTATTGATCTACACTTATCTATATTTTAATAGGTTACACTAGGTCAGGGGTCGGTAAATCGCGGCTCTTTAAAGGGCCAGGTGTGGCTCTTCCAGGTCTCCTCAAAAATACTTAAAAAATCTAAAACAGACATTTTTGGCTCTCTGAGGTTCCCAAAAGATGGTATTTTTACTGAATTTGGCTCTTTGGTCAAAAAGTTTGCCGACCCCTGCACTAGGTTATGGTTGAGGGTGTAGAGATCGACTCCAGATAACGAGCTGCTGTGGCCAGGAAACTCGGTTCCATTTGTGAGAATATGTCCAGGGAGCAATTATGCAGAAGGATGTTATTAATGTGGTCTAGTGCTATATACCATATACCATAGACTCTTTACACTGATGGGAGAATCATAATGGATTTCCATGCATTATTATACAACTTTTTTTTTTAATTTTCTAAAGAGGCACACGTCAATGCTCGTTTTCTGCCACCATTTCGATTTTTACCAATTTATGTCTATTGCACATAATACTATTTTGTGGCCATTCTTTGGCCAGTCTGTGATGGATTGTTGGTTCAGGCTCAGATGAAATACAATGTATTGATTAAGTAATAGATGCTTTTTTTTACTCTGGATAGGTTTGCGGCGCTTGACCACAGATCACCTGATGGTAAGCGATGTTGTGGCTACACAAAACTAGGGACCGGGTGCGTGGGTGATGTGTCGCTCTAGCACCCTCGAAGGCCAGCGTGACGTCATTCGATGCTGCCTAGCGCCCTGATGAGCTCAAGTATTTATAAACAAAACCTGTGAAACTAAGGGGACTCTTGACTTGGATGGTCTGGTACGGTATTTGTTATTTTATTCTTTGTCGATAGCTTACTGATGTCGCATATACTTCATCACACGACGGGATATTATCAGTATCAGTTTTACACTGGAATCAATAAAATTGTAGACGAATTAAAAGCCCTAACTATGATCCAAAACTTTGGTCCTCACCCATGTCTTTTATCGGAACATCTTCAGTCGGTCGGTCGTGAAATATAGCAGGCAATTTTTTTTAAACTCGAACTTGACCCAAATTAGTCAAAAGGTGGCCGAGATGGGTGCTGTAAAAGGGGTCGACTTATATACTTTTTTAAACAAGTAGGTACAGTCATAAACTGTATAGATATTCAAACTTTTTTTTGCGAAAAGGGTCTCAAATTAAAGAGCAAGCTCACCCATTCACCGTTCGGTGAACCATTTGTTCAAGATTACAATAACTGAAGAGTGAAACGAAGGTCTGCGCTTCAGCTTCAACAACGTCCGGATTTCAGGTTGTTCTCCTCTACAAGGCGCATTTCTCAACCAATTCTCGTGAAATTTCGTGAGCAGGTTCGATAATTAGGTTTTAGAAATAAAACAATATATATATATCGGTTGTTCTCCTCTACATGTCAGATTTCTCAACCGATTCTTGTGAAATTTTGGTGAGCAGATTCGATATTTATACAGATTTTTTGTCAAGTTAATATTTGGAAAGATTGCCATTTGGAAAAACGTTTTTTTTTTACTGCGAAGTATACACTACCACTTAGAGACCCATTTATTCTTTAGTTTTTAGTCTTTGAGGATTGTAGACCCTAATTTAAACAAATGATTGAAGCGCACAGTCCGGCTCTGCGCTCGGAAGTATTGCACGGTGACTTATTTTAACGGTCATTCCGGCACGAGCCCGCGCGGCTGCCAACCGCGGCCCGCTTCTTATTTCCTACTTTATCCTATACCACTGAATCGTTAATAGTACAGTCAACAGCAAAAGTAGATGATCATTTTAGTACTTTATCGCACTAACATCACAATACTGCGACTGTTGGGATGCTTCAGAGTAGTGAAAGTGACAAGGTACTAAAATGAGTACCTACTTTTGACGTTGACTGCACTACCGACTCGACTATCTAAGTAGTCGTAAGCAGAGTGCGCCCAGCGTCATGGAGCGAAGCTAATATTGTCTACACCTTCAGTCAGACCACCACGGTATGCATCGCTAAGGCGGCTTAATATTTTTTTGTTTGTTTCAAAACCTTCATAGCATTAGTGTCTATAACGGTGGTAAATTCGGTTATTCTACGTTGTATGGTTCAGAAGGTGTAGAGTTTAAACTAAATACGCGAATCGCGGGTTGTGGACTAGTAATGAGCAATATGCGGTTGTCACACTGATGCGGTGTCCGGCCGGTTTCAGCAGAGCGAGCGGGATATCGCTATGGACATGCATAATGCTGTCACGTTCGCACAGCCGAAACGGTCCGGAAATCGCATCAGTGTGACAACCACCTTAAAGTTAAGTCATGTCAAAATATTCTTTAATCAAATAGGCCTAGCAACAAGCACTTTCGAATCGATAGTTAAAACACTATATAATAAGTTAATTATTTAGAGCCATTTATTGATACTATTATTCTTCTTTAAAAAAAAATAACTGCTGTAGGCATGTCAAAATTAATAAATAAATTATTTAGTTAATTACACAGTAGGATCATCAAAACATAAAAAAAACTGTACAAAATGTAAGAAAAACCGTTTTTTTTTATAATATTACACCGATATTTAAAAGACAAATAAAAAAAAGAATATCATTAAAATCAGCCCAGCCGTTCTCGAGTTATAAATGGTGTCGTAACTATATAATATACAAGATTTGGCTGGAACAGGAACAAAAGGTCCCCTAATATTTATAAATATATTAAAACTCTAAAAGTATTTCTTAAGCCACTATTATTTGTACTAAGTATTTGTAGTTAGTAAACCAAGCGGCCCGCAACTTGCAAACGCCTGCATTATGTACGTTGAACGTTATGCGTCTTCGAAATTCAAAAACACTCACTCGAGCTGAACGGAACTTTTTAAAATTAGACTATTACTTTGAGGCAGTTTTACCAGCTTATTAAAGTACGTAATACTATGATTAAATATTTGGGTAATGTCCTGGGAAAAAAATATAATAAGTCAGTGTTAGTAAGTGTTAAGTAAGATTATCAAAAAATATTGGACATGTACTCGTATTTTTTCTTTTGTTAATCAAACAAAAATATAACAAAAAATAAAGCGCCTCAAAGTTCAGGAATAGGGACTCAAAACGTGCTAAAGATATAACAATAAATATGTTTAATATTTTTAAGGGAAATGGCTCGCAACTTGACTGCAAGAACTACAGGGGCATTAGCTTACTCAGCATCGTTGGCAAATTATATGCGAAAGTGTTGATTGAAAGGGTAATGAAATAACCCGATGAGAAAATATGGGATATACAAGCGGGATTTAGGAAAGGTATGGGATGTACGGATACGGATCAGGTCTTCTATCGTTACGATGCATAGCCGAAAAATATTTGGCCCAAGGTCAAAAGGTCTATTGCGCGTTTGTGGATGTGGAGAAGGCCTATGACAGAGTGGTGAGAAATGAACTTTGGTCGGTACTGTCCGGGTGTGGAGTGAGCGACCATCTCGTTCAAGCTCTGAAATCTCTCTACGAGGATTCCACTGCTTGCGTGAGAGTAAACGGGTCCTACACTGAATGGTTTAGCATCGAAAAGGGTGTTAGACAGGGATGTGTAGCGTCACCGTGGCTGTTTAATCTATTTCTGGACAGTTGTTTGCAAGATTTGAAAGACGATGAATGTGGGTTGGAAATGAATGGGTTGCTTATCAAATGTCTACTCCACGCCGATGACCAGGTTTTATTAGCGTCATCGGCTGAGAAGCTACAGAATATGGTAACTAGCATGCACGGATTGTTTGCGAGAAAAGGAATGAAAATGAATGTAAGCAAGACGAAAGTGATGGTATTTGAAAGAGATGAGTGTATGACAGTTTGTGAAATTGCGGTAGATGGAGAGAGGTTGGAGCAAGTGGATGAGTTTGTGTATTTGGGGACTTTGTCCACGAGAGACGGTAAGCATGAAGGAGATATTGAAAGGGGAGTGATAGCTGGGAATCTAGTAAGTGGGGCACTTTATGAGCAGCAAGAAAGTGTCAGAAAAGGCGCGGCTGGCTGTGCATAGAGGAGTGTTGGCGCCGACACTAATGTATGGTAGCGAAAGTTGGGTGTGGCAGAAGAAACATCAGAGTCGAGTGAATGCAGTGGAAATGAGAGCGCTGAGAAGTATGTGTGGCGTTACTTTGAGAGATAGAGTGAGAAATACCGTTATAAGACGGAGATGTGGAGTGAATGAAGATATAGTGACGAAAATTGAGAAAGGTATGCTAAGATGGTTTGAACATGTAGAGAGGATGGATGAAAGAAGATTGACAAAACGAGTGTATGAAGGAAGAGTGGATGGAAAAGTTGGAAGGGGAAGACCTCGGCGAACGTACTCCGACCAAATCGGAGACATTCTGCAGAAAGGCCAGGTCAGGAGTACCCTAAATCGGCGCGCATGCATGAAGAATGTTATGAAAGTTCATGAAGCGAAAGTTGTATGTCAGGATCGTAGCAAGTGGAAATCCGTGATCTCTGCCTACCCCTCTGGGAAACAGGCGTGATTATATGTATGTATGTATGTGTATTTTTTGAAAATCTAATTGACTGACTAATAATATATTTTAGGTCACAAGTGCAACGGAAGCGAGGATAATTTCCACCAAACTGCCCGCATCGCATCGGAACGGATTTTACAATCTTTAAACGATATTGAGTCATGTACACAGTATTTAAAGTCTATATTAGCAAGCCGGCACAGCAGCATACTTTCGGCTAAGATCGCGTGTCGCGGAAGACTCCCGCGAGTAAGCTGCTGTGCCGGCTTGCTAATATAGACTTTAAATACTGTGTACATGACTCAATATCGTTTAAAGATTGTAAAATCCGTTCCGATCCGATGCGATTCGAGCCGTTTAGTGGAAATTATCCTTCCTCTCCTCTGGAGTAGCAAATGTCCATTGGTTACGATGTCTGCTTAGTTGCTTACCATACATTTGTTTGCCACCATCATTGTTTAAAAAAAAAGATCTCTTTCATCTAAACTTGATAGATTGGAATCAGGGTCATCACTCCAATTATTTCACAAACTGTCAAACTAAACTCCCTATCAACTGTCAAGTTACTCGGCTAAATCGGACTAGTAACTTGCCTTAACTTGTTCCACTTTGAGACAAATGATTCAATTGCTGTCTCCACTTAAGTTGGACACGTTTGAGTTTAAGTATCTTAGCAAGTTTAGTTACTTGGCAAATTGTGGCAAGTTGGTTGTTAAACTTGTTAAGTTGGAGTTAAGAGGCTTTGCAAATTTTCAAAATGTTTTTATTCCAATTATGGCAAAAGTATTGATAATCCCTTAAAAATAATTAAAGGATACGATGCTTTTAGATAGTAACAGAGCCATTTCTCGATTTTTATTGTGTAGTAGAATTTAAGCGGGAAAAACCAGTTTCAACTTGAAGTTTGTCGATTTGGAGAGACGATTGAAACGATATACTTATTCTTTAATTAACTAATGAAAAATCGAAAAAAATACATGTAAAAACATCATTTAGACCGCAATAGTACTGGACGCTACCGCGAACCGAAAATGAAATATCTGCCTCTCTGTTGCACTTGCATATTGAAAAAGAGGGAGATACTTCGTTTTCAGTTCGCGGTAGACCTTCAGGCGGGCTGTAAGCTCGTTAGCCGCAATCTTGATTCGTTTGAAGATCTAAAGGTATAGATAAGCAGTAAATTGTAATAAAAACTTGTACAACTACTTTAAATTACCCTACTACTATGCGAATTACAAATGTTCTTAAAACTAGTTTATGTAAGTATGTAGTTCTAAATTCAAATTTGAATTCAACCGTCACCTGGCGAACCATAACGCCACGTGCAAGACACACGAACGGAAATCGCTTATTTCCACAAGCGTGCCAACCCTAACCACCGCGATTAAGAACTGAACCTTAAGACCATTCTGTTTAAGTTCAATTTAGCTTATTAGTATATTCACACTCAACTGATTACAAGAAATGTCAAACGTACTTTTGTTTATTGATATTTGAACTTTATTTCGTTGCCAATAGAGTTTATTTTGGTGTGTGTGTTTTGGACACGAGCCGACAGGGTCTGCTGACTGACAGGATGTCTTGAACGTATAAGACGTGTGGGTTATCACAATGATTGAAGTAACAGTATTTGAATGTAAGGGCGCTTTTTGCTATTTTAATGATATATCTTTGGCAAAAGGGTATGCCATATGAAGACACGCCTGCTTGCGACTCTAGAGGAGTCACAAGATCTTTGCCAACCCACTGTTGATGTGAGGATTCCCGCACTCTCAACGCAGCGCAACCTCGGAGAATGGTCAATCGAGTCGCAAGGCGAAGTTTTCCCGAGGGACTACAGTATGGGGTTCTTCAAGAAAGGAGTGTAAACAATTTTAAAGAGTAGGAAACGCACATCTGATGCCCCTGGAGTTACAGGCGTCCATAGGCTTCGGTGACCGCTTACCATCAGGCGGGCCGTACGCTTGTTTGCCAACCAACGTGGTAAAAAAGCGATAAAATGGTAAAATAAAATGTCACAGTACTCAAGTGAGTGGGCAACTTATTACTCGTATTAGACTCGTATTAGAAATTCTCAAGCCGCCTGAAGGCCTCTAACTAGGCTTAACGACTGCTGTCATAGATGGCAGCCGGGATCAACAGCTTAACGTGCCTTCCAAAGCACGGCAGCGCTCAGTTACTAACAACTCAAAGCGGTCACCCATCCAACAGATGACCTCAGCCGACGTGGCTTATTTCGCATTCCGCATGCGATACGCGATCACGCTGGGCAATGAGCCCTAACATGTTTCCCAAAAAAAAACTCTAAAAGTCCGGTCTCATCTATGACAGACGGAAAGACATACAACTGATACAACTCTGGATGGGAGGAGCGGCTTCTCCTAACACAAGTATTGTCATACTTGTAAAAATCTGACTTGTAAAAATCATTATTTTTATCAATAAAATGAACTGAACTGAACTTACCTGGAGGGGTCGGGCACATTCATTTGTTACGACCAAATAAATATTTTGAATTTTTGAATTTTGAATACTAGACGCTCCATATTTAGTTGGATAGAAGGGTTATTTTTTCTTGGAATCCTAAAAGCCTTAATCGCTTAATTATACGGTCTATGGAACCTGCTACCTACAAACGTTGGACAAATTAATTATAAACGGTTTTCTGTCCTTTTAATGACGACTTCATCAAACACATGTCGTCAACATTCAACAGGTTTACGTCATAAAAGAGTTATTAAGGTTTTTTTGGTAGTACACGGGCGTTCGGTCCGGGCGATGGTTCGAGGACGCCGTGTGGAAAAGCAATCACTGGACACGCCTCTGTCTGTTTTCGCTCACATTTGACGTAAGTAGAGTAAATCGCTAGTAACTGGTCACGTTAGAAAATGTCATTTACACCACACCTTGCCAAAAAGCGCGTTTTTCCGCACGCTGCGCTTCCGGAAAAACCCACTTTATGGCCAAGTGGTTACGTAAAGTTGTGTACAAAACACGGGTCGTAAAACAGAAAACCCTCTCTCGCATATTTATGACCCTCGCCTGCGGCTCGGGCCTCAAACATCTGCGATACCGGCCTTTCTTTGTTTTACAATCCTTGTATCGTAAATAGCTACAGTATTAATTTGACTTGTAATGTACATTTCATTCCGGGGGGCAGTACCTACCTAATGGAATAATTACAAACTATTACATACTTTATCAAAAAATGATTGATGAAGACCTCTATTCATTTTCAAAGACCTATCCAACAGTACCCCACACCATAGGGTTGAAGTAAAATAAAAAAAACCAACCCCACTTTGCGTGTTTTGTTTTAGATTGTAATTTACCATATTGTCAGATGTGTTTATCCATGCCAAATTGCAGCTTTCTAGCACTAACAATCACAGAGCAAAGCCTCGGACAGACAGACGGACAGACAGACAGACGGATATCGCAATACTATAACGGTTCCTAGTTGACTACGGAACCCTAAAAACTTAAAATCTTTTGTTTTGACCAAATTGTAACAAATTAGTCCGTTCAAAAAGCGACTTTACCACGCAATCATAAAGGTTCTAAATGTAATGGCAGTTGTTTTATAAATTTAATTTTATTAAAGACCTGTGATCAATAATAAAATTTTCTCAAACATGCCATGAAATATTGATGTTATGTTCCTTATAACAGGTTTCGAAGTATGACGTTTCAGGTGCGGCTAGGACAAGAGGTCGTTAATGGAATTTCATACAAATCTTGCAGGCCCGGGCCGGCAAAGTCCTCTTTTTTAATTTCCATTCCACATAAATTGTGGCACAGGCACCATGACATTCTGCCACTAAAAATAAAACTTTGATTTTTTGACAAAAAAATCATTGTTTATTTCATTGCATGTTTGAGAAAAGCACTATACATACCTCGGCGGGAAATATGGGGTTGCCCGCCTCAGACCTATCCGACCTCGCTTCGCTCGGCCGTCTATATACTTATATGTCTTCGGCCGGCAACCCCTTACGTCCCGGCCTCTGTAGTAATGTACTATTAAAAATTAGTAGGTACTTATAAGAATATCACACATGGCACATATCATAACTATTATAATTGCATTAAAATGCACAATGAAATGCTTAAAATAGGTGATGTTAAAATTCGATCGACATTCAGTACATGAAATTGAAGTAGATACATAGTTATTATCATAGTATAAAAATATTAAATTAAATTAAATATGTCATAGATTATATTTCACTTTCTTGTTTATGTGTAGCATACTGCAGTGGTTAAGATACATACAGTCCATCCGTTAAGGCGAAGGGGTGGGCAAGCTCTTTCCGTACAAACTTTGTGCAAGTTTTTCTTCGTTTGTGTTTACACTGCAGTTACTATTTTTGGTCCATATGCTTATTTTTTTTGTTAGCTATGTCTTGATGTTTATCTTTATTTTATTTATTATTTGTATTATATATATATATATATATATTTGAAATAATGCAAAATTTCAACATCAAGTTCTGCGTATATCCAATATGTAGCAACAAAAAATGAAATTAAATGCTGTAGTGCCAAAACTAACGCAAAAATCTTGCACAACCTTTGTATGGAGAATGGCTTGCCCCACCCTGCGCCTTAAGGGATAATTTTCAGGCTGCTGTATATTTACCTTGTGCACCAAGAATGTACATCGCTTGCGCAAACTAGTGGGGAAATGGAAACAGTCCATCCTCGCCTCTGTGAACATCCCTGACGCACTGCAACGCCGGGGCAGCCCCATCAGTATCCTAAATGCGTTATTGACAGTGCCGGATTAGTCCATAGGCAAATTAAGCAATTGCATTGGGCATCACGTCTTGGGGGGCTCCATAAACAGCACCAAAAAAAGACCGATACTATGTTATGGATGGATGGGGGACAGGGGCCACATCAAGCATCAAGAAGTCTGGTCCCGGACTGGTTATTGAATTGGACAGAAGAGCATTGGACCGCGTCTGCTTATAGTTCGCCCACAGACTTTAACCGATCTCGAGCATCGCGCGACAATGCTCACAGTTCCCGTTCAATACCTGTATCGTCTCTAAGGTCAAAAGTCACAACATGTCCCATTTACTTAAACTGTTTTAAATTTATACCAGTGTTAGTAGCTTCCCATTTAGTTTTATCGGCGGGACATCCTGTAACCCTTTACTCCTAACCTTAAAGATTGTACGATTTTCAAAACATTGTACGAGTAATATGGTTTTAATCTATTTTCGTAACTTTCACAGATGCCTATCAGTTCCGTGAGTCTACATGGAGAGGCCATCAGCAGCACCATATCATCGGCGTACCTGATATTATTTAGGTACACATACTCCGTCTATAATGGCAGGCGATGCGGGTGCGGGTAGGTAAATAATTTCAGCTTTTAGCAACACGCTCCAGTTCCTTTTTCTTTTTGATAGAGCGTAAGCCTACCAACGCACTTGTGGCTGGCCAGATGCGTTTCATATAAAAACCACGTTGAAACGGCATGCCGCTCACGGCCAGCGGTATAGTGCGTTGGTGGGCTAAGAGTTGGGGGAGCCCTTGGCAGCGTTGATGAGCTCGTTGGCGACGCTCCATCGTCCTGATGTTCCTGAACGTGGCCTCACGGTCGCCGCTGCACAGCAACCAGATCGCCCAGGTGTAAATACAGGAGCACGGTACCGGCGCGAGCAATCCTTGAGAAGTCTCCGTGAGGTCCGCAGTTGATGATGGCTGTCACCAGGACTAGCAGAGGTTTTCGACTGTTACCAAGTGGACCTCGAATGTGTGTTTGACGTACGAGTATCTTACGACCATCAGCTTCTTGCTGTTGTTGCGGCCGCGGCTGTGAATCGTCAAGAAGTTCGTCAGAGGCCTACTAGGATATCTACACCAGACTGGGAGGAGATGGGTGCTCATTTTATAACTGGTTAAGATACCAGATTTCGTCTGCGGGCGGGTCGCTTCTACCACAACGTTTCAAACGTAGGCACGTAAAGTTGATCTAAATGTAATGTTTAGTTTAGTATGAACAATGACATTTTGATCAACTTTACGTAAGTTTAAAAATGTTACGAAATTCCATTTCAGACGGAATTCCGGATTTCCCGCTGTTCTCATCTAAAGCTCGCATATCTTCACCAAATCTCATGTGTTAGCAGGTTTGATACTTACCTACTTTATATAGATTTTATTGTCGAGTCAGTATTCGGGAATTTCGAAAAAAAACGACTAAGTGCGAGTCGGACTCGCGCACCGAGGGTTCCGTAGAAAGATTTTTATTATATGATGTAATGAAAATTTACGGGAGTACCCCGTAGGTTTTAATTCCCTTGCGAGTGTCGAAAATTTGCGGAAATTTGCGGCATAAACAGCTATATCTTTTGATTGCGTTGGCTTAAACGTTTGATTTTTTCACAAATCCAAGGGCCAGTAGACCTGAGTATTTGATATAAATTCCCGCTTGATACCTCTACGCGTTCTTGAGAAAAAGGGTCTTGACAGACAGACAGACGGACGGACGGACGGACAACAAAGTGATCCTATAAGGGATCCGTTGTTTCCTTTCCAGGTATGGAACCCTAAAAACCGTGAGGTCTAGGTACAGTTAAAAGGGCCACTTGTTATTAACATGATAATTACTTTTGTTCAGTTTGACAATTACGCGCAAATCGCGCAACGTCATCGCAGTGTCACGAACACTTGTGTCGACACAGACACACTAATGAAGACATTTCATCGAACACCTGTTCCTGTCAGCAGGTAAGCAAACATTCAAGTTCATTAATAGTAGTAGTAGTTTGTGGTGTATTTATTTGATGGGATAGTTTTTAAGTTATAATTAGTGCTCTGTACCAAAATTGGCTCAACGGGGCCGGGGCTGGGGCTTGGGTCAACTGAGGTTCGATTTTAGTTTACTTAATGTAAGATTTTCAACGTCTGTCAATACCATGGACAGAATGACAAAATTATACACAATATAGGTCAGGGACCGATAATAAGTAATAAAATAATAATAAATAAATGTTAGGGGACAATTTTTTTTACACAAATCGAAATAGTCCCGTCGTAAGCTCAATAAGGCTTGTGTTATGAGTACTAGACGAAGATATTTTTAATAGATATATACTTAAATACATAGAAAGCATCCAAGTCACAGTAACAAAAAAGTTTTTGCTCACCTTATAAACAAATGCCCTTACCGGGATTCAAACCCGGGACCTCCAGCTTCGTAGTGAAATAAGTTTTTGGTACAACCTTTATTTATCTTGTGTAGTTTAGGAGTTGCTACGACCACCTTCTGTCTCCGTTATCAGATCAGCTCGGTGGTACCATAACATTAGCGGCAAGTGGCAAAAAAAGGATTGCATGATGACTTACATACATACCAATAGTGCAAGTTAATGACGACCACTTTGGTTTAGTTGGTAGACCCTGCCTACGGAGCTGGAGGTCCCGGGTTCGAATCTGGTCAGGGCATTTGTGTATTTATCACGAATATTTGTTTCTGAGTCTTATCCTATGTATTTATCTATTTAACTGATTTATAAGTATGAATATCGTTGTCTAGTATCCATACGAGTAGGACAAGCTTTTCTTAGTTTACGACTAGGTTGATTTGTGTAAGATTGTCCTCCAATATTTATTTATTTATTATTTATTTAATAACTGCTTGTAAAAAAAGTAGTATTAGGATTCTATTGGAGCCTTTTATTTTACTTTTGGACGGTAAAGAATAAAACATTAGAGTGACAGTATGTTATACATTTTAATTTTAAATGTGGCATGTGGCGTTATATGTGTCGCGCCTGCATTACTCCGCCACGGCCGATGACATGGTGGTATATGTTCGTCAGAAGACCGGATACTCGCCGAGGGTGTTCCAGCTGCGTGCGCGCCACTACATGCACTTCAAGTCGTTTGTGGCGCGCGTACCGCGGCCACTGCATGGGACGATCGCGTGCTGAATTCTGGCCGAAGTGTCGTGTTTCGGCTGTTCCGGGGCAACCTACCGAATCTACACTGGAGTTGACGACGCAACGGAGTCACTATTACGTCGCCTAAATATTGTGTTTTAGACGTTTTAGTTGTTAAGAATATTTTGTGTTGACCGAGTGCGGGTAGTTCGGAAAACCCGGTTCAAGCCGGTCAGCTCGTGCCCACGGATGTTGTGATACATTCGAAACATCGTGCATACCTCAGGTGAATAAATTTTAGTTGTAGGCGATTAAGTCGCGTTTACCAATAATAATGTGGATGAAGGATGGTGATGGGGTCATAAGATTTTATTATCAAGTATCGAAGAAAGATCTTAAACATCCGAAACCAATTACCAAGAACTCCAAACAGCCGATATTAGACAACTGTTTAGAGAGGTCCGTACACATCGTGCTTCGCTCGTAAACGGACCCCTCTGTCTACGGAACCCTAATTAAGTGTGCGGAGATTTACGACGACTCGGCAAACCTGCCGAAGAGGGTGCAAATATGTGTACGTTCTCAAGCAACAGGACCCTCTTTGTCGATGTTTATAAGCACGATTAAACATAGATTAAATTATTTATAACTATTAGCTTTTGCCCGTGACTTAGTCTGCTTGTATTGCTAATAATTCCTTTATATCATAGTTCCATACCAACTTATCCCCTCCTTTTTTCCTACAGGGATGATTTCCGGGATACCAAGTATCCTAATGTCCGTTATTTGCAGAAATGTGGAAGCATCCGCCGGCTAGATGGTTCACCAAGGTGACCTTTGTGGAAAACGCGTGTTGTCGACCGTATCGCCACACCTTAAGTGCGGTGCAGCGTCTTTGCGGGGCGGAGGCGGTCTTGCGGTAAAACGAACGCGGTCCGGGGTACGTCGCACCAAAACACCGCGCGGCATTCGGTAGCGCGGTAGAGCGGAGGCGGCGTGTGTGACGTATGAAGCAGCTGTGCTACCGCGAACTTCGAAAATCGAACTTCGTGTCGTGCCGTCCCTTTCACTCTCGTGTTATACTCTATATGACGGAAAGGGACGGTACGATACGAAGTTCGATTTTCGAAGTTCGCGGTAACGGCCCAGTAATCGACAGTCGACAGTTTTGGAAAGATCAAAAATGCAAAGCCGCCTCCGCTTCGCACCGCGCCGCGCTTGCTCTGTGTGTTTCGACCATAAGAGCGGATTGCACCAGTTTATGATTACAGACGAGAGAGCAGAATCTTTGCCTGCTTGCGCGCGTTCTATCACTTGTATAATGGGTTGTGCTCCGAAGAACTGTTCTGTTCTGCTTTCTACCATCGCACCATTGCCACCGTTCGCCGTCGGCAGGACATTCTTCCTCACACCTTAGAACCTAAATGCTCGCGTACGGTACGGTTTCAGAGGAACTTCCTCCCTCGAAAGCTTTGGTTGTAGAATGAGCTCCCTGCCGAGGCTTTCCCGACGGACTTCAGTATGGTATAGGATTTTTCAAGAAAGTAGAAGTGTACACATTTTTAGAGGATTGGAAACGTGGACCACTTACCATCAGATGGGACACTTGTTTGCCACTGACATTAAAAACAGACCGATCAACGTTAACTCATTCGTGGCCCGGGGTTTAGACAATGGCCTATGGAGATGGAGTCGACGCACCCAGGTTCGAGTCCAGCTGTTGGCATGCTTTTCATCGCAGTAGAGTGCTCTCTCCTGCGGCGTCTCACTAAAGGCGTAGCCGGTAATCGTTGGGTTTTTAGACGGTACTACGGCCTAACCGGATAGTCCGACATACCCACCCAGGCTTTACCGGGTGGGATAATGTATTTTCCCAACGCAAAAGAAAAACGATCAGCGTTAAATATTGGCGCTGGTCGCTTTCATCCCATAGAAACTTGGCATACTTTTTTGGTATACAATAAGATTTTAACGCGATATGCGTTGCTTACGATTACAGGCGTTTAGTGAAAACCCTTCTAAACTGAAATAATTTCAGTACATCAGTAGTTCTTTCCAAGGACGTAGCACATTTTTACATTGAATTTGTTTTTTATAACTAACGGAAATAGAACCCGCCACCCATGGTGCCAATTCATTCAGCTAACCACTGGGTTTTTAAGAAATAGTTTTGACTTTCGCCATATTGACAATGGTTTAACGTATCAACTGCCGAAATAAAATGCAACTCATTTTTCACAATGACAAACGAGGACGAAATGGCGAATAGGTGTTTTAGGGTTCTTTGCGTTAGTATTAATTAATTCCTACTTATTTTAAAACAGCTTTTATAAGGAAATAGTGAACTTAGAATTTGTTAAATAGTTACTTACTGTTTTTTTGAAGATCTACTTTTTCCTTGGTTGCTGTATTATAGGTATGTACCTCTACTTATTCAGGGACCCGCGAGACCACCCGGGGATGGGCAGCAGTATCCTTGCAGTGCGGTGGAGATACAGCGATCGCCAACGCGCATGCCTAGCGTGGCGATTATGGCAATTACCCCCCATGAATAGACACAAACAGGCCACGGCCCTGAGGTTCCGGCGACCCCCTGTATCCTGGTTATGATGGTAGCAGCTAAGGCACTAGCGGGGTGAGGGGTGCGAGCCTTGGGGGAAGCCTATGCCCAGCAGTGGACGTGAATGATGATGATGACTTATTCAGATGTAATTACATAAATTCATATCAATAATTGAAGTCCTTCCCCGAGGTTAAAAAGGGGTGAAAATCGTCTCGGACACTGCAATAACTACTTACTTATTTTCTACCCTCAGACTACTCCAGAGAAGACGTCAAATAGTATACTACTGAGCGAGATGGTCATATACTAAATTGAATAACTAACTACATATTTGATATGACATTGAGGCAAATAAACGATTACCCACCCAAATTAAAGAGCTTGTTTATCTCAGAGTAAGGATTTCTATAGAGATGCGATTTGCTTCTCCTTTCTTAATGCGAACAGCTAAGGACTGGAATATACTGCCGCCGTCTGTATTTCCTGATACATACAATCTGGGTCTCTTCAGGACAAGAGTGAATCGGCTATTACTGAATCAGTGAGCAGCATCTTAGGCCTTGTCATCGCTTTCCATCAGGTGAGACTAAGGCCAATCGCTGGTCAGTCTATCATAAAAAAAAGATCCTGTAAGAGTTTCACCAAGGGGGACAGAAAAGCTCTTGCAGCTAAATTGAGAACTAGTCTTAAACGTCTGGCGGCTTACAATAAACGACTTATTTAATTTGGCCGGGTAATCGTTTTTTTTTCTTTTTGGCTTTTTACTCCTTGCTTGAATATTTGCAAGGGGTATTTCGCCTATGTCAGCGTATACATACATTTACACGAGAGGAGATCGGTCGTTAAAATAAAAACAATAACTTAACTTTATTTCACAGCTTTAGTTACATAAAAACATAAATTATATACGTCACACACTGGTAGCGAATCAACCCCCAAAGGAATCTTCTAGCATAAGTAGACTCGCAAAACACGCCGTCATGAAGCAGATGCCGCATGTCGTTAAAATAAATCTCTAGTTTTGTGTAGGAATATGTCCGGGGAGTTATTTGCCTCAAACTATTTGACTTGACGTTTAGATGACATTGAGGCAAATAAAGAAAATCGGAACTATGACAAGGACAACAAATGATATATCCCTCTGTCGCTCTTATTCAATTTAGTCTATGATCTTCTCGGTCTTAGCGGTATTATTTGACGTCTACTCTGTGTACTCGGAGTTGTTTATGGTAAGCCGCCAGCCCTTTATTTAACACGTGTTCTCAAATTAGCTGCGTAAGAGCTTTTTCAAACCACATGCTCGACAATGCCGAATTATAGGTCATGTAAACCCTACCGAAAGCAAGACATTAAATCCCTTGGTATTAGCCGGGTTATAATGTTGTACTGAATTTCATTATAACCCGCTGGTTAATAATATGATTTCACTTTTCATAATTCTTATTACTATATGCATAAAGTTTAATTTTGCTAAACACAATTTGTCCTAGGCCATGGCCTACTTGATTTGACAAAATAAATGAAGTTTGCCTCCGTGTGAACCCCGGTCCGGAGGAGCGCGGTGTTCGAAATTCGAATTTCGAATCTAGGACCACGGCTTGTGCTTTCGAATTTGGAACGTCGCGCGCCTTCATTTGTTCACGCGTGACGAACAAATCGAGTTCTTGTAGGTGCCTATAGAAGATTTAATTTCAAAAATAATATTGAAAATGTCGAGTGATGAAAGTGTTTTGACTCCTGAGTTTATCAAATTAGATGCCATAGGCATTGTCAACAATCTGCTGCCAGAGAAGTTTTGTCTCGCATAAGGTGTGAAAAGTAGAGTATACACCTCGGGGATTAGACTGTTTTAGTCTTGGGCGGTTGAACCCCTCACTGCACTCAGGACTCAGTCTTAATTCCCTCGCTTCGCTCAGGAATTAACTTATAACTCCCTCGCTACGCTCAGGAGTTAAATTATGAGTCCTTCGTTACGTTCGGGATTCAATTCGCTCCCGTGACATAAAACAGTGCTTTATCCCCTTAGTGTATAATCTACTATTCTTTCCCTTTTGGTGGAACGGGTACATGAATAAAACGCGCAAGTAACTGTCTGCCCTTGTGTTTTTCCCTCTTTCACGATTTAAGCGCTAAACTGATTTAGATGAAATTTGGCATGGAGATAGTTTGTGACTCTGGGCTCTGGGAAAGACATTGGATAGGTTTCCTCGCAGAAATCATTCATGGAAGGGTTGAAAAGGGGGGTGGAAGAGGAAGTTTATTTGGGAGAGATGAATATTCTTTTTCACCTCAGCGGCTCGAACATGGCGGTTTTGCTGCTTGAAACCAGCAAGCAAAAGAGAGCAAAGCTATTTGCATCTCGTATCTTTGAGTCCCTCGTTACACTCAAGACTCTAATTTTGAATATTTCGCTTGCTCGGGACTCAACATCAACACTCGCAGCAAAAATCTACTCGTACTTTGCTTCTTTGTTGAACAAATAACTATTATCAATTATTTATCTATGACAATAATGAGTTCTACACGGACAAAATCGCGGGCAAAAGCTACTTTGTAATGAAATAATCCTTATTATAACTTGGGATTTAATTGTAATATACGGAATCCTTTTAACACCATCAATACAAACTTCCTAATGATGCCTCCGACTGTGAACAAGTGTCTTTATTAGCGATCGAGCCAACAGTTGGCGGAATCGTTTCGACACAATTTTAGACAAAAACCGTAACAAAAACTTTATTATGTCTTATAAGTACCGTTTTTTTAATCAATTCCCACTTTTGTTACTTTCTTTTTTGAAGCATTGTTAATGAGATAATGAGGATGTAGGTACATAGCTGGGAAAAAAACTCTAAAGACTTCAACAAGCAAAATTAAAAAAAACAACTGCGTAAAAAATGTCTTTAGTGACATTTGGACAATTAAGACGTAAGAATCATCAAAATCGGCCGACGCGTTTGGTCTCTAGAGTGCCACAAAGGAATAGACTTACATACATATACTGTTAAACACATTACCCTCCTTTGAGGTTGATAAATGATACAATTGCTATAGATAGAAATTGACCAAGAATAACTCAAGACGAAGACATTACAACCACCCTATTCTTTCACGGTGTTCGACTAAATAAATGACAGTCTACACAGGTGAGTTACCAGCGACCGTTGCGTATGGCACGCGTCACTATAACCACTATAATTTAACCTTACCCTTACTTACATTCAAACCCAGCTCTCATTTGAAGGAGGTGTCAATTAAGAATGGTTGTACTACCAGCGTATTTAGCCTGCGCCAGAAATATGAAATGATTAAAAGGGCGTAACTGTATAGGATTATCAGGGCGCAAAAGTCCTTCTTACCTTGGTAAAGTACAGGGTAGGAAGCGCACGGGTCAAGATATAATAGTAAGATGTAGATAAGACACCAGCTGTCTGTGCACTACCCCGTTTAAAACAGATGGCGTCTTAAGACTTAACTGCCTTGATAATTTTGAGGGTTAATTTTTTAAATTTTAAAACGGGTTTTATTGTGTATTTTAAGCTGTGGATAACAGATACGCACGCGCAAGTTGCACGGCGCAACGCACTAAGCTAAGTGTCAGTATATTCTAAGACTAGCTGTTGCCCGCGACATGTACTAGTTATTTCAAATAATAATTATTAAATTAATGTGTGAGTTATTTAATTTGGAAATACATGAGTGTATTAAAAATATATTATTTGTGTATGGGCGAATCTGCTACTTTTTATAATTTTACAATTCCAGCCATTGTTAGTAAGTACATATGAGCCACCTATGTAAATTTTATTAAAATGTGTGTTTTATTGTGTTATTGTTTTACTTTGCAGTATCATACCTTATTTCAATCTCATCTTCCATACTCTATTAATTTACCTTCATTTCCGAACAGAATCCAATTACCTAAATTGTATGGCGTGGCGTCATACATTATTATCTTATCAATCCACTCAAGAACAAAAGAAGTTTCTTACCCTCGAAGAAACGCCTTTAAATGAATCCCTTAGATCGGGTATTATGATAAAACTGACATGTTATACACGCCACACACTGTCAATCATGGTTGACGCTCTTTACACAATCATTATTACTTGTGATGTCAATATTATCGCGGATTTCAAAATACAACGGATTAGTTCATGTACCTATGATTCTTTCAACAAGATTTTGAAGTGGAATACTTCTTTGTTGGCAGCTTTTATGCGTTAGCTGCCCTCAACGTTTTTGTTTTAGTTATGTTTTTAACGCTAGATGGAGCTAAAAAAGAAGTGAAAAAAATAACTGTACCCCTGATACAAGCCGCTGCTTTTTTAAGATTAGATTATAGAAGCTGTTTTGCAATCTTTTTTAAGTTTAATACATATTTTTTATACCATGTTGGTGGCAAACCAGCTAAAAGTCCTTCTGATGGTAAGTTGTCACCGTCGCCTATGGACGCTTGCAACACCAGAGGCGTCACTCGCGCGTTGCCAACCCGTAAGAAACCTTTTCACGCCTTATTTGAAGAGTCCTATGCTGTAACACATTGGGAATACCTCGTCAGGGAGCTCATTCCAAGACCTAAGTACTCTCGGCATAAAGTACATATTGAAACGCACTGTAAGAGAACGCATTGGCTCCAAGGTGTGAGGATGAGCTCGCTGGCGATGGCGCGAGATGCGATGATGGAAGGTAGCCGTGGGCATCATGTCAAACCGTTCCTCAGAGCACATCCCGTTATACAGGGGGACACATAACACGCGTTATACACACACGGAGGCAAAGTTCCTCCTGAGACCAAACGGTTCAAGGTCGCCTGTCACACTGGGATCGTTGACAATTCTGATTGCACGTCTTTGAACCGGTTAGAACAGTACTACAGATGCGGCCTTACTTGCGAGTGCGGGCCACTTTATGCCGCTTCGACCAGTAGTTGATCTATTGTGGCAGCCCTTATAGTTCGTTGCTTATACCCACTGCTTCCAAGAATTTCCAGACTGTTTGGGCTGCAATTTGTTGTATGTCCTCTGGTTTCATGATGTGCCTCCCTAAGTAGATACTTAAGTGGTCCACACGAGCAGAGGATGTGAATGGCTGTCTCCTCTGACTCTTGGCAGAACCTGCATGCTGCGCTTTGTTTTAAACCCATTTTAGTTAGGTGTTTGTTTAGTTTGCAGTGACCAGTGAGTATTCTTGTCACTGCGCAGGTTTTATGTCTTTTGAGTTTTAGTAGCTCTTTGGACAGCTTGTCATTGTAACCTTCTATTAAAGCTTTCGATTGTACCAGTCTTTTGTGAACTTCCACAAATCGATGGCTTTTGATTTGTTGTTTAACAAAGGGTTTACCTTCCGTTTGGTTATACCGCAAAACGGTTCTGGGCTGATCAGGAGTATGTCTGCACCCTTCCTGGCAAGTTTATCTGCTTCTTCGTTTCCGTCAATATCGGAGTGTCCCGAAGATTTGGCGAGGACGTTTAAATTGTTTTTACAGTTCTGGACTAGCTTAGAGTTGGACTCTAAGGATTCTAATGCCAGCAGAGCAGCCTGGCTGTCCGAGTTGATGTAGATGTGCTTGCGTCTTAGGTTCATATCAAGGTTCATTTCCACACTTTTAACAATGGCGAAAGTTTCGGCTTGAAAGATTGAGGCCTCTCTGCCCATGCTGACGCTTATTTTGGTCTCTCACCATAGATCCCGCTACCTACATCTTCACCTTTCTTTGAACCGTCTGTATACCATATGTGGCTTCCCTCCTTGAAGTCCATTTGGTTGTTTGTCCATTTGTCTCTTGGAGGTATTTCCACGGTATACAGTTTGATGTAGTTATGTTCGATATGCATGTTATCAGTAGGCATGCATATTCAGTCTCGCGTGCGCGCTCGAAGGTGACGTACGGTTTCTCTTGTTCGGTGTCGGCGCGTGTGCGAGTTTCGTAAACATGCCGAATACGGTAAAATGTACCAAGTGCAATATTATTATTGACGAAATGTTGTCGTATATACAGAATAAAATTTCTGTTATGGACGAAGAAAGTCTTGTGCGTCTGTGTACTACTTCGTTTACAAGTGACGAAATTCAAAAGTCGAAATCGTTATTATTTGAATCCGTACCAAAAAATAAGCGAAATGTTCAACGTAAAGGAGATGGAAAGGCTCAACGAGGTTTAAATGATATTATTCAGCTTTTTAAAACGACGGAACCTGATCAGATACCCATTTTCGTGGCAAGGGAGCTAGAGAAATTACCGCCGGTGACCTTTGACCACTTGGATTGCACGAAACTGTTAAAAGATCTAGCGCGACTTCAAGCTGATGTAAACTCCGTGAAAGCGACCTACGCGACGTCAAAAGACCTAGAAAATTTCAAAAATGAGGTACGTCAAATGAACACAGAAGGTCCGCCGGCTCGTTTGTCTATATGTAATGTAAACAATAGGCGCGGAGCTTGGTGTATGGATAGTGGTCCATCCGGAATATCTCTCACTCTTGATTCGACAAGAAAAGATAGTGATAGCTCTGTTAAAAGTGATACTATGTCACCTATTCAGAATAACGACATAAAGTACAGGTCAATTGTAATTGCGGGTAAACATAAGTCTACCGCACGGAATGGAAATATTATACCGCCGGCGCAGCCCGGTTTAACGAGTGAGGTGAGTCAGCGAGGCGAACAGCTGATAGAACAGCCCGGCTGCGCATCCGACGGAGTAACTGTAATAGTGCCGCGGCCGAGCGGCAACAATAACATTAAAGACGCCGATCATACTCAGAGTGGGATGTTAAATGCTACCGACAACGAAGGTACTTATAAGACCGTAACGTATAAGAAGAAGGGAAAGAAAAAGTACCGGTATAGGGGTGAATTTGGCGTGGCAAATTTGAGGGATGCGAAATTTAAAGCAGCTGATCGTAAAATTCCGCTTTTCATTACTAACGTCCATAATGACACGAAAGTGGAGGACATAAAAGAATACATCTGGGATAAAGTGCAAGAAAGTGTATTTTTACAAAAACTACATATAAGGGACACTGGTCACAAAGCGTACAAGTTCTTTGTCTGTCCGAGTAAACTGCCACTATTTTTAGATACACATTTATGGCCTAAGGACGTAATTTTCCGTAGGTTTGTACATTTCAAGTACAGACATCCGTTTGGAAATTCTGATAACGGCAGTAAAAACAAAAAGCCTCCTATTGCATAGTATATACGAGGTAATGATGGCTAGTCTGAATATTTTATTATGACATATACCATTTGTAGTTTTAATTGCAAAAGTATGAAGAGGTCTGTCGACTGTATTAGGGATTTATGCCGAAGATCGGACATCGTAGCTTTGCAGGAAACATGGGCGATGCCTGATGAGGTAAATTATTTGAATACAATCGATGATGAATTTTGTGCGACGGGTACTTCGGCGGTTGACACGACGACTGGTATGCTGCGCGGGAGACCGTACGGCGGCGTTGGTTTGTTGTGGCGACGGTCAGAGTTTCAAAGTGTAGTTGTAGTGCAGTGCGATAACCCGCGTTTGTGCGCGATTAAGATAACGACAAACGACAGTCGGCATTTAATTGTGGTGAGTGTTTACATGCCTACGGACTGCGCTGACAATTTAACAGAGTTCACAGATTGTTTGGCGGCGGTGAGTGCTTATTGATTGACGAACATAGCATTGAATCTATTTATTTAGTGGGGGATTTTAATGCTCATCCCAATGAGCGTTTTTTTACCGAGCTGATTAGTTATTGCGACGAACAAAAGTGGTGTTGTGTAGATGTAGATAAGTTGGGGATTAGTTCAAATACCTATACTTTCTTTAGTGATGCGCATCACTGTACGCGCTGGCTAGATCACGCTATTGTTACGCAGTCTGCGGTAGATTCCGTGCGCAAGGTGTATGTTGACAATTGTGTAACGTGGTCAGACCATTTTCCCATATTTATAGAATGTGATCTGAATGTTATAGTTCCTAGAATAACTACTCAAATTCCGGAAAATAGATACAATAATGTAATTTGGGGAGAAAGGTCGCCAAGACAAATTGAGTTATTCAATATGCATTGTCATTTATTATTAAAACCTATTGATTTTCCTGCTGAACTGAGGGCATGTGCCGATAAGTATTGTAAGGATCCCGAGCATAAGAAAATACTGGACCAGCTCTATAATGAAATAACCCATGCACTCAGGAAAGCAGCGATTTTCGGGAGGGGTGGTAAGAGAAATAGCAATAAAAAACAGGTTGCAGGATGGAACAAGTTTGTCAATGATGCTCATGGGGTGGCCAGACAAAGGTTTGTTGAATGGATTTCTGGTGGGAGACCAACAAACGGCGCTCTTTTTACAGAGATGCTTGAGAGTCGCAAGATCTTCAAATCACGTTTGAAATGGTGTCAAAAACATCAAAATCAAATCAAACTGAACCTTATCAGCTCCCAACACTCCAAAAAAGATTTCCGTGGTTTCTGGAAATTCACAAATAAAATGAAGCCTGTGGCTGGCCAGCCGGGTAGTGTCGGAGGCGTGAGCGACCACAAAGATATTGCCAATATGTTTAAAGACCACTTCTTTATAAGATCTCCCTTAGGTCCGTCGCTGATGGGGAAGCACGAAGCTGAGATCCGTGATGATGAACCTGGTCGTGCGTTTACAGCCAAGGAGATTCATAAGATTATAAAATCTATGACCAGGGGTAAATCTCCGGGTCATGACGGGCTCAGCGTCGAGCACCTCCAGAATGCAGGACCTCATATAGCGAGATTGTTGGCGATGTTTTTCACGCTATGTGTAAGGCATTCATACTTGTGTTAACGCGCCATCCGTGTGTGCGCTCACACACACAAGCGCGTCGCCTACACGGCGCCGCGGGCCAGCGGCTCGCCGCCATTACTCCATCTGCCACGACGCCGACATCACGCTGTACGCTATTCGGTCGCGCGTCCATACAAACCCTTTCTACAAACAGTATTTTGTAATTTAATCGCTCCGAAAAATAAATCAACTACAATCCAAAACTCAGTTGTCGGCTACTTCATTTTCTCAAGAACCTGCGCCAACAAGTTCGAGCTGGATGAAGACTTTGACTCCACTATCTAAAGGAGAACAGGATTTCATGGGCGCGGTCGAATGAAGAAACGTGGTCGACATTTTGACGATATCAAGAAAATCAAGATAACATCAAACCATCACCGGAGCCTACGAGATCAGAACATACCAGGAAAAGGGTTTGCAGTGGTATTTGTGTGAGTTCGTTCAATCTAGCAATTAAAATCAACTTTGCCTTCTATAAAAATTACTGTGATATTCCTATAAATGACATTTACCATTTGAAGGTTACACTCAAGTCCTTTACGTGCCATATTTATTTGCAATTTTGTCTACAATATTACCTTTTCCATAACGAAAATTATAATCGATCTTTGCAATTAGTCAATTTAACTACAATTATTCTTTTTTCAGAGTTCTAGAAGGCTGTGTTGCCTCTGTTTGAGCCAATACAGTACAATATTGAATATATTTTGCTAATTTAACTGCGAATATTCCAGATCTTGGCGTGGGGTCAAAGTCCGCGCCGCGTGGCCGGGTGCCTACGTGACTTGCGCGCGGTCCCCGTGTAACGGGATTTCGGGCGTGGCTTGCGCACGTTTGCTTGACTGTTCTTCTGCCTGCTTTATCACCCTTCAGTTGAAAATTTAAGTACATTTCCTTTAGTTTTCTTTGCACATTCCTATTTTTTTAATCATTTTCGTGTGTGCATAATCACTTTATTTCTTTCAGCTGTATACTGTGGGTCGCTTTAGATTTGTTTCGTTTTCGGTTTGAATCAGTGTTTGTGCTGTAAATATCTTCATTTGCAATATTTTCACTTCAAATTCATTAGCACATAAATTCTCATATATTTCTTCAAGTGCAAATTCATTTAATTAGCTAAAATCAATAATGGACAATTTAAAATCACTAAAGAAAACAAGGGCAAGCTTCAAATCAAAGCTGACGCTTTTTAAAGACTACTTAAACACTTTGCTACCGAGCAATGCACTCAACAGCGTCCAGTTGCATGAGCTAACCATGCGCCATGCAAAAATGTCAGAACTGTACAACGACTATGATTCAATACAAAATGATATAGAGACATTAACGGAAATTCCAGACGAGGAGTATGCTGAGCGGTCAGCGTTCGAGACTCGGTACTTCGGCGCCATGGCTGCCGCGCAGGATTTGCTCAGCAACCATGCCGCGCCCGTCGGAGCTGCCTCTGCGGTGCACGACAATGGATCGGTGACCGGATCAGGTGACATGCATGGTGCATTCTCAAGTAAGCCAAACATAAGACTTCCCACAATACATCTACCGACCTTTTCTGGTCGTTATCAGGATTGGCTAGAGTTTCACGACACTTACAAGTCACTCATACATGAAAACATTTCCATACCTAAAATTCATAAGTTCCACTATCTAAGGAACTCATTAAAGGACAGTGCGGCTTTAATTATTAAATCATTGGAATTTTCCGCAGACAATTATGATGTTGCTTGGGATCTACTGTGTGATCGATTTAACAATAACCGCATTCTCATCAATAATCATATTCAAGCTTTATTTAATATTCAGCAAGTTTCGCAAGAATCATCAAAGAGCTTGCGCAACATGATTGATTGGGTAAATAAAAATTTAAGAGCTTTAAAAACATTAAACTTGCCTACTGAACATTGGGATGTTCTAATCATCCATATGATGACCAATAAGCTTGATGCAACTTCAATGCGGGACTGGGAAACCGAGCGAAATAAAATTGAAGGTATTCCCACCTTTTGCGATTTCACGCGATTTATTAAGGGCCGGGCTGACCTCCTAGAGACCATGGAGGAGGCTAAGGCTCCCCGAAGACACAGTGACATCACACACAACCGCCCAAAGACGTTTGTTGTCAATGAAACATTTAAACAAAAACAATTTAAATGCCCTGTATGTATAAATTCTCATACCATTTATCAATGTCCTAAATTTAAGGCTATGTCCATAGAGTCAAGAATAAAAAAAACAAATCAGCTGAATCTCTGTACTAACTGTCTTCGGGCAGGGCACAATGAACAAAGATGTCGGCTCAGTTCATGCCGGCTGTGTACCAGCCGACACAATACTTTATTGCACATGGACACACTGGCTAGCACATCCTCTCCTAAAGGTGACTGTGTTGTCTTACCAAACGTGCAGGATCTATCTAAACCTGTACAAGATAATGTCACACTATCTTCAACGCACCATAGCCAAGTCCTTCTATCCACCGCTATAATCAACGTCCAAGATCATTCTGGCCAAACACACAAAGTACGTACATTATTAGACAATGGTTCAACTTCTAGCTTCCTGACAGAAGCTTTACAGAGGCAATTAGGGATACCCAGCTATTCCACCTCCATTTCAGTTCAAGGGCTGAACCAACAATCTTCAAAGATCACAAAACGATGTGATATCACTATATCTTCGCTATACAACAGTGGTTATACAACCGATGTTAACTGCTTTGTTGTACCTCAGATCACCCAGCTGATCCCCACTAAACCAATCAATTGCAATGCATTAGAGATTCCCCCTCACATCCACCTCGCGGACCCATCATTCTCCGTACCATCAGAGGTGCAGATGCTGCTGGGCGCCGACCTATTTTGGGAGGTACTATCTTCTAATCAAATATCCCTAGGCAAGAATCAACCAACCCTGGTCGAAACAAAACTTGGGTGGCTTGTCTCAGGTTCAATACAGGTACCAAGCCCAAACAAAAGGAGACAAAATACAGTCCACTGCCATTTCTCTAACACAGAGCTAGATAAAAAACTAAACTATTTTTTTGATAATGATGTTTTCTCTAATATTGAAAAATCATACAATAAATCTATATCTGACAGTGAATGCGAGCGTATCTTTAGCAGTACTACCACGCGTCACCCCGATGGCAAGTTTATCGTAACTGTGCCATTAAAGGAGTCCCCTGAGGTGCTAGGCAACTCTAAGGAACAAGCGTTGGTCAGGTTCCTTTCATTAGAACGCAAATTTAAGCGAGATCAAAACTTCAAGCAACAATATGTTGATTTTATGGATGAATACCAAAACTTAGGTCACATGTCAGAAAATACAGATACACAAAACGATACCTTTTCCTATATTTTGCCCCATCATGGGGTCCTGCGAGACAGCAGCCTCACAACCAAGCTGAGATCTGTTTTTGATGGGTCAGCTGTCACCAGCTCAGGAAAGTCCTATAATGACATTCAACACATAGGGCCAGTTGTTCAAGATGATTTGTTAAGCATCCTGACACGATTCAGACAACACAAATTTGTTGCAACCTCCGATGTAGCCAAAATGTACCGGCAGATTTATATAAGAGATGATCAGCGAAGTTTGCAGCAAATCTTGTGGCGGCCTGATCCTACACAACCCATAAAACAATACAAATTGAACACTGTCACGTACGGCTTGGCCTCAGCTGCCTGGTTGGCAACCAGCACACTGAAACAAATAGGTTTAGATTGTAAGGAAGAACATGTAAGCGAAACAATCTTGCATGATTTCTATGTTGATGACTATGTAACTGGTCACGATGACAAACAAACATTTATACACACATGTAAAGCTGCCATCAGCGAGCTGGAGAGCGCTCATTTCCATTTACGCAAATGGCGGTCTAACAATCCTTCCATAATAACTGATATAGTTAATGAAACTAATAATGATGCCTTATCACATTTAAACAACGATGAATATGCCAAAATACTAGGCTTACTATGGTCATGCAAAAGAGACACATTATTGTTTTCATTTCCTCATACAGAGCACAAACCTAAAACTAAACGCACTATTTTGTCCACCATTGCACAGGTATTCGACCCACTGGGCTTGATTAACCCTTGCATGTTACAAGCAAAACTTATTCTTCAATCTCTCTGGGCTCATAACGTCTCGTGGGACTGCCAGCTGCCGGCCGAGGTTGTCACAGTGGAATCAGTTCGTAAAATACCTACCAGATATATCTAAGCTTGAAATACCTCGTAGAGTACTGTGCGACGATTATGTAATAATCGAATTGCACGCGTTCAGTGATTCGTCATTAAAGGCGTATTCCGCTTGTGTATATGTGCGTGCAGTGTCTAGCAGTGGCAATGTATCTGTCCGCTTGCTTGTAGCGAAGAGCAAGCTCGCGCCACTAAAGCAAAAATTAACGATTCCGAAACTCGAATTGTGTGGCAGTTTGCTTGCTACGCAATTAACAAAAAAGACTTTAAATTCATTGCGATTAAAGGTAAACTCAGTGTATTTCTGGTGTGACTCAACCATTGTGCTCGGATGGCTGAAAACCTGCAAAAAACAACTCAAACAATTTGTATACAATAGAGTAAATGAAATAATTAACACTTTTGACCCTTCAGCCTGGTACTATGTCCCTACGGACATGAACCCTGCCGATATAGGATCAAGAGGGCAAAATGCTTCACAGCTTAAAGATTCATCTCTGTGGTGGGAGGGCCCACACTTTTTGCACCAAAAGGATATTCAATGGCCCTTACAACCCCAAAGTGTGGATATTTCCAATTTACCTGAAATTAAACCTCTATGTCATATCTCAGCAGCCGCAGATATGCAGGAAAACGATTTTACTGCAAAATATTCAAATTTCAGCAAAATGCAGCGCATTGTAGCTTACTTATACAGATTCAAATATAATTGTCAAAATACTAACAAACGCATTGGTCCGCTTAGTATATTAGAATTAAGATTGGCGTTACATTTCTTGTGCAAAAAGGTGCAAACAGATATTTTCAATGAACAACGCTCTATGATCACTAAGGGCACACTCACACCAAAAGATAAACTTATCAAATTAAACCCCTTTGTTGATAGTGAAAATCTCATCAGAGTAGGAGGTCGGCTATCCAATTCCAATTATGCTTACGACACTAAGCATCCAATTTTGTTGCACGCACGTCACCATATTACTAAGACAATAGTACAACATTATCACACAATATTATTACATGCTGGACCACAATTGCTATTATCCATGTTACGTCATAAATTTTGGATAATAAGCGGTCGCAGCCTTTGCCGGAAGATAACAAATGCCTGCTTAATTTGTCTTCGTTTCTCAGGTCGAACGTACCAACCGATCATGAGTTCTCTTCCTGCGCAGAGGTTGCACGCTGAGTACGTGTTTGCACACACAGCTACAGATTATGCTGGGCCTGTCCTGATTTCGAACAAAAAGGGTCGCGGCTCTCACCTAATAAAATCATACATAGTTGTATTTGTTTGTTTGGCGGTGAGAGCAGTGCACCTCGAGCTCGTCACCGATCTGACGTCTCAAGGCTTCATTGCCGCTTTAAACCGATTTATTGCCCGCAGAGGTAAGCCGGCAATTTTATATTCAGATAACGGTACTCAGTACGTAGGTACATGTAATGAACTAGCTAAATTTCTAAGGGAAGCCCGTAACGATATAATTTCTTACTCAGCGGAAAACGAAATAAAGTTCAAGTTCGCCCCAGCATACAGCCCAAATTTTAATGGCTTAGCGGAAGGATCAGTCAAGTCTGTAAAATATCACCTAAAGCGCGTATTGTCTATGGCTAATCTAGACTACGAGGAAATGAACTCTGTATTGGTTCAAATAGAGGGGATACTGAATTCAAGACCTCTCACTCCACTTTCATCCGATCCCTCAGACTTAGTTCCACTTTCTCCGGCACTTTTTTTAATTGGGCGAACTCTCACTTTGCCACCTGCACCCCAGGTGGAAGATACCCGAAAGCTCTCGACACTGTCAAGATATTTGAGAGTACAACAATTAAGGGCTCACTTTTGGAAGAGATACTCAAATGAATACATTTCAGAGCTCCAGTCCCGCAGCAAGTGGCGCACGCAGGGAGCTCACCCACAACTGGGTGAGATGGTCATAGTGAAGGATGACCGCCTACCACCCAACCGTTGGCTACTCGGACGAGTCACAGCCGTCCACCCAGGCAGCGACGGCGTCAACCGCGTCGCTGACATCCTCACGACTACTGGAACCTTACGCAGGGCCTACAACCGGCTCTGTCCACTTCCATCGACGTTGGATCAGGCTCCTCCTGACCCAAGGGGGGCAGCCTGTTAACGCGCCATCCGTGTGTGCGCTCACACACACAAGCGCGTCGCCTACACGGCGCCGCGGGCCAGCGGCTCGCCGCCATTACTCCATCTGCCACGACGCCGACATCACGCTGTACGCTATTCGGTCGCGCGTCCATACAAACCCTTTCTACAAACAGTATTTTGTAATTTAATCGCTCCGAAAAATAAATCAACTACAATCCAAAACTCAGTTGTCGGCTACTTCATTTTCTCAAGAACCTGCGCCAACACTTGCCAGATGATATGATGCGTAGGATCGTTGTGCCTGTAGTTAAAAATAAAACTGGTGACTTGTCAGATAAAAATAACTACAGGCCGATATCATTGGCAACCATTGTAGCTAAAATATTTGACAGTGTGCTTAATGCACAGTTAAGTAAACATGTGAAATTGCATGATAACCAATTTGGCTTCCGACCGCGGCTCTCTACGGAAGCAGCAATACTGTGTCTTAAGCATACTGTCAAGTATTACGCAAAGAGTAAGACACCAGTAATTGCCTGTTTTTTAGATCTATCTAAAGCTTTTGACCTGGTTTCGTATGATATATTATGGAAGAAGCTTGAGAAAACCAGTGTACCACCGGAAACGGTTCGTACGCTTAGGTACTGGTATGGAAACCAGGTCAACAGCGTTAGATGGGCTAACGCACTGTCCGATGAGTACAGGTTGGAATGTGGAGTGAGACAGGGGGGGTTGAGCTCACCTACCCTTTTCAACCTGTACGTAAATGAACTGATCGAGGCGCTTAGTAGCTTCCACGTCGGTTGTCACGTGGATGGTGTTTGTGTTAACAACATAAGTTATGCTGACGATATGGTGCTACTGAGCGCGTCGGTCTGTGGTATCCGTAGGCTGCTCAATGTGTGCGAATCCTATGCCTTGAATCACGGCCTTAAATATAATGAAAAAAAGAGCCAGTACATGGTATTTGAGAGCGACCGCAAGAAGGTATCGGAGCTTCCGGCAATATACCTTAATGGCAGTACCATGGAACGAGTCAACCATTTTAAATATTTAGGTCATGTAGTTGCGGCCGATCTCAAGGACGACCTAGATATAGAACGGGAACGGAGGGCCTTGTCGGTGCGGGCGAATATGATAGCTCGGAGGTTTGCAGGTTGCTCCAGGGAGGTCAAAATTACCCTGTTTAGAGCTTTCTGTACATCCCTATATACCTGCAGCCTCTGGGTGCAGTATTCGCAACGGGCCTATAGGGCCCTCCGTGTTCAATATAATAACGCGTTCCGGGTGATAGTGGGACTGCCTCGTTTCTGTAGCGCATCAGGGATGTTTGCGGAGGCGCGCGTTGCCTGTTTTTATGCGACCATGCGCGGACGCGCTGCATCCCTGGTGCGCCGGGTGCGGGACAGTCCCAATACCATTCTGAGAATGATAGCGGATAAGCCTGACTGTCCTATCATGTTACACTGTGCGGGGCTGCATACTTCCACCAGTGTGATTAAATGGTAGGACTGTGTATGCACTGGTTGTTCAATTATTATTATTATTTTCAACTATTTAATGTATTGTATGTGTCTCCGTTACACGAAATAAATGATTTTAATTTAATTTAATTTAATAGGGTTTTGTTCTCAAAAACTGACGATTCTACCTTTTGGCTAGTGAGCGGCATTTGAGCCTCGTCAATTAGCATATCCTGTATATGCACAGCTAGGCCTCCTTTTTCACTTGCAGGTGGAGTGGTGTTATGTCAAGCAGTGCGTCGAGGGCTGCCTCATGTGTTGAACTCAAGGCTCCTGTTGTAGTTAAGCAGGCGGTGCGTTGTAGGCTGCTTAACTTTTGTATATTTTTAAATTAAATGATAGCTTAAATATTTCGGCCATAGAATCGACCGAAGAAAGAGAAAATAAATAAGTCTGGCCACTAAAAGAAAAGACTTGCCCCGACGGTAACCAAACTGCAAGTAGCAAGGCACTCATCAGGTTTCAAGCTATTGTAATATTTAATAAGTTGCCTTTAGAATTGAAAATGCTATCTAACAACTACTAAATCAGTGTTTATATTCAATAGGCGAACTATGTGGGTAATGTTAATTGAATTTTAAAACTTTAGTTTGTTCCCAATGTTAAATTTGTAATAATTTTGTTATGATTTTAGTGTAATTTGGTAATTCCTAATCATATTTTAATTTTAATTTTTTGACATGTTTGATATTGTCACATATTATTTCGATAAATTAATGATATTAGAATCGTTATGACTTAATATTTATTCTTTTTTCACTTTTGATATACTTTTTATTATAATTATTAAGTTTATCATCATCATATCAGCCCAAGGACGTCCACGGCTGGACACAGGCATCTCCCATCCAGCGAAATTCCATGAAGTTTACCAGGTCATATACTTACCACTCTTACGTATATAATTTATTTTAATTAACATTCGTTGTGTGTGGTGTCGTTCATCTCATATTTTTAAATATTACTTACCTATTCTATTTTCTGTATTTTTTTTCGGACATGTTTGGTATGTATTGTAACTAGTGTCAACACACTAGTTTGTTTTATGAATGTTTAAGAATATTATTGTGTGGTATATTCAAATGAATTTTATATTGTTTCTGAACAAATAAATGAAAATGAAATTAATAGAACTCCTCTTCCTTTTGTTTAATTTGTTAGAAGCTTTTTACTAACGAAATAATTACCAATGTAAAATATATAACAACCAAGTCACACCTTTTCATCACCCGTCGCGTCCACAAGGCGCTATACCAGCTCTCTGTTGCTATGAGCACCAGGTCCCCACCGCCTTAGAGTTTCCACTCTTCTTTTTTTAATTTATTATAATGGCCGTACATAGAATTAAATCATAAGTCAGAAATAAAGTGAATTGAACTTTATCATTTACCATTATTCTCGATCAATATCAGTCTGCTAAATCAATCAACAATGCAGTGCAGTGCAATGCATTATGTTAACAGACCCTTGAACAGTCGGCTTAGTAAACACATTGTATATCCCCAAAGGTTCAAAAATACCTAAGCAATAAAGTGCCCCTAGCAATAAAGTGGTGTTTACATATTATAAGTTTACCAACGCCATGGTGAAAGCTGTAACGTTATTGAATTGTATATTCATATAAATCAATATTTTTGATATTAATTTTCATGCACATGCTTTCGAATTCGACTGTACCTACTACAAAATTTTAAATTGGCATGGTTTATTTATTATAATCCAGGACATGACAACAGCTCTGCATGTATGGCATGCAAATTCCCAAGAATTCCCGGGAAGTTTCAAACAAACCGGTACCACAACTGCAAGCCCTATCTGTATTAGTAGTTTAGTAGGAGTCTTAGCAAGTATTTCTAGACTTGGATGGACAGCCGTACATTTTTGTACTGGAGAAAACGATTTTTCTGACGAATCTATTGACTGTGGTATCAAATGAAAAGGCTCCATCCATAGATTTCTGAAGATTTTTTTTTATTTCCCATAAATATTGATGACTTCATATCCAGGCAGCGAAACTTTGGTGCCGATGACAGACGTATGACGTAGCGGCTTCATACAGAGTGTTTTTATTTAGATGATAGATAATCATTAATCACTAACAACTTATTGGCCTCTTTAGTGCACGGATATTTTATCGACACTTGAGACGGCCAGTACTTATAAAAACATCATTACTAACTGTCTTTGTCATTTTCATCAGAAAATTATCGAAGGCAATATTGTACATCGTTTTAGTATTTTTTATTCGTGAATTTAAGAAATGTGAATTGATAAGGTACAACATTTATAAGGTACACATTATAGGTATCGCTTGACCGTAGTCGCCATGGAGTCTATGCAGTCGTATTTGCAGACGTTTCCTTTTCAGTTGTTAAAAATGAAAAAATGTTTTGCTCCTGCTGTCAGCAAAATTTAACAGCTAAACCAAGTAACATAGAAAAACATTTAAAAACTAAAAAGCACATTGAAAGAAAAGGATCAAAAATGACACATCAAAACTTTTATATGGATTTAACAAATTTCTATTATAATACAATAAATCTTTGACATTGCTATTAAATCGGCATGCTAGTGACAACAGTTGCATCTGTCAAAGCGTGGTAAAGGTTAATAACTATGTTGTGTATAATTTATAAAAACATCCTGTATGCCAATTTAGTTGCGTCATAATGATGTCATCGGCACCAAAGTTTCGCTGCCTGTTGATATCTTGCAAATTATCTACTCGATCGTGTGACTCCTACTGAACTTTTCCGAAAAATGTTCTCCATGCGCGAACCAACCCTACAGGACTGTAGGTAGTCAAGTCCTCAATTATTACCCGACAAAATCAAAATAGAACCTTGAAAAAATATTGAGAGATCCCACATACGGGACGCGTCGATTTTTAGGGTTCCGTACCCAAGTGGTAATAGCGGGCCCTATTACTAAGACTTCTCTGTCTGTCCGTCCGTCTCTCTGTCACCAGGCTGTATCTTAAGAACCGCAAAAGTTAGACAGTTAAAATTTTCACAGATGATGCATTTCTGTTGCCGCTGTAACAACAAATATTAAAAACCGGCCAAGTAGGAGTCGGACTCTTTGCCGTTTTTATAGATAATGGCACGGAACCCTTCGTGCGCGAGACCGACTCGCACTTGGCCACTTTTTAAAAATTATGTTACCACTCTGTGTGTTGAACAAGTTTATTAAAAATTGTTTTTTGTAAACATATTGGTATTAATATGTATGTGTGTTGTTGTTGACTTAGATGTAGCTCAAAACAACTAACACCACTATTAACTGACAATACCGTCATTCATTCAATAGATATTGACAGTATACGTCACCCTTAAATCTTAAGCTCGCGCAAACCCTTACCTTCATACACGAGTAGAATAGAATTTGCATATGAATTTCTTAACCCTTCATTCTCGCTGTGCATGTGTGGTAATGAAGGTCCTGAAGGTTATAAGGTGGAGGCAGTTTCATTGATGATTTGTTTACGTTTTAAACTATACTATACAATACAATGGTATTTTGTGCAACTGTAATATCAAAATTGGAGAGTCGCTGTAACATAACGAGCGAAGCGAGTATTTTAAGACCTAATGAAATGATGTAACGTTGCATACAATATTTTTCTACGATAGCAAAATAATTTAATTTAAATTAAAATCGATATGGTGGCAGAAAAGGGGCATTGACGTGTGCCACTTTAAAAAAAAATCGTGGGTGTATACTTTAATAATGTATGGAAATCTATTTCAATTCTCACACCAGTCATATAATGGTATAGACTTGCATTAGTATTAAAAGTTTATTGTTTTAATATTGTCAGTCATTTAATTGACAGAATAAAATAAAAAATATGTCTTTTTATACTTACTTACTTACTTACTGCTGTAGCGCAACGACCCGAAGTGGATCTTGGCCTCCGACACCAAAGACCGCCAGGCTTCCCTGTCCATGGCTGTTTCATTCCATTAGACGACGGCTTGGACGTATTTTTTATCAGTCAGCCGAAAGACGTCCACTGCTGGACATAGGGCTCCCCTAAAGACTTCCTCAATGACTGGTCCTTTGCCACCCGCATCAAGCGGACACCCGCGACCCTTACCAGGTCATTTTTTATAGCTCATCACAAATAAGTACACAAAAAAAACAGAAAGGAAGAACAGCAGGGTAATTACGCAACATCTTCGAACGTGCGTAAGGTACATTTAAAAATGTCATTTTCCATACTAGAAATGACTATTAGATCTACCTATGGTACTTTGATTTGTCATGGCTCCTCTACATCATGGCCCATCCTATGGCCCAGCGCTATGGCCATGCGATGGTTGAACGCCACTACACGATGGCGACATTCAGTTGTGATCGAATCGTCTTGCGAGATGGACGTCAAAGCGTTAGCGTTATTTTTAGGGTTCCGTAGTTAACAAGGAACCCTTATAGTTTCGCCATGTCCGTCTGTCTGTATGTCTGTACGTCTGTCTGTCCGAGGCTTTGCTCTGTGATTGTTAGTGCTAGAAATCTGCAATTTGGTGTGGGTTTATAAATCAATAAAACTGACAAAGTCGTAAAATAGAATCTAGAAAAACATTTTTTTAAACGGTACCTCCCCTACACGTAAAGTGGGGATGTTTTTTTTATTTTGATTCATCCCTATGGTGTGGGATGTTGTTGGATAGGTCTTTCAAAATGAATAGAGGTCTACATTAAACATATCTTGATAAAGTGAATATTTTCGGAAATATTCGCTCCAAAAAAGTGTTCCTCTCCCCCTCTACCTTTTGAACTATGATGGGTCCAAAAAATATTTAAAATATCATAATAGAAAAGCTTAATAAAGAATTTCAATGAAAACTATAGCGGATATGATCAGTTAAGCAGTTTTTGAGTTATCGTAAAAAGTCTTCCCTTCTTAGTAAAAGACGTATGAAATGCTGCGAAAGTATTTCCCTATGCTTGTGATTGATTTTTTTAAAGTAAGTTAATTGGGCAACTACGGATCCCTACACTGAGCATGGCCCGACATGCTCTTGGCCGATTTTTATCCTTGTGGTTTTTATGTTTGGGGTTCCATATTACGCTTTCTTCCCGATATAATTCCAAAAACTTTAGTGTTGAGGCCACGTACACGTAATTTTCTATTTAAAATATACACAGAGCGAACTTCCATACTCAACCGCGGACGACCGCGCACTGCGGAATGGGCCACGAGTAGATGCGTATCGCCATCGCAAGCCCACTCCTTTCGATGTGCGGCCGAAAAACCGACACCGCGGCCATCCCATCGCCATCCCGCCGCGCCATAAGCCATCCGACACCACTACCCTCTCTACACGCTGGCCCATCCCAGTGGGCCAGCAGGATGGGCCATCATGTAGAGGAGCCATCACAAGTATCCATATCAATCACGCCGACTATACGGTATACTAAATATTAGAAAAAAAATTAGGGTGCCTCCCCTACACATAAAGACATAAAATGTTGATACAATTTTTTCTTGTAAAACGCATCGTGTTGGGTATCGTTAAGCCTTATTTACACACGCATGAGAGTCACATGCGAGTTTCACTACATTGTGCGGTTTGACAGATCGATTGAACGCATTATGCCACGGTAACCCGCAATGTAATTAAACTCGCATGCGAGTTTCGCTACATGTTGGTTATAGTACAGTTTGCAACTGTTTATGGGTGAGATTAAGGGGCCTTGATAAAAAATCCAGATATTGAATACGTGTAATCCGTGACAAGGGGTACGGAACGAATGGTAAAAACCGGCCAAGTGCGAGTCGGACTCGCGCACGATGGTTTCCGTACTATTATCTATACAACATTAGACATTTTATTGTAACTTTTTTAAATGTAATTTTAATAATAATAATTTTTAATCTAATTTAAATCTTTTTACTGGTAATAGGAACATTAAATAATATCAAGTAGAATGCGTCAAGTGCGAGTCGGATTTTAGTTTTCCCATACATTTTGAGATCCAGCGCCTGATGAACACAACGAGCAACTTTTTAAAAGTTTTTTTGTATGGGAGCTTCTTTAAATATATATTTTATTTTGTTTTTAGTATTTTTTGTTATAGCGGGAAAAAATAGATCGTCTGTGAAAATTTCAACTGTCTAACTATCACGGTTCATGAGATACAGCCTGGTGACAGACGGACAGACAAACAGACAGACGGACAGCGGAGTCTTAGTAATGGGGTCCCGTTTTACCCTTTGGGTACGGAACCCTAAAAATGACAGGCAAAATTTGATAGGTATTTTTTTATAATAATTCATTTTTCATAATAATTCATTTATTGCATCTTCATCATGTGGTACAAAATAGGTACTAATAGGTAATTAGGGTTGGATCACACATGAACCCTGTTAGGGCCCGGCAAGTATTTCTTAAAATTAAAGCTAAAACTAGGAGATGCAGTTTCCTAATTTTCTAGTGTTACGTGCGCAATGCTGGGAGGCGCGGGCAGTACATTGCTACTATAGAGCGAATAGGCGCTGCATACGCTTCTCCTGTATTCCCAAACGGGGTAGACAGAGCACATGGAATTGAATTTCAGCGGCACTTTTAGCAATTGTAGGTTTTAAGAGTCGACTATGGGAACCGAGACTTCAACAGTTGGTTGAATCACTGCAATACCACATTTTTCCCAATTCAGTGCCACTTTTAGCAATTGTAGGTTTTAAGATGGAGAAAATGTGGTATTGCAGTGATGTGTTGCTAGCCCATCCCCCGTAACACACTTCATCCTCGGTTCCCATAGTCGACTCTTACGACACCCATGGGAAAGAGAGGGTGGCGCTATTCTAACCCGGCACCACTCTCAATAACATGTCCAAAATGATGTGCACAAGCTTCATTTACTTGATAAATGGAGTTCTAAACAAACTAGTGAGTCTGTGAGCTGTACGAGTAGACCATGAGAAATATATATTAAGTATTTCTTTCAAATTTCAAAATTTTAAAAGAAGGTTTCGTCAAGAATAGTAAATTGTTAACCAGGGTTGAAAGTGACCCATTTCACCCGAGATGTAACTGCTTTTCGAGGGTGAAATGGGTAATTACACCCGAATTATGGATGATTCTCACCAAACGGCCAGAGTCGGCGCGCACGCCACCAGAGTCAAAGGAATTCGAACCCTCCATACAGAAGCTAGACTTCGTATCCAAACGGCAGCGGCAGAGCTGACCGGAACCGACCGGCTGCCCGCAACCCATTCAAATATGAAATCTAACTTCTGTATTTCTGTAGTTCGAATTCCCTTGACTCCATTTAACACTACTTTCCATTACGACTGCGAGGAAAGTAAATTACTAGACGCACATTTTATACACAAAGTATTATATAAAGTTTAATAAACATTCTTACACCACACCTGGCCAAAAAGTGCATTTGTCCGCACGCTGCGCGTCCGGATAAACCCACTGTTTGGCCAAGTGGTGACGTAAAATTGTGTACAAAACACGGGTTCCTTATTGATATATTTATTGGTAAAATCTTCCCTTATTACAAGTCATTTACATATATCATCTTGTCACAGAAAAGATAAATTTTACATTGAATGTCAATTTCATTACATTGTACTTAGTTCATGCATTATTAATTATTTACATAGTAACATATTGCATGATATTAGTAGGTACCCGATGGAGCCAATGACCTGTGGCCCTCAAAAATCTCGTCAATACAAACCATTTCCAGGAGCTTGGCTTTTAGCTTGCAGATAAATATTGCCTCGCTAGAAGCTTGCTTTATTTCATCGTCCAGTATATTGTACAGTCTGATTCCCATTACATGTATAGACTTCCTAGTTTTTGCCAGGCGGCACGTGGGCACGACCAGCTGCTTACGCCTACGCGTTACGCTACCACGGATTTGGCTATGGGCGGGGATCTGCTCAAGATTTTGTCTCACGTATTTGCAGGCTTCCATTATATACACACTGGGTAGCGTAAGTATTTTACAATTTTTAAACAGTTCCTTAGCAGGATAGTCGAGAGGTTTTCGAGACATAATGCGGAGGGCACGCTTCTGTAATTTAAATAATCTTTCACGGTCCGCAGCAGTACCCCACAGGTCAACACCGTAGATTAATATAGAGTGGATGTATCCATAGTAGGCCTTCCTTAGGTTCTCCTCAGAAAGACTGTGAGTTAGACTAGACAACGCGAAGCACGCAGAGGCAAGACGTTTGCACGTTGCATCAATATGAGGTGCCCACGTTAGTCCAGAGTCAATCACAAAACCCAAATATTTGACTTCTTGTACATGTGGTACTGGAATATTATTCAAAACAATCCTAACCCGGGCAGTTAAATTTCTTTTTAATTGGAAGTGCATTATGTTTGTCTTATCGACATTCAAAAGCTTCCCATTAGCGGTAAACCAATCAGATATACTTTGCATTGTCTGGGTCAGTTTTATTTCTAAGCTAGTGAAATCATTGGCTGCTGTTATTACACAGGTGTCGTCAGCAAACATGATGTACTCCGTGTCCTCGGTGGCGGCAGTGATGTCGTTCACAAGAACCAAAAAACCGGCCAAGAGCGTGTCGGGCCACGCTCAGTGTAGGGTTCCGTAGTTTTCCGTCCGTCACATTAAGTTGACATATTAAGTACAGAAACACAATACCTTACCTAATGTATGGGCGCACCTGCTCAGACCCCATTAAATCAGGAAAAATCTTAACACCGCCATGTAGAAATGAGCGTTCCACGTACAGCGACATCTATCGGCAAATTAAGTAAACTATTGCGCGCGAGCTTAAAGTATGGAAGATGATTTTTATGGAATAATTCTTTATTGCGTGAACCGATTTTCACCGGTTTTACTTTATTTGAAAGCACGTCATTTCATTGTGATTTTGTAGAAATGACAGGTACAATAAACACCTGTTTATACGGTTAAATTACAAACTTAGTTTAGAAATTATTTTTGTAATTTTTTCAAAAACTATTCAACCTATCAAGTTCAAAATAATTTTCCTACAAAGTTTTTATAAAGTTCTACTTTTGAATTTTTTTTCATATTTTTAAAACTTATGGTTCAAAAGTTAGAGGGGGGGGGACACATTTTTTTTTACTTCTGGAGCGATTATTTCCGAAAATATTAACATTATCAAAAAATGATTTTAGTAAACCCCTATTTATTTTTAAATACCTATCTAACAATATATCACACGTTAGGGTTAAAATGAAAAAAAAAAGAACACTCCCCACTTTACGTATAGGGGAGGTACCCTAATAAAATATTTTTTTCCACTTTTTATTTTACCACTTTGTCGGCGTAATTGATATACATATTAGTACCAAATTTCAGCTTTCTAGTGCTAACGGTCACTGAGATTATCCGCGGACGGACGGACAGACGGACGGACAGACATGGCGAAACTATAAGGGTTCCTAGTTGACTACGGAACCCTAAAAACAGGTTATTTCCCATCGTTGATCTCTGTGGGACAGCACTGTCCCCCAATTGCTCAAGGTCGGAGTAGAACGATTTTACGTAGGTAAGTGGTTTGTTTTCGTTCTCCAAGGAATGACCTTGATAATTTAAGAAAAGACCCATTGACTCCATACCGCGATAGCTTTGCAAGAAGCAGTGCGTGGTAAATTTTTTCGAACGCGCTCGACAGGTCGCAGAATATAGCTGCGACATGTTGCCCAGCCTTGAGGTGCGCGGTCACCCGTCGTACTACATCACGCGCCGCGTCCGCGGTTGACCGTCTAGGTTGGTAAGCGTACTGCTGCGGGTTCAATAGACCGTTGCTATTAAAGTAATGCATTAGTTTACCACTCAACAGACGCTCGAATACTTTGGACACGATAGGTATCAACGATATGGGTCTATAGGATTTGAGTGCATCCATATCGCCTTTGCCCTTGTAAATGGGCTGTACTTTAACTACCTTTAGTGGCTTGGGGTAAATACCCTTTTCAACGCACTGATTGAATAGGAAAAATAGCAGCGATACCACAATAATCTAAAATGTATGTTGACATATCATTGACATCCTTAGACTGCTTCTTTTTAATGCTTTTTAGGGCCATTATTACATCAGCAAGTGTAATGAAAGATAACTATCTAGTAGATAAACAAGCGCAGCGTGCGCACGGGCCTCGTTATTCGCAGTAGTGGCCTGTATGTAGTAGTGGTTGAGGCGTGAGGCGGCGGTGGTCGCGCGCTCGACCTCACAGGTGCCAGGTGATCGACTGACCAATACGTCTAAAGTAATATTTCCACCAAACGGCCCGCATCGGATCGAATCGGAAAGAATACGAACGGATGCGGCGACAACCGATCGTGTCCAGCGGCATGTCGACGCGTACGACCAGGCGGTAACAGCCGTTCGCGGCCGACAGGATGTCGACGCACACGAACGGCACCGTACGGTTGCTTGCGAACGTATCCGCACCCAGTAAAATAGTTTCATTCCTACCACGTTGACGTGTTGTAATTTATGAAAATGGTTGAAGTTGACGTAGTATTATTGGCTATTGCATTAGAAGAAGAAGAATATCATCATAATACTTACACAAAAGAGGAAAAGAAAAGTTTGGTTTAATAAAAATATTAAATAAACAAAATTTCTTACCTGAAATTCCAAGCTCTTTACTTATTATCTCCCACGCATTTTGCTTGCTTATTTTATCACTATAGTAGCGGGAATTAATGTCATAAAGACACGTATGCTTTTGCACCAAACAAATCAATTTTTCCTCTAAATCCATGATGCATAATTATCTGTGCGTGCACTTTCGAGAAAGAGGGATTACTGTCTGATAGGCTGGCCCGGTCACGGCCTCAAACGTACGCGACGGCATCGACAGCCGAAAGGTTCCGATCGCACACGACGACAAGCGGACGGGGCCGATCGCAACCGAACGGGGCCGATCGCAAGCGAACGGAGCCGATCGCGTGTCGCAGCATACTTTCGGTGACGTTCACATGTCGCGGAAGACGCCCGCGGTCAAGCTGTTGTGCGCAACTTGCTAATGTAGACTTAAAAATAGTACGTATATGATTCAGTATCGTTTAAAGACTATAAAATTCTTTTCGTTCCGATCCGTTTCGGGCCGTTTGGTGGAAATATTACTTTACGGACCAGTTTTGTTTTTATGTTGTGAAAATTTTCGTTTCTATACAACACAGTTTGATTGCAAGTTCTTTTGTATATTTACTTTTACATTTATGCACCGATGATCAGATATACGCAATTGAGTAGATGTAATATTGTTAATTATGTAATAATGTAATATTATTGGACCCGGGTATGTCCTAAAACTACGACCAAGACCACCGGAGGATGGGCAGCAGCATCCCTGGAGTGCGGTGGAGATACTGCGATCGCCAACCCGCATGCCAAGCGTGGCGATTATGGCAATTACCCCTCATGATATACACAAACAGGCCACGGCCCCGAGGTTCCGGCGACCCCCGGTACCCTGGTTCTGGTAGCGGCCAGGGTACTAGCGGGTTCAGGGGTGCGAAGAATCTCCGGTTAAGATCCGGCTACCACCACCGACGACTTCTGGCCCTGGCAACATACAACACACGAACACTGCGGACCGACGAAAAGATAGCGGAACTGGAGGAAGGATTGAGTAAGTTGCGTTGGGATATCGTAGGGTTATCTGAAGTCCGAAGAGAGGGGGAGGACACGATAACCCTGAAGTCCGGCAACTTGCTCTATTTCCGGGAGGGCGACCAACAGTCCCAGGGAGGTGTCGGGTGGCGTGGGACGGGTTAAAAGCTCATGATAGCTGAGGCCCGCGCAGGGGACACGCAATCTTAGCTCAATGTTTACATTAACAGCATTAAGGTGTTATTTTACACAGAGGAGGTCTGTGTTCGTAGAAACGGGACAATGTGTTATTGTCGAACGTAGCCGTGGGTCTGGAGATTTGAATGAAATTAGATATCTGTCCTTTGTTCTAAGCTTTGGCTTGAATGCCGAGCGGGCATTCTGATGGGATCTGCGAATGAGATGGGACGTATTCCCTACCGTGACCGCGCCTTGTGAAGTACCACTTGACTCACGGATTCGTTACCGTTTCAACAATGTTGTCGTGTTCTCAGCTTGAATAACTATTCAGTGTGAAAGACTTTGTCATTTGAGTTCCACCTCGTGTGATTGTGATTTATTGACATTGATTTGTGATTTTAAGACTTGTGACTGTAATTAATTGTTATTACTGTGCCGATCTCGTGTGCGTGATTGTACCCACTGTTCCGCCCACTTAATATGGATTCAACTCCTGATCATTCTGATGCCGATGTTATTGTGCTCCTTCCACGCCCCTGTAACCCCCGCTTTACCCCGACATATATATGTCGCTCCACAGACTGGAGGATGTTATTTTTGTCTCCCGTTCCGGTAACAATTTCCCGCCGTTTAGGAGTCCGTTTACGGCTGGCTATGTATCGTTTGTCGGCATCGTTCGTGACTGTGGTGGTCATGGCAATAGCTGACTCTGTGGTCACAACGCGGCTGCCTTCGTATTTAGCTTGTCCGGGTTCAGTTTGCGCTGATGATTTTCCAGTGGGCGCATCGCTTGATTTTTTCGCACCCGTATCTGCGGCCTTAGCTGTGTGCCATTTGCTCTTGTCTACATCATCCGTGACTATGGTAGTCTTGCTCATCGCTGGCTCTGTGGCCACGACGTCGCAAACAAGTTCTTCGCTAGGAGCGGGCAGATTCGTCTATACTCGGCTTACCTCGGTTTTAGTTTGTTCGGGTTCACTCTGCGACGCTGATTTTCCAGCTAAGGCAGCGCTAGATTTTTTCGTACCCATAGCTGCGGTC